>CM029472.1:52973298-53573298 GCA_017140325.1 Eucalyptus leucophloia subsp. euroa | reverse complement strand
AATGTCATTTGCATGTCATATAGAATTAGGTTCATGAAATGCATGCCATTTTAGTGATTATTGTTAGGTTCATTTCTAATTAGAAATTGTTCGTCATTAGATTTGTCGCGTGACATATAGCTCGCATATTCAATTATATGTCGCATGTCATTTTAGTTGAAATAATTTTGTATGTCATTGCATTGCATTGCACGTCATTAGAATTAAGTCATTTTGGTTAATTTAGATTGCATATTTAACAATTGCATGTTCATTAAGAGATCATAAAAATTTTATTCATATGTTTAGAACATGTTGCCATGCCATATCATTTCATATTAGATTAAAAGCATTGCATTGCATATGGATTATAGTCTCGTTTAATAAGTGAAAACAAAAAGAAAGAAATTACGTGTTAATTAGAAACCATATCTAGGATTGTTGATGTGGATTTTAATTTAACACTGCAGATGCTTTCGTTGCTTTGAGGTAAGTTTTGTATCATTTAATTGCTTTCTTGGGTGTTAAATTGGTGGTTTGCGAACCTGCATGAACACCTCACATGTTAGGGAAATAAATTTAAAATCAATCCAAATTGCTTGCCAAAAATTTTTCAAAATAAAAAGAAAGGTACTGAAAGAGCGTTAGAGAAATCTAATATAACCAAGTCCCCGTACCCTTAGTCTCTGGTTCGTAGAAGTAAAGTAAATCTCCCGTTACTTTACTTGGATTTCTAATCGACCCACCAAAAATAGATTAGTGGTGACTCCTAATTTAAAATCAATTGCATGTTAAGAATTCAAACCTAAGTCGCGAATTGGTATGGGCTTAAGAGAGACCGCGTTAAGTCTAGGCTTAACAATCTATTAGCCAAACCCTAGGTGGTCCAAACCCCGAAAATTTGGTCGCGACAATGCCCATACAAATTCTAATAGATATAGTCTCCCATCAAGACTAATCTTAGTAGATATGGACAATTTCCATAGTTATCAGCAACTAGATTTAGATAATAAATCCTCATGAAATCTAATGTAGGTAATTTAACTAAATGTGAGATCATATTAAATAAAAAAATAACATCAGATGCCACTAAGTTACTCCTTTGAAGGTGCGAAAACTGGCTTCTTTACATCTGCAAGTTGTTTGAACATGATCAGAGTGAAAAAGCAGAAGTTTAATCGGCATAAGTTGGCGTCCTTCCATCCCGGCATGCCAAGGTTTGGTTTCGTGATTTTGATGAGTATGCTTGATGAGCTGCAGACATTGGACTTAAGAATGAGGAAATCTGTCGATGGTCTCCGTGATTTTGTGTGGTTTAGTGGCTGAATCGAGACAATTATAGAACCTATAACATATTATTGCATAATATTGACGGTTATCTGTCATACATGGTAGTGAAATAATCATAAGTAGTGATAAAAGTATAGATTATTGGATTGACATGCAACAAGAAAAAAAATTTCATCCCCAATCTTATAATAAGGTCTCCTACGTTGGTGGAAGTGCCTTGTCTCATATAAAATAGCTGGGAATGTGTAGGCCAATTGAAGTCTTCTATTCTTACCTATGAAGCACGGACACGTTGTCCGTGCTTCCGTGTCGTGTCCGACACGTGTCGGAGCGTGTCGGACACGTCGACACGCTCAGACACGGTCGGACACGCGTTGACCGCGTGTCCGATTTTTCGACATGCGGTCAACATTTTTCGACACGCGTCGACACACGTGTCCGGAAGCCTGATGGAGGGTGGAGGCCAGGGAGGGCAAGGGAGAAGAGGCCGCGAGCGACGGTGAGAGACGGCTAGAGAAAGAGCCGAACAGAGAGAAAGTAAACTCCCGCCGGCGAGACGAAGCTGCGCAACGGACCACTGCGACGGCGAGAGAGAGCAGCCATCATTGTTGCGATGGATCGGCGACGAGGAGGAAGAGGAGGAGGAGAAGGATCAAGAGGAAGGGGGTCGTGCGGAGAGGAAGGTGGTCGTGCGGCGAGAAGGAGGAGGAGAAAGATCGAGAGGAAGAGAGAGGAAGGGGGTCGTGCGGCGGGCGGCGTGCGGCGAGCGGCGAGAAGGAGGAGGAAAAGTTCGCCGAGAAAGAGGAGGAGAAGTTTGCTAGGGTTTTTATGAGGGAATAAAAAGTAATAAAAAAAAAAGGGGGACGATGGAGGGAAATGGACGAAGGAAGTGGCGTGGCTTTTGAGTTTTGGGGAGGGGAAGTGACAGGTTGACAACCTGTCTGTCAGGGGAGGGAAAAAATGTAAAATAAATTTGGGGTGGAGGAAAATGGACGGAGGAAAAAAGGGGTGGATTTTGGGGATTTGTTTTTTTTAATGGGAAAATCAAATAAATGAGATTAACAAATAACTTCAAAAAATAAAAGTATTGAACTTTGAATAATGATAAATTTTGATTATTATAGAAAATTATGGATTTATTTAAATAAATTGATTCTAATTTTTTTATTAATTATTAGTTTTATCAATAATTTTTGTTAAAGGTAAAAACATGTTTCGCATTAACTATAAATATATTTTTCGAATTTTTAATGAATTGATTTATTAATATTATTAGTGTATTTATTATAGGCTCTTTTTTTAATTAATTAATTATTTATGAATTTGAATTAAATTAATTAAAAATAAAAATATTTATTTAATATACAACGTGTCGCAACGTGTCGAAATTCTCTATTTTTTAGAAATAACGTGTCGACGTGTCGTGTTGTGTCGGACACTCGTGTCGTGTCCCGTGTCGGTGCTACATAAATTCTTACAAATGAAAATGATGGGCTTAGTGGGCCAGGCCCTAATAGACCAGCTTGCGAGTACATGAAAACTTATAATTATAAAATAGCACTTGAATTCTATCAAAACAGTGTGACTGTTTGCAATAGAGTTACTAAATTTTTTTTATTTAATTTTGAATTTTATTTTTCTATCTATTAGTTTTTAGGCGCTCTTACAACTTTTGCAATGTTGTATTTGTTCAAATCGTTAGTTTTTTAGAAGTTATAAAATTTGGAATTTTCACTAAAAAAAATTTTATTATTTATTATTTTATTTTTTTAATCGCTCTTACAACTTTTGAATTTTCACTATATCGGAATTTTTTTTGAGAAAGTATCTATTTATAATGCAACCTTTCCTGGAGGGTTGCATTTATTTTTAAAGACTGAAATAAATTCATCATTTTCCGTCTCACATTTTTTTTCCTTGCCGATTTGTTTTCTAAAAGTACAGCTTTTGTTTTTAATTGTTTCATTTTGAGAACTCTTGGAAAAATACTAAAATTATTATATGATATTCTTGTTGAGACTTTATTGTTTCTTAAAGGATTTTTGCCATTACCCATAACAACGTTGTGGGGTCTCAAAGTGTGATTTCGTCATCCCCAATTGAATTTTTACAAACATTTTACTTATTAAAATTAGGGGGCCCTTAATGGACCCATATATGAGCTGGCCTAACTTCTGCTGAACCCAAAGTTCTTGGTAGGCTAGACAAATCCCTAGGCCTACCTTGGGCCGGCGTCTTTTAACTGATCTTAGTGTCATTGTCTATGTTTTTCTTTTTTTTTTTTTGGTCAATGGAAGAAATTCTCATATGCTCACTCGAATCCTTGAATTCAATCGTCGATTTGCAGGGGAGAACGTTACTGAGACGAAAGCAAAGAAAAAAGTGATATAATCATATCATGTTGAATGGTAGACAATGACCATGACATGGGCAAAGCTTTCTGTGAGTAATTTTAAGTGATTTATTATGCATATTGTCTAACTGATTTATGAAATATAATGACGATCACATATGTGTTATGATAGTAACCTGAAAATGATAGTTTGAAAGTGCAAATATCTTTTCCTCTTTACGCTTGCGATTACGATGTGTGTCCAATTTGATAGTGCCGACAATAAGAAAGCGTTAAGTTATGTTTCGAATATGAGTTTATAAAGGAAAAAACCCCATAAAATTTGCTATCACGACACGTGTGTCATTGGGCTTGAGATCTCCCAGGCTCACACTTGATTTTGGCTTAGGCTCATCACGATCGGTGGCCACCGTCGGCCCTTGGCAAGGGGCTGGAGGTGGTGGAAGAGACAGAGAAGGGGAGCCGAGAGGGTCATGGGCATGAGAGTGGTCACCGGGCGATGTGGTTGAGGTCAAAGGGCAGGCATCTGGTCGCCGGCGACACATAAGAGCTAAAAATCATCACGTGTGTAAGATCTCGACACTTGAATCACGATAACTTTTATTGCCAAAAAAATAATAAAAAAGCTAAAACAAAAGCGAGCAATTGTATTGTCAACGAAAGGGGCGTTAATACGCAACGAACGGCGGGGAGAGTCTCCTCGTCACGAGAAAATATTCAGTGGTTCATGCGCGCCAGGTCATCTGCTGACATGGCGCGCACGTTCCACTCAGCTATCGACACCTGTCCTGGGGGACCCGCTGGAAAATGAGAGGACTCGCTCGGCTTGGCTCGGCTCGCTGACAAAGGAAAAGACAGGTCAATGGGTCAAGAAATTCGTAAGCTCCCGCCCGAAAAGTTTCTCTCTCCTCAATTGAATTTTAAGGGGTTTTCTCTCTCCTCTTAAGAGAACGAACGAACAGAGAACGACGAGACCTGTTTCTCCGCGCATTCCAGCCCCTCCGCTTTCGGCTCCGCCTCCTCAAAAAGCCTCGCCGGTCATCTCGCGTCGGCACGTCGCCTCCTCCGAGAGCCTCGCCGTCGCCGTCGGGTCCCCCCCCCTCCGCCTTTGACTGTTCCCACGGAGATGGAGCACAAGGTTTGCGCTCGCGTTGATCTTCGCAACTTCGGACCTCGATTCCCTCCGACGAACTCCGACTCCGAGCCACCGTGAGGTCTTTGGACTCTATGTCCTCGAGCTCGATGGTCGGGACCCGAGGGCCTCATGCTTCTTCTCCTTCTCCGCCTCCCCAAAAGCATCGCCGGCCCTCTGGCGGCACATCGCCCGAGAGCCCCGCTGATTGCGCTGGGTCCCGAGCCTCCTCGCCTCCGCCTCGCCGTCGACTGTTTCCAATGCGGAGATGGAACACAGAGTGACAGAAGGAGAAGAGAAGAAGGGACGAAACCACTCCCTCCCCTCCCGTCCCCTAAACTCCTCTCGCCGTTTTCGACAGCTTCATCGATGCCTTCGAGGCCGACGGCGGCTTCGAGTCTCCGACGTCAGACAAGAAGCGCAGGAAGGAAAAGAGGAGCGGCAACAAAGGCTCCGAATCCAAGCAGCCGAAGCTCCTGGAGCATCAAGGGGATGCGAAGAAGGAGAAGAAGAGGAAGGCGCTGGAGTTGTGCGAGGACGACGAGGAAGACGAGCGAGACCGGCTCCGAGTTGGTCGACCCTGAGAATTTGAAGGGGAAGAAGAAGAAGAAGAAAAAGGCGAGGTTGAGCGACGGGGATGGTGAGGTGGCTCAGGAGAACCGCAACGCTTTGTCAAATTTCAGGATCTCGGACGGCTTGAGGTTGAAGTTGAAGGACAATGGGATCGATGCGCTTTTTCCCATTTAGGCCATGAGGTTTGACATTGTCCTCGATGGGACTGATTTGGTCGGCCGTGCCCGCACTGGCCAGGTATGAAGACTTTTTATTTGAATTCCGCAAGATTGACATGTCGATGGTTGCATGCACTTGGCCGAAATTTGCTAATTAACTGGCAAATTAGAGAAGTGAATGGTCTGGACGTTGCAGTAATGACAGCGTGTGATGTGGAAAAGGGTCACGAAGCTAACATATATGAAAAGAGAAGCAGGTTTTGTTGGCTCGTGAGTAGTGAATGGTTGATGTATGAGCTTGTTTTAATTAACAGCACAATAAAGCAATTGTGGTGTAGAGCAACATTCTACAAGCCACCCCCAATTCCCATGGCTCGTCTTTGGTCATGGCAGGCACCGACTATCATTCCTCTCGTGCGGAGCAACCGACAAGCTAGTCGATATGAGTTCGCATGCTTCCGTGGGGGTGGAGTTGAAAAAATTGTCTTCATCGGTGATGGACTCTCGCAGAAGAAACCTCCCGTGTCATCCCCCGGTTTCGATTTGGAGATCTCGATGGGATTCGGGGATCAGGTTTTGTAAACTCCAAAGACAACCTTTCTCCTGAAGGTAGTGGTACTACAATGAACTTGCTTCAATTATCATCACAACTTCAACGTGTGGAGGATCAAAGGCAATCCATCCATTTGAAGGAGGAAAATGATGTTTTCGGTTGTCGCAGCATCACTTGAGCATTCCAAGACAAGGTACAAGGAAATCCTTGAAACCTTCATTTGCTTGATGGGTAGGTAGCGCCTATGTTTCTCGCGTATTCAGTTTGCTTTGTGGATATTCGCTTTATTGGAAATCGACTGTATATACTATGAGAGGAGAAATTATATAATTTTTTTTCCCACTTCTTGTGCTTATTTAGATGAAATGTTGTTTGGCAAGGTTGTTTTCCTTGAACTCTGTCTTAGCACTGAGTATTAAGTTGCGCTAGGCTCTAGCTGATCAATAAGAATCTGGTCCCTACTGGAATTTGAGTGTGTCTTACTCGCTATGCCACCCAATTGCATGGAGTTGTCAATTTTACAGCAACCTTCGTCCTTCTCTCGGCAAAGTTGTCACCTCATGACTCGTTTATATATAGACCGACGACTTGCCCCGTCTCGATATGAGAGGATGTTTAGGCCAAGATTGCTACCGCAGGCAAAAGTAAACTGGGAACCAATTCCTCTTTTCTTTTTGTCCGCTACGTCGAATTTGATGTTGCGGTTCAGTTCACTTAGTGACATACGCATTCTCATTTTCATTGCAGTTGCAATTGACAAGCAGTTCGAAGCTTTGCATGTTTTCTGCATTGTTTCTCAATTCTTCTGCTGGTTTGGCTCGAATTCATGATCCTGTCTTAGTGAAACAGAGAATTGGCTGAGATTGGCTTTTATTTCTCTCGAGGGAGAGGTTAATGGTAGTAGCATAGGGAAGAATAGGTGAAGGGTGTATGTAACTTAATCTAGCAAAATTGTTTTGTTGTTTTGAATTTGTATCTTGGTTGTCAATGTTTGGTTTTACTTATTTGCTGTTGTGCAAACTCATCTTCGCGCAACTTTTCCTGATGGCATGACTTTGCATTTCCAGATTTCTTCCAGGTTCCTTAAACAAAATAGGAGAACTATAGATCCAGTAGGTAATGAGAAAATGAAGGCCAGAACCAATGTTAGGCATATTGTTATTCCTTGTACAAGCTCAGCTAGACCTCAACTTATCCCAAACATAATATGCTGTTACAGCAGGTTAGTTGTTTCCATTTTTATTTCTTCAATGCTGTGCTCTTTTGTTAGTCACAAGATTTACTTGACACTATACACTTTTAAAACTTTCTTCTCTGGTTGGATTTTCTTTAGTGGAGGCCGTACCATAATTTTTACTGAGATGAAGGAATCTGCTTCTCAACTTTCTGGATTGTGGCCTGGAGCACGGCCCTTGCATGGAGACATACAGCAAGCCCAATGAGAGTTAAATGATGAATGTGCATAATATTTAGAGATACTAATACGCGTAAGAGTATTAATGTTGTAACACACTGAAGAGGAGATGAACAAAGAAGATAGAGCATGGTTTATTATACTAAATTACATGACTACAAATAGTTGGTTTGCCTGCTCTCTAGTTGTCAACCACATATAGCAGGTGACAATGTCGCGCAAGTTTATTACTATCTTAATCAAATCAACCAACCTAGTTTGCCTAGAAGTTCATTTTCTTGGAGAGTGCTGATATATTGATGTGTGGTGGTTTCACAAGGTATAAATGATTACAGCAATAAATGTTACATCCAGAGGCAAAGAAATTGGTCTGTAGCAAAAAATTCCCTTTCATTATAAAATTTTTTCAAAGAATAAAGGTGGCTGATGCTTTTAGTGGGGTACATACCCTCAGATTTTCGAGTGATGAATGCATAGGTCTAGGCTTCAATAGAATGAATTATGAACATTTGCTTTTGGATCTAATTCAGTGGTAGGTCTGGCATCATGACTGAAAACAATATTATTTTGTTAATTTGCAGGGGCTATCTGTTTAAGTGATGCATTCCTTGTATGTCACTTGTTTTCTGGTTTTGTGTATGCAAGTATTTCTAGAAATTAACTCTCACGCTCTGGGGCATGTTTGGTTACACTTAAGCAAAAGCGATAAGTACTTCCCGCTAAAATTTAAAATATTATTTGAATTTGACAAATACTATGAATGAATTATTTCTGAATTTATGTGTCGATACTCGAGTGTTGTGATGATTTTGAGAGTTTCAGATTTAAAAGAAGTGTCTGCAAGCCACAAGATTTATATTAAGCAAAAACAAAATGTAAAAGGCCATCTGGATACATGCTCAGAATTGCTACCAATGACCATCTATATTAAAATGGTCGAAACCTTTTTTGCCTCTTAATTGACACAAGACATGCTTTTCCTTGCTTAAACTTTGCTTCCTGAGTGCAAGTTACACTTGCTGGTTTCAGGTCTGGCAAGTATATGATATTAGTGGCCACGGATGTGGCGGCATGTGGATTGAACATCAATGATGTCCAGTTAATTATCCAAGTATGCTGGATAATTCATGTGGTATGTTTTGATTTGCTTCTCTTTTCTGTGAATATATGCTTCAACATCACATGTGGGCTCACACTTAAACCCCCAAAAAAAAGAGGCCGACTATTAGCACAACTGCATTGCATTTTCCATAGCTTCATTATTTCTATAGCTCGCCAGATGCTGAGGGCAATGTTGTTTTCTAGGCAATACTGGAGTAGCTGTCATGCTGTTCGATCCAAGAAGGGCAAATGTATCTAAGATCGAAAGAGAGTCTGGGGTAAAATTTGAACACATTGCTGCTCCGCAGCCAAGTGATGTTGCTCAGCTTGCTGGTGTCGAAGCTGCAGAATCAATAAGACATTTCGATAGGTACAATCATTCTTTTTGCTGAGAAGCTGAATCATTGTCTATAACAAGATGCTAATATCCTCCAAAATGCAGTGTTATTACGGCATTCAAGTACGCAGCCGAGCAACTGCGAACAGGTCGGCATGTCGTAGTTGAATTACTTGCAAAGGCTCTTGCCAAGGCTTCTGTAAGTTTATTTTCCACTCACGTCTTGTTACTATAGCCTTGTAATACTAAATTCTCCATTATAATTTCTTTTTGCGTCTGACAAAGAAACGCCAATTCATTATGCCAATCTTCTTGTTTTGAATGTTTTGCAACAGTTAATCCCAAAGGAAGCTTTCCGATTGCTTTCCCATAAATTTCATGGAAAAGGGCCTGGAAAAAGGAAGCAAGAGAAGCGCATGAAGCAATACCAGGAAGAATTGAAGTTGAAGCGTACGAAGAATTCAGACACGCCTTCTTTGTCTGCGAGAGAGGATGAGGAAGCTCAAGCTCAAATGAAGACACCTTATCTTGTGCTTAGTGGTCATGTTAAGCCTGGGTATGTTTTCCTGTGTTAAAAAATCAAGTTACTAGTTCTTTATTCATTGGCATTTAAGTACCTAGCATTTTAGATTAACCTGACTTTATAAGATGTCAATGTGGAGTGTCTTGTTCCATGACCAAAGTGCTTAACTGTCTTTTCGCTTTGCTGCTTCAGATTTTCTATTTATCCCAAATCCCTCAGAGCCTGGGCTCTGCTGAGGAGATGTTTCTGTTTGCTAATGTACATCTCCATGGATCACTGCTTGGATGACTCTTTCCATATTATATTTCCCCAGACATTTGAGGGGAATCTCCAGTTTCAAAACTCGTGAATTTAACTAAAAAATCATAGCCTATGACCATGCATTATAGATCAACCTATATATATAAGATGTCTCCATCTTTATGCTTAAAAAGGCGGCACCTTAATAGAAATTTTAGTGGTCTGACTTGATTGATGATAAACAATCTATATTTGAGAAGACAATTAGACACCATCTAATAAGTGTAAGCTGGACTTCATGCAATGTCTATTTACCATGGTAATTGAATGATAAAATAATGATTAGATTTTTGTTATTTTGTGCCTGTTTATTTAATTATTTCTTTTTTCTTTTTTCTTTTGGGGTGTTTCCAGTCAAAACAGTGATCCAAGAAGTGGTTTTGCCACCATTGAGAAGGATCCCCGGAGCTTAACGCCCATGCTTGGAGATAGGAAGGTCAGTGTCGACCCAAGTTTGGATGTAGTGTTACTCTTATTTTGTTGCGAAAAGGAAATTGGTCTGTGTTTGTTTGCACTATAATTTTTGATGCAAATTATCAAGATGCATCTCAGGTGCAAGGTTTTCTATGTATGCGGCACCGCCAGGCTATCTTTTTAACACCACTTGGAATAATTTCTGAGTATTTGCCACCATCAGATCATTTTTGTACTTCTGCTTCCAGATGCATTTTAGACTAAAGTTACTTTTAGAAGAAAAGCAAGGTCTTAGGCATCACAATTTTAGAGATATTTTTATCAAGCTGGGTTTGTCAAAATGGTTTTAGGGCTTCTCTCTTCTCCTTTTGTTTTCTTTTACCAGGGAATCTTTTTGTCCTGGCTTTTAAGGCACCTGCCCTTGGTTCATACTTCATAAGTTCTGATGTTCGGCTGTATTCTAGGTTGAGCATTTATTGGGGATAAAGCGGAATCCTGAGCCTAGTAACGTGGGAGCACCAAAGAATCTGAAAACTTGAAGTGTTACTGACAGGTCTTCTATTATTTGTTGAGTTCAAGCAACTTACTATTGGGGCTGGAAGTAACTTCAGGCCTAGGCATCAATTGCAGCTCCACATTACATTATTCTATATCCCTTTTAGCTTTATCAACTATGAAGATCAAAATATAGATGCTCTTGTTGCTTTTGAAGATGTACTTAGACCTGTAATGCCAACAAGACAGGCGGCAATTTTTTAGAATTCTTTGTTGCCCGAGAATTGAATGGCACCTTTATTAGTGATCTTCTTCATTGTTACTGTTCCTAGAAATGGTTGTACCTGTTCCTAGAGATGGTTGTACAGATTATGTGATTCACAGGTGGCTATTTCACAGATGCTACTTTTGCTGTTAGACAAACAATTAAGCAAGTGAAATGCTTTGCATGTGTTTATGGAGAGATAATGGCCATCGATGTAAACCTTGCTTTGATTTGTTGCTATATGGGGGGGGTGAACACCTTTGCTTTGATTTGTTGCTATATATAGGGCATGCATGCTCGTGTGCGAATGTGGTTAGGTGTGTGCATGTCCTTCTTGTATACAGCTGCGCTTGCATGATTTTGAGAACTTGTAGAACACTCAAGATTCTTGAGATGGGGACATAATTATTTTTCTAAAGGGGGTAGAAGTCATTCTTCTTAAAAGCCGTCATCAAATTTTTTTTTTTCCTGTTTCAATTATATATCTCCACTATATAGTGTGGCTTAATGACTGGGAAAGCAAGCCTACCGAGGAATGGTTCTCAATAACTTAATTGGTATTACAATACACAATAAGATGACTTTCATCTTTAAGAGTTATCGGTATCAATTACTAGCAGATTAAGCCTAACTTCGGCCCTGTCGGTTGAAGGTTCATGAATTAGAAAGGTCACTGACTACTGAATTTCTAGAAACCAATACGGCATAAAAGGTTGGGCAATGTATCCTTTGTTTATTTGGCTTACTGTAAATTGGCAACTTCATCACAAAAGAGTCTTTTATCTGGCCTTCTCAATACACTCTTTTTGGAGAGCATTTTTAGGATAAAGGGTGGTTTTTCATCATTAGCCTTCCTTTGGTGTTCTGAATTGTGTAGCATTTGTGGGTCTCAAATTTTTGTGTGGAATATGGTGTAATGTAGCTCACCCAACAATGACAATCAATGCATTTTAGGTGTGGAAAAATGTTCTCTACTTAATTGGATTTTAATTTGTTCATCGGTGGACCCGAGAGAAGGGAAAAATCTATTGCAAATCATCATCAGCCGACTTAGATGTCAAAGTTGGGCTGAACATTTGAAAGTAAGAAGTTGCCCATATGACACTCATTTATGTTATAATGACATGACACTGTCAAAGTTGTCCTCAGGCCATGAGTTCCCTATCATTTTACGCCTGATTGAAATAATCCAAAAAGCAATATTCAATCGTGAACTCCTGCAAGTGAAAAACAATCTCTAGAGCAAATTATGAATAGGATTAATGAAGAGAGCATTCAACTACACATCATCAATAGGGGCTTTGCTTAAGCAACGAAAAGAAGGCAAGGCATATGCCTTGGCATGGACATGCAACACCAGTCCAGCAACTAATGACAACACAATTGTTTTTCCTCTAACCATAAATAGCACGATCTTTTGAATCATATACAAATCTATTGAACTACAAGAAAACATATTTTTACTACTCAATCCAACAGACACAAGGACAGAACGGGTGCCCCTATGGCTTCAATACATCCATGACAAGTCTTGCCTGAAAGAAACAGATTCTGCAGCACCTTGAAGGCCCCTTTCTGAAATCTGAGGACAATCTTCCACCACAAGCAACTCTAACTTTTGTGGTCCCACAAGTGGCTTCAGACCATCATTGGTGACTCCTACGCACTTTACCAATCGCAAGGTCCGCAAAGAAGGAAAGTGGATAACATGCTGCAGTCCCTCATCACTTACCTCTCGGCATCTGACAAACCGCAAGAACTCCAAATACTGAGCAAAGCACAGTGCCTACAAGCTTGCTTTTTTTCTTATCCATGTTTCTACCATCCCACTCAACAGTTTCTTTAAGTGTTCCCTATTCCTTGAGCAGCTTTAGGGCACCCAACAGCCCTTTCCCCACTGCAGCTTCATGAATTGTCTCATCCGGAACAAATTCCTCCTCATCCTCATTAACAGGACCTTCATCATTACCAAATTCTTTAAATTCTGTCCAGCGCCTCCGAGCTCATCTTTTACTTCATTATCAGATGTTACTGGTGCTTCGTCTTCATCCATGAAGACAGGCTTATGAGAAATTGGAATGAGGGGTAATGGCACAATTTCAGTAACTCACTTGATAAGAAAATAACATCACATATTCTTTCAGACACCAAAGACCATATCAAGCAATTGGTGGATATAACACCGATTTGAGGAGGAAGTAATTTCAATTACATGAATGAAATCTCAAAATTGCAATGCAAGCCCAATATGCATGTCCCTCTTCCCTTCTCAGTACAACCAACAGCATTCTTAGCTAGCATATATCCTGAAAACTAACTGTGGTTTTAGAATTAAGCAACTCCAATATGGCCAAAACAGTTGAATAAGTCCACCGCTCTTCAAGACAGCAATCCCCTCGACCAGCAATTAGGAATTTAGTTTGGAAGTTAAAATGCATCCCAAATAAGCAAGCTACTGTGACTGCATGAGCAACAGACTGCAAGTTGTATGCGAAAAGTTTTTGTTTGCAAGTTGTCCAGGATGTTGTTCAATGAGGCGCATCAAGTGCACCGCTTGTTAGCACATACACAGAGGGCAAATTCTAAAATAAGTCACTTACAAACAATCTTTCAGTATGCATACAGTGAAAGAACAAGAAATGTTGCTCATTGACCATCCAAACAATACCAGGATTCTAAACTAAACAGCCAACTTAAACTAGTTTTGACCCAATAAGCAGCAATGCTACCCAAATTAGCAAAAGGCAGTAATCTAAAAAATCTAGAGAACAAAATAAGGGTTCCATAGTTCAGAAAGAAAATATGATCGCAAATTGTCCAGGCCAACACAGAATTAATCGAATGTATACCTTCATCAACCTCAAGGCCTGAAACAAAACCTTCTATTTCTGTCATGACAACCCTGCTTTCCTGTGATTCTCCAATCGCGACACTCTGATTCTCCAAACATTGACAACCAAGATACAAATTCAAAACAACAAAATAATTTTGCCAGATTAAGTTACATACACCCTTCACCTATTCTGGTAAAGTAAAGCTAAAGAGCAGCATCTGAACTTTACGTGTATCCTTCACCTTGCCTACAAGAACCAGAAGAATTGAAGGATAAGTATATCCACATCTATCAGCAATGTGGTTAGATAAAAAAAATCACATAAGTGAGACAAAAATTCTCCAAATATCTCATGTTATTATCGATTTTCAAACTGCAGCCTAGATAATGCCTTGCGTAAACCTACTCAGACAAGCCTCAAGCAAGCCTCAAGCAGAGGAATGGCAATATTGGTTTGAGCCCCTCTTAATGTATGCACAATAAGAGATATGTTACTTATAGTAGAGCATTTAAAAGGCAAAAAGAAAATAAAGATCTTGCTCTTAAAAAAAAATTCAAAAATATCTTTTTTAAAAAGTTCTAAGCAGCTGCATGATGCTGAAACTGAAAGACGTATTGTCAAATTTCAAAATATAACATCACTAACAATAATTGTAATTGCAATAGATAAGTAAAGCATATTTCCACCAACTCCATAGTGAAAAAAAAATTAGTACACACACGCCAAGAATTAGCTCCACATCTTCAACAAAATCCATCCTTAGCATTTCATCTTCCTCATCAAGGACACGGAAGGTTAAAGAGCTCAAGTCAATATTTTCCCTCTCAATGTGATCCCGCCACAAGATGTAACAACTGTGAACATGCATTATTCCCAGCAGGTGAAAGAAAACCAAATAAGCTTCCAATTCAATGAATTACTTTCACACGGCCAGGTGTTCCAATCACTATATCAACCCGTCTCCTCAATCGGCTCTCCGAGCATGATAGGGAGCTCCACCATACAAACAACATGATGTTAAGCCCACTCCTCCACCATAAACTTCAAAATCAGGAAACACCTAAATAATAGGGTAAACGATGTCAGACATCTATCTCCGTAAAAAGATGAGATTATTTCTATAAGCTTGATTCCAATATCTGCTTGGCCAATTCCCTAGTAGGTAAAAGCTCCAAAACACTTGGTGGCCTACCACATCCTGTCTTCCTTGAGGTTTTTGCAGGCCCATTCGTCAGAGATTCCAAAATGGGCAAGACAAAAGCCAGAGTTTTGCCCTGGTACAATTCGCACAGTGAACAAGGTGATGATCAGTGCTAAAAAATAAAAACCCATTAACTACAAAAATGAGGAAGCAGTTCGAAAACTCATGTTCCTAGCAGCCAATCATCTTTAAAAAACTTGAAATGCAACTGCGGCCAAACAGTCTTCATGCCACTTTTGGTTTTTATATGTCAAATAACACCAATGAACTAATGTACAGATGACTGCCACAAACCAGAAGATTTATTTAGCTATAGGTTTTTTGGTCGAATTATCAGCTGTAGGTTTGAATGCTTTCCGCAGTACAGTACCTTCAATGAATCTGTTTTCCCTCCCCTGTTGACTATGAAGAATTAATGACCTAAAAATCTGTTCAGGCCAATGTCCTAAAATTGTCAAAATGAAAAATGCCCTTTCATAATGGGCCTTGCAATTCTTCTGCATGGTTGCCATAGATTTTCAGCAATCGAAGCAACAAAAACAAACCGACACAAACACAACATCAATGGGCAATGCACAGCAAGATCTCCATGACTGAAGTTATGGAGAAGTCGGACCACCATCACCATCAGAAAGCGGGAAGAACAGAGGTCTTAGTAGTAGCTATAAAACTGAATTAGCAGCATTACACCCTTTCGCATGAGGATTTTTACTCGATCCTTGATTTTTGTTAATTGGACCGCCATTACCAACATCATCGTAGACTAATTTCACTACTCTTTCACCTTTTTGCTTGGACCAGAAAAATTGCAAAGTTCAATAAATAATTTATCGCTCAATTGGGTGTACCCACGCCTTCCGTGGCCATTGAAGAATACCGATCTTCCCTATGCTACGCCATTAACCTCTCCCTCGAGAGAAATAAAAGCCAATCTCAGCCAATTCTCTGTTTCACTAAGACGGGATCATGAATTCGAGCCGGACCCACGGAGAAGAATTGAGAAACAATGCGAGAAAACATGCAAAGCTTCGAAGCGCTTGTCAATTGCAACTGCAATGAAAATGAGAATGCGTATGTCACTAAGTGAACTGAACGCAACATCAAATTCGACGAGAAGAGACGAAAAGAAAAGAGGAATTGGTTCCAGATTTACTTTTGCCTGCAGTAGCAATCTTGGCCTAAACATCCTCTCATATCAGACAGGGCAAGTCGTCAGTCTATATATAAACAGAGTCATGAGGTGACAACTTTGCCGAGAGAAGGACGAAGGTTGCTGTAAAATTGACAACTCCATGCAATTGGGTGGCATAGCGAGTAAGACACACTCAAATTCCGGTAGGGACCGATTCTTATTGATCGGCTAGAGCCTAGCACAACTTAATACTCGGTGCTAAGACGAGTTCAAGGAAAACAACCTTGCCAAACAACATTTCATCTAAATAAGCACAAGAAGTGGGAAAAAAATTATATAATTTCTCCTCTCATAGTATATATAGTCGATTTCCAATAAAGCGAATATCCACAAAGCAAACCGAATACGCGAGAAACATAGGCGCTACCTACCCATCAAGCAAATGAAGGTTTCAAGGATTTCCTTGTACCTTGTCTTGGAATGCTCAAGTGATCTTTGCGACAACCGAAAACATCATTTTCCTCCTTCAAATGGATGGATTGCCTTTGATCCTCCACACGTTGAAGTTGTGATGATAATTGAAGCAAGTTCATTGTAGTACCACCACCTTCGGGAGAAAGGTTGTCTTTGGAGTTTACAAAACCCGATCCCCGAGAATCCCATCAGAGATCTCCAAATCGAAACCGGGGGATGACACGGGAGGTTTCTTTGCAGAGTCCATCACCGATGAAGACAATTTTTTCAACTCCACCCCACGGAAGCATGCGAACTCATATCGACTAGCTTGTCGGTTGCTCCGCACGAGAGAGGAATGATAGTCGGTGCTGCCATGACCAAAGACGAGCCATGGGAATTGGGGGGTGGCTTGTAGAATGTTGCTCTACACCACAATTGCTTTATTGTGCTGTTAATTAAAACAAGCTCATACATCAACCATTCACTACTCACAGAGCCAACAAAACCTGCTTCTCTTTTCATATATGTCGGCTTAGTGACCCTTTTCCACATCACACGCTGTCACACGCAACGTCCGAGACCATTCACTTCTCTAATTTGCCGAGTTAATTAGCGATTTCGGCCAAGTGCATGCAACCATCGACATGTCAATCTTGCGGAATTCAAATAAAAAGTCTTCATACCGGCCGGTGCGGGCACGGCCGACCAAATCGATCCCATCGAGGACGATGTCAAACCTCATGGCCTAAATGGGAAAAAGCGCATCGATCCCATTGTCCTTCAACTTCAACCTCAAGCCGTCCGAGATCCTGAAATTTGACAAAGCATTGCGGTTCTCCTGAGCCACCTCACCATCCCCGTCGCTCAACCTCGCCTTTTTCTTCTTCTTCTTCTTCTTCCCCTTCAAGTTCTCAGGGTCGACCAACTCGGAGCCGGTCTCGCTCGTCTTCCTCGTCGTCCTCGCACAACTCCAGCGCCTTCCTCTTCTTCTCCTTCTTCGCATCCCCTTGATGCTCCAGGAGCTTCGGCTGCTTAGATTCGGAGCCTTTGTTGCCGCTCCTCTTTTCCTTCTTGCGCTTTTTGTCTGACGTCGGAGACTCGAAGCCGCCGTCGGCCTCGAAGGCATCGATGAAGCTGTCGAAAACGGCGAGAGGAGTTTAGGGGACGGGAGGGGAGGGAGTGGTTTCGTCCCTTCTTCTCTTCTCCTTCTGTCACTCTATGTTCCATCTCCGCGTTGGAAACTTGATCGACGCGGAGCGAGGCGAGGAGGAGGCTCGGGACCCGGCTGCGATCGGCGGGGCTCTCGGGCGATGTGCTAGCGGCCCGGACCAGCGATGCTTTTGGGGAGGCGGAGAAGGAGAAGAAGCATGAGGCCCTCAGGTCCCGACCATCGAGCTCGAGGACATAGAGTCCAAAGACCTCACGGTGGCTCGGAGTCAGAGTTCGTCGGAGGGAATCGAGGTCCAAAAGTTGCCGAGAGATCAACGCGAGCGCAAACCTTGTGCTCCATCTCCGTGGGAACAGTCAAAGGCGGAGGGTCGGGACCGACGGCGGCGGGCGAGGCTCTCGGAGGAGGCGACGTGCGGACGCGAGATGACCGGCGAGGCTTTTTGAGGAGGCGGAGCCGAAGCGGAGGGGCTGGAATGCGCGGAGAAACGGGTCTCGTCGTTCTCTGTTCGTTCGTTCTCTTAAGAGGAGAGAAAACCCCTTAAAATTCAATTGAGGAGAGAGAAACTTTTCGGGGCGGGAGCTTACGAATTTCTTGACCCATTGACTGTCCTTTCCTCCGTCGGCGAGCCGAGCTAAGCCGAGCGAGTCCTCTCATTTTCCAGCGGGTCCCCCGGGACGGGTGTCGATAGCTGAGTGGAACGTGCGCGCCATGTCGCCAGATGACCGGGCGCGCACGAACCACCGAATATTTTCTCCCTCGTCACGTTTTTGCTCTTTGTGCGAAACGTCCATTTCCATTCGCCCTGCTCCGGTCATATATTCTTGAAAATCTATAAACTGCTAGTTGCTTGATTAAACTTCACCGCAAAATCAAAATAAAAGTACACATCGAAAAAAAAATTATAAACTCGTTCCGTACTCGACTTGATTTTCGACATGAACCTTCCATACACATCTCAATAAATACCGTCAAGACCTTGAACAAGAACCCAAAGCGTCCAAACATACCTTAGAGAAGACAACACCTTCCGCCACTGCAACCTCCGGCGTCGCCGAATGGCATCGAAGCTTGGATTCGAGCCGCCGCTCCAGCCGGTGATCGACCCTTCTCGAGCCAGAACCCCTGAGCACCAGCTCGTCCCTGTCGCCAAGACATTGAAGTCGTCCATCGACCTAGCTCCACGCCGGCTACTTCCGCATCAGCCTCTCCCTCGCATGCCGGGCCTTGCTGTGGAAGATCCTCCGCCGCCCGTTGCCGACGCCCGACGACTCGTTTGCCCCTCGAGCATCTCTCTCATTTGATCCCTCACATGACGTTCGTGATCTTCGGGGCTTCGCCTGCCGGGTCCCGGATCTCCCTCTCCTTCCTCTATATTCTCCGGTGTTTCTTTCACTTCGGCCTGGTGAGGGTGGAGTTCCAGCACGTCGGAGTGAACTACCTGTTCGCGCCGTGGATAGCGTGGCTCGTGTTGCTCCAGGCGGCCGACTTCACGTCGGACCTGCCGAAGACTACGTTGTACCTGGTCCTCGGTGGGCCTTCGCGGTCCCCGTGATCCCGCACGACATAAAGCTCTTCGGGCGGTGGTTCACGACCAGAGGCGGTTCCTCTCGATGGTGGCCAACCCGACGAGCGCCGGCTCTAGGTGGTGGGGAACCCGGTGGGCACACGGGCCGCGGCCAAGATGGGGTGGCGCGAGACCGCGGTCTGCATGTTCTCGCTTGGGATGGCGCATTACCTGGTGCTGTTCGTCACCTTGTACCAGCGGTTGTCCGGCGGTGACAAGCTGGCGATGCGAGGCCGGTCTTCTTCTTGTTCTTCGCTGCGCCGAGTAAAGGCGAGCGTGGCTTGGAAGTCCATCGCCGGAGAGTTCGACATCGGGTCGAAGATGCTCTTCTTCCTCTCCCTCTTTCTATTCACCTCTCTGGTAATCAATACTCACCTTCCCTTCATCTCTCTAGTTGATACGCATGAAATAGCTAGTGCGAGTACCTAGAGGGGGGGTGAATAGGTGTACAAAAATTTTCTCGAAACTTGTACGATATTTAAGCAATTAGAGGATTTGCAACAATTAAAAATTTAATCGTAAGACCGAGTAAGGAAAGAGAGAATTGAACGCTCGGTTTATAGTGGTTCGGCTTGATTCAAGCCTACGTCCACTCTTCGCACGCGACGGCCGATTGGCTGGATTCCACTATGATCAAAGAGATGTTACAAAGTTGATCTTCCTTGATTTCTAGGTGTAGATGATCTACCACACTCACTCAAGGTGTCACCAAGTATAAACACTCTCTGTATACAATTTCGCTCGGTCTCAACTAACAATCAAGGGTCTTGAGACTCGAAATTTTTCTATCGATCACACACTTAAAACAGCTAGACGTCTTCCTTTTATACTCCTTCATGCCATCATAGCCGTTGGCACTTACCAAAGGAATTCCTCCAATCTACCCGTTTGGACGGAATCAATCAAGAAGATCATCCGAGCTATTTAAGGAATCGATGATAGCCCATCAATCTGTTCGCCCATACAATCGGGATCTCGGTTTCCAAGAATAGAATATTCCAAGATTGTTTCGTCGACCATCGGATCTTTAATCGATCTTAGATAAGAATTAAAGAATCCGAAATGATTATCCAACCAAAGAATCTATTCCGAGAAGATAGGATCGAATCCTCAACCATAAACCTCGGCTTTGGATTTCCTTCGTCTTTGGATTAGAAAGGCGACAAAGTGAGAATAGACTTAAGTCTTAAGTCCCGAGTCTTAAGTCTTTGAGTCTTGAGTCTTGGGTCTTGAGTCTTGAGTCTTGAGAGAACAAAGTCTTCAGACTTTAAAGCGACGGTCTCCAAACATCCGGACTTTAGGCGAAAGAAACGTTTTGTCGGCTTCAAAATATTCTGGAAAGATTTCTCCAACAATCTCCCCCTTTTTGATGGTGACAAAACTTTCTTGAAGATTTGAACAACTTTGACCTGCAAAACATTTCTCAAGTAATATGGCTAACTCATAAAGATTAATAAAACAACCAGGACTCTGCATCCACAGAAAATTGGTTAGTCTTTCATGAGAAACACCACATAACAACACTTGAATAAATGCAATGCAACCAGTCAAGTTCATAATCAAATCCATGATCAATTCGATCAAATTCACACCCAAGTTCAAGTTCTCAAGTCATAAACATAACCACAAAGGTCAAAGATTAAAAAATGAAAGTTCAAATTGATTCTCCCCTTTTTGTCAGCATTGAAAAGGGTGAGAAAGGAGTCATGTCTGCTTGGGAATGCGCACGATCTCGGAAATCCCCAATGGGTGGACTACTCCTTCAAGCTTCTTCGGAGTCTTCTCGCAGACGAGCTACCTCTTCTCCCTTGGCATTGGCTTGGAGTTGCTGAGCGAGGTCTTTGAATTTATCTTCCGGAGAGATGAAGATTCTTGTCCAGCATGCTTTAAAGCTTGGATTTCACGTCGAACATATATCTGGTTACGCATTTCCGAAGAATATTCATGATCTGCGAAGATGCAGAATTATCCGTACGTATGCGGCATTGACTTTCTCGGCGAGACGATGGCGCTTTCGTACGGTGCGGCGATTTCGAATCGACGTACCACCTTCTTCGGGCAATGGAGAGACTGAACTTCTCCGGGTCTTACGGAGATTGTCGAAGATCTTGACAGCATGAGGTGTAGACCTCTCTTGCTCACTAACTCCCCTGTCTCTAGGACATCGAGAGGGGAAGAATGATGATCATGCTTTTGATTTCCCTTCTCTCCAGTTGTCGCCAGACTGTTGTTTTTTCTTCTTCTCCTTCTTCCTCAACTTCTTTCTCCTTTCTCTCTGTTCTTCTTCTTCTACGCTTTCTGCTGAAGTTACATTGGATAAGACACGAACGTCTTGTTCTTGTCGGAGCTGGAATAGTTGGATCTTCATCATCTTCATCTTCATCCTCATCCTCCGGGATAAGAGTTCTTTTTCTCCTTTTCGATGAGACACCAATGGCCTCCTTCCCTTTCCTTTTTGAAGCGGATGAATTTGGAGATTTCACCTTGAATTTCTCCATTGCCTTAGAGAGTTCTTTCGAGACGCATCTTCATTAACATTTTCAACCCTACCACCATCTTGTCACACGGTCGAACACAAAAAGTATGTGGCAGTTCAATATTCAGATGTACGAAGATCTTGGTCACCGAGACCGAGGATAAGGCAATTGTCCTTTGTCTTTTGACACTTTGCTCGTACATGTGGAAAAGGATAGTGTGCGGGAGAGAAAATTTCCTTCGAGTTGATCGCATACATCAACTTTGCTTCGAGAAAGACACGAAGTCTTTGACGTAGACTTGATGCGAGACAATTGATCACAATCTTGTGAAGCACAATGTTGATTGCATTCATCCGGAATAGATAATTTTCTTATCTACATCCATATCTTTGACAAGATCCGAGTAGCGCCAGAAAGTGAGACTTTGATTGGGATATAACGTCCCCTTTCAACTCCAATTATGTCCGCCAACATATTCACATCTACTACATAGACTTGGTCTCGGACATTGAATGAAATTCTATTCGCATCCAAAAAGCTAAGATTTGAATAGAAGTAAGCGGTCAGATGATCATACCCGTCTGTAGAGTCAGAGCAAAAAGTCTCAAGTTAAAGCAAATTCAACTTCTCCCTTAAGTTCAAGTTGATGGAATCCGGGAAGTCAAAGTCGACACTTCTAGGGTTGATTACCCCTCTTTTCAACAGCCTTAGATACACTTTTTCCGATCCTTGGATTTAAATAAATCCATCCGATTTCCTTTCACCTTTGCAGCCACACCCATTCTAGGTTTAAATTCAAGGAACATTTTGTCATCATCGTTCCGTCAATCGGATTCTGTCCCGGCATACGAGGATCACTAGGAATGTTCGCAAGAGCCTCCTCTGCTCTTCCTTTCGGAGCAATTCCCAACTCTTCCATTTTCCGCAGAAAAAGATACTCATTCCCATAATTTTTGTCCTTAAGAAAGTCATCTATATACTTTAATGAAGAACCGGTGCTTTTCAACGCACGATAAAGCTTATAGATAACGAGAGGGTTTTTGGACTCTTCTTTGGGTCGGCATCCTCGATTATGTCTTCTTCTAGATTTTGACTTGCACCTTGTGGGTCGGGAGATGCTGAATGACGTGGAGGAGAGCGAATCGGACTTTGTCGCTGACTTGGAAAGTCTTCTTCCTCGATAAGATCGAAGTGAGTCGGTCCCTTCTCCATTCTTTGTGGTCCCTGTTTGCGATTCTTGATGATTTCCTCGAAGACGACATCTTTCTTTGTCTATTGGAGGATTCCTTCACTTGCTTTTCCCAAGAAAAATGACAACTTTCTCGACGATGAGAGTAGAAAACTTGATGTCGGGAGGAGAGTGTCTTTTTTAGGGTTTTGAAAATTGGGGAAGAATGACTGTGAATTTATATGTGCCTCGGATTTGAAAAGAGAAGATTAAACGGCACAAGGAAAGTGTACGAACACTTCTTTTCAAAAATCAATAACGCCAAAAATAACTTCCTCTAAAAAGACAAGTTTTCAAATTTCACACGAATTATAAAAGAACGTACCTTTTTGAGATAGAATAAGCGAGAATTCGTACCTTTTAGATAGCAACTTACAGTCTTTAGCAATGAATGATTGAGTCTCGGGATTTAGAGTCTAAGAGATCGAGTCTTTAGAGTTGGTGAGTCTCTAGACTTTAACTTCTTCAAGCTTCAAAATGTTGAGTCTTGAGCGGATGAAGTCGAATTGATTCTTCTCCAAAGGCTTTGTGAATATGTCCGCTAGTTGACTTTTTGAATCAACAAATTGAATTGAGATTTCTCCGTTTTGAATGTGATCTCTAATGAAGTGATGACGAATCTCAATATGCTTTGCTCTTGAATGAAGGATTGGATTTTTGGTGAGATTGATCGCTGGTGTTGTCACATCTGATTTACGTGCATGAGTCTTCAATGCCAAAGTCTTGTAGCTGTTGTTTTATCCATAGAATTTGCGAACAGCAGCTTCCAAGAGCTACATACTAAAACACATCGTTGAGAGAGCTACGAGTGCTTTGCTTCCTTGAAAACCAAGACACCATCCTGTTTCCAAAGTAGCTGACAAGTTCCGAAGTGCTCTTTCTATCGACTACGCAACCGGCCGGATCTGCGTCGAGTATCCTAGAAGATTAAAGTCTCCCCTCTTTGGATACCAAAGACCGATGCTTGAAGATGAAGCAACGTATTTGATAATACGCTTCACAGCAATGAGATGTGATTCTCTAGGATCTGATTGAAACCTAGCACGAGATACAAACACTAAACAAAATATCAGGTCTAGAAGCGTAAGATAAAGAAGTGAACCGATCATGCTCTGTACAGCTTTTGATCTACTTTCTTCCCTTCTTCATCCTTGTCTATCTTCGAGAACATGACATTGGTATGTCGGTCTTTTTGCACTTTTCCAATCCAAACCTTTTAACAAGATCATTCGCATATTTTTCTTGATGAATGAAAATTCCTTCCTTCATTTGTTTCACTTGAAGTCCAAGAAAGAATGTTAACTCTCCCATCATACTCATTTCAAATTCATCCTGCATAGACTTAGAGAATTTCTTGCGAGAGACTTTCATTAGAGGATCCAAAAATAATGTCATCAACATATACTTGAACAAGTAAGAAGTTTTTGTTTTCCTTTTTGATAAACAAAGTAGTATCTACTTTACCTTTGACAAAACCATTCGTAATAAAAACTTACTTAGTCGTCGTACCAAGCTCGAGGTGCTTGCTTTAGACCATACGAGCCTTTTTCGATCCCGAAGGCGAGTCGGCTTCTTTGGGTCTTCAAATCCAGGCGGTTGTTCCACATAAACTTCCTCATGGATAAATCCATTTAGGAAAGCACTTTTCACGTCCATTTGGAATAACCTGAAATTTTTGTAACAAGCAAATGCAAGTAATAGTCGAATAGCTTCTAACCTTGCAAGCGGGTGCGTAGGTCTCGTCATAGTCTATTCCTTCTTCTTGCGTATAGCCTTTGGCCACGAGTCTTGCTTTGTTTCGTACGACTTTTCCTTTTTCGTCCATCTTGTTACTGAAAACCCATTTGGTTCCAATAACAGTTTTACCTTTTGGTTTAGATGTCAATTCCCAGACATCATTGATGTTGAACTGTCTGAGCTCTTCTTGCATAGCTTCGATCCAGCTTTCATCGGATAAAGCTTCTTCTATGCTTTTTGGTTCAATTTCAGAGATGAGAGCCACAGCACTAGATTCTTCATGCCTTTTTGATCGAGTACGGATTCCTTCATCAAGTTCACCAATAATAAGATCTTTAGGATGACTGGATTTGTGCTTCCGAGTTGCGAGTTGATTTTCCAGGTTGATGATCTCTTTCTTTATTTGATTCTCCATGAGCGTCTTGATGATGGTCTTCCAGACTCGAGATGATTCTTGAGATGTAGACATTTGAAGATCTAGAGCGGGTTCGATCTCTTCGTGCGAGTCTTGCTGGATTCATCTTGCACGAGTCTTGGAATTTGACATTCATTGATTCTTCCACATACTGACTTTTCTTGTTGTAGACTCTACGTAGGCTTTGCTTGATGTAGAATATCCAAGGAAGATACCTTCATCGATCTTTCTTCAAACTTACCAACTCGATCATTTGCATTTTTCAAAATAAAGCATTTGCAACCAAATACATGAAAGTATGAAACAATAGGCTTCTTACCTTTGAACAATTCATAGGGGGTTTTCTCAAGAATAGGTCTTAGAAAGACTCTATTTATAATATAGCAAGCGGTTGAAACAAATTGACTTCAGCCCAAAATCGTGAAGAAATTTTACTTTCAATTAAAAGTGTTCTAGCCATTTCTTGAAGAGATCTATTCTTTCTTTCCACAACTCCATTTTGCTCGGAGTATATGGAGAGGAAAACATGTGATTAACACCAGATTTATCACGGAATCTCGTAAAATCTTGATTTTCAAATTCACTTCCATGATCTGTTCTTATGCTAGAAATAGCACATCCTTTTTCATTTTGAACCTTTTTAGCAAACTTCTCAAAGTACGAAAAGGTTTCTGATTTATTTGCAAGAAAATATACCCAAGTAAAACGAGAGTAATCGTCTACAATTACTAGACAATATTTCTTACCTCCAATGCTCTGGGTTCTTGTTGGTCCGAAGAGATCCATATGAAGCAACTGCAGTGCATGATTAGTAGATACATGATTTATTTGCTTAAATGAATTTCTTACCTGCTTTCCCAGAATGCATGGAGTACATAAGTCAGACTTTTGGTAAGGCAATTTAGGTAGCCCTCGAACAAGCTGCTTTGAAGAGATTTTGGCTAATTGCTTCTTGTTGATATGACCAAGTTTTCTGTGCCATAGAACTGCTTCATCTTGAATTGAGATTAAGCATTGATCTTCATTTGGCTTTACATCAAGGAGATAGATGTTTCCATGCCTTCGACCCATGAAGAGGCGAGTCGAATCTTTGCTAATTCCAGAACATATGCCTTCTTGAAAGGAGATCTTGTAACCAGTATCACACAATTGGCTAATGCTTTGAGTAGATTATAGTTGAGTCCTTCCACTAGAGAGACATTGCTTATTGTGAGATTTCCAATTTTCACGAGTTCCGAATCCCACAATGCTTCCTTTGCTATTTCCTCCGAATGAAACTTTTCCACCATTTACTTGAATAAGCTTTACGAAACAATTTGAGTCTCCTGTCATGTGTCTTGAGCATCGCTGTCAAGATACCACTTTACCTTCTTTTTGACAAGAGACCTGCATTCAAAAGAGAGTCTCAAGCTTTCTTTGGTACCCAAATTTTCTTGGGTCCTTTGGTGTTAGTAGGATGAGCATTATTAGGCCATACTCTCTTAACGAGGCTTCCAAACCATAGGACACTCTTTTTCAAAATGATCCGACTATTACACTTAGAACACCTTAAGGCATTTCGACCTACGGGTTTTACAAAAACTCTTTTAAAATGATTTCTATAAGCCTCTCTCGATGGTCTTTTCTTAATTCTTTCTTTTACTTTCGGAAAATCAATCAAAGGAATTGTTTCAGCTGTCATACCTAGACCCGACTTATTGAAGTAAGGTCTTTGGATTGAAAGAACTTTTTCAAGTTTTTCAGACCCTATTGAAAATTTCTTTGAAATATTTGATAAATCAGTTTTTAAGAAAGCATTTTCTTTTGAAAGATTGTCTTCACTCTCTTTAAGAGTAGAAACTTTCAAATCTAAATTTTTTACCTTTTCTTCTAAAGTATTTTCCTTTTGTTTTAAAATTGAGTTTTCCTTTTTAAGTTCGGAAATCTTTTTAAGAGAAGTCTTAAGACTGAAACATAACTCATCAATATATTTAGAGACTTTGACAGGGATTTTATAATCACTTACCTCAAATTCCTTTGTCGAGTCGATCCAGTCGATCCAGTCGAGTCGATTGTGCCATTAGACACAGGTTGGCATATTCCTCATCACTCTCTTCACACTCTGTATCGCTCCAGGTCTCGGCTTTGAGAGCTTTTCGAGACTTCTCAACTTTTCCTCTTTTCTTTTCGAGAAGAGGACGGTTGGGTACGATGTGTCCCTTCTTTTTACACTCGAAGCGAGACTACATCTTTGTTTGGTTCCACATCATCAACGAGACTTGGTCTGCTGTCTCTGAAAACTCTGTTTCTTTGGAATGAACCTTCTGCCTTTTCTATTCAGTTTTCTGAATCTTCTTATCATGAGGGCGAGCTCCTCATCATCCATATCATCTTCAGAATCTGCATCATCAGAATCATCATTTGATTTTAGTGCAATTGATTTCTTACCTCTTGGATCTTCGTCTTCATTAATTCGTTCCACTTCGTAAGGCGAAGAGTTCCAATCGGTTCGTCTACGAGATAATGGCATGATTCTTTGCGTCTCTCTTATTGAAGTCTTTATATGATTCCAATCCTTGGAGAGTCCACGCTGTGAAGCTTGTTCACCTTCATGGGATCAGAAATTTTTTGTCCTTGATTCTCAAGACCATTGACAATATCTGTAAAACGACTAAACATGTCGAGTTATAGATTCTCCGATTTCATTTTGAAGGATTCATATTGACCAAGAAGAATGTTAATTCTGGTCTCCTTCACTCGATCTGTCCCTTCATAAGTGATATGTAACTGTCCCAGACTTCTTTTGCTGTAACACAAGAAGATATTCTGTTATATTCAGTTGGTGATAAAGCACAATATAAAGAATAAATCGCTTTTGCATCGAGTGCTTGTCTCTTGTTTAATTCTTCTTGAGACATTCCGCTGGCTTCAACAGTTTCTTTCCCTCTTTCGAGAGATTGATGCAGCGGCGGGAGTGATTCCTCTTTCCACAACGTCCCATTCCGAGAGGATCCTTTGATCGTAGGAAAGCTTTCATCTTGTTCTTCCGAGATGTTGTAATCCTTTCCATCGAAGTAGGGAGGTCTGGTATTGCTTTGCCCCTCCATCAGCCCTGGTGCTAGCATACTAGCCATGGATCTTTTACTCTGAAGTAAAACACTTCAAACAAAGTAAGAACACGAGCTCTGATACCAATTGAAATAGCTAGTGCGAGTACCTAGAGGGGTGAATAGGTGTACAAAAATTTTCTCGAAACTTGTACGATATTTAAGCAATTAGAGGATTTGCAACAATTAAAAATTTAATCGTAAGACTGAGTAAGGGAAAGAGAGAATTGAACGCTCGGTTTATAGTGGTTCGGCTTGATTCAAGCCTACGTCCACTCTTACGCGGCGACGGCCGATTGGCTGGATTCCACTATGATCAAAGAGATGTTACAAAGTTGATCTTCCTTGATTTCTAGGTGTAGATGATCTACCACACTCACTCAAGGTGTCACCAAGTATAAACACTCTCTGTATACAATTTCGCTCAGTCTCAACTAACAATCAAGGGTCTTCAGACTCTGGAATTTTTTCTATCGATCACACACTTAAAACAGCTAGACGTCTTCCTTTTATACTCCTTCATGCCATCATAGCCGTTGGCACTTACCAAAGGAATTCCTCCAATCTACCCGTTTGGACGGAATCAATCAAGAAGATCATCCGAGCTATTTAAGGAATCGATGATAGCCCATCAATCTGTTCGCCCATACAATCGGATCTCGGTTTCCAAGAATAGAATATTCCAAGATTGTTTCGTCGACCATCGGATCTTTAATCGATCTTAGATAAGAATTAAAGAATCCGAAATGATTATCCAACCAAAGAATCTATTCCGAGAAGATAGGATCGAATCCTCAACCATAAACCTCGGCTTTGGATTGATTAGAAAGGCGCGGTGAGAATAGACTTAAGTCTTAAGTCCGAGTCTTAAGTCTTTGAGTCTTGAGTCTTGGGTCTTGAGTCTTGAGTCTTGAGAGAACAAAGTCTTCAGACTTTAAACTGACGGTCTCCAAACATCCAGACTTTAGACTGAAAGAAACGTTTTGTCAGCTTCAAAATATTCTGGAAAGATTTCTCCAACAACGCATCACTTTTCATGCTGCTGTAGCAACAGGCCCATTTGCAACTGGGCAGAAGTCTAGCACAAGTGCCATAACTTCAAAACGGTACACTTATGTGTCACTTTTTTTTTTTAGTGGGACATTTAAGTGCCACCTCCGCGACCATTGCCGGAAATCCTACGTGGCAATATATTATTATTATTTTTTGCCTACGTGGCTCGCCGGAGAGCTGAGTCGGCTTAGCTCCAAAGCAAGCATAAAAATTATTTTTTTAAAATAAGAAAATTTAAAAAATTTTAAAAAAATAAGAAAATTTTAAAAATTTTAAAAAATTAAGAAAATTATTAAAAAAGGGGGGGGGAGGTTGAACAGGCGGCCGAGGGCTGAGCCCTCGCCGTCGCCCGGAAGGGCCGGCGACGGAGGAGGAGGGTCGGCCGAGGTCGCCGGCCCCCGGCCGACCGACGGCGAGGGCAATGAGCCCTCGCCGGATCGCGGCGAGAGCCGCTACCAGATTCTAGGGCGAGGGTCGCGGCCCTCGCCCGGATCCGGGCCCTCGCCGCCTCCCCGCCGCCACCGGGAAGGGCCAGTGACGGAGTGGGGAGGGTCGGCCGGGTCGCCGGGCCCGGCCGGGCCGGCAAGATCGGCGGACCGGCGGCGAGGGCCCGCGAGCCCTCGCCCAGATCCGGGGCGAGGGTTGTGGCCCTTGCCACGATCCGGCGAGGGCTCGCAGCCCTGCCGTCGTCGTCGGCCGGGGTCGGCGACCCCGGCCCGACCCCCCCTCCGTCACCGGCCCTTCTCGGCGACGGCGGGGAGGCGGCGGCGGCGAGGGCTCAGCCCTCGGCCGCTCGTTCGACCTCCCCCACTTTTTTATTTTATTTTTTACTTTTTTACTTTTTTCTTAATTTTTTAAAATTTTTAAAATTTTCTTAATTTTTTAAAAATTTTAAATTTTTCTTAAATTTTTAAATTTTTAAATTTTTTATTTTTTGAATACTTTATAATTTAATTAATTTTTATATTATTATTTACACGTAGACACGAAACGGCGTCGTTTTTGCGTTTTCTCCGCCACGTCAGCGTGCAAAACGACGCTGTTTTGGACTAAACTCGCCGGAAAATTGCCACGTCAGCTATTGGCCAGATTTTCGCCGGAGTGGCACTTAAGTGTCTCATTTTACTCCGATATTGGCACTTAAGTATACCATTTTAAAGTTATGGCACTTAAGTGTTCTTCCGTGCCGAGTTATGGCACTCCAAGTGTCCTAACCTCGAAAAATCTGTGCAGGGTTGCTGATCTCTTGAGTTTCAATGTGGTAGGTGTCGGAGTACGTCTAGGTTAAATTCATTATTTATATGGAGTTTCATAAGATACTATCTTCAATCGACTAGTATCATGACTAAGCTTTGGAGAGGTGATCTGGCGAAAGTTCTCCCTAACCATTTCTCCAAAAGACTCATAACTTGGTAGATTACAATAATAGATTGTATATTACAGTAATAGATTGTATCATGATGACTAACTTTTCTAACTCCATCAAAATTTTAATAGACAATTGGAGGGACATAAGTTAAAAACGAAAGGGAGCTGTCCTTTAGAGTGAGACATAAGAATCTGGTATCGATCCGGGGACCGAAATCGTGCTGACCCATCATTAGATAAAGTCTAAATATTTACCCAAAATCTTCTAGGTTGTAGTAGAAGATGCTTATGCAAGTAAATTTTTCTCGAAAATTGAAGTGGTGCGCATCTGATGTAGAAGTTTACGAACTTAGTTATCGAGCTCAACCAATCTCTCCTTTCTTTGGACGAAGAAATTTCATAACTTGGAGTGACTAGGAAAACACGTGGTACATAGAAAATATTTTTCTATGATGTTTCTTTAGCAACCTTTTCTTTCCACTCTCTCTTGTCCCCTTCATCAGATTCGTCCGTGGAAATTGTGTACCGGGAAAATTGGCTGTCTCTGTTGTATGGATCATACCGTAGTTTAAGGATCTAAAATGTCAAGCCCACTCGAGAAAAAAAAAAATTCAATAAACTAAAATTTCCCCCTCGATTAAGGCAACTGGGTTACGCAACTTTCTTGCGTGACTTTTGACCCCAATTACAAAATATTCATCCTTTATTAATTTATACCTCCAAAAATCTTTAATATATACAGCTTCCGCCAGCTGCTTTTGAAAGAGATGACGCAATATCGGGTATGACCAATAAATTAGGGTTTCAGTTGACATGCGTTCTTTAATCTTGGGTAAATTGTTATAAATTATTGAACTAAGTTTGTCTTGTGGTGGTGTCGAAACAGGCATGCAGACCGGCGCTCTTCAAGAAGTCGATGAGGAAATTCAACGTCGCGTGGTGGGCGTACTCGTTCCCGCTGACCTTCCTCGCCTTGGCGTCGTCGGAGTATGCGCAGGAGGTGAAGGGTCCGATTGCCTCGGGGCTCATGATCGTGCTGTCGGCGCTCTCGTTCCTGGTCCTCCTCGGCCTGATCCTGCTCACCATGCTCAACACTGAGCGGCTCTTCCGCGAGGACGACCCGATCCTGCGTTTTGACAAGGGGAAGAGAGCGAGGAACTAGTCGCAGATGGTTTTTCCAGTCTGTAACTTATGACTAAGGGAGGGTTAAGGAAGAGCATACATGTATGTCGCGACGGTTTTGTATCTATAGGTCATTCATGGAGCAACCGCTGTACTTAGTGCACATGCTCTTCATACCCAGGGATATTTTATTAGTGTATTTGTGCGATTTTGGAGATCACTATCGATTGATCTAAAAGCTTAAACTTAAAAATGACAGCGTGATTTCTAATTTAAATATGCTAACCCTGTTCTCTCTCTCTCTCTCTCTCTCCCTCTCTCCCTGTGCGCACGAGTGTGAGTAGTACGAGATGATCTGAGGGTACACTTTAAACTTGGGCTAAGGAAACTCACTTCTTCTACCTTCAGCATCTCTAATTTCTTGATACAAATCTTTGATAGATAGGAGAGATTCAAACGTATCAGTTGATCCACGAAAAGATCACCTAAAAGGAAGTAGCCAAATTCTAAGGGATGCAATTCCAGCTTCTTCCCTTAAAATTAAAGCAACCTCGTTTTGATTGTTAATAGATTGTTGATCACTCAAAAACTCCGTAAAGCTGAGTCTTTGTTTCATGTGGCCTTCAAGAATTTTAAAAGTCATTCATTCATGATGTTAAAGTACCCCACATCATCCCTTGTTTATGCAGATCGTGTGCTCCTAGATACATTTGGCTTGCCTTGCCTCATGAACTTATGCTTTGGGTTGGACATTCTAACGTGGTATAACAACCAAGTTCTGCCTTAGTTTATTTCGCATACACCACCCCCTATTTGTCAAATCCTCTCCTACTTTGGCTCCTACATGAGAGAGGCGTTAAAGTATCCCACATCATTTATATATATATGTGGTCTTCTTCCACCTTTTTTTGATTGGACATTATAATAGAGACTGAATTTTGATAACTATCTATCACACGGTATGACAAAATGAGTTCAAAAAACATCTTTCGTCATCATGGAAGTGACATTGGCTATATAGATGCCATTGGTAATATGTAATAAATTGAGCTAATAACTTCGTGTTTAGGTCAAGCTCCTAATCAATACTTGGCATGTAACCTAACTACAAATGAATAGGTTCATGTCTCTCTCCAATGCATAATTTTTTTTTTTTTTTGGTGACTGAGGATCCGTTGGGCGCCCTTTCGCTTATGCTATTTGGGGTCCCACAGTCCTACAGTGCCCGAATGACACTTGGACCGGATGACTATATCTCGGGAGAGATTAGCACGGGACCCCATCACCATGGGCCCTTACTTACAATGCTAGCAATTGCGGGTTTCGAACCCTTGACTTGAATGATGAAGGAGAGACTCTTAATCAACACAGCTGCCTAGTTCATAACTACAAATTACAATATTCAAGCAATCTTCAATCAGTCTTTAATTAGATACGGCGTATACTAAAATATCATAGCCTACGTGTGAAAAATCTTTGTATAGAAGGAAACACTCAAGCCATTAACCTAACACAGTCAAGCCTCTTATTCTTTACTAATAACTTCAGTTTTCAACTTCGTTTGTCAAAGAAAACTATATATGTTGTCCGAGAGCATGATCGTGAAACCCCCAAAGATTAAATACTCATAACATAGTAAACCTTGAAAGTTTGGTTTTTTTTTTTTTTTTTTTAAACCCTCAAATTGTGGTCGTTACATGCAAATGGACGGCAAGCGAAAAACAAAACTGAGGGTGACGGAATGGAGAGGAAATGGATAAACAAGCAAGAGTTAGCAACACATAAAACTATGAGTGAATAATCCATTAGAAGATCGACGTGGTCCTGGGGAAAGTAGACTTTGATAAGACGGTGTCTTTGAACGAAGCTAAAGCTGATGCCTTTCCCTTGTCTTTAATCGTGCTTGAGAAGATAAGATAGCTTAAACGGGGATGTCACATCCCGAACCCCGAGCGTGCCAACATCCCACTATGGTCATTTAAATGTGATGTTCCTAGGTTAAGTCGCCGACCCATTCAATTCTTTAATGCGCATGCGGAAGTGTATTATAAAACCCCTGACAGTAAAATATGGGATAGAAAAGTAATAAGTAATTTCACAACAATACACTTTCATAAATCCACGGAGTTACAAATGAAGGCTTACAGCCAAAAGTCTACAAAAGACCGACTCTTAAAAAGGAACTATCCTGCAACCCACAAGTCGGACACGTTCTCCAATTCTCCTGACTTTACCTCTGCAACTCCTTAAGGTCAACCAAAGCAATTTGGCCGCTCCATCCACTAGGGACCTGAAAATATTGGCCTACAATGGGATGAGACATTATCTCAGTAAGTTCACCCTCCCTAAACCTTTATTAAAAGAAAATACACCCCAGGATAGCCTAGCCACACCATCACAAACAATGAGACTCACCTTTGCCTCAGTTCCTTTATGTAGGTTAGCACAATTCATATCACTTAATCACATGCTCAAATCACTCGATCACATGTTCATATCACTCAATCACATACAGTAATACAAATTTAAACAACCAGAATGCAATCACTTTCATATAACCAATAATCATAGGGGTTTGATTATAAGACCAAACCGTTATGGCACATCTCATTCCATGCTACACAATTCCATCCCATAATCCGGTGCGTCAATCAACTCCTAACATGTGTTCCAATTGTCATTCATTGCCACTCAAGGGCAAAGCCTACTCGCAGTTCGGCTATCTAATGACATTAATGCCAAGCATCGCCTCTCTCCATAGAGCGCGGCTTCGTTGTTACGTCGACGGTGTTCCCGAAGGAGTATAGGCCCAAAATCAACTGCAACCTAAGCCCGTTGTGCGGGGCCTCCCATATATGGGCAAATTCAGCTTAACAACTTAGGACAATTCCTCTTAATTATCACACAACAATTCATACTCAGCCTAAGGCACTTTGCATTTGACTCAAGGCTTCAATTAAAATAATAATCCTTAAAATCCAATTTCGGTGTCAAACCCGACACCCGGGATTTTTCTGAATAAATCCATATTTTTTCACAATCAACACTCAATTTGCAAAATCCAACCATCAAATTAATAATATGAATGCATGGCAGCGATTAGCACGAAATCCTAAGAATTTAAGGTCCCGAAATAATTTTCAGAAAATAATAAATAATTAAATTTATTACGAAAATTAATCAAATAATAATATTCTAATAATTTCGAATAATAATATATTATTAAATTATTAAATAATTTCGAAATATTTATTTAAGCCAAAAATACTTCATTTAAGTCAAATCAAGGCTTATTCTAGAATAAACCTACTTAGCCTTAATTAAACATACTTTACATTAAGCACCACCTTAATCTAATCTATTCTTAAATAAATTAAACTATCCACCTAATAACACTTAACATAAACTAAGCATGCCTAAAGCATCATTAACCCTATAATTGAGATTTAATAAGTTAAACTTACCGAAATTGCTTTTCGATGAGTCCCTAGTGAAGACAATGGCGAGGTGGTCGGAAAATCTCCTCAGGGCGATGCCAAAAAAGGACCGGAAGGTGCCTAAAACGGGCCTTGAAGATCCAGATCTAGCTTGGAACTCTGGCTGCTGTCCAAGTTCGGTCGGAGGTGCTCCGGTCACTGGTTGGGCGTGGGACCGGCGGAAACGGGCGGCAGTAGCTCGTGCGGGTGGAAGCGGCCACTCTAGCGGCCAGGTGGGACCTCCAGCGGTGGCTGGTGAGCAAGGACAGAGGTGGACGACGGAGCTAGAGGGTCCCGGTTGTGCGAGCAGCGACTGAGTCGAGCGCAAGCTAGCCGGTCGTGCGAGCGGAGGAGAAGTGGCACCAGCGGCGAGCTGGCTTCGATTGGCTCACGGTGGCTCTCCAGCGAGCTGGACGACCAAGAACAGCAGTTGACGAAGATGATGGAAGCTCGGGGGCACTCGGGCTACAGCAAAACGGCGAGCTAGCTAGCGAGGCGCGCGCGAGCCTTCACACGCGAATGGGCGACGATGGCGATGGCGATGAGTGGGTGATCGAGCGGTGAAGGGGTAGCATCGGGCTGGCTAGTTGGTCCGGTCGGTTCCCTCTCTCTCTCCTCCAAATTCAAAAGCAAATCTAAGGTTGAAGATGATGGAGAAAGGTGAAGTGACATCCCATCTTTTTAGAGCACATCCTCACCCTCCACTTGTCAAGATCCTATGCGCTTTAGCCCCACCATGACATCACTTGATATCACACTCCACTAACTCAATCCTCCACAACCTCTTCCAATGGTTGTAATTTCTTTTTTCTGCCGTGGCATGAAATCTTGTATAATTGAACCAAATTGAAGTCCATAAAATTAATCCAATATCACCACATTTTAATTCACATCTCACTTGTCTATAGAACCTTCTTGAGTCCCAAAAGCATGACCAAAAGTGGGCCTACCAAATTTCCCGAACCAAATTAACCACATGCTAATTTTTCGCTGAAAACTCAGCTTGCATGAAAAATCTTTCGAAGATGAGTCAACTTTCCTAAAATAATTTGTGACACAACATAATTCTCAATTTCTGAATTCGGGTTCAATTTCGTAGTTAATTTCAATTCGGCGCGAATTTAATGCGTCATAATTTGCCGGATAGCTTTTAGGAATTTTTGTGCATTTGACCTATGGTTGTTTATTTTCAAGCCACAAAGTACATCTTCGACACATTGGTAACTCTCGGTTGTTGTAGAAATCTCAAGGTTTCAAATACGGACACATGGTATCAAAATGACAGAAAAATCGGTTTAGTACTGATCAATAGGAAATGTGCAATTCTGGTAATCAATTACCAGCCCCTTAACCTTTTCCTTCAAGATGATAAATTTCTCCACACTTAATCACATACCTTTGTCGAGTCATCCTATCTCCGAACTTCTAATCAATCCTATTGTGATCTCTTGCAGATTTGCACGGTTGAGCAGTTGTTTCCTGGTCAAATTCTCAAGTTTGATGCGTTAGAATCCCTTAATGGCTTCACCTAATAGACTGATTATTCCATGAGTGATTAGTTCAAGGAAAAGAACTATAAGCGCGTTGATGAAATGCCAAACTATTTCAATCAAAATTAGAATAAGAAATTCAGGATGTCACAACATGCATGAAATGGTTTCCACTCATCTTGAATAGTGCAACCGATGTCAACAAGCTAACAGATAATGAATACTATGGAAGAGAGAATTGTGAAATTTCTGTATATCTCAGTGTGTCTCTATGTGCCATAATGAAGAGTCCATGTGCCTATTTACAAACTTTATTAATTATAAATTAATCAGAGATATACATCATCAATGGAGATATATGCATAATTTTCAGAGATATAAAGAATCAAAGGATATATCTCAATAATTTATAATATCCTCCCGCTCTTCATCTGTCTTTAATGACTATTCCTTCAAGAGCTTGGAGTGACTTCTCTAAGGCGTTCTTTTGGGTTTTGTAGAATGAACTCTAATCTATCCAACACCTTCTCAAATGCACTTTTCTTGAGACAACTTTTAAATCCTTCTAATCTATCTCACATGATCCTCATGTCGGGAATCTGAGTTGCCAAGTTGCTGCTCTCAAGTTCTTTATTTCAAACTCCTTTGACAATTGATGCTTCAATTTATTGATCTACCCCATGCTAGATCTTGTAGTGATCATATCATTCACATACAACAATCAAATAATATAGCAACCATTAGATTTCTTGAAGTAACATCAATAGTCTATTTCACATCGAGTGAACTCGTTATCGCACATAAATGTGTCGAATTTCTTATAGCACCATCTACAAGCCTGTTATAAATCATACATACTTTCATTCAACTTGCAAACATAGTTCTATTTAACAAGAATTTGAAAACCTTCTGATTATACCATATATATATACCCTCCTCCAAGTCACCAAGGAGGAGTGCAATCTTCACATCGAACTGTTTTACAAATTTGGAGAAAAACTTTTACTAAAAATTTCCCCTTGTTCCTCTTGCTGCCATCAGTTTCTTCTTTGATCTCATACACCCACTTGTTCTACAATGCCTTCTTTGCAAGTGTTATTTGGCACAACACCAAGTTATATTCTTCACGGGTGAATCCAACTCATCATATATTGTTATCTATACAAAATGCACAAACAAACAAGAGGAAGTAACCTTGGCTAATAGCTTGTGTTTAGGTCACCTCCACATCAATACTTGGCAAGGAAATGTCTATCTAGCCTCTCTAATCCATGGTTCTTAACTACAAATGACACTGCCGCACTTGCAACATTCTAGCGTATGAAAAGTCATGTCTTGCGTATGAAAAATCTTTTTTTAGAAGGATACACTCAAAAATTTAACCTATCACGAGCAAGCCTTTTATACTTTACTAGTAAATTCAGTTTATACTTCATTGTCAATGATTACTGTATGTATAGCCAAAGAGTATGATCGCGAAACCTCTGCACATCTAATAGTCGTATTATAATAAACCCAAAGTTTGGTCTCAGAAAAATATTCCATAAAATGGATGTCGTTGCGTGCAAAGTGGCGATGAGGAAGAAAGAAACACTAAATTAAGGGAACGAGGGTGACGTCATGGAGAAGAAATGCACAAACTATCGAGTTAATAATAAACTAATAGCAATAAATAAATATGGGCTTAATAGAAAATTAAAAGAGCAATGTAAGACTAATATAAGTAGACTTTGTTGATATTGTCTTACTATGGAGCCAAAGCTGATGTCCTTTTCAATTTCTTTTTTTTTTTTTTTCAAAAGATATGCTTGAGAAGATTGTTCGCGTCTAACTATTTTCCGTTCATCTTTAACATTACAACTGGCATCAACAAGCTAACAAAAATTGTCAAGTACTGTCACCCAATTAATAAGGAACAACTCCGGCATATTTTTTGCATCTAGTATTTACATATATAATAAATGAATCGACCATAGGTCCATTGATTTCCTTCACAGGCGAGATCAAGGGGCAATATGAATGTTTTATCATGTTCAACCAACATAAGATTTGGGAAAGTGTACAAGTTTAGTTTTATAAAATCTAAATGAAATGCATGGCAAAAAATTTGTGTAATTAACATTTAACATTTTATAAAGATTGCGTAAAAAGTAGGATCTCGACTCCCATCTTTCGTCATGTACCAGTGGTAATTGTCCATGAGAGGGGTCTCTCTCTCTCTCTCTCTCTCTCTCTCAACAATGAGAGACAAGGAGAGGGTTGTTTGAGTGATAAGAGGTGAGTGCAAAGCTAAATGTTGGTGGTTTCAAGACTACCTGACTTCTTACCAAACAGAACACTAGCAGCAAAACATTAGCAAAAAGTGTGCTCGTAAATGAGCTCTGAAAGAATTTTGCATTTGGGAAGCAATAAATAGCAAAAGTACTTTATGTTTGCTAAAAAAAACTCGCTATATATGAGACACTTTATGATAGTCCAATATAATTATTTGACTACATATGGATTTTTGGTTATGCACATATCTCAATTGGTATTAATGTAGTCGCATGGCTTGGCGTAAAGTGTTTTAATTGAGACTGATGATGGATATGGGCTTATATATGGGAAGCTCCCCTCTAATGGGAATGAGAAACGTAAAAGAGAATAGTCAGAGAAGAAGGCAAGCAAATAATTATGTGAAAAAATCCTTCAAAATAATTAAGGGAAACTATAATGCTGTACTAGGTAATCTTTTAACTATTATATCAAGTTATAATTACAAGAGAAATCACATTAACATACAACAAGAGTTTAGGTTATAGAGTAATGGTGGAAATTATATGTATACTCTTTTAACAATTCTTTCATTTATTAGACTTCACAACTCCATCCATCTCCTACTTTGAATCTGATCTTCAAAATGGCAATAGTCTCCACAGGATGAGAACGTGGAGATCTGTCTACGATCTCTTGTTTTTGTGTAGTTTAGCTGCTGAATTGCTAGAACATTTGTTTACATGATATTGACAATTATCTGTCATACATGATATTGAAATAATCATAAGTAGTGATAAAAGGATAGATTATTGGATTGACATGCAATAAGAATTTTTTTTTATTCTCTATCTTTTAATAAGGTCTTCTATGTTGGAAGTGCCCTGTCTCGTATAAAATAGATGGGTTTGTATAGGCCAATTGAAGTCTTCAATTCTTACAAATGAAAATGATGGTTTCAGTGGGCTAAGCCCTATAGACCTGCTTGCGAGTGCATGAGAACCAAATTTGGCACCATTCAACAATTATTTTTTTTTATTTATCAAATTCGGTGGCCACCGTCAGCCCCCGGCAATTGGGCGGGTAGCGATGTGGAGGTGGTGGGAGAGAGAGAGAGGTGGGGGAAAGCGGCTGCTGTGTACTGCGGTCGAGCTCGAACGGCAAACGTCGGGTCGCCTGCGACAATACCCTCGGGCTTGGTGTACCTCATATGCTTACGATCTCGACACTTAAAATCAAGATAACTTTTATCCTAAAAACATAAAAAGAAGAAAAAAAGCAAAAGCAAGCAATGGTCTTGTCATCATGATTCGAAAGAAATGGAAGGGGCGGCAGTAATACTCAACGAAGGGCGGGGAGAGTCTCCTCGCCACGTTTTTGCTCTTTGTGCGAAACGTCCACTTCCATTCGCCCTGCTTCGGGCATATATTCTTGAAATCTATTAAACTGAGGCCAAGTTGCTTGACTAAACTTCACCGCAAAATCCAAATAAAAGGACAAATCGAAAAGAAAAACTATAAACTCGTTCCGTAATCAACTTGATTTTCTACATAAACCGTCCATTAGAGGTGGCAAAATAGGTCGAATATGGGTTATGAAGTTGTAATGGACCATAACCCACATTAGACCCATTTTAAGTTTAGTTTTAAATGGGTCAAAAATGGGTCACACGTTCCGACCCATTTTTGACCCATTTTTAAAGCCTAAAAAACAGCCCTTCGACCTCCGTCCTCCGCCACCTTTGCCGTTTGCCTCCGCCACTCGCTGCCATGGCTCGCCTCCACCACTCACCGCCGCGGCTCGCCTCCGCCGCTCCTCGAAGGTCGCCGATGACTAGCAAGGCTCAAGCTCGCTAGCATTAGGCGGGGCCAAGTCACGCCGGATCCGGCGCTCGGATTCGGCGAGGCTCGAGCTGGTGAGGCTCGAGACTCACCGGATCTGGCGAGGCTCGAGCTCGCCGGCGTCGGCGGGGCCTTGGCCTCGCGGTATTAGCAAGATCGAGCCTCGCCTGACACCGGCGAGCTTGATCTCGCCTGTGGCCGGTCGCCGGTCGTCGTCATGGTTGGCGGTCGGTCGAAGAAGAAGAAAAAAAAAAAAGAGAAGAGAGTAAAATAAAAAATAATTATTACAAATTTAAAATGATATTTAAAAAATAAAAATTATAAAAATTATATTTTTAAAATAAAAATAATTAAAAATATATTTAAAAAATAAAAATTCGATTTTTTAAAAAAATATTTTTAAAAGAATTATAAAAATTTTCCATTTGTATTGCATAAATATATTTTTAAAAAAATTTATATTGCATAAAAATATTTTAACAATAAGTAGGTTTTAGCAATACTGGTCGGGTCAGGTATAAGTCGGATACGAGTTGGGTTGGATATGGGTCATTAGATTTACACTATAAGAATATGGGTTAAAACAGATTAATGGGTCAAACATGGGTCGACTCATTTTCGACCCGACCGATATCCAACCCAACCCAACCTACCCATTTGCCACCCCTAGTCCACGGCATGATCTATCTCTTCTTTCGGAACCTTCTCAACTTACTTGACTTGGAAAGTCAAGGTCAAAAGCACGTGGTTCGCCAATGCCACCCAAGTGTTGACGAATCACCACCGTCGGATCGACCGGAAGTTTTCAGATTCCCATTCCATCCAACAGTCGAAACACATGAACATCATTTCAGTACAGACCACACCGGTCGCCTACCGACTTCCATAAATACCGTCTATCTCTCCGTCGCAAATCTCACCGGAAGACTCTCTCTCCGATCGGCAGATTTTCTCTTTTACCTCAAGCAATCCTCTCAAAAACCCTCGATTCCTTAATGGCTGCTTTACAAGCATACTCTCTACTAGTTTCTTATTCTTCTTCTTCCCCTTCCTCTTCGAGTTGTTCTTTGAAGCGAATGATCAACGCTTCGATCCAACCCCCGAAGCCCTGAAACTCAGGCTCACTGATCATCCAAGCGCTCCGATCACAAAGAATCTCTATGCGATCTTGGAGGCTGTTGAAGATAGAGTGGAGATGCACGAAAACATCGGCGAGCAGCGAGACAACTGGAACAAGCTCCTGTTGAACTTGGTCAATACGATGACTCTCACTGCCACCACCATGGCGGCGATGGCTGCGATGGCTGTGGATCTGCCGGCTCCATCACTGAGAGCATGCTCCGCTCTCTTGTTTACAGCGTCCACTGGGATGTCACTTGTAATGAGCAAAATCCAGCACTCACAACTGGCTGAAGAGCAACGCAATGCCTCAAGGTTGTTCAAGCAGCTCCAGAGCGAGATCAAGTCGATGCTCGCCCTCCAGTCCCCGACTGAATCAGACGTAGAGGACACGAAAGAGAAGGTGCTGGCACTAGATAGGGCTTATCCACTGCCTCTGCTTGAATCAGACGAAATTTGAACCTAGAGTTCTCTAGAACTTTCTCTAAAGACACGAGAACTCTCCCTTCTCTAGAAGGTGAAATCTGGCACTTCTAGAATATAGAAAGTTAAGAAAGGCTATATCAACTTGCTCCTCTGTCCAACTAAGAGTGTGAGGAAGTCCGATATGTGTAGGGGTCTGAGTAGAGAAGTTCCCCACGAAATTTGAACCACTGTTCAACATGGTGGCCTAGGGTTTTCAATAACCGCGGCCAATCCCAAGGGCGCAAAACTGTCACAAACACAGAGCGAAACGGATGGAGCGAGGAGCTGGAAGAGGAGATGAGAGCCATCGTCCAAGTCCTCAAGAACAAAGACAAGCAAGAATACTTGAGGCTCGGGAATTTGGCCCTAAAATTGAATAAGATGATGGCGGTTTCTGCTCCTTTGCTGGCCGGCATGGCTGCGGCCGGATCAGCCTCTGGTGGCTCGATGGCCATGATGGTGGCGGCCATTGCCGGTGCAATGGCAGCTATCATCAACGTCTTCGAGCATGGAGGTCAAGTCGGTATGGTCGTGGAGATGTACAGAAACTGTGCAGGGTTCTTCGATCTTATGGAAGAGACGATCGAAGCGACACTAGAAGAGAGCGACTGCAGCAAGAGAGAGAACGGAGAGATGTTCGAGATGAAGGTGGCGATGAAGCTGGGGCGGAGCTTGTCAGAGCTCCGAGATTTTGCAAGAAAATCAATGGCTTCTTGTAAAGAAGGGAATGAGGTGGATGACTTTGGGAACAAGCTTTTCTGAACTCCTTTGAACAAAGATATACAGCGTATATACTATACATGTACAAAGAGGCTCATTAACAAGATTCTTTCTTGATCTCTTGGTGCATAATTGTATCAATTAATTCCACAAAATAATTAATTAAAAGCATTAATTGATATGCGGGTCTGATTTTCACAACCCCAAATCATTTCCTTAATTATTTAGCCTGTTGATTTTATTGATTCCTTTTTGCCTGTGTAAATAAATGTCGAACGGACAATGCTTCTATTATATATTATGGTAACAAAATTTGGTACTAGAGGCTTGTCTTAAGACAAAATGTATCCATCACCATTGCACGTAAAATGTGAAAAATCAAGTGTTTTACTTCTCAAAGTATCAACTAAATGACAAAGATGCATGTAATGAAACAATTGTTTGGTCTTAGCATATTAACATGAGGTATATACCGATAGTCATATGATTTTATGTGCACAAATTGTCAAATCATAATTAAATACTCACGTAAATTTATGCTCCTAACCTGGTTTTGACCCATATGAACATTCCACTTCTTGCCTGATTCCACTTCTTAAATAGAAGATAATGTTTTTCTATTTTCTTAGGAAACGATTAAGCATTTTCATATGGCCACGGTTTCAATTATCATAAAGGTTAGATTTATAAAGAAAAACGAAGGGCAATCCGTCATACCTTTTTCAAGATGTGAACAAAATCGAATGGTTGAATTCTTAAACGTTTCCTACTGCACAAATGGTCCCATGTGACAGTGGCTTTGAATTTTTTGAAAGAGTTGACACTATTGACACATTCAGTTTCGCTTGGCCCTTTTTTCTTGGCCATTGGCTTTTGCTTTTTTCCATCCTAGAGCAGGAATTCGAGCATATTTTTTTAGTGTTGCAATGCCCAGATTTAAGGTTTAAATTAATAGGTGGACAAAAATCGTGTGTCTATCAAAAATATACAAACTCAAGAATACAATAGGAATATTAAAAAAAAACTGTAAAAATTATCCACGTTAATGCACAGCAGGAGGGTAAGCGTCCACATTGGTAATTTCCAACCAAATTAGGTACTTGAATTTCTAGATATGTCATGGACTGTTCGGTTTGCTTGATTTATTTTTTGGGCCATAAATTTGCTTAATCGAGTGGTGGGAGTGCTAAATGAGCCAAAAAAAAAAAAAAAACAAACAAACAAACAAAAAGGGGCCTTTGTGCACTTTAATTAACAACTGCATAAATTAAAAATTCGAACTCCTGTGCTTCTTTTTTCTTCTTAATCACATTGCTCCGGTGTATATAATTGATATCGACCTACCGATTTATGAATTTCGATATAGCTCTCAAATAAACCAGTAGCCGACGTTTGGAACTCCCATAAAACTCGAGACATTCAGCAACAAGAAAACCTTGAAACATCGTATTTACTGAAAATTCGAAAAGAAAAAAAAAGGGGAAGAATGCATTTTCCCTAAAGAATTTTCTTTTCCAGGACTTGTAATAAAATAAGAATCGAAAAAGAACCCCTGCAAAAAGCCCTCAAGAAAGAAGGCTGAAAAATATTAATTGTGAAAAATTGGAGACACCCCATTGTACGAAGGCTCCATCCCGAAAGTCGCTTCCTTTTGTGCCCACAAAAATCTTCTATAAATAGATAAATAATGTCACACCTCAAAGCCATAAAAAATGAAGATGATACGGCCGTTACCAAAATCCAACACCCAAGAAGTGCCCCCATGGTTATCGCTCTCATACTTATCGTTAGCTAAAAATTGAAAAAAGATTGAAAAGTAGAGAGATGAGTAACCGCAACTCAGTGAATAGTACATCTCTTTTAAATGGATCAAACATTTATTATGTAACTTTACAAACCACGATATCACCATTTATCACTCCCAAAACTAGAGTACTACATATGCAAAATATAAAAAACGGATAATATCTTTCCAACAAACCTTTTAACGTATGAATCAATGATAATATCAATTCACATTAACAAATAAATTATCAATAATATATTCCATTAATTAATCTCATTTAACCACACATTGATGGTCTATTCCATCAATTAATTTCAAATTGCGAGTCAATGGTCCACCTCATTAACCAAGTTTATACTTAGATATTTAGTCATGGTCACACATAACACCCATATGAAAATTCCCCTTAGTTAGGTCTTCACTTATTATTGACTAGTGGCTCGGCCCATAAGGATATTCCCAAATAATATGTGCATACCCACAAGCTCCTCAATGGGCTCACAACAATATTGAGCACCGCCACAAACTCACAACAGCGTCCTCCACAATTCACAAGCTAATTCGGAATCAATATCATGAAATGGTTTCACAAACCAAACATATAATCTTTCTCAATACATCTCATTTGCTCGAAATACTTTTTCTTAAAGCATTTTTCAAATAATTTTTGAACTCATTTCATAAACCAGTTCACAAAGCCACACACACACACACACACACACATATATATATTTATATTCACAATACCTTTCATAATGCATTTTTTTAAACCATTCTTAGATAACCGAAATTTAATAGATGTCCAATTCAAATTTTATACAAATAAATGTGCTTATTCATAACTCACAATATATTAAATCTTTATCATTTATAAGACACGAGTTTACAAATTCTTAGAAAAGATAGTACCACTCACTTGAGAACATTTACATTCAACCGACTGCGATTGCGAGTCGTATTTCGAGTGTGAAATTGGATTGTCAATCATATGCACGTTGTGAAATTAGGGAATAAATCCCTGATTTAAAAAGATTTTCGAGAAAATTTGGATTAGATGCATCATCGGAAGATTTGAATTTATACGCAATATCAACAAATTAAGTAAGGAAATTATCAAATTAAATTTGGATAATATTTTTACCTATTTCGTAATATTGTTCCCAAATTTGGACTTGTCGGATGATGGGATCAGCAATGGCTCATGGTGGATGATGCTGGAACCGATGCGGCGGCCGCTGGAATCGCTGGATGAAATATCGGAAAGCTACGGAGTGGGCGAGAACTGGCTTCGTTGATGTTGGCCTCGGAAAAACAGCGTCCGAGATGTGAGAATTGCATGAATCAATCTCTACAAATCACCACTCACAATTCCTCTTTAACTCCCTATCTTTTATTCCTCCACTCACTAATAGAGTCTCAATGCTTCATGCCCTCTTTCTCTCTGTGGATTGTCTGTTATCTTGTGGCTTTCAAAAAATTTTGCTTCTTTTGCATTTGACCGTGAGTGGATGATTCACGGTTGATGCTTCTTAGCACGATGAGACGGTTGTTAGACGCAAATTGCGCAACCCCAAGATCTCCATAACCAGAACAAAAACATGCATAATTGAGTAGAAAGATTAACGCACCTGTTTTGGGATCCATTGAACATAAAGCGGAAGCATAAAAATGATTACCCACATATATCAAGGGGATCCATGCACCAAGTCCTTATCCTCTATTACCCTCCGTATCACTGGCTCAATGAGGCGGCCCCCCTCACGTTTAGCGTTAAGTAAACGCCCCTTAGGTGAGGATACATGTGAGAATTAGGGTTAGAGGAGAGACTTGAACACTATTTATAGAGTTTCCAGCCAGTCCCTCTCATTATGGGCCAGGCTCAAATCGGCCCACACTAGCCAGCCCATATTAAACTAATTAAGAAACCTTCTATCTCACCTTAGACTAATCCTGTTTTATGGTAACCGTAAAATTAGTAAATTACAATATCAATTAATTTAGTCCACATTAGGAAAACTCTTACATTCTCCCACTTGGACTATAGTAATTGAAATCGTACCGTATGTGCGGACATTTGGTCCAGAGATAATTCTTAATAGTCAATCCTATCCCATAAAGTCTTAAATACCGAATCATGGCGGTAACTGCATGTATACACATAGAGCCTTCCATGGTCACGAATGTTCTCAACTTTATTTGATATGGATTCAATATGGTAGTGTGTCAAATGGATAACATCTCTCATAGAGAGATCTCATTTGTCAGTCACCATTCTCTTACCTTATGTGTCACAAAAAAACTTGTGCCACTAAAGAATGCTTTATGATTCCAATGAACCCACATATGTCTTGTCCTTATGGTTAACCTTTCTTTATGTATCACAAGACATATGCACAAGGCTAATAACCGGATGCCCGGATGCCCCTAGCCTTCACTCAAGGTCTATACAATCCCTTGAGACTTTATCAATATGTATTCAACATAATAACAACACATTCAAAATATTTTATTGAATACAAAAGTTGATACATATCAAACCGTTACTAAGTGTAACGAACCACAGATGTGAACTTTATCAGAGTAAAGCCAAAATAGCTCCCACTAAACAACAGTATCCAAAGATACTCCTAGGCCCATGTTAACGATATGTTACTAAAATATACATGGGCATAGGCCTTTAGTTTGTGGATCTGCAACCACATCATCGGTGAAAATATGTTATATCATAAGTCACATTTCTGTACCATTTCTTTATGGTAAAAAATATCTGACCACCATATATTTAGACCCCTTGTCTTTTTTAAGTACCTTAAAACCTTCTTGACAGCAACCCGGTGATCATGATCTTTATTTACTGGATTTGACCGATTGATTGCATGTCCAGCCAGCAGAAGTCCCGTTACTAAGACAACATTTAGTCTAGTGCTTAAAATTGACGACAGTGCATACATTATACTTTTAAGTGCAAATTCGAGCATACATTATACTTTTAAGTGCACCTTGACACAAGGTACACCATTTAATTAGATTTTCTCAATATCTAAATAAGGACAATGCGATAGATTTAGTCCATCACCCTTAACAACAAGTGTAATTCCTGGCTTGCAATGATGTATATTGAATATTTTAAATATACAATCAGCAAATGTCCTCCGAGAAAATATTATATAATATGGCCAAAACAATCCTTACAGACCTCAGTATTGTCTCAAGGTCACAACTTGTAAGCAAAATATAATGTACATAAAGAATGAGAAAAAATAAATTTCCTTCCATTGACCTTGCAGTATATTGAATTACTTTGTTCCTAATTGAACAAAATAACAACACTATGAAATTTTAATAATATTGTCTGGAAACTTGCTTAAGACCATGAATTAGAACTTTTCAATCTATACACAAGTTTACTTGAATCTGCTGCAAAATCATCCAATTGCACAATATAGATTTTGTATCTATTTGGCGTAACTTTATATCAAAATAAATTATTAATGCAACGTTCACTCTGAAAGAACATTTAAAGAAATAATTATTTATTCACTATAAACAATCCACCCATCTTTCAGAGTTAAAACGTTGGTTACAAATTTGGCTTTAATTTCCACAATCTTTGTTTGAAATTTTTTTAGTTTTGTACACCAATTTGCAACTAATAAACTTGTGATCTTTAGACAAGTCAGTAAGTTTCCAAACATATTTCATAGATTGTATATCGCCTTTTATGGCATCTAATCACATACTTAATTGAGAATAAGAAACGACATTTATAAATATGTCATTACATCAACCATATAGTGGATATTGTAATCATGCTCTCACAAATAGACTATATAGTCTGATGGTATAACTGATCGTCTTTCCTTAACAAATCTCCTTAATAAAACTGCAACCACTTCATTATGCACTTGAGAGGTTTAAGAAATTTCATTATAAACTATATCAATAATAGTACCTTGAACCTCAACAAGTTTAGTCTATAGTACATGAGATTATATAATTATCTGTATAGGTAAAGACAAAAACATAGTAACCTCCATCATACTATTATCTTTAATAATCTAAGAGCAACTATCCTCTACAATTACGTCAATATTTAAAAACTTTAGAGTATGTGATTCCATAATTCTTGTACCTTCTTTAAGGTCATAAAATAAATACCCCTTTTGTATATGAAAAAATTGCTTTCATAATATCAGCCCACAAAATACCAGATAAATTAGTCTTACTAATCATACTCATCACCATGTTCAATATGACGCATTTATGTCTTTCGCCCAAATCTTTTTGTTAGAATTTTCAGGTATAGTAATTAAATTACCACCTCAGAATCTACCAAGTATTTGATAAATGACCCTTTAAGCTATTTCGCATTGTCATACTTGCCAAAATACTTATTGCCACCGTTAAACCTGACAACTTTTTAATCATTTACGAGATGTATATGTCATTAGGACTTAAACACAATTTTTTTTTTTCAGATGTGTCCTAATTTCAATATCAGACAAGACATAATTTTAAGCAACTAAGGCTTCGTTCATCTTATAGCAGTGCAATCTGCAGGCAAACCTCTTTTCAAGTGTTCCAGAATGGAACGCTTCATGGAATTCAATTGCTCTTTTCTCAAGTAACAAATCATATGTCCACAACTTAAAATTTGAAGCAGTAAAAAACCTCAATGATGACGGAATTACCATTTACAGAACATGTGACTGTAAAACAAGCAGTATATAATTAGTATCATGTGAGCATTGTGTAACTTGACGTACAAGTACACATCCAGAGAGTTACATGCAAAATCACATAATCACCTTTGGGCAGAATACATGACATGCAATTGTACACTCCCTACATGATAAGGGTTATGAGAATATGTTCCAATCTTCGTGAATTCATCACCTTTGGGCATATGAACCATTAGAATCAGTCACTCCTCCACCACACTATCATGTATCCCTCCATGAACTAATACACAATCACCTCTTTTGGGAGTATGATTACGTATTAGACCAGGAGACATCCCAATCATCATACGAGACCAAAATTTCTCAAACCCAATCAAGCGTGCCACTTTGGCGGTCACTACTCAATTGAATCATTGAAATTCTCTCATACCAGGGATATAAGCTTTACTCCTCACATACATCATATATATGTGATTTTAACTTTAATGATAGGGGCATCATATCACTAAAATCACATATCATGCTAATTACATTACTTTATTTATTAATTAAATATATAAATATATATATATATATATATATATATATATATTGATCACAGTAACGCAAGAAGCTTCTCATAACAGAGAATAAAACATCTCTTATACACTCAATTACATATTACCAGAACAACATAAAAAGAATGCTGATCTATAATATCTCTCACAAATTAACATCAATAGTAACACAGGGTGCACCAAATCGACAAGCTTGACAGCTGATCCATTATCACTTATGAATTCATAAGGCAAAAAATGACTCCAAGGCCAACAACTGATTTATTAATCAATTTTAGGTAACAAATATCATTACTTCAACGAGTGGCCTATTAATTGAGTCAAACTAGAGAACCAAATATCTAATTTAACAGTAGATACTATTGCTCTGCATAAATGTTGTCATACTCCTTAACCATAAAAAAATATTCAACTGGATAGACATTAACAAGTGACCAGATCAGTTCATGTATAATATGCAGTAACTTAATTGACATGTATTACCCTCATTCAGCAGATGTGTTAATCAGTACATCAGTTTGGTCACAAGTCCTTAAGTCGTCTATCATTCAAAAATTACCAGTGTGTAAAGGAGTATACTTGAGTAACAAAAGTTTCATAATCTTTGTTGTTTCTCATCAGCTCAATACATAACTTAAATACAATCTCATATGAATTGTATCGCATTAAGCCAGCTTCAATTCACAATAAAGTTTGATTTTTATTGATGAATCACACATTTTTATTATGTGATAATACTAGTAACTCATCACTTGTATTTCCAAAATCACAGAAAATACAAGAAAAATACGCAAAAATACACTAAAAATACACGTATTTAAGGTTCCATATGCAATTTCACATCAATAAAACCATCAAACATATAAAATAAATATACCACAAGATAGGAAATCACCATATGAGTCCAACGCCACCAACCACGCGCCGATCGGAGCCTCCACGCGCCTACACGTGCCGCCTGAGCGTGCGGCGTGTGGAGCTCACGTGCGGCGCGTGGAGCTCACGCGCCACGCGCAGCGCGCGTTCGACGCCCAGGCGGCGTGTGTCCGCGCGTGGGGGCGCGTGCGGCCTCCTTCGGCGACGCGCCGCCAACCGTCTTGCTCGTCTCGTCGAGCCCAATCCGAATTTGTGATTTAATTTTATTTTTATTGAACAAAAAGTCTCGAAAATCACAAATTAGGGCAAGATCAATACCAATTAGGGCTAATCCATACAAATTAGGGTAGATCCATACAAATTATGGTAAATCCGTACAAATTAGGGCAAAACCAATTGTGTTCGAGTTCTAGGGTTATGGGTTGCTCTGATACCACATGTTAGACGCAAATTGCGTAACCCCAAGATCTCCATAACCAGAACAAGAACATGCATAATTGAGTAGAAAGGTTAACGCACCTGTTTTGGGATTCATTGAACATAAATCAGAAGCATAAAAAGGATTACCCACATATATCAAGGGGATCCACGCATCAAGTCTTTCTCCTCTATTACCCTCCGTATCACTGGCTCAATGAGGCAGCCCCCTCACGTTTAGCGTTAGGTAAACGCCCCTTAGGTGATGATACATGTGATACATGTGAGAATTAAGGTTAGAGGAGAGACTTGAAGACTATTTATAGAGTTTCCAGCCGGTCCTCTCATTCGGGCCAGCTCAACTCGGCCCACACTAGCAGCCCATATTAGACTAATTAAGAAACCTTTTATCTCACCTTAGACCAACCCTATTTTACGGTAACCGTAAAAACAGTAAATTACAATATCAATTAATCTAGTCCACATTAGGAAAACTCTTACAACGGTTTGCTTGAATGCCGCATCCCAAGATCAGCGGCAGCGGCAACTTTCGGATGCTCTGAAAGTCTTACGCGCTTGTGGGAAAGCTGCAAAACAAAGAGAAGTTTTGTTGTCACTAGGAAGGATCGTGAACACCGCTGGTTTGGGGTCACGATGCAACAGCAACGGCTTGAGATAGAGGGCTGCTGCGTTGTCTCCGGTCACTGGACTCGTGGCAGGGAATGGGTTCTTTGAGCAGTACCGATGATCAGCACCACAACTCGTCGTTAGGATTGGGGCTGGGCTTGGCAGCGTAGCAGGTGAAGAGTAAGAGACGTCATGGACAGCAGCTCGGGACAATGGCTCGGTCGTGCTCGGCGTTGTCAGATATGTGGCTAAGTAGCGGCGTGAGTCGTTGGACGTTGTTGGGCTCCCTTTTTAAGGTACCCGAGATGTGAAAATTGCTTGCTGCGCCGAACTACGGATGGGGGCCCTGGGGAAGCCACGGAAAGCGTCCAGAATATAGGCAAAGGACACGGCTTGCCCAAGAAGGAGTCCAATTTCTTTTGTTGACCTTTGACCTAGCTTCCTCCTCCTCTCTTCCCTCAATGAACCGACGTACTCTCATAATACGCCCTCTCTTTGTTGACTATTGAAAAAGAGACAGAAAAGTCTCTTTCCTCATGTGTATCTCTCTAGTATTCTATGCACTCTGAAATTCTGAATCGCCGGCCTCCGATTTTTTGTGTGGGCTGTGCTGTGGCCGTGTAGGGAATTGTGTCGTCCCCTTTGAAGCCTAGCGTTGAATACGATGGTGGATGATTGCCTCGACTGAGTTGTCTTCTTCCTCTCGGTTCTGTCCCTTTTCACGAATTGTGGCCGTGTGTTTCTATTGCGTGGCCCTCTCTGAAACCCTACGCGAAATATCTTTTTATAGGTTGAAGATTAGGGTTCTAATTTCCTTTTCAAATCAACATCCACAAAGATTTCTTTTTCGTACGCAATATCACTTTTTTTTTTTTTTATTTTCCACATCTCCTGATTTTATTGCCTAAAGATAAGATTGCAATCCGATTTTCTTAAATTCCAAAAATCCATCGTAATATCATTTCAAATCTCGTAGTCATTAAAAGAAAACGAGTTTAGGCCAATTTGTTCGTTTCATGGGCTTAGTCCGACCTGCCAAGTTAAAGCTCAGAATCATGAATTTGAACCCATCCACCACCAATCCAATAAAATGCAAAAAATGCAAATTAAAAATAAATACACCTAAATCTATATACAATTAATATTTTTTCAGGGATAAAATTTACCCATAATTTTTAATGCAATAAATGACTAAACGGATCGCCAAAATTTATGTGTCAACATGAAATAATTATAAGTAGTGATAAAAGTATAGATTATTGAATTGACATGCAATAAGAAAAATTTTTCATTCCCAATCTTTTAATAAGGTGTTCTATGTTGGTGGAAGTGCCTTGTCTCATATAAAATAAATGGGAGTGTGTAGGCCAATTGAAGTCTTCAATTCTTACAAATGAAAATGATGGGCTTAGTGGGCTGGACCCTAAGCCTAATAGACTCACTTTCGAGTGCACGAACACCAAATTTGGCACTACTCAACATCATTATTTTTTATTTATTAAATTTGAATTTATAATTATTAAATAACCTTTGTGTCATTTAAAAACAGTGTGACTGTTCGCGATATAGTTACCGTTTTTTTCTATCTATTAGTTATTAGGCGCTCTTACAACTTTTGAAATGTTGTATTTGTTCAAACGTTAGTTTTTAGAAGTTATAAAATTCGGAAAAAAAAAATTATTACTTATTATTATTTTTTAATCCGAATTTTCACTATATTTTTCAAGAAAGTATCTATTTATAATGCAACCTTTCCTAGAGGGTTGCATTTATTCTTAAAGACTGAAATAAATTCGTCATTTTTTGTCTCACATTTTTTTTTCCTTGCTGATTTTTTTTTTCTAAAAGTACAACTTTTGTTTTTAATTGTTTCATTTTGAGAACTCTTGGAAAAATACTAAAATTATTATATGATATTCTTGTTGAGACTTTATTGTATCTTAAAGGATTTCTGCCATTAAAGGATTTCTGCCATTACCCATAACAACGTTGTGGGGTCTTAAAGGGTGATTTCGTCATCCCCAATTGATTTTTTACAAACATTCTACTTATTAAAATTAGAAGGCCCTTAATGGACCCATATATGAGCTGGCCCAACTTCTGCTGAACCCAAAGTTCTTGGTAGGCTAGACAAATCCCTAGGCCTACCGGCCGGCGTCTTTTAACTAATCTTTGTCTCATTATCTATGGTTTTTTTTTTTTTTTTTTTTTGGTCAATAGAAGAAATTCAGATATGCTCACTCGAATCCTTGAATTCAATCGTCGATTTGCAGGGGAGAACGTTACTGAGACGAAAGCAAAGAAAAAAGTGATATAATCATATCATGTTGAATGGTAGACAATGGCCATGACATGGACGAAGCTTTCCGTGAGTAATTTTAAGCCATTTATTATGCATATCGTCAAACTAATTTATGAAATATAATGACGATGACATATGTGTCATGATAATAACCTGAAAACGATAGTTTGAAAGTGCAGATATCTTTTCCCCTCCGCATTTGCGATCACGACGTGTGTGCAATTTGATAATGCCGACAATAAAAAAAAGCGTTAAGTTATGTTTCGAATATGAGTTTATAAAGGAAAAAACCCCAAAAAAATTTGCTAGACACGTGTGTCATTGGGCCTGAGATCTCCAAGGCTCACATTTGATCTTGGCTTAGGCTCATCATGATCAGTGGCCACCGTCGGCCCTTGGCAAGGGGCTGGAGCTGGTGGAAGAGACAGAGAAGGGGGGCCGAGAGGGTCATGGGCATGAGAGTGGTCGCCGGCGACACATAAGAGCACGATCATCACATGTGTATGATGTCGACAAAAGGGGCGTTAATACGCAACGAAGGGCGGGGAGAGTCTCCTCGTCACGTTTTTGCTCTTTGTGCGAAACGTCCATTTCCATTCGCCCTGCTCCGGTCATATATTCTTGAAAATCTATAAAACCGAGGCCAAGTTGCTCGCCTAAACGTCACCGCAAAATCCAAATAAAAGTACAAATCGAAAAGAAAAACTACAAACTCGTTCCGTACTCGACTTGATTTACGACATGACCCTTCCATACACATCCGGTATATATCGTCAAGACCTTGAGCAAGAACCCAAAGCGTCCAAATATACCTTAGAGAAGACAACACCTTCCGCCACCGCAACCTCCGGCGTCGTCTAATGGCATCGGAGCTTGGATTCGAGCCGCCGCTCCAGCCGGTGATCGACCCTTCTCGAGCCAGAACCCCTGAGCACCAGCTCGTCCCCGTCGCCAAGACTTTGAAGTCGTCCATCCTGACCCGGCTCCACGCCGGCTACTTCCGCATCAGCATCTCACTCGCATGCCAGGCCTTGCTGTGGAAGATCCTCCGCCACCCGTCGCCGACGCCCGACGACTCGCTGCCCCTCGAGCATCTCTCTCATGTGATCCCTCACATGACGTTCGTGATCTTCTGGGGTTTCGCCCTGCTGGTCCAGGTCTCCCTCTCCTTCCTCTATATTCTCCGGTGTTTCTTTCACTTCGGCCTGGTGAGGGCGGAGTTCCAGCATCACGTCGGAGTGAACTACCTGTTCGCGCCGTGGATAGCGTGGCTCGTGCTGCTCCAGGCGGCCGACTTCACGTCGGACCTGCCGAAGACTACGTTGTACCTGGTCCTCTGGTGGGCCTTCGCGGTCCCCGTGATCCTGCTCGACGTAAAGCTCTTCGGGCAGTGGTTCACGACCGAGAGGCGGTTCCTTTCGATGGTGGCCAACCCGACGAGCCAGCTGTCGGTGGTGGGGAACCTGGTGGGCGCACGGGCCGCGGCCGAGATGGGGTGGCGCGAGACCGCGGTCTGCATGTTCTCGCTTGGGATGGCGCATTACCTGGTGCTGTTCGTCACCTTGTACCAGCGGTTGTCCGGCGGTGACAAGCTGCCGGCGATGCTGAGGCCGGTCTTCTTCCTGTTCTTCGCTGCGCCGAGCAAGGCGAGCGTCGCCTGGAAGTCCATCGCCGGAGAGTTCGACATCGGGTCGAAGATGCTCTTCTTCCTCTCCCTCTTTCTGTTCACCTCTCTGGTAATCAACACTTACCTTCCCTTCATCTCTCTAGTTGATACGCATCACTTTTCATGCTGCTGCAGCAACAGGTCCATTTGCAACCAATCAAAGTACAGAAAAATCTGTGCAGGGTTGCTGATCTCTCGAGTTTCGATGTGGTAGGTGTCGGGGTACGTCTAGGTTAAATTCATTATTTATATGCAGTTTCATAAAATACTATCTTCAATCGACTAGTATCATTACTAAGCTTTGAAGAGGTGATCTGGCGAAAGTTCTCCCTAACCATTTCTCCAAAATACTCATAACTTGGTAGATTACAATAATAGATTGTATATTACAGTAATAGATTGTATCATGACGACTAACTTTTCTAACTTCATCAAAATTTTAATAGACAATTGGAGGGACATAAGTTAAAAATGAAAAGGAGTTATCCTTTAGAGTGAGACATAAGAATTTGATATCGATCTGGGGACCGAAATCGTGCTGACCCATCATTAGATAAAGTCTAAATATTTACCCAAAATCTTACAGGTTGTAGTAGAAGATGCTTATGCAAGCAAATTTTTCTCGAAAATTGAAGTGGTGCGCATTTGATGTCTAAGTTGACAAACTTAGTTATCGAGCTCAACCAATCTCTCATTTCTTTGGATGAGGAAATTTCATAACTTGGAGTGACTAGGAAAACATGTGGTACATAGAAAATATTTTTCTATGATGTTTCTTTAGCAACCTTTTCTTTCTACTCTCTCTTGTCCCCTTCATCAGATTCGTCCGTGGAAATTGTGTACCGGGAAAATTGGCTGTCTCTGTTGTATGGATCGTACCGTAGTTTAAGGATCTAAAATGTCAAGCCCACTCAAGAAAAAAATTCAATAAACTAAAATTTCCCCCTCGATTAAGGCAACTGGGTTACGCAACTTTCTTGCTTGACTTTTGACCCCAATTACAAAATATTCACCCTTTATTAATTTATGCCTCCAAAAATCTTTAAAATATACAGCTTCCGCCAGCTGCTTTTGAAAGAGATGACGCAATATCGGGTATGACCAATAAATTAGGGTTTCAGTTGACATGCGTTCTTTAATCTTGGGTAAATTGTTATAAATTATTGAACTAAGTTTGTCTTGTGGTGGTGTCGAAACAGGCATGCAGACCGGCGCTCTTCAAGAAGTCGATGAGGAAATTCAACGTCGCATGGTGGGCGTACTCGTTCCCGCTGACCTTCCTCGCCTTGGCGTCGTCGGAGTATGCGCAGGAGGTGAAGGGTCCGATTGCCTCGGGGCTCATGATCGTGCTGTCGGCGCTCTCGTTCCTGGTCCTCCTCGGCCTGATCCTGCTCACCATGCTCAACACTCAGCGGCTATTCCGCGAGGACGACCCGATCCTGCGTTTTGACAAGGGGAAGAGAGCGAGGAACTAGTCGCTGATGGTTTTTTTCCAGTCTGTAACTTATGATTAAGGGGGAGTAAAGGAAGAGTATACATGTATGTCGCGATGGGTTTGTATCTTTAGGTCATTCACGGAGCAACCGCTGTGCTTAGTGCACATGCTCTTCATACCAGGGATATTTTATTAGTGTATTTGTGCGATTTTGGAGATCACTGTCGATTGATTTAAAAGCTTAAACTTTAAAATGACTTATAATTTAAACATGCTGTGCGATTTTAATGACATTGATTTGCTTAAATTTAAAATCATTTAAATATGCTAACCATCTCTTCTCTCTCTCTCTCTCTGTCCGTGCGCACGAGTGTGTGTAGTATGAGATGATCTAAGCGTGCACTTTGAACTTGGGCTAAGGAAACTCGCTTCTTCTACCTTCAGCATCTTTAATTTCTTGATACAAATCTTTGATCGATAGGGGAGATTCAAACGTATCGGTTGATCCACGAAAAGATTACCTAAAAGGAAAGTAGCCAAATTCTAAGGGATGCAATTCCAGCTTCTTCCCTTAAAATTAAAGCAACATCGTTTTGATTGTTAATAGATTGTTGATCACTCAAAAACTCCGTAAATGAGTCTTTGTTTAATGTGGCCTTCAAGAATTTTAAAAGTCATTCATTCATGATGTTAAAGTACCCCACATCATCGCTTGTTTATGGAGATTGTGTGCTCCTAGATACATTTGGCTTGCCTTGCCTCATGAGCTTATGCTTTGGGTTGGACATTCTAACGTGGTATAACAACCAAGTTCCACCTTAGTTTATTTTGTATACACCGCCCCCTATTTGTCAAATCCTCTCCTACTTTGGCTCCTACATGAGAGAGGCGTTATATATATATGTGTGTGTGTGTTGTCTTCTTCCACCTTTTTTTGGTTGGACATTCTAATAGAAACTGAATTTTGATAACTATCTATCACACGATATGACAAAATGAGTTCAAAAAATATCTTTTGTCATCATGGAAGTGACATTGGCTATATAGATGCCATCGTTAATATGTAATAAATTGAGCTAATAACTTTGTGTTTAGGTCTAGCTCCTAATCAATACTTGGCATGTAACCTAACTACAAATGAATAGGTTCATGTCTCTCTCTAATGCATAGTTTTTTTTTTTTTGGTGACCGAGGATCTGCCCTTTCGCTTATGCTATTCGGGGTCCCACAGGCCTACAATGCCCAAATGGCACTTGGACCGGATGACTATATCTTGGGGGAGATTAACATAGGACCCCACTATCACGGGCTCTTACTTATAACGCTAGCAATTGCGGGTTTCGAACCCTTGCCTTGAGTGATGAAAGAGAGTCTCTTAACCAACGCAGCTGCCTAGTTCATAACTACAAATTACAATATTCAAGCAATCTTCAATCAGTCTTTAATTAGATAAGGCGCATACTAAAATATCATAGCCTACGTGTGAAAAATCTTTTTGTAGAAGGAAACACTCAAGCCATTAACCTAACACAGCCAAGCCTCTTATTCTTTACTAATAACTTCAGTTTTCAACTTCGTTTGTCAAAGAAAACTATATACGTTGTCCGAGAGCATGATCGCGAAACACCCAGAGATTAAATACTCATAACATAATAAACCTTGAAAGTTTGGTTTTTTTTTTTTTTTTTTTTTTTTAAACCCTAAAATTGTGGTCGTTACATGCAAATGGACGGCAGGGGAAAAACAAAACTGAGGGTGACGGAATGGAAAGGAAATGGATAAACAAGCAAGAGTTAGCAACATACAAAACTATGAGTGAATAATGCATTAGAAGATCGACGTGGTCCTGGGGAAAGTAGACTTTGATAAGACGGTGTCTTTGAACGGAGCTAAAGCTGATGTCCTTTCCCTTGTCTTTAATCGTGCTTGAGAAGATAGCATGCATGAAATGGTTTCCGCTCATCTTGAATATTGCAACCGGCGTCAACAAGCTAACAGATAATGAACACTGTGGAAGAGAGAATTGTGAAATTTCTGTATATCTCAGTGTGTCTCTATGTGCCATAATGAAGAGTCCATGTGCCTATTTACAAACTTTATTAATTATAAATTAATCAGAGATATACACAATCAATGGAGATATATGCATAATTTTGAGAGATATAAAAAATCAAATGATATATCTCAATAATTTATAATATCCTCCTGCTCTTCATCTATCTTTAATGACTATTTCTTCAAGAGGTTGGAGTGACTTCTCTAAGGCGTTCTTTTGGGTTTTGTAAAAGGAACTCTAATCTTTCCAACACCTTATCAAATGCACTTTTCTTGAGACAAATTTTAAATCCTTCTAATCTATCTCACATGATCCTCATGCCAGGAATCTGAGTTGCCAAGTTGCTGCTCTCAAGTCCTTCATTTCAAACTCCTTTGACAATTGATGCTTCAATTTATTGATCTACCCGTGCTAGATCTTGTAGTGATCATATCATTCACATACAACAATCAAATAATATAGCAACCATTAGATTTCTTGAAGTAAAATAGTAGTCTATTTCACATCTAGTGAACTCATTATCGCACATAAATGTGTCGAATTTCTTATAGCACCATCTACAAGCCTGTTATAAATCATACAGACTTTCATTTAACTTGCAAACATAGTTCTACTTACCAAGAATTTGAAAACCTTCTGATTATACATATATATACCTTCCTCTAAGTCACCATGGAGGAGTGCAATCTTCACATCGAACTGTTTTACAAATTTGGAGAAAAACTTTTACTAAAAATTTCCCCCTGTTCCTCTTTCTGCCATCATTTTCTTCTTTGATCTCATACACCCACTTGTTCTACAATGCCTTCTTTGCAAGTGTTATTTGGCACAACACCCAAGTTATATCTTCACGGGTGAATCCAACTCATCATATATTGTTATCTATACAAAATGCACAAATGAACAAGAGGAAGTAACCTTGGCTAATAGCTTGTGTTTAGGTCACCTCCACATGAATATTTGGCTGGGAAATGTCTATCTAGCCTCTCTAATCCATGGTTCTTAACTACAAATGACACTGCCCCACTTGCAACATTCTAGCAATGCCTAATCAGTCTTTGAATTAAATGCAGCATACACTAAAAAGGTCATGTCTTGCGTATGAAAAATCTCTTTTAGAAGGATACACTCAAAAATTTAACCTATCACGAGCAAGCCTTTTATACTTTACTAGTAACTTCAGTTTATATCTTCATTTGTCAATGATTACTGTATGTATAGTCAAAGAGTATGATCGCGAATCCTCTGCACATTTAATATTCGTATTATAACAAACCCTTGAAAGTTTGGTCTCAGAAAAATATTCCATAAAATGGATGTCGTTGCGTGCAAAGTGACGGTGAGGAAGAAATAAACACTAAATTAAGGGAACGAGGGTGACGTCATGGAGAAGATATGCACAAACTAACGAGTTAATAATAAACTAATAGCATTAAATAAATATGGGCTTAATAGAAAATTAAAAGAGCAATGTAAGCCTAATATAAGTAGACTTTGTTGATATTGTCTTACTATGAAGCCAAAGCTGATGTCCTTTTCATTTATTTTTTTTTTTTTTCAGAAGATATGCGTGAGAAGATTGTACGCGTCTAACTATTTTCCGTACATCTTTAATATCACAACTGGTATCAACAAGCTAACAAAAAATTGTCGTGTACTGTCACCCAATTAATAAGGAACAACTCCGGCATATTTTTTGCATCTAGGATTTACATATATAATAAATGAATCGACCATAGGTCCAAAAAATTTGTGTAATTAACGTTTAAATTATTTCATCTTCATGTACAGTAATTGTCCATGAGAGGGATCTCTCTCTCTCTCTCTCTCTCTCTCTCTCTCTCTCTCTCTCTCTCTCTCTGAGCAATGAGAGGCAAGGAGAGGGTTGTTTGAGTGATAAGAGGTGAGTGCAAAGCTTTATGTTGGTGGTTTCAAGACTACCTGACTTCTTACCAAACAGAACACTGGCAGCAAAACATTAAAAAAAGTGCGCATGTAAATGAGCTCTGAAAGAATTTTTTGTATTTGGGAAGCAATTAATAGCAAAACTACTTTATGTTTGATTAAAAAAAAAAAAACTCAATATATATGAGACACTTTATGATAGTCCAATATAATTATTTGACTACATATGGATTTTTGGTTATGCACATATCTCAATTGGTATTAATGTAGTTGCATAGCTTGGTGTAAAGTGTTTTAATTGAGACTGATGATGGATATGGGCTTATATATGGGAAGCTCCCCTCTATTGGGAATGAGAAACGTAAAAGAGAATAGTCAGAGAAGAAGGCAAGGAAATAATTACGTGAAAAATCCTTCAAAATAATTAAGGGAAACTATATTGCTGTACTAGGTAATCTTTTAACTATTATATCAAGTTATAATTACAAGATAAATCATATTAATATACAACAAGAGTTTAGGTTATAGAGTAATGGTAGAAATTATATGTATACTCCTTTAAAAATTCTTTCATTTATCGGATTTCATAACTCCATCCATCTCCTACTTTGAATCTGATCTTCAAAATGGCAATAGTCTCCACTCGTTTTATAACCAAATTATCCTAGTGTGGTGGCACCTTCTCATCACAAACCTTGGAGACAATGTAATGTACAACCTCAGTTCTCTATTATGACACCCTTGGCTAACATATCTACAATATCTTTTGTACAAAGGATTTTTTCAATGACAGTGTGTTATCATCCATAAGCTCAAAGATATGAAGATACTTCAACTAAAAGTGTTTTTTTTCCCTTGGGTGAAGTATTGGAGTCTTTGCAAGACAAGTAGCATCCTGACTATCAATGAAAGGACCACTGCTATCATGCTTCTTACCTATCATCTTTAGAAAATTCTTCAACCAAATGATCTTATTGCTAGCTTTAGATATAGCAATGTACTGTGCTTTAGTGGTTGAGAATGACACATACTTCTGACATTTGGAGTTCCAATTGATTACAATGCCATTGAAGATAAAAAAAAAAAAAACCCCCGATGTGCTCTTCCCATTATCAATGTTACCACCAAGTTTTGTATTGACAAAGCCTTGTAAAAGCACATTATTTTTTATGAAAAAAAATGTAGTGCTCAAAGTACCTCTTAGGTATCTTAGTAGCTACTTTTATAGCCACTTTTATAGCTTCCCAATGCATCATTCTCGGATTAGCCATATATTAGTTCACAATCCACCTACATGAGCTATGTCTTGTCTGATACACACAATAGCATACATTAAATGACTAGTAGCTGACTCAAGGTACCTTGGTCATGTACTCCCACCTCATATGTTTAGTGACTGCTCCATTAAGAGTTTGAAATGACTTCCCTAATGAGCCATTATGGGCTTTGCATTCTGAACTCTGAATTTGTCCAACACTTACTCATTATACTTTTCTTGAGACATTTTAAGAAATCCTTTTGATCTATCTCGCACAATCATTAGACAATTGCTACTTCAGTATGTTAATTTCCTCATGCTTGTTCCTCCAACGACCATATTATATACATATAATGGCAAATTACTATGCCGGTTATCAAATTTCTTGAAGTCATAATAGTTATCCATTTTAGATCTAGTGAACCTATTACTGCACGTTAATGAGTCAAAACTCTTCTACCACTATCTAGGAGTCTATTTCAAACCACACAAGTTTTTCTTTAGCCTAGAGATACAGCTTTGTTTGCTAGGAACTTGAAACATTTTGGTTAAACCATGTAGATATGATCCTTTAAGTCACCAATGACGAATGCAATCTTCACATCTGAATGTTCTAGATATAAATTCTCAGTGGCGACAATACTCAACATAAGCCTAAACTTAGTCGACTTCACCATTGGGTTTTGTGTAGAAAACCTTTTACTACCAACCTCACTTTGCTTGTTCCCATCAAGTTTTCTTTGAACCTATTGCCTCACCTTTTACCTCTTGTAGGCGACTCATCCTGTATTGCTAATCCCACTTAGGGGGTGTTTGGTTCAGCTTTCCCAAGGGGCTTTGAGCCCCCAAAGCCCCTTGAGAAAAATTTAAGGGTGTTTGGTTCGGCTTTCAAATGCTACTTGGCGAAATGTTTGCATTTGGAATGCTGAAAGCTGAATGCCGGGGGGACCAGCTTTGAGCATTGGGCATTCCGGATATGCGAATTTACTGTTCATCGCGTTATTGTTCATCGTCTCCTCCGCCGCCTTCTTCTTCGTCGTTCGTCTTCTTCTTTGCCAAAGGTGGCGCTCAGCCGCGATCTGGCCGCCGAGAAGCCTCGCTCGAGGTCGCACAACCTCGGCGAGGTGGCCCGAGTCGGGCGACGGGCGGCGTCGCCCGGTCTCGCGAGCCAGGCGACTAGGCGAGGCCCGATCTGGCCGTCGAACGGCCAGATCCGGCGATCTTGAGGCCGGATCTCGCCGCGGAACGGCCAGATTTGGCGGTCTTAAGGCCAGATCCGGCCGGAAGGCCAGATTGCCGCCGGACGGCCAGATCTGGCGGTCCGGCGACGGCTAGATCTCGCCGTCCGGCGGTGGCTTGGCCAGTTGGCCGCAGCAGTGGCCAGCCGCCGAAATTTGATTTCAAACTTTAAAAAAAATAAAAAATAACCAAAGCTAATTCCAAATGTAAATTTTGTCAAATGGTGTTTATGCTAAGTTGCATTTCAATGCTAAAATTTACCAAACGGCCTAACATTTTCGAAAGCCTCTTTCTCTCAAAGATATTTGCACTCCCCCATGGCATTCCCCAAAAGTTCTAACCAAACTACTTAATAGAATCTTGAACTTGCATTGCTTCTGAAAAATATCCTGGTCAGCCAACATCAATTAAAAGCAAATAATTCAATGATTAAGAATGCCTCTACACAGATTTAGATGTTCTATTGGATTTTCTCAAAGTGGTTCAGACATAGGTGGTTTTCATTTTGATTCTCAATTAGTTTATAACAATAGCTTCAGGATTCCTAACAGAATATTCTTAGAATCTCCCTCTGATACAATCTCTTTAGTCCCCTTTGTTTGTTTCCTCACACTAGATCCTACCATAGATTTGTCTTTAACATATCAATTTTCATTTAGCATGAAACATGAAGTTTTTCAGAAATATCTAGAAACCCGACACTTTGAACTTGACGTGGCAAAATCCGAAGCGAAATGCACAAACAAACAAGAGTTAACGATAAACTAATAGCAGCAAATAAAACTATAGTGAATATCAAATCAAAAGATCTGCCAGGCCTAAGAAAAGTAGTTTTTGTTGATACGGAGCTATAGAATGGAGCCAAAGCTTATGTCGTTTTCATGTCCTAATGTTGTGGTTGAGAAGATTCCTTGCCTGTACTGGTTTCCGCTCATCTTCAACACGGCAACCGGCCTGAACAAGCTGCCAAGACCTGTCATGTACTATCTCCCAATTAATGGGAATTGCCCATGTTTTAGTTTCATAAACTTCTTAATTGTTCACTAGGGCGATCTTCAGGGTACTCACGCGACAAAAGGCGATGATAAAACTTCACGTCAATGATTCCAAGACCACCCAACCTCTTACCGAACAGAGCAATAGTAGCAAAAAATGAAACCGGCGAGAGCATGCCCGTAAAATCAGCTTTGTTAGGAATTTTTCTGTAAATTGGCAGCCATTAAGAGCAAAATTACCTTGTGTTAGCTAAAGAAAGACTCACTATATATGAGACATTTTATGATAGTCCATTATAGTTATGGGGATAATAGTCCGAAAAATTATAAACTTATTGTATGACAGCCAAGTCAATCCTAAAATTTTTAATTTTGTCAATTTAGTTATAAACCTTTTGATGATTTGTCAATATAGTCATTTCGATTAATTTTGGTTGGAAATCGCTAAACCGATGGTTTAGTCATTATCGGCCATCCTACATGGCCATCTAAGGTTGACCAACATTAACGAACAATTTTTGCATATGGAGAGGGAGACTTAAATAAGGATCATACTAGGTTTGATGAATTCACAAGCTTGATGTGCATTTGATGAACCAAGACCTAACTAGCGACTTTATTACTACGTAGACATGATGCAATAGCTTAGCTAATCTTGTACGGCAGCAATTAAGTTGGATGGACGAATCATGCACTACCATTGTTTTTCTTGTTGTTGGATGAGCAAGTCCATATTTCATTCATGTCCCTTGATCTAAACGCTTCCTTGAAACTCCGACTGACACTTTCTTGGATTTGATTTCTCGCGAACTCCAAAATCTCAACAAGGCCTGCGACCTTTGCTGTTCGAGAAATGCATGAAGCGATTCAACGTTGCATGGTGATCGTAATCAAGAGATTAAATTGTATCTTTGTGCAGACGATCTTTCCTTTTTCCCTCTTTTCACGTCACTAGTTCTTATATAAAAACTGATAGGTTCAAGTGAATATTGGTCATCAAAAAGTAGACGTGGATGTTGATCTACCGAAAATTTGCAAACGTGATATGTTCGTAATTGGGTATCCAAGTTATCATCCTCCATTCATAGTAGATTTATGAAGCCGATATCAGATTAACCATTGCCATAATTGAAATTTTGATGCTGTAATGGGTACCAAGTGAAGGGATGTGCTAGTTGGTGAATATTCGAAAGCTCACGTTATGAGGTACTGTGAATCTCAGATTTTGTTGATGGGAGAAAATTGGTAGTGATTTTGAAATCTGTTGTTGATAAATGGGTCGAAACTTGGGGTTCTGCTCTTGTTGGCCAAGAAGTCTTGGGGAGGAAGAAATTCAATGTGGTGTGATTTTTTCCGCTGCTGACCTGCTAACGGCGGAGTTGAGGGTAGTGAGATTGAGAACGGACTGTCCTTGTTCAAACTCCCCATAGCTACAACTTGTCATCGTGCTATTGAGAATGGTCCTTCGAATGTCCATTTTCCTGAGCCAAAGAGTTTAGATACTGACACTTATGATACTCCTATCTGGACCAAGTTACTCTTAAATTCCTCTAGTTCTTATGTCTTTGGAGGGACTCAGTTATGTTTCAGATGCCATTGAACTACTCCTTTGCAGGCACGAAAACTGACTTCTTTATGTTTGCAAGTTGTTGGAACATGATCAGAATCAGGAAGCAGAAGACTCATCAGCATAAGGTGGCATCATTCCATCCCATCTTCCTAAGTCGAAGAGTCTTGATATTGATACTTCTCGTACTCCTATTTAAGTTACTAAAAGTTCCTCCAACTCTTAGGTCTTTGAAGGGACTTAGTTATGTTTCACATGCCAATAAGTACTCCTTTGCAGGCGTAAAAACTGGCTTCTTTTCATCTGCAAGTTGTTGGAACATGATCATAGTGAGAAGCATAAGGTTTTTCCTTTTTTTGGTTGAAGAGAAAGCAGACGGTTAATCAGCATAAGTTGGCGTCGTTCTATCCCTGCATGCCAAGGTTTGGTTTCATGATGGGCATGCTTGATGAGCTGCAGACTTTGCACAGGACGAGAACGTGGAGATCTATCTACGATCTCTTGTTTTTGTGTAGTTTAGCTGCTGAATTGCTAGAACATTTGTTTACATGATATTGACAATTATCTGTCATGCATGATATTGAAATAATCATAAGCAGTGATAAAAGTATAGATTATTGGATTAACATACAATAAGAAATTATTTTTTTATTCCCAATCTTTTAATAAGGTCTTCTATGTTGGAAGTGCCTTGTCTCGTATAAAATAGACGGGTTTGTATAGGCCAATTGAAGTCTTCTACTCTTACAAATGAAAACGATGGGCCTAGTGGGCTAAGCCCTAATAGACCTACTTGGAAGTGCATGAGAGCCAAATTTGGCACCATTCAACAATTATTATTAACCGACCAAAAAAAAAACAAATATTATTTTTTATTTATTAAATTCGAATTTATAATTATAAGATGACCTTTTTGTCCTATTGAAATAGTGTGACTGTTCATGATAGAGTTTTTATTATTTAATTTTGAATTTTATTTTTTCTACCTATTAGTTATTAGGCGCTTACAACTTTTGAAATGTTGTATTTGTTCAAATGTTAGTTTTTAGAAGTTATAAAATTCAGAAGAAAAAATTATTATTTAAAATTATTATTTATAATACAAATTTTCACTATGTCTTTTGAGAAAGCATCTATTTACAATGCAACCTTTCCCGAAGCATCTATTCTTATAGATTGATATAAATTTGTCATTTTCTGTCTCACATTTTTTTCTTGTTGATTTTTCTTTCTCAAAGTACAGCTTTTGTTTTTAATTATTTCATTTTGAGAGTTCTTGGAGAAATACCATAATTATTATCTAGTATTCTTATTGAGACTTTATAGTATCTTGAAGGATTTTTACCATTAATCATTAACAATGTTGTGAGGTCAATAATTCTTTATAGACAAGTGTTGTTTCACATCTTAAAATCTGATTCCGTTATTTCCCAATTGAAATTTTACCAAAATTCTAATTATTATAATTAGAGGCCCTTAATGGACCGATATGTGAGCTGGCCCAACTTCTGCTGAACCCAAAGTTCTTGGTAGGCTAGACAAATCCCAAGGCCTGCCTTGGACCGGTGTCTTTTAATTAATCATTGTCTCATCATCTATGCTTTTTTTTTTTTTTTTTTTGGGGGGGGGGGGTCAATGGAAGAAATAAACATATGCTCACTCGAATCCACATATGCTCAATTCAATCTTCAGTTCAAATTTGCAGGGGAGAAAGTTACTGAGACAAAAGCAAAGAAAAAATCGATATAATCATATCATGTTGAATGGTAGACAAGGGCCATGACATAGACGAAGCTTTCTGTGAGTAATGTTAAGTGATTTATTAAGCATATTGCGAAACTAGTTTATAAAGGGTAATGACAATTATACAAGTGTCATGATCATGACATGAAAATGATTGTTTGAAAGTGCATATATCTTCCCCCTCCACATTTGCAATCATGCTGTGCATTCAATTTAATAGTGCCGCCAATCAAAAAAGTATCAAATTATTTTTCGAATATGAGTTCATAAAAAAAAAAAAAAATCCTAAGATAATTACGGCATCAAGCCCGAGATTCCAAGGTTCCCACTTGATCTCAGGCTTGGGCCCATCCTGATCAGTGGCCACCGTCAGCCCCCAGCAATTGGGCAGGTAGCGATGTGGAGGTGGTGGGAGAGAGAGAGAGGTGGGGGAGAGTGGCTGTTGTGTACTGCGGTTGAGGACCTTGACACTTAAAATCAAGACAACTTTGATCGTGAAAACATAAAAAGAAGACAAAAAGCAAAAGCAAGCAATTGTCGTCGCGACCTTCCCGAATTTTTTTGAATGTGAATTACTTAAATAAGGCTAATGGATTACAAAGTTCGAAGACTTGGCATGGACCCTCTCAAGTCCTACCAATCGCGACTTGATGTTAAGAAATTAATCTATTCAAACATGTAATTATACTCAATTTGGAGCCACCACTAACCAATTATACTTGGTTAAAAACCCAAGAAAGTATGGGAGAATACTTTACTATTGCAAACCGTAGATTTAGTAGGTCCGGGGGACATGGTTACGCTTAGATTAGTCTAACGCCTTTCGGTACATTTTTATTTTAATTTTAAAAATGTTTTGCAGGCAATGTTGATTAATTTAAACTTAAGCTACTAATATGCAAATGGTGGTCATGTGGGTGTACAATCAATAAAATAACATTTAAATAAAAATGCTAATAAAAATGCATGTCCTAAACATGATTTATAAATGACATGACACCTAATTTTTCTTTTTCTTTTAAAAATATTAATTATATGCAATCTTAATTTAACTTAATATGCATGAATTTATTTTAATGTCATGCGGGATGCAATTCATATGGTATGACTTAAACTTATCGCTATATATATGCAATCTAATTTATATAATCCTAAATATGCATTTGTTACGTGATGTGGGATGAATGACATGGTATTTTTACACGCATGCTCTTTTATGATATATATATATATATATATATATATATAGATATATATATATATATATATATATTATGATGATTCATTCATTTCTTTTAATGCATATATGCAACCTATGCTAAATAATGATGATATGAAATGAGATTAATTATGAATTAACCTATTAACTAACCAAGGAAATGATCTTTAGTTTTTTTTTAAATTTTTTAATGACATAATGTTTTTTATTGAAAAGAAAGCAACTTAATGGTGCAATGATCATCTTTTAGCATTTTCCTTTTTATTATTAAAAAAAATAAACTATAACTCATATGGCTTGCATAACATTTTTTTGTTCCTCTTTTTTTTTTTGATTTTTATTAAAGGAAAATTATCATTATTCTATATGAATCTTAAAAATCAAAATGCGCTGCTTTAAATATGAAATGTGTAGGGACCTAAGTACCTAAATTCTAGATATGATATAATTTTACTAATAAACAAATTCTAATTAAATAAACCTACATGCTCTAATGCAAGATTTTGATTTGTTTGATTTGTTTGATTTTTATTTTTTTAAAAGATAAGTAATTATTAAATCTAAACTATCAACAAAATAAAGGATTAAAATAATCGAAAAAATAACCCGTTGTCTCACAAGTCAAATTAACGATTATCCTAACCCTAATTATCATGATAAAGAGTTCAAAATAATTAAAAATTTAAATCGAAGTCTTACGGATTAAATTAATAATTATAATGATTTAACAATTAAAATTTTACCAAAAAGACTAAAAATCAATATAATTAAAAAAATAATCCGATGTCTCTCGGATCAAATTAATAATTACAAAAATCTTAGACAAAGCCTTAAGGATAATGTCTAAACAATACAAATAATTAACATTAATATACCATGTTCTAACTTAAATAATAATAACAAAACTTCAAATATAAACAAATAAATGAATAAAAATAAATAAACCACCTAAGGCTCAAGAGAGGACAGTGGCGTCCACGGGGAAGCCGATCGCAAGCGGAGGCGGTGCGATGGCGCGGCGAGGTCAGGAGCGGCCGGCTTCGGAGCTCCGGCGAGGGCTGGGCAGCAACAGGTCGCGGTGGCGTCGGGCTCCGAGCGGCGGTGCTACAAAAGCAACAGAGGCGGCGTCGGATTTGGGTGCTCGCGGCGTCGGTGTTGCTGGGCGGAGGTGCAGGCGCGCGACTGACAGTGGGCTCAGGCGGAGGGAGACGAGCGGCGACGGGCGGTGCAGAGATGGTGGCGCGACGAGGTCGGGAGCGGCAGGCTTTGGAGCTCCGGCGTCACGCTGGGCAGCAGCTGGTCGCGATGGCCGGCGCGGGTTCTCGGGCTGCTGCAGCGTCGCGGGGGGTCGTCGGGTGGTGTGCGCGAGTTGCTGCGGGTCGCAGGTTGCTGCGCGGCGAGGCTTGCGGGTGCTAGTGCGCGGAGGCGCGGCGATGACCGGCTGAATCGCGAACCGGCGGGTTGCAGGCGAAGCGGAGGGAGCTGCTGCAGGCGTCGGTGGCGGGGCTGGAAGTCGCGGCGTGACCGGCGGAGCAGCGGTGGCGGAGGCGAGCAGAGAAGCGAGGTGGCGAGACGCGGCGGTGGCTGGCGTTGCGGTGTCGGCGCTGTGACCGGCGCGGGCACAGGACCAACGCGAACAGGGGGCAGCGTCGGGAGGAAGAGGACACTGTAGCCCTGTTTTGCTTCCTTTTTCTTTTTTTCTTTTTTTTTTTTCTCTTTTGTCTTTTTTCTCTTTCCCTCACACGTCTCACTCACCTGTCTCTCTCTCTCTCTCTCTCTTTTCTCTGAACTCACGTCTTCTGCATTTCAGCCAAAAGGGAAGAAAACTTTCTGACTTTTTCTCCAGACTTTTCCCTTTCTATCGGAAGCTCTTCCTCGCTTTCTCTCTCTTTGTTTTTTTTTTTTTTTCACTTTTCAATTTTTTGACGAAAAGAAGCCCCCGTTCCGAAACCTCGTCTTCCTTTTTATAGAGGAAATACTTGAAATTGTTGAAAATTCGGCGATATTCACTCAAATTTTTTAATAAAGAAGTGACTCCAAAATCTGACTGTTGAATTCTTTTGAATTCAAAAAAATAAATTTTTAAAATTTTTCTCTAATCAAATATTATCTTTTATTTTTAAAAATTAAATTTAAATTAGGTGTCAATTCGATGGAAATGGAAGGGGCGGTAGTAAATACTCAACGAAGGGCGGGGAGGGTCTCCTCGTCACGTTTTTGTTCTTTGTGCGAAACGTCCATTTCCATTCGCCCTGCTCCGGGCGTATATTCTTGAACATCTATTAAACTGAGATCAAGTTGCTTGACTAAACTTCACCGCAAAATCCAAATAAAAGGACAAATCGAAAAGAAAAACTATAAACTCGTTCCGTAATCGACTTGATTTTCTACATAAACCGTCCATACACATCTCAATATATATTGTCAAGACCTCGCAACCCAAAGCGTCCAAACATACCTTAGAGAAGACAGCACCTTTCGCCACTGCAACCTCCGGCGCCGTCGAATGGCATCGGAGCTCGGATACGAGCCGCCGCTCCAGCCGGTGATCGACCCTTCCCGCGCGAGAACCCCCGAGCACCACCTCGTCCCCGTCGCCAAGACGCTCAAGTCGTCCATCCTGACCCGGCTCCACGCCGGCTACTTCCGCATCAGCCTCTCCCTCGCGAGCCAGGCCTTGCTGTGGAAGATCCTCCGCCGCCCGTCGCCGACGCCCGACGACTCGCTGCCCCTCGAGCATCTCTCCCATGTGATCCCTCACATGACGTTCATGATCTTCTGGGGCTTCGCTTTGCTGGTCCAGATCTCCCTCTCGTTCCTCTATATTCTCCGGTGTTTCTTTCACTTTGGCCTGGTGAGGGCGGAGTTCCAGCACCACGTCGGAGTGAACTACCTGTTCGCGCCGTGGATAGCGTGGCTCGTGCTGCTCCAGGCGGCCGACTTCACGTCAGACCTGCCGAAGACGACGTTGTACCTGATCCTCTGGTGGACCTTCGCGGTCCCCGTGATCCTGCTCGACGTAAAGGTCTACGGGCAGTGGTTCACGACCGAGAGGCGGTTCCTCTCGTTGGTGGCCAACCCGACGAGCCAGCTCTCGGTGGTGGGGAACCTGGTGGGCGCGCGGGCCGCGGCCGAGATGGGGTGGCGCGAGACCGCGGTCTGCATGTTCTCGCTGGGGATGGCGCATTACCTGGTGCTGTTCGTCACCTTGTACCAGCGGTTGTCCGGCGGCGACAAGCTGCCGGCGATGCTGAGGCCAGTCTTCTTCCTGTTCTTTGCCGCGCCGAGCAAGGCGAGCGTCGCCTGGAAGTCCATCGCCGGCGAGTTCGACATCGGGTCGAAGATGCTCTTCTTCCTCTCCCTCTTTCTGTTCACCTCTCTGGTAATCAGCACTTACCTTCCCTTCGTCTCTCTAGTTGATACGCAAATCTTTGATGCTGCAGCAGCAGGCTCATTTGCAACCAATCAAAGTGCAGAAAAATCTGTGCAGGGTTGCTGATCTCTCGAGTTTCGATGTAGTAGGTGTCGTGGTACGTCTAGCTTAAATTCATTATTTATATGGAGTTTCATAAGATAATATCTTCAATTGACTAGTATAATGAATAAGCTTTGAAGAGGTGATCTGGCGAAAGTTCTCCCAAACCATTTCTCCAAAATAGTTATAACTTGGTAGATTACAATAATAGATTGTATCATGACGACTGACTTTTCTAACTCCATCAAATTTTTAATAGACAAATGGAGGGACATAAGTAAAAAACGAAAGGGAGCTGTCCTTTAAAATGAGACATAAGAATTTGATATCGATCTGGGGATTGAAATCGTGCCACTTGTTATTAGATAAAGTCTAAATATTTACCTAAAATCTTCCAGGTTATAGTAAAAGATGCTTGTGCAAACAATTTTTTCCTGAAAATTGAAGTGATGCACATTTGATGTTGAAGTGGACAAACTTAGTCATTGAGCTCAACCAATCTCTCCTTTCTTTGGACAGGGAACTAGGAAAAAATCATGTGGTACATATTTTGTATGATGTTTCTTTAGCAACCTTTTCTTTCCACTCTCTCTTGTCCCCTTCATCAGATTCGTCCGTGGAAATTGTGTACCGGAAATTGGCTCTCTCTGTTGTATGGATCGTACCATGATTTAAGGGTCTAAAATGTCAAGCCCACTCAAGAAAAACATTCAATAAACTAAAATTTCCCCCCCGATTAAGGCAACTGGGTTACGCAACTTTCTTGCGTGACTTTTGACCCCAATTAACAAATACTCATCGTTTATTAATTTATACCTACAAAAATCTTTAAAATACACAGCTTCCACCAGCTACTTTTGAAAGAGATGACGCAATATCGGGTATGACCAATAAATTAGGGTTTCAGTTGACATGCATTCTTTAATCTTGGGTAAATATTTGTAAACTATTGAACTAGGGTTTGTCTTGTGGTGGCGTCGAAGCAGGCATGCAGACCGGCGCTCTTCAAGAAATCGATGAGGAAATTCAACGTCGCGTGGTGGGCGTACTCGTTCCCGCTGACCTTCCTGGCCTTGGCGTCGTCGGAGTACGCGCAGGAGGTGAAGGGCCCGATCGCTTCGGGGCTCATGCTCGTGCTGTCGGCACTATCGTTCCTGGTCCTCCTTGGCCTAATCCTGCTCACCATGCTCAACACCGAGCGGCTCTTCCGCGAGGATGACCCGATCCTGCGCTTCGACAAGGGGAAGTGGGCGAGGAACTAGTCGCTCAGATGGTTTCCTGGTCTGTAACTTATAATTAAGGAGGGTTAAGGAAGAGTATACATGTATGTCGCCATGGTTTTGTATCTTTAGCTCATTCACGGAGCAACTGCGGTGCTTAGTGCATGTGCTCTTTATGTCCAGGGATATATTAGTAGCATGTGCGATTTTGTAAGATCATTGCTAATGATCTAAAAGCTTAAATTTTAAAATGAAAGCATGATTTATAATTTAAATATTCTAACCCTATTTAATCTCTCTCTATCTGCGCGCACAAGCGTGAGTAGTATGAGATGATCTAAGGGTACGCTTCGAACTTGGGCTAAGGAAACTCGTTTCTTCTGCCTTCAACATCTTTAATTTCTTGATACAAATCTTTGATAGATAGGAGAGATTCAAACGTATCGGTTGATCCACGAAAAGATTACCTAAAAGGAAAGTAGCCAAATTCTAGGGGATGCAATTCCAGCTTCTTCCCTTAAAACTAAAGCAACATCATTTTGATTGTTAATAGATTGTTGATCACTCAAAAACTCCGTAAAGCTGAGTCTTCGTTTAATGTGGCCTTCAAGAATTTTAAAAGTCATTCGTTCATGATGTTAAAGTACCCCACATCATTGCTTGTTTATGGAAATCGTGTGCTCCTAGATACATTTGGCTTGCCTCACCTCATGAGCTTATGCTTTGGGTTGGACATTCTAACGTGGTATAACAGCCAAGTTCCACCGTAGTTTTTTCGCATGCGCCACCCCTTGTTTTTCAAATCCTCTCCTACTTTGTCTCTAGATGAGAGAGGCGATAAAGTATCCTACATCACTTATCTATAAGGTTTATTATATATATTATTTTATATACATGTGGTCTTCTTCCACCTTTTTTTGATTGGACATTCTAATAGAGACTGAATTTTGATAACTATCTATCTTACGGTCTGACAAAATGAGTTTAGGCAACATCTTTTGTCATCATGGAAGTGACATTGGCTATATAGATGCCATCGGTAATATGTAATAAATTAAGCTACTAACTTCGTGTTTAGGTCAAGCTCCTAATCAATATTTGGCGTGTAACCTAACTACAAATGAATAGGTTCATGTCTCTCTCTAATGCATAGTGTTTTTTTTTTGGTAAAGCTCTCTAATGCATAGTTCATAACTACTAATGGTAATATTCAAGCAATCTTCAATCAGTCTTTAATTAGATACGGCGCATACTAAAATATCATAGCCTACGTGTGAAAAATCTTTTTGTAGAAGGAAACACTCAAGCCATTAACCTAACACAGCCAAGCCTTTTATTCTTTACTAATAACTTCAGTTTTCAACTTCGTTTGTCAGAGAAAACTATATACGTTGTCCGAGAGCATGATCGCGAAACACCTAGAGATTAAATACTCATAATATAATAAACCTTGACAGTTTGGTTTTTTTTTTTTAAACCCTCAAAATTGTGGTCGCTACATGCAAAATGACGGCAAGGGAAAAACAAAACTGAGGGAGCGAGGGTGACGTAATGGAGAGGAAATGGATAAACAAGCAAGAGTTAGCAACACATAAAACTATGAGTGAATAATACATTAGAAGATGGACGTGGTCCTGGGGAAAGTAGACTTTGATAATACGGTGTCTTTGAATGGAGCTAAAGCTGATGTCCTTTCCCTTGTCTTTAAAAGACACCGTATTATCAAAGTCTTTGAAAGAAGATAGCATGCATGAAATGGTTTCCGCTCATCTTGAATATTGCAATCGGCGTCAACAAGCTAACAGATAAAGAATACTGTGGAAGAGAAAATTGTGAAAATTCTATATATCTCAGTGTGTCTCTTTGTGCCATAATGAAGAGTCCATGTGCCTATTTACAAACTTTAATAGTTATAAATTAATCAGAGATATACATAGTCAATGGAGATATATGCATAATTTTGAGAGATATAAAGAATCAAAGGATATATCTCAATAATTTATAATATCCTCCCACTCTTCATTTGTCTTTAATGACTATTCCTTCAAGAGGTTGGAGTGACTTCTCTAAGGTGCTCTTTTGGGTTTTGTAGAACGAACTCTAATCTATCCGACACCTTCTCAAATGCACTTTTCTTGAGACAACTTTTAAATCCTTCTAATCTATCTCACATGATCCTCATGCCAAGAATCTGAGTTGCCAAGTTGCTGCTCTCAAGTCCTTCATTTCAAACTCCTTTGACAATTGATGCTTCAATTTATTGATCTACACTGTGCTAGATCTTGCAGTGATCATATCATTCACATACAACAATAAAATAATATAGCAACCATTATATTTCTTGAAGTAACAGCAATAGTTTATTTCACATCTAATGAACTCGTTATCGCACATAAATGTGTCAAATTTCTTATAGACTTTCATTCAGCTTGCAAACATAGTTCTATTTACCAAGAATGTGAAAACCTTCTGATTATACCATATATATACCCTCCTCTAAGTCACCAAGGAGGAGTGCAATCTTCACATCGAACTATTCTACAAATTTGGAGAAGACCTTTTACTAAAAATTTCCCCTCGTTCCTCTTGCTGCCATCAATTTCTTCGTTGATCTCATACATCCAATTGTTCTACAGTGCCTTCTTTCCAAGTGTTATTTTGGACAACACCCAAGTTATATTCTTCACAGGTGAATCCGACTCATCATACATTGTTATCTATACAAAATGCACAAACAAACAAGAGGAAGGAACCTTGGCTAATAGCTTGTGTTCAGGTCACCTCCACATCAATACTTGGCGGGGTAATGTCTATCTAGCCTCTCTAATCCATGGTTCTTAACTACAAATGACACTGCCTCCCTCGCATCATTCTAGCAATGTCCAATCAGTCTTTGAATTAAATGTAGCATACACTAAAAGGTCATGTCTTGCGTATGAAAAATCTTTTTTAGAAGGGTACACTCAAAAATTTAACCTATCACAAGCAAGCCTTTTATACTTTACTAGTATCTTCAGTTCATTACTTCATTCGTCAATGTTTACTGTATGTATAGTCAAAGAGTATGATCGCGAAAATCTGCACATTTAATATTCGTATTATAATAAACCCTTGAAAGTTTGGTCTCAGAAAAATATTCCATAAAATGGATGTCGTTGCCTGCAAAATGACAATGAGGAAGAAAGAAACACTAAATTAAGGGAACGAGGGTGACGTCATGGAGAAGAAATGCACAAACTAACGATAGTTAATAATAAACTAATAGCAATAAATAAATATAGGCTTAATAGAAAATTGAAAGAGCAATGTAAGCCTAATATAAGTAGACTTTGTTGATATTGTCTTACTATGGAGCCAAAGCCGATGTCCTTTTCATTTTTTTTTTCAAAGATATGCTTGAGAAGATTGTATGCGTCTTAACTGTTTTCCGTTCATCTTTAATATTACAACTGGCATCAACAAGCTAACATAAAATTGTCATGTACTGTCACCCAATTAATAAGGAACAACTCCGGCATATTTTTTGCATCTAGGATTTACATATATAATAAATGAATCGACCGTAGGTCCAATGATTTAGTTCACGGGAGAGATTAGAGGGCAACATGAATGTTATATCATGTTCAACCAACACAAGGTTTGGGAAAGTGTACAAGTTTAGTGTTATAAAATCTAGACGAAATGCGTGGCAAAAAAAATTGCATAATTAACGTTCAACATTTTACAGAGATTGCCTAAAAAGTAGGATCTCGACTCCCATCTTTCGTCATGTACCAGTTGTAATTTGTTTGTTTCCTCACCCTAGATCCTACCACATATTTGTCTTTGTACAACATACTTTCATTGACCCTAACATCATCAATTTTTGTTAGTTTCCTACTTTATTCATATCAAAGCCGATTGCCGAAATGGTCAAAACCATATCCAATGAATGGGGAAAAGAAAACATTTTCTAGCCTTTGCATCAAGTTTGTCTCCAGTTTCAAAATCCGGGGGCATATATGGAAACACAACACGAAACTTTCAGTTGCGATATGAACTTGATGTGGCAGAATCCAATGCGAAATGCACAAACAAACAAGAGTTAACGATAAACTAATAGCAGCAAATAAAACTATAGGGAATACCAAATCAAAAGATCTTCTAGGCCTAAGAAAAATAGACTTTGTTGATACGGATCTATAGATAGGAGCCAAAGCTGATGTCGTTTTCATGTCCTAATGTTAGGGTTGACAAGATTGCTTGCCTGTACTAGTTTCCGCTCATCTTCGATACGGCAACCGGCCTCAACAAGCTGCCAAGAACTGTCATGTACTGTCACCCAATTAATGGGAATTGCGCATGTTTTAGTATCATAAACTTCTAAACTGTTCATTAGAGCGATCTTCCGGGTATTCATGTGACAAAAGGCGATGATAAAACTTCATATCAATGATTCCAAGACCACCCAACCCCTTACCAAACAGAGCACTAGTAGCAAGCGAAGAGCATGCATGTAAATGAGCTTTGTTAGGAATTTTTCTGTATATGGGCAGACATTAAGAGCAAAATTGCCTTGTGTTAGCTAAAGAAAGACTCACTATATATGAGACATTTTATGATAGTCCATTAGAGTTATGGGGATAATTATCCAAAAAGCTGTAAACTTATTATATGACAACCAAATTAGTTCTAAATTTTTCAATTTTGTTAATTTAGTCATAAAACTTTTGACGATTTGTCAATATAATCATTCCAATTAATTTTGATCGAAAATTGCTAACATGATAGTTTAGTCAGTATCAACCGTCCGACATGGCCTATCTGCGGTTGGCTAGCATTAATGCGAACAATTTTTGCATATAGAGAGGGAGACTTAAATAAGGATCATGCTAGGTTTCATGAATTCACAAGCTTGATGCGTGATTGACCACTTGAATGCATAGTGGCATACCATGACAACTATATGTTCCCTTACCATCTCAGCAAACACATTGTTGGTACAGAGTAATTACCTCTTTTACACATACTGTGTACCTCAATTTCATTCAAATTGATTCCCCTCTAAAAGTATTACTAACATGATCATAGCTATCAATTGTGTGGAATGCACAATGGGACTCACTTAGATCAATGGCCATGATCATGATAATCTGCATAGATCGAGTCTGCATAGGACCTGCCTCATTCTTGGCTGGTGCATCTGAGTACCCTCTCATGTTCATGCGCAGCAGCGAACATGCTCTGAATTACTATGAACCGCTGATATAAGCTCGTTAATTTTGGACCGATGATAGCAACTGTATCGCCTCTTGACAGGGACAGACTTTTCAGAGATGCTCTTTTGCAGGCGATACACAATTAGGCGGGTAGCGGTGTGGAGGTGGTGGAAGAGAGAGAGATGGGGGAGAGCGGCTGGTGAGCTACGCGGTCGAGCTCGAAGGGCAGGCATCGGATCGCCGGCGACATATCCTTAGGCTCGGTGTACCTCACATGCCTATGATCTCAACACTTACAATCAAGATAACTTTTACCGTAAAGAAACAAAAGAAAAAGAAAATAAAAGTTAGCAATTGTCTTGTCATCATGACTCGACAGAAATGGAAGGGGTGGAAGTAACACTCAACGAAGGGCGGGAAGGTTCTCCTCCTCACGTTTTGGCTCTTTGTGGGAAACGTCCATTTCCATTCGCCCTGCTCCCGGCATATATTTTTGAAAATCTATTAAACTGAGATCAAGTTGCTTGACTAAACTTCACCGCAAAATCCAAATAAAAGGACAAATCGAAAAGAAAAACTATAAACTCGTTCCGTACTCGGCTTGATTTTCTACATAAACCGTCCATACACATCTCAATACATATCGTCAAGACCTCGCAACTCAAAGCGTCCAAACATACCTTAGAGGAGACAACGCCTTTTGCCACTGGATACCTCCGGCATCATCGAATGGCATCGGAACTCGGATGCGAGCCGCTGCTCCAGCCGGTGATCGACCCTTCCCGCGCGAGGGAACTAAAAAGCATAGTATCACGACGACCCACTTTGGCAACTCCATCAAATTTTCAATAGATAAACGGAGGGAAAAAAAAAACGAAAGGGAGCAGTTGTTTAGAACAAGACAGAAGAATCCACTATCGATCCAGGGATGGATAAAAATTTGTCTCGAAAATTAAAGCGGTGCATGGATGTCCTCACCCACCTCGATCGCTCTCTTCTTTCGGGAACCTTCTCAACTTACTTGACTTGGAGAGTCAAGGTCAAAAGCACGTGGTTCGCCAATGGCACCCAAGTGGCGACAAATCACCACCATTGAATCCACCGGGGGTTTTCAGATTCCTATTCTGATCCAACGGTCGAAACCCATGAACATCTGAGAGAAGTGAAGGAGAGGAAAAGCGACAGGAAGAAAGAGGGAATTTTTCTCTGTATTGCTCTATGTGTTGTATAGCATTGATATTATAGTACAAAGTATATGTAAAGAAAAAGACAATAAAATAATCTACAGATTAGATCCAATATTGAATGATCTTGATTGATTCAATAATATCCTTATGATTTGATTCTTGCATATCTTCCAATATTCCTGCATATCTTTCAATACTCCCCCTCAAGTTGGTGGCTTGTAGATATCTAAGACGTCTAGCTTGCTCAAAAGATATGCATGCTGTCTTTGACATAAAGGTTTGGTGAAGACATCCGCTGGTTGTTCTTCTATTCCAATCCCTTGTGTCTCAATCATTCTTTGTTGGATTTTCTCTCGGGTGAAATGACAGTCCACTTCTATATGCTTCGTTCTTTCATGCACAATGGGGTTTGATGCAAGTTTGAGGGCTGCATCATTGTTGCATAATAACTTTGTCGGCCTTTAACTTGTACCCCAAGATCCCGAAGTAATCCTCGTAACCACACTATTTCACATGTGGTTTTGGCCATGGCTCGATAGTCTGCCTCTATTGAGGATAATGAAACGGTTGGCTGCTTCTTCGTCTTCCACGAAAGTAAAGAATCCCCAAATTTAATATAGAAACCGGTTATGGATCTTCTGCTCATTGGACAGGTTGCATAATCTGCATCACAATATGCAATCATCTTCATATCATATTTCCTGGAAAGAAGAATCCCAAGCCCAGGACATTTCTTTAAGTACTTCACCACTTTTAGCGCAGCATTCATATGAGACTGCTTTGGTCTGTGCATGAATGGACTGAGTGTTTACACCGTATAACTCATGTCTAGCCTGGTCATAGTCAAATATATGAGCTTCCTAACAAGTTTATGATAGACTAAAGGATCTCTGAGTAAGGGATTAGCTTCTTGAGATAGTCCAGCATCATAATCCGCTGTGGTCAGCTTGATATTTTGCTGAATTGGTATTACAACTAGCTTACATCCCGACAAACCCGCTTCTGAAATAATTTCCAGTGCAAATTTCCACTAGCTGAGAGAGATTCCTTTGTCTGATCGGGCAATTTCGATTCCAAGGAAATGCTTTGGCAAGCCTAGATCTTTAATGTGGAAGGTAGAATGCAAATATTCCTTGAAACCCTTGATAGCTATTTCATCATTGCCCATAATAAGTATATCATCTACATATATCATCAAGTAGATAGATGACATACCTTTAGTCCATGTAAAAACAACATAATCAAATCTAGACTGCTGAAAATCAGCAGCTATCAATGACTGAGCAAATTTTGTGTACCACTGTCTGGAAGCTTGCTTGAGTTTGTACAAGGATTTGCAGAGACGACATACTCTATTCTTCCCCTATCTCCGTAAATCTTGTGGTATTTCTATATAGATCTCCTCGTCTAAATCTCCATGGAGGAAAGCATTGTGAACATCCATATGATGTAATGACCAGTCCTGAAAAGCTGCTACTGAAAAGAATGAGCGGATTGTGATGGCTTTGGCTACAGGGGAAAAGGTTTCGTGATAGTCAAAACCTTCCCGCTGTGTGAAACCCTTAGCTACTAACCATGCTTTGTACCTTTTAATCGAACCATCTGCCTGATATTTGATCTTATATACCCATTTGCATCCAATTGCCTTGCGATGCGAGGGTAGGGTAACAAGATCCCATGTGTGATTATCTATTAAGGCCTTCAATTCTGCCTCCATAGCTTTCTACCATCGTGGATCAATGCTTGCCTCATCAAAATTGGATGGCTCTTGCTCTTCAGAGATGCGGGTAATGCAACATCTATGTTCTAGAGATAATTGATCGAAGGAAACATAAGAAAAAATGGGGAAAAGAATACCTGGTGAATTCTTGACACCACATATGTAGTCTTTAGTCCAAGTAGGTGGGTGCGTGGTGCGTCTGGAATGTCTTGGTGGATCATTCTCTGGAGATAAATGATTATCTTATTCTTCCACAAGAGGTGAATCTGGAGGAACCACATTATTCTGGCCTTGATCTGTAACTTCCATTAAGTGTGTCAGGTCAGTAGTTGATGTAAAAGACTCCCTTGAATCTGTTGATGAAGGAAGCAAGACGTATCTGGGATCTTCGATGGTTTCCTCGATATGGGAAGTATGAGAATGTCCTGTGTTATCCTTGCTCGATTCTTGAGTAGCAAATGTAAAAACATTTTTTTGGAATAAAACGTCTCTGCTGACAAAAAATTCCCCTATAGATGGATCAAATACCCGGTATCCCTTATGTAAGGTGGGATATCCCATAAATATGCAACGACGAGCATGAGGACCCATCTTATTCCTAGGTCCTATGATTGTGGCATAGCATAGACAACTGAAGATTTTCAGGTGATTCAAGTCTGGCTTCTTCCCAAAAAGCGCCTAAAAAGGAGTTTTTCCATCAAGTATCTTAGTCGGCATACGATTTATCAAATAAGCTGCAGTCAATACACAATCCCCCCAAAAATTGTCCGGAATAGAGGCTTGAAATTTCAAAGCCCTTGCAACTTCTAACAGGTGACGGTGCTTCCGCTCCACCACTCCACTTTGTTGTGGTGTATAAGTACATGAGCTCTCATGTAATATCCCTTGTGCTGAAAATAGGGCAGCACATTCATGATTGAGAAATTCTCTACCATTGTCTGTCCTTATTCTTTGGACAGTTTTCCCAAACTGAGTTTTTGACAGAGAAAGGAAAGTCCTTAAATTGGACAGAACTTGACCCTTAAACTGCATAAGAAAAATCCATGTGGCTCTGAAATGATCATCCACAATGGTAAGAAAGAACCTAGACCCATCATGATTCGGTGTATGATATGGTCCCCAGACATCAATATGTAGCAAGGAAAAAAATTGTTCGAATGACTTTTGCTCAAAGGAAAGGGGGTATGCGACTGTTTTGCAAGCGGACAAATGTGACACTGAGGATAGGGAAATGAAGAACTATGGCCCAATCTGAAATGTAAAAGAAACTTTCTGTCATTGGTAGTCAAATTACACGATGATTGTTTATTACAAGGAAAATGATCAAGATTTTTAGGTAAGCTTTTCTAGAAAAATAATCCTTCAAAGAGACTACCTCAGTACATCAGTTTCCCAGTCGAAGGGGCTTGAAATAAACAGGTATCAGCATTGAAAAATACTCGACATGAATTTTCCTTATAGGCTCTAGACACATAAATAATATTGAATTGGAAGTCCGTAATATAAAGGACATTGGTGAGAACAATCTAGGAGTTAAGAGTGACCGTCCTTGTTGTAATAACATAAGTAAGATTCCCATTTGGAAATTGCACAATAATAAGATCATCTAATTCTTCATGAATAAGAGAAAATAATCTTTTATCACATGCTATATGGTCACTTGCTCCCGAATCAATAATCCAGGTATTTCTTGATATAGTATTGATTAGACAATAAGAAATACCGGTAAAGCTGCTTCCCTTTTTTGGAACATCTAATTTCTGTAAAGCCTGCATTAATTGTTGATATTCCCCATGTGTGATAGGCCTGTCGATCCTGTAGGTGGATAGGCCGCTGCTGATATTTCCTTTCCCTTCCTTTCCTTTTCTCCAGGTTTGCCATGTATTTTCCAACAATTTTCAATTGTGTGGTGGGGCCGCTTGCAAAAATCACAAAATAATTTGCCCCAATTTTTAAAATTCTGCACATATCTTTTGGAAAAATGAGCATAATCCATCTCCGCCATCCAAATCAGTTGGATACCGCGCACCTTTAGAGTTGTCGAATCGCTGTGCTTGATCCTAGCCGTCCATCGTAGATCCTTTAAAGCCTTGCTGGTCCGCAAACCCTAGCGATGGATCGATGACCTTCTTTTTTTCTAGGGTTTTCTACCCTCTCTCGATCCTTGCCGCTAGTGCTAGGGCTTCGGTGGCCTTGTTGTCCGGTGAGGTAAGTCGCTAGTTCTCCTCTTGCACCGTGAGCTGGAAGATCGAGCTGAGAGTGGGTGCTGGCTCCATAGCCAGAATCTGCGACCTGAAGGTGAGGTAAGATTCGTTAAGGATAAGCAAAAACCAAGTAGTCTTCTCTCTCTCCTTCATTGCTTTGTATTGCTGAAGGGTCGTTTCGGGCCCTTCAAGTTTTTTTTTTTGGTAGCTTCCAGTTCATTCCAAAGGGCTGAAAGCTTGTTGAAGCATGCTGTCACGGACATGTTTCCTTGCTTCAATTCGCTGAGAGTTTGATGCAGAGAAATTTTTTTCGCCTGATCCAATTTCCAATACATTTCTCTAATGCTGTCCCAAATAGTTTTTGAGTCTTTTGTGGGAGGCAAATCGGCGGCGATTTCTGGGCTGATGTAGTTCCCCATCCATGTTCTAACCAATTGATTGCATTTTTTCCATTGTCGCCCCATTTTTTTGTTGGTAGAATTGGAATGGTCCCATCGATAAAACCTTCTTTGTCTTTTGCGACGAGGGCTCGAAACTCTCGCGCCCAACTCGAATAATTTTCCGGTCCTGTGAGAGTGTGGCCGATGAGCTGCAACTCTAGCTTGTTGGCGGTGGAAACGTAGAGCACGTCGTCGGGTTTTGGGTGACCCATGGCGGCCATGAAGGGAAACGCGGAAACCTGAGTGGAAATCCCAAGTAGGGATTTGCAGTTTGACCCGGATTGAATCCGCCTGGAACTCCCACATTTGAATTGCCTGACCCGTTAGGGTTTTCGCCCGCATAAGAAGATTCGGTTGTCTCTGAAGGGCCTGCCTCACTTATGGCTAGTGGGTCGTCATGGATCTGAACATCATCTCTTCGAATTTGGCCTCCTGAAAAAGAAACATTTGGGCTTGGCCCATAAAACATAGGAAACAGCACCCACTGGTATGGGAGCCCCAGAGTGGGCTGCCCCAGATTAGGTTGCCATGGAAATATAGGCCCTACAGTGAGCTCTTCTGCTCGATTGATTGTGTTCTGCATAGAATCTTGTGCTCCTGAGGTAGGTATTTGATCGTCGGCCATCGTGGTAAGAAAGAAACTTCTTTTCCTTCCTTTGTTTGGTTTTAAAAAACTTTAAAGTATTGATTCCTACACCGGAGTGCTAACGCTTTGATACCGTGAAAGAAGTTGAAGGAGAGGAAAAACGATAGGAAGAAAGAGGGAAATTTTCTCTATATTGCTCTGTGTGTTGTACATAATTGATATTATAGTACAAAGCATATGTAAAGAAAAATAATCTACAGATTAGATCCGATATTGAATGATCTTGATGATTCAATAATATCCTTATGATTTGATTCTTGCATATCTTCCAATATTCCTGCGTATCTTCCAACAACATCATTTCATTATAGACCTCACCAGTCGCCAATACTGACTTCCATAAATACCGTCTATCTCTCCGTCGCAAATCCTACGGGAAGACCCTCTCTCCGATCGGCAGATTTCCTCTTTTTCCTCAAGCAATCCTCTCAAAAACCATCGATTCCTTAATGGCTGCTTTACAAGCTTACTCTCTACTAGTTTCTTATTCTTCTTCTTCCTCTTCCTCTTTGGGTTGTTCTTCGAAGGGAACGATCAATGTTTCGATCCAACCCCTAAAGCCCTCGAAACTCAGACACATTGATCATCCAAGTGCTCCGATCACAAAGAATCTCTATGCGATCTTGGAGGATGTCGAAGATAGAGTGGAGATGCTCAAAAACATCGGCGAGCAGTGAGACAACTAGAACAAGCTCCTGTTGAACTCGGTCAATACGATGACTCTCATTGCCACCACCGTGGCAGCGATGGCTGCGATGGCTGCGGATCTGCCGGCTCAATCACTGAGAGCATGCTCCGCTCTCTTGTTTACAGCGTCCACTAGGATGTCACTTGTAATGAGCAAAATCCAGCCCTCACAACTGGCTGAAGAGCAACGCAATGCCTCAAGGTTGTTCAAGCAGCTCTAGAGCGAGATCAAGTCGATGCTCACCCTCCAATCCTCGACTGAATCAGACCTAGAGGACACGAAAGAGAAGGTGCTGGCCCTTGATAGGGCTTATCCACTGCCTCTGCTTGGAGCGATGCTCGAGAAGTTCCCCATGAAATTTGAGCCTGCCGCATGGTGGCCTAGGGTTTTCAACAACCGCGGCCAATCCCAAGGGCGCAAAACCGTCACAAACACAGAGCGAAACGGATGGAGCGAGGAGCTGGAAGTGGAGATGAGAGCCACCGTCCAAGTCCTCAAGAGCAAAGACAAGCAAGAGTACTTGAGGCTCGGGAATTTGGCCCTAAAATTGAATAAGATGATGACGGTTTATGCTTCTTTGCTGGCCGGCATGTTTGTGGCCGGATCAGCCTTTGGTGGCTTGACAGCCATGATGGCGGTGGCCATTGCCGGTGCAATGGCGGCTATCATCAATGTCATCGAGCATGGATATGTACAGAAACTGTGCAGGGTTCTTCGATCTTAGGGAAGAGACTATCGAAGCAACACTAGAAGAGAGCGACTACAGCAAGAGAGAGAACGGAGAGATGTTCGAGATGAAGGTGGCGATGAAGCTGGGGCAGAGCTTGTCATAGCTCCGAGATTTAGCAAGAAAATCAAGGGCTTCTGGTACAGAAGAGGTGGATGAGTTTGGAAGCAAGCTTTTCTGAACTCCTTTGAACAAAGATATACAGCGTATATACTATACATGTACAATGAGGCTCATTAACAAGATTCTTTCTTTATCTCTTGGGGCATAATTGTATCAATTAATTCCACAAAATAATTAATTAAAAGCATTAATTGATATGCGGGTCTGATTTTCACAACCCCAAATCATTTCCTTAATTATTTAGCCTATTGATTTTATTGATTCCTTTTAGTTTGCCTGTGTAAATAAATGTCGAACGGACAATGCTTTTATTATATATCATGGTAACATAATTTGGTACTAGAGGCTTTTCTAAGACAAAACGTATCCATCACTATTGCACGTAAAATGTGAAAAATCAAGTGTTTTACTTCTCAAAGTATCAACTAAATGACAAAGATGCCTGTAATGAAACAATTGTTTGGTCTCGACATATTAACATGAAGTATATACCGATAGAGTCATGATTTTATGTGCACAAATTGTCAAATCACAATTAAATACTCACGTAAAGTTATGCTCCTAACCTGGTTTTGACCCATATGAACATTCCACTTCTTGCCTCATTCCACTTCTTAAATAGAAAATAATGTTTTTCTATTTTCTTAGGAAACGATTAAGCATTTTCATATGGTCATGGTTTCAATTATCATAAAGGTTAGATTTATAAAGAAAAACGAGGGGCAATCCGTCATACCTGTTGGAGAAATCTTTCCAGAATATTTTGAAGCTGACAAAATGTTTTTATCAGTCTAGTCTGGATATCTGCAGATCGTCTAGTTTAAAGTCTGAAGACTTTCTGATTACCAGACTCAAGACTTAAGACTCAAGACTCAAGACTATTCTCATTGACAGTCTTTCTGATCCAGTGACGAAGTGTTGACACCTAAATTTTTGCACAATTTTTGGGTTAATTTTTACTAAAATAAAAATAAAAAAACACATGGCATATAGTTTAAAGCATTTTATTTTCATTTTGTTTTATTTTAGGCTGCCGGTGAAGGGAAGATTTTTCACATATTCCATTCAAGCTTTTCATATTTTTAGGCAATATACACCGAAGGATGTATTTTCGAGCAAAAAGGAAAATTTTGGATAGAATATGTGAAAAATACAAAAGGGGAATATTGCCCGAGGTGGATATATTTCAACGATATATTTAGGGGTATCATGCGCGAACAAAAAGGAAAAAATATATACCGTAGAGATACATTTTTTAGACCTATATAATACCTCGCGTGCAATTTGTTTGAGAGAGGCCACACATTGAATATATGGCCGCACAATGAGGAGGTTTTATTTTCTCTCGGTTCTAGGTTAAAAATATTCAAAGCAAGAGGGAAATCGGGCTTCCTTCGTTTCTAGGGTTTTTCATCACATCAAAGAAGCTATTTTGTTTTGAGTTCTTCTTTGTTTCTTTTGGGGGTGAAAAGTAAAAAGAAAGGGAAAGCAGAACAGAGAGGGGACGTGAGAAGACGGGAGAAAAGGGAAAAAGAAAATTAAAAAGCAACTGACAAGACCCCTACTGTTCATCTTCTCCAAGGGGGTTCTTTGCTGCGTATCCGCACCGCCGTCCCGCCCGCGCGCCTCCTCCTTCGCCGCGCCCCCTCGCGCCGTCAATGCCCGACTCCTCCGCAAACGGTAATCCCGAGCTCCACCGTTCTGCACCAACAGTCCGCCAATAGCCCCCTGTTGTCGATCTGCAGCACTCCAGCTTGCGCCGCCCCCACGGAGGACACCGATCTCGCCACACCGGAGTTGCCCCGACGCCGTCGCTCCAGATCGCCACCGTTCGCGAGCCCTAACGACCCGCGCCGAACCGCCCGTTGCCCGCTGGTCACGGCGTCGCTGTCCCGACGTCGACCCGTGCCGCGCCGACGCCACCGAACCGCACCGCTCCGAGATCCCGTCACGCCTACCCGCTCGCAGAGCCCTCGCTAACGCCGCTGAAGTCGCGCCAGATCCGGACGCCCACCCGGCGCCGCACCACCTTGCAGCAGCCTCCGCCCTCGTGGCCGACGCCGGAGACCCGGCCCGCTCCGCCCGCGACGCCGCCACCGGTTTCGCCGTGCCGCCCACGTCGCCCGTGCCGATCCCGGGTCCCCGGTGCCGCGCGCCGTCGCGCCATCCTCCGGAGCCTCGCCGGAGATTTCCCCTCGCCGGAACCCTTCGCCGGAGTCCCTAACCGGTGGTCAAGATTTTCTTTTATTAAAAAAGAAAAAATCAAATTAGGTAGATTTCCTTTATTTTATTAGGCTGGTTTATTTTATCTTATTTTATTTTTATATCTTGGTTTCTTTGTTTATTTCTCTATGCATAATTGAAAATCTCAATATATCACCCGATTCGCAACCGCGCCAGGGTTTTTTTATTTCATCTATAAGGCTTTAGATGAAATAATTAATTAAGCGGGAATAAAATTGATGTTTTGATCTTTAAGGCTTAAGATTAAAGTATCGATTTTACTAGCGAAATATTATCCCTTGATCTGAGCGATATGTGATGTCCCTTTTGGGATAATTTTGAATGGATTTGATTGTTTTTATTTATCTTGAGATATGTTTGAGATAGGATATTACTTGTTTTAGGGTTTGCATATTTAGAATAGGAATTTTAATTTCGAATTTCATAAAAAAATCCAAATTCAAATAAATCAATTTAGGTTGCTAGATTTTAATTTAGGTTGCATGCTTAATTACTTGGCAATTATTAATTTCGAAAATTAAAAAAAAAAGAAAGAAAACAAAAACACAAAAAAAAAAGTCATTATGCATATGTCATGTAAAATTAGGGCATCTTTTGCACGTCATAGCATATTAGGGTAAAATTGCATTTAGTTTAATTTTAGATGATATTTTTCTTAATTTACCATAGGTTTAGGTATTTTATTAAATAGATTGCATTTTAGGATTATCTAGGTTAAGATAATATTTTAGTTTAAATTAGGATTTGGCTCAACCTAATTCCTAAAATAAATTAAATAGGATCTTAATCTAATAAGGTAGTTTTCGCATTTCACCTAATTTCGAATTTCATGAAAAATACAAAAAAAATGCCATAAGTTGAATTAGTTTTATTTTCTAGGATAGATTGCATTCTTTTAGGAAAAAGAAAGAAAAGAAAGAAAAGAAAAATGTCATTGCACATCATTAGGATTAGATTCATTAAAATGAATGTCATGTGGTAGTTGTTGCTAGGCCCATTCAACTAGAAGTTACATGTCATTAGATTTAGGTCATTTAGTTAATATTGCATCGCATATTGTATAATTTTCATTAAATAAGTGAAAAAAAAAGAGAATTTGTGTGTTAATTAGAAACCATATCTAAGGTTGTCGATGTGAATTTTGAATTAACATTGCAGATGCTTTCGTTGCTACAAGGTAAGTCCTGCAGTTTCTATTTGCTTTATTGGGTGTTAAATTGATGGATTGCGCACCCGCATGATCGCCTCACACCTTAGGGAAATAGTTTAAAATCAATTCAAACTGTCTGCAAAACATTTTTGTCAAAATAAAAAGAAATGGTACCAAAAAGGCGCTAGAGAAATCTAGCGTAACCAAGTCCCCGTACCCAAATCTCTGGTTTGTAGGAGTAAAGTAAAACTCCCGTTACTTTACTTGGGTTTCTAATCGACCCACCAAAAATAGATTAGTGGGGAATCCTAATTAAAAAAATTGCATGTTAAGAAGTTGAATCTAAAGTCGCGAATTACCTGTCAAACATGGTTTAGAGCAAAAACTGATATGCATTCATCAAAGAGATAGAGAATCTAAGCTACTCTAGAATGCACATTTCAAAATTCAGTGAGGTTTTTATCAACTCAATCGGGATTTATGCATAATGATCTTTGCATCACCCAAATTTCCATTGGAGAGATTTATCATTCAAGACAACTTTCATGACATAGATTTTATAAGAATACTAAATGAGAGACTTTTAGTTAGAAAGGACTTTCACTCCCTCTCATTTAGAGGCTATTTTATGAGAATCACTCCGTCTCACTATCATCATACCAACAAGGGTCCAAGTATTCTCACAAGCGGTACGACCTTACCAATTTGAGAGGTCTTTAATAGGGACCGTAATGTAGGCTTGGTTAATGGCTTAACAAAGGGACTCATTGAGTCAAGGCTATTGAAAGAATAGCTTCGCAATCATCTTCGGGTTTACAAGTCAAGAACCCTGCAAAATGAAAAAGAAATAGTCTTGCTCGCACTCTTTCGAGCGATGCTTAAAACATGTGAACCCCTATGTTAATTCAAGTGCCATAATCAGAAGAGACTTCGTAAGGGACGTAACATAGGCTTGGTTTATGGGTTGAGAAATGAAATGATCATTAGGCTCAAAAAGTGTTTAGGGGGTTAAAGTTGGTGATCATCCTGACATTTCCACCACTTTCCTTCTCCACTGTTGAAGATTTTTTATCACAACTCCATCGATTGCAACAACATTTGAGAGAGTTTTGTACCACTTTGTTGAGAATACGACACAAGTGTTTGATTTTTTTTTTTTTGGCATTGGCCTTGCTTTTACCAGGCACACTGCTTTTTCATGCCTCCATCCTTTACAGCATTCTAAGCCATGTTACTGGAATGGTTCTTTTTGCCTTGCTCCAGTGTGGGGGGGTGATCACCAACTAGGTTTAATATGAAATAAATTCATAGGCTCAAGTGGGCTACGCAATTGATAGAAGTATGTAGGATAGAGAAAGAAATGCTCTTCGTCATCCTAAGGCACTTAAATTACCACACGAATTCAATGTAATAGCATGACTAGAATATTGATGCAAGTGAGAGCAAGAAAATTTCAATCCATTTTCTTGACCTTATGGTGTTGTCTTACCCTCTGATTTGCCCCAATGTGGGGTGGTTCTTGACAGGGGTAATTCGAAAGGAATTTTCATAATTGTATGAAGCTCAAAGTGGTTAAGCAATGGAACACCTGTTGTGTTTGGGATATAGAAATGAATTGCCCCTCATCATTTCGGTTATCGTACCTTTTGCGAGAGAACTCTTTACCTTGTAGATATGGAACTTTCTACACTCATCTCACAAGTGTATAAGTAGGGGACTGTGTATAGGATAAGGCTTACCTTTCATCATTCTGACACATCTCATTCAGCATTCTTAAGCATTGATGTCACTCCATTAAATTGTCTATCTTGACAAATCTCCACATGAAATTGGTGAGCTAAATCAATATGAAAATTCTCTTTTCAAAAGAGTCCAGCAACTTTAAGCATGAAATGTGTTTGTGACTTCAAAACAAATAATTTATTGCACTCAAAACATGGTTTTAAGCATTCATTCAAGGAATTGTCCCACGAAGGGATTGTCTCAGCAATGGATGTCCTTGGATTGTCTCTATCAATCAAAAGTGAAAATCCGCTTTTTGATTTGATGAATACTCCATTCTTGCTTTTGCCCCTGCACAAGAGAATTTGCATGAATATGATACTATGCAACTCAAAGTAAATTCAAATTGCACAACCATTTTGGCTCGGATCGAGATTTGTCTCAGTCACGTCACTATTAGAATCTGTAGTGCCCCCAATTCGTCATCTATGTCATCACAGCCCTTTTGCTTGATGAGAAAAGCCACAGTAGCAGACAATTCATCGACTTGACTTTGGTGGTGTGCAATTCGCTTGTTCATATTGTCAATGATACGGTCCAGCACCTCATTTTGATCCGCCATTTTAGCCCTCGGCTGTGTACGGATGGGTGAGCGAGATCGCTCCATAATCACCTAAAGGAAATAAACAGGAACGTGTAAGCATGAGTTGTAAATGGAGAGTCGATCCATGACAATGATCTAATTGATTTTTTCTTATTTTTTTTTCATTTTTTTTATTTATTCATGAAAAGTCTATGCAAGAAGGGAATTTCCTAAAAAAATGGATATCCTAATAAAACCAAATTTTCTAGACATGGCGTAAAAAGAAATTCTCCAAAGTTTTTTTTTTTCGCTTCTTTTTTTCAAATGCACCATCCCCTAGCAATTTTCATTTTATTTCCAATTGACAAATGAATCAAATCAATTATTGACTTAGATTGTCATGGACCGACCCAATAATACGACAAATAAATTGCATAGTATAGGGATAGGAAACTTACTTCACCAAGAAAAATTGACAGCAATCACATAAACATGCACATGAGATGTGAGGCTCGATTTCTACTTTAGACAGGCTTAGCAAAGTGGAGTTAAAAGGATGGGATGACTTAGTTGCAGCCTCGCGTACTAAGCTAAGTCCTCTTAACTCCGGCTCAGTCAAGAATGATACCCCAATGCGATGCAGCCTCGCGGGCAGAGGTAAACATTCTTAACACCAAGAAAAACTTTCGGGATTGAGTTGGGTAACCTCTACTACGCGGCCTCGCGGTCGAAGTCGTATCCAACTCAATACCGTCCTAAATGTCCTAGTGCGGCCTAGGTCCGGCGGTAGGTTGTGTGTGCAAAAGTGTAGTGCTAAATGCAGGGCACGCACAACAATTCAAACAAACAACACTTCAATAGCTTGAATTTAAAACATTCATCCCCAACTCCAACCTGCAAGACAAGGGTTAGCAAAGACTACTCCCCTTATATCTCCTCATCTGCAAAAACATTTAACACCTTAAATGTTAGGGACATACCTGGGATCCTCGCTGCCAAACAAAAACATTTTTCCAAAAAAATAAAATTGGCCTAAGTCCACTAAGAGTTTCAACTCAAGTCCCCAGCGGAGTCGCCAAGCTGTCGCGACCAATTTTTCGGGCGTGGACCACCTAGGGTTTGGCTAATGGATTGTTAAGCCTAGACTTAACTCGGGCTCTCCCAAGCCCATACCAATTCGTGACTTTAGATTCAACTTCTTAACATGCAATTTTTTTAATTAGGAGTCACCACTAATCTATTTTTGGTGGGTCGATTAGAAACCCAAGTAAAGTAATGGGAGTTTTACTTTACTCCTACGAACCAGAGATTTGGGTACGGGGACTTGGTTATGCTAGATTTCTCTAGCGCCCTTTCGGTACCATTTCTTTTTATTTTGACAAAAATGTTTTGCAGACAGTTTGAATTGATTTTAAACTATTTCCCTAAGGTGTGAGGCGATCATGCGGGTGCGCAATCCATCAATTTAACACCCAATAAAGCAAATAGAAAATGCATGACTTACCTCGTAGCAACGAAAGCATCTGCAATGTTAATTCAAAATCCACATCAATAACCTTAGATATGGTTTCTAATTAACACGCAAATTCTCTTTTTGTTTTCACTTATTTAATGAAAATTATGCAATATGCGATGCAATATTAACTAAATAACCTAACTCTAATGACATGTAACTTCTAGTTGAATGGGCCTAGCAACAACTACCACATGACATTCATTTTAATGAATCTAATCCTAATGATGTGCAATGACATTTTTCTTTTCTTTCTTTTCTTTCTTTTTCCTAAAAGAATGCAATCTATCCTAGAAAATAAAACTAATTCAACTTATGGCATTTTTTTTTTGTATTTTTCATGAAATTCGAAATTAAGAAAAAGAGATATGTACTGTAGAAGTCCTAAAACTTGTGCAGAAAGTGCAATTGAGTCCTAAAACTTACAAAGAGTTCAATCAAGTCCTAAAACTTGTCCAGAAAGTGCAATTGAGTCCTAAAACTTACAAAGAGTTCAATCAAGTCCTAAAACTTGTCCATAAAGTGCAATTGAGTCCTAAAGTTAACACGTTAAGAAAGTTAACGGAAATTGCCGACGTGGCAGCGACGTCATATTTTAAATGATTTTTTAAATTTTTTAATGGCTTTTTAAAATTATTTTTTATTCAAAATCTTTAAAAATTAGATTAAAAATAAAAAGAAAAATCTAAATTTATTTAAAAAAAGAAAAAATATTAATTTATTTAGAAAAAATAAAATTGTTCAAAAAAAAAAAAAAAAGGGCGGTGGACTTCCGCGCCGCCCATCGCGGAGGGGCCGGCGACCCGCGGGCCCGGGCGGGGTGGCCGGCCCTCACCGGGGGCCGCGGACGATCGCCGGCCCCGAGCGAGGGCCGACGAGGCCGCGCCAGGCGGGCGACGGTCGCCGTCCCTTGCCCGGGTCGAGCGACCGTCGCCCGCCTCGGGCGAGGCCTCGTCGGCCCTTGCTCGGCCGGCGAGGCTCGCCAGATCTCGGTGAGGCTCCCCGATCCGGGCGAGCCTCGTCGGCCCCGAGCGAGGGCCGACGAGGCCTCGCCCTGTGGCGGGCGACGGTCGCTCGGCCCGGGCGAGGGACGGCGACCGCCGCCGCCGCCCGGGCGCGGCCTCGCCGGGCCTCGCTCGGGCCGGCGAGGCTCGCCAGACTGGGCGAGCCTCGCCGGCCCCAAGCGAGGGCCGACGAGGCCTCGCCTGTGGCCGGGCGACCGTCGCCGCCCCCGGTGAGGGCCGGCCACCCTCCTAGGGCCGGCGACGGCCGCCGACCCTCCGGCGATGGGCGGCGGCGGAAGTCCACCGCCCTTTTTTTTTTTGAACAATTTTTTTTCTAAATAGATTAAGATTTTTCTTTTTTTAAATAAATTTAGATTTTCCTTTTTATTTTTTAATCTAATTTTTAAAGATTTTGAATAAAAAATAATTTTAAAAAGCCATTGAAAAATTAAAAAAATCATTTAAAATATGACGTCAGCGCCACGTCAGCAATTTCCGTTAACTTTCTTAACGGTGTTAACTTTAGGACTCAATTGCACTTTGTGGACAAGTTTTAGGACTTAATTGAACTCTTTGTAAGTTTTAGGACTCAATTGCATTTTCTGGACAAGTTTTAGGACTTGATTGAACTCTTTGTAAGTTTTAGGACTCAATTGCACTTTCTGCACAAGTTTTAGGACTTCTACAGTACATATCCCTAAGAAAAATATCATCTAAAATTAAACTAAATGCAATTTTACCCTAATATGCTATGACGTGCAAAAGATGCCCTAATTTTACATGACATATGCATAATGACTTTTTTTTTTGTGTTTTTGTTTTCTTTCTTTTTTTTTTAATTTTCGAAATTAATAATTGCCAAGTAATTAAGCATGCAACCTAAATTAAAATCTACCAACCTAAATTGATTTATTTGAATTTGGATTTTTTTATGAAATTCGAAATTAAAATTCCTATTCTAAATATGCAAACCCTAAAACAAGTAATATCCTATCTCAAACATATCTCAAGATAAATAAAAACAATCAAATCCATTCAAAATTATCCCAAAAGGGACATCACATATCGCTCAGATCAAGGGGTAATATTTCGCTAGTAAAATCGATACTTTAATCTTAAGCCTTAAAGATCAAAACATCAATTTTATTCCCGCTTAATTAATTATTTCATCTAAAGCCTTATAGATGAAATAAAAAAACCCTGGCGCGGTTGCGAATCGGGTGATACATTGAGATTTTCAATTATGCATAGAGAAATAAACAAAGAAACCAAGATATAAAAATAAAATAAGATAAAATAAACCAGCCTAATAAAATAAAGGAAATCTACCTAATTTGATTTTTTCTTTTTTAATAAAAGAAAATCTTGACCACCGGTTAGGGACTCCGGCGAAGGGTTCCGGCGAGGGGAAATCTCCGGCGAGGCTCCGGAGGATGGCGCGACGGCGGCGCGGCACCAGGGGACTTCGGGATCGGCACGGGGTGACGCGGGCGGCACGGCGAAACCGGTGGGCGGCGTCGCGGGCGGAGCAGGAGCTTCGGGTCTCCTGGCGTCGGCCACGCGGGCGGAGGCTACTGCAAGGTGGTGCGACGCTGGGTGGGCGTCCGGATTTGGCGCGCTTCACCGAGCGTTGGCGAGGGCTCGCAGCGGCGGTAGGCGCGACGGGATCTCGTAGTAGTGTAGTTCGGTGGCGTTGGCGCAGCACGGGTGGGCGGGACAGACAGCGACGCGTGACCAGCGGGCAACAAAGCGGTTCGGCGCGGGTCGTGAGGGCTCGCGGACGGTGGCAGATCCGGAGCGACGGCGTCGGGCAACTCCGGTGTGGCGAGATCGGTGTCCTCCGTGGGGCGGCGCAAGCCGGAGTGCTGCAGATCGGCAACATGGGGCTACCGGTGGACTGTTGGTGCAGAACGGTGGAGCTCGGGATTACCGTTTGGGGAGGAGTCGGGCATTGACGGCGCAGGGGCGCGGCGAAGGAGGAGGCGCGGCGGGGGACGGCAGTGCGGATACGCAGCAAAGAACCCCTTGGAGAAGATGAACAAGAGGGGTCTTGTCAGTTGCTTTTTAATTTTCTTTTTCCCTCTTCTCCCGTCTTCTCACGTCCCCTCTCTATTCTGCTTTCCCTTTCTTTTTACTTTTCACCCCCAAAAGAAACAAAGAAGAACTCAAAACAAAGTAGCTTCTTTGATGTGATGAAAAACCCTCGAAACGAAGGAAGCCCGATTTCCCTCTTGCTTTGAATATTTTTAACCTAGAACCGAGAGAAAATAAAACCTCCTCATTGTGCGGCCGTATATTCAATGTGTGGCCTCCCTCAAACAAATTGCACGTGAGGTATTATATAGGTCTAAAAAATGTATCTCTACGGTATATATTTTTTCCTTTTTGTTTGCGCATGATACCCCTAAATATATTGTTGAAATATATCCACCTCGGGCAATATTCCCCTTTTGTATTTTTCACATATTCTATCCAAAATTTTCCTTTTTGCTCGAAAATACATCCTTCGGTGTATATTGCCTAAAAATATGAAAAGCTTGAATGGAATATGTGAAAAATCTTCCCTTCACCGGCAGCCTAAAATAAAACAAAATGAAAATAAAATGCTTTAAACTATATGCCATGTGTTTTTTTATTTTTATTTTAGTAAAAATTAACCCAAAAATTGTGCAAAAATTTAGGTGTCAATACGAAGGAAATCCAGAGCCGAAGTATATGGTTGATGATTTAATCCTATTCTCTGGAGAAGATCTTTTTGGCTAGATAAATATAACGGATTCTTTTGTTCGTATCTAGATCAATTGAAGATCCGATGGTCGACGAAATATTCTTGGAATGTTCTATTCTTGGAAACCAAGATCCCGATTGTATGGGCGAACAGATCGATGGGCTATCGTCAGTTCCTTTAATAGCTCGAATGATCTTCTTGATTGATTCCGTCCAACGGGTAGATTGGAGGAATTCCTTTGGAAAGTGCCAACGGGTATGATGGCATAAAGGAGTATAAAAAGGAAGACGTTCTAATTGTTTGAGGACGTGATCGATAGAGAAATTTCAGAGTCTGAAGCACTTTGATTATTAGTCGATTCATTCTGAGCGAAATTGTATACACAGAGAGTGTCCATACTTGGTGATACCTTGAGCGAGTGTGGTAGATCATCTACACCTAGAAATCAAGGAAGATTAACACTGTAACATCTCTTTGTTCATAGTGGAATCCAGCCAATTGGCTGTCAGTGTAGAAGAGTGGACGTAGGCTTGAATCAAGCGAACCACTATAAACCGCGTGTTCAATTCTCTCTTTCCTTTACTTAGTCCTACGCTGATTATTACTTATCGCAAATTCTTCAATTGTCTAAGTATTGTGCAATTATCAAGAAATTATCAAGAAAAATCTTCTATATACCCATTCACCTCCCTCTAGGTACTCGTACTAGCTATATCAATTGGTATCAGAGCTCGTGTTCTTACTTTATTTGAAGTGTTTTACTTCAGAGTAAAAGATCCATGGCTAGTATGCTAGCACCAGGGCTGGTGGAAGGGCAAAGTAATACCAGACCACCCTACTTTGATGGAAAGGATTACAACATCTGGAAGAACAAGATGAAAGCTTTCCTACGATCAAAGGATCCGCTGGAATGGGACGTTGTGGAAAGAGGAATCACTCCTACTGCTGCATCAGTCTTTGAAAGAGGGAAAGAAACTGTTGATACCAGCGGAATGACTTAGGAAGAGATAAACAAGAGACAAGCACTCGATGCAAAAGCAATTTACTCTTTATATTGTGCTTTGTCTCCAACTGAATATAACAGAATATCTTCTTGTATTACAGCAAAAGAAGTATGGGACAGATTACATATCACCTATGAAGGAACAGATCGAGTGAAGGAGACCAGAATCAACATTCTCCTCGATCAATATGAAGCCTTCAAAATGAAATCAGGAGAATCTATAATTGACATGTTTAGTTGTTTTACAGATATTGTCAATGGTCTTGAGAACCAAGGACAAAAAATTTCTGATCCCATGAAGGTGAACAAGCTATTGCGTGGACTCTCCAAGGATTGGAATCATATAAAGACTTCAATAAGAGAGACGCAAAGAATTATGCCTCTATCTGTCGACGAGCTGATTGGAACTCTTCAGTCTTATGAAGTGGAACGAATTAATGAGGACGAAGATCCAAGAGGTAAGAAATCCATTGCATTAAAATTAAATGATGATTCGATGATACGTATTCGGAGATGATATGGACGACGAGGAGCTTGCTCTCATGATAAGAAGATTCGAAAACTGAATAGAAAAGGTAGAAGGTTCAACTCGATAAACAAAGTTTCCAGGGCAGCAGACCAAGTCTATTGATGATGAGGAACCAAACAAAGATGTAGTCTGCTTCGAATGTAAGAAAAAGGGACACATCAGACCCAACTGTCCTCTTCTGAAGAAGAAAAGAGGAAAAGCTGAGAAGTTTCGAAAAGCTCTCAAAGCCGAAAACCCGGAGTGATACAGTAATGCGAAGAAAGTGATAATGAATATGCCAACATATGTCCGATGGCACATTCGACTCGCACTCAGATTCTCCGGATCGACTTAGACAAAGTGAATTTGAGGTAAGTGATTTTAAAATTCCTGTCAAAGTTTTTAAATACATTGATGAACTGTGTTTTAGTCTTAAGACTTCTCTCAAAAGGATTTCCGAACTTAAAAAGGAAAACTCAGCTCTAAAACAAAAGGAAACCATTTTAGAAGAAAGAGTTAAAAGTTTAGACTTGAATGTTTCTTCTCTTAAAGAAAAAGAAGATAATCTTTTGAAAGAAAATGTTTTCTTAAAAACAGACTTATCAAATATTTCAAAGAAATTTTCGATAGGATCCGAAAAGCTTGAAAAAGTTCTTTCAGTTCAAAGACCTTACTTCAATAAGTCTGGTCTAGGCATGACAACAGAAACAATTCTCTTGATTGATTTTCCTAAAGTAAAAGAAAGAATTAAGAAAAGACCGTCGAGAGAGGCTTACAAAAATCATTTCAAGAAAGCTTTTGTAAAGTCTGTAGGTCGAAATGCTCTAAGGTGTTCAAAGTGTAACAGTAAGGATCACTTTGAAAAAGAGTGTCCTATGGTTTGGAAGCCTGTTAAGAAAATATGGCCTAATAATGTTTATCCTACTAACACCAAAGGACCCAAGAAAATTTGGGTACCAAAGAAAGCTTGAGACTCTATTTTAAATGCAGGTCTCCATCAAGAAAAAGGTAAAATGGTATCTTGACAGCAGATGTTCAAGACACATGACAGAGACTCAAAGTGCTTCATAAAGCTTGTTCAAGTAAACGGTGGAAATTTTTCATTTGGAGGAAACGGCAAAGGAAGCATTGTGAGATTTGAAACTGTGAAAATTGGAAATCTCACAATAAGCAATGTTTCTCTAGTGGAAGGACTCAACTATAACCTTCTCAGCATTAGCCAATTGTGTGATACTAGTTTCAAGATCTCATTTCAAGAAGGAATTTGCTATGGAATCAGTAAAGACTCTACTCAGTCTTTCATGGATCGAAGACATGAAAATATCTACCTCTTAGACATGAAATTAAATGAATCACAATGCCTAATCTCAATTCAAGATGAAGCGAGCTTATGGCACAGAAAGCTTGGTCATGTCAATATGAAGCAATTAGCCAAAATCTCATCAAAGCAGCTTGTTCGAGGTCTACCCAAATTACCATATCAAAAGTCCTATCCATGCACACCATGTATTCTGGGAAAGCAGGTAAGAAATTCATTTAAGCCAATAAATCATGTCTCTACTAATCATGTACTACAATTGCTGCATATGGATCTCTTCGGACCAACCAACCCGTAGTATTGGAGGTAAGAAATATTGCCTAGTAATTGTAGACGATTACTCCCGCTTTACTTGGGTATATTTCCTTGCAAGTAAGTCAGAAACCTTTTCGTATTTTGAAAAATTTGCTAAAAAGGTTCAAAATGAAAAAGGATGTGTTATCTCAAGTATAAGAACAGATCATGGAAGAGAATTTGAAAATCAAGATTTTACAAAATTGTGTGATGAATCTGGATTTAAGCATGTGTTCTCCTCTCCATACACTCCTCAGCAAAATGGAGTTGTGGAAAGGAAGAATACATCTCTTCAAGAAATGGCTAGAACTCTTTTAATTGAAAGTAAAATTTATTAACGATTTTGGGCTGAAGCTGTTTCAACAGCATGCTATATCATCAATAGAGTCTTCCTAAGACCTATTCTTGAGAAAACCCCTTATGAATTATTCAAAGGTAAGAAGCCCATTGTTTCATACTTTCATGTGTTCGGTTGCAAATGCTTTATATTGAAAAATGCAAAGAATCAAGTTGGTAAGTTTGAAGAAAGATCAGATGGAAGCATCTTCCTTGGATATTCTACATCAAGCAAAGCCTATAGAGTCTATAACAAGAAGAGCCAGTCGGTGGAAGAGTCAATGAATGTCAAATTTCAAGACTCTACGCAAGATAAATCCAAATGACTCAAGATGAAGAGTCTGAACCGCTTCGCACCTTCCAAAGCTCACAACTCAAGAAATGTCTCGTACTGGAAGACCAACATCAAGATGTTCATGAAGATTCAAATAAAGAAAGAGATCATCATCCGACAAATCAACCAAGAATCGGAAGCATAAGTCCAAAGTCATCCCAAAGATCTCATTATCGGCGAAATAAATGAAGGAATTCGAACCAGATCCAAAAGACGTGAAGAGTCTAGTGTCGTGGCTCTCATTTCTGAAATTGAACCAAAAAGCATAGAAGAAGCTTTATCTCGATGAAAGCTGGATCGAAGCTATGCAAGAGGAGCTCGATAGTTCAACATTAATGATGTCTGGGAATTGACATCTAAACCAAAAGGTAAAAATGTTATTGGAGCCAAATGGGTGTTCAGAAACAAGATGAATGAAAAAGTAAAAGTCGTACGAAATAAAGTAAGACTCGTGGCCTAAGGATACACGCAAGAAGAAGGAATAGACTATGATAAGACTTACGCTCCTGTAGCAAGGTTAGAAGATATTTGTCTATTACTTGCGTTTGCTTGTTACAAAAATTTCAGGTTATTCCAAATGGATGTCAAAAGTGCTTTCCTAAATGGATTTATCCAAGAGGAAGTTTATGTGGAACAATCGCCTGGGTTTGAAGACCTAAAGAAGCCGACTCGCCTTCGACTAAAAAGGCCTTGTATGGTTTAAAGCAAGCACCTCGAGCTTGGTACGACAGATCGAGTAAGTTCTTATTATAGAATGGTTTTGTCAAAGGTAAATTAGATACTACTTTATTTATCAAAAAGGAAAATAAAAGCTTTTTGCTTGTTCAAATATATGTGGATGATATTATTTTTGGATCCTCTAATGAAAGTCTATGCAAGAAATTTTCTAAGTCTATGCAGGATGAGTTTGAAATGAGTATGATGGGAGAATTAACATTCTTTCTTGGTCTTCAAATAAAGCAATTGAAGGAATGAACTTTCATTTACCAAGAAAAATATGCTAATGATCTTGTCAAAAGGTTTGGATTGGAAAATTGCAAGAAGACTGATATACCAATGTCAAGTTCTTTGAAGATAGACAAAGATGAAGAAGGGAAGAAAGTTAATCAAAAGCTGTACAGGAGCATCATTGGTTCACTCCTTTATCTTACTGCTTCTAGACCTGACATTTTGTTGAGTGTTTGCATCTGTGCTAGGTTTTAATCAGATCCTAGAGAATCTCATCTCAGTGCTGCAAAACGTATTATTAAATACGTTGTTTCATCTTCAAGCATTGGTCTTTGGTATCCTAAGAAGGGAGACTTTAATCTTCTGGGATATTCAGACGCAGATCTAGCTGGCTGCAGAGTTGATAGAAAGAGTACTTCAAGAACTTGCCAGTTGCTTGGAAGCAGGAGTTGTCTTGGTTTTCAAGGAAACAAAGCACCGTAGCTCTCTCAACAAATGTAGCGAGTATGTAGCCCTTGGAAGTTGCTGTTTGCAAATTCTATGGATAAAACAACAGCTACAAGACTTTGGGATTGAAGACTCATGCACAGAAATCAAATGTGACAACACCAGCGCAATCAATCTCACCAAAAATCCAATTCTTCATTCAAGAGCAAAGCATATAGAGATTCGACATCACTTCATTAGAGATCATATTCAAAATGGAGAAATCTCGATTCAATTTGTTGATTCAAAAAGTCAACTAGCGGATATATTCACAAAGCCTTTGGAGAAAAATCAATTCGATTTTATCCATTCCAGACTCAACATTTTGAAGCTCGAAGAAGTTAAAATCTAGAGACTCTCCAACCTTCAGACTCAGAAAGTTGATAATCATCAGACTTTAATCATCAAACTCTAAATCTCTCAGACTCAGACATTGATGACTATAGACTGTAAGTTGTTATTTTATCTAACTCGAAAAGGTATGATCTTTCGTTCAGTTATTTTGTAGTCTCCGTGAAAAACGAAAAACTTGTCTTTTCAAAAGGATTAATTTTGGCAATTATTGATTTCGAAAAGAGGTATTCGTACACTTTTCTTGTGCCGATTGAACTTCCCTTTTCAAAACTGAGTTATATATATACAATTTTCATTTTCAATCTTCAAAACCCTAAAAAGCATTCTCCTCCTAATCCGGTTTCTACTTCGTGTTCATCTTCAAGAAAGTTGTCATCTTTTCTTGGGAAAGCAAGTAAAGGAATCTTTCAGCGACAAGGAAGGATGTCCTCTTCGAGGAAGTCTTCAAGAATCGCGAACAGGGGACCACAGAGGATGAAGGAGGGACCTATCCATTTCGATCTCACCGAAGAGGAAGAATTATCGAGTCAGCAACAGAACCTGACTCACTCTCCACCACGTCACTCAACGCCATCTACCCCACATGATGCGGGTCAACAACCAGAGAAAGAGATAATCGAGGACGCAGACCCAGTAAGAGTCCAAAAACCCTCGTTTATTTACAAACTTTACTGTGCATTGAAAAGTACTGGGACTCCGTTGGAATACATGGATGATTTTCTCAAAAATAAGCATTATGGGAATGAGTATATCTTTCTGAAAAAAATGGAGGATTTGGGAATTGCTCTCAAGGATAAAGCAGAGGAAGCACTTGCGAATATTCCCAATGACCCTCGTATGTCGGGACCGAATCTGACTGATGGGAACGACGATGATAAAATATTCAGTGATTTTCAACATAGAATGGGTATTGCTGCAAAGGTGAAGGGAAAGAGGATGGAGTTATTCAAATCAAAGGAATAGGAGAATTTGTTTTTCAGACTGCTGAAACGAGGGGTGATAAACCCTAGGAGTGTTGATTTCGATTTCTTGGATGCTGTTAATGTGAACTTAAGGGAGAAGTTCAGTCTGCTTCAACTGGAACGTTTTTGCACTGATACCACAGATGATTATGCACAACTGACTGCGTATTTCTATTCGAATCTCAGCTTTATAAATGCGAATAGAATATCATTCAGTGTTCGAGACCAGGATTATGTGTTAGACGTGGACATGTTGGCGGACATAATTAGAGTTGAATGAGGACGTTATCAACCAATCAAAGTCTCAGTTGCTCGTGCCTCATTAGAACTTGTCAAAGATAGAGATGCAGAAGGAAAAATCATCTATTCAAGGATGCGTGCTATCAATATTGTGCTGCACAAAATTGTGATCAATTGCATCAGGCCCAAGTCTACATCAAAGACCGATGTGTCTAATTCAAAGGCAAAATTGATGTACGCAATCAACTCAGGGATGAAGTTCTCTCTTCCTCACACTATTCTCTTCCACATGTACAGAGTAATGTGGAAGGACAAGGGACAATTGTCTTACCCAGGTCTGGTGACCAAGATCTTTAGACACATGAATATTGAACCGCCACACACACTTTGTGTTCGACCGTGCGATAAGATGGTGGTAGGTTTGAAGATGTTAACGAAGATGCGTCTGCAAGAACTTTCCAAGGCAATGGAGAAATTCGAGTGAAGACTCCAGCCTGTCTCGCTTTAAAGAGAAAAGGGAAGGAGGCCATTGGTGCCCCATCCAAAAAGAAAAGAACTCTCATCTTGGAGGATGAAGATGAGGAGGAAGATCTCACAATCACCGCCTTGATAAGGACCAGACGTTCTGTTCCCCAATCGACAGAACATCAGAAGAAACAGAGAGAAGAACAGGAGCAAGCCAAGAATAGAGAAGAAGAAGAGCAGATAGAGAGGGAGAAAGAAGCTGAAGAAGAAGGAGAAGAAGAGCAAGAAAAGTCTGCAGCTGAATCTGGAGAGAAGGGGAATCAAGAAGAGCATGATCATCACTCTTCCCCTTTTGATGTCCCAAAGACAGGGCGAGTTGGCGAGCAAAGGTCCACACCTCATGCTGCCAACAGTGAAGGTCTAAGACAATCTCCAGCAGACCCAGAAGAGTTTCAGGCTTCTCAATTGCCTCGAAGAAGGACACGATACGTCAACAGCAAATCTGCAAGACTATACGAAGTGCCATCGTCGCATTCACTCCATCCGAGAAAGCAAATGTAAGTACACAGACGGACAATTCTGCAGATTTTCGTCGTATTATGGATGTTCTTCTGGAAATGCATGGCCAAATCTATGCTCTGGACTGTGAGATTCAAGTCATAAAGAATGCTGGACAAGCATCTTCAGTTACCCTGGAGGACAAAATGAAAGATCTCGCTCTACAACTTCAAGCCAATGCCAAAGGAGAAGAGGTAGCTCAACTAAGGGAAGACTTGAAGAGGCTAGAAGGCGTAGTCCAGTCCATGGGAGATTTCCAGATCGTGCGCATTCCCAAGCAGACCTGACTCCTTTCTCACCTTTTTTAATGATGACAAAAAGGGGGAGAAGCAATTTGAACCAACCAACCAACTTTCTTTGACTTTAAATTTATTTTTGTGGTTGAATATGTTTGTTTTTGAGTATGACTTGAGTGAACTTGGGTGTGAACTTGAATTTGACTGAATTGGCTGTGGATTTAGATGTTTGACTGTTTGCATTTATATCAAGTGTTGTTATATGGTATTACTCATGAAAGACTAACCAATTTTCTGTGGATGCAGAGTCTGGTTGTTTTGTTAAATCTTTATGAGATAGCCATATTGCTTGAGAAATGTTTTTGCAGGTCAGAGTGGTTTAAATCTACAGGAAAGTTTTGTCACCATCAAAAAGGGGGAGATTGTTAAAGAAATCTTTCCAGAGTATTTTGAAGCTGACAAAACGTTTCTATCAGTCTAGTTTGGATATCTGCAGATCGTCTAGTTTAAAGTCTGAAGACTTTCTGATTACCAGACTCAAGACTCAAGATTCAAGACTCAAGACTATTCTCATTGACAGTCTTTCTGATCTAGTGATGAAGGAAATCCAGAGCCGAAGTATATGGTTGAGGATTTAATCCTATTCTCTGGAGAAGATCTTTTTGGCTGGATAAATATAACGGATTCTTTTGTTCGTATCTAGATCAATTGAAGATCCGATGGTTGACGAAATATTCTTGGAATATTTTATTCTTGAAAACCAAGATCCTGATTGTATGGGCAAACAGGATTGATGGGCTATCGTCAGGTTCCTTTAATAGCTTGAATGATCTTCTTGATTGATTCCGTCCAACGAGTAGATTGGAGGAATTCTTTTGGAAAGTGCCAACGGGTATGATGGCATAAAGGAGTATAAAAAGGAAGACATTCTAATTGTTTGAGGATGTGATCGATAGAGAAATTCCAAAGTCTGAAGCACCTTGATTATTAGTCGATTCATTCTGAGCGAAATTGTATACACAGAGAGTGTCCATACTTGGTGATACCTTGACCGAGTGTGGTAGATCATCTACACTTAGAAATCAAGGAAGATTAACACTGTAACATCTCTTTGTTCATAGTGGAATCCAGCCAATTGGTTGTCGTAAGTGCAGTAAGAGTGGACGTAGGCTTGAATCAAGCCGAACCACTATAAATCGCGTGTTCAATTCTCTCTTTCCTTTACTTAGTCTTACGCTGATTATTACTTATCGCAAATTCTTCAACTGTCTAAGTATTGTGCAATTATCAAGAAATTATCAAGAAAAATCTTTTATATACCTATTCACCCCCTCTAGGTACTCGTACTAGCTATATCAATACCTTTTTCAAGATGTGAACACAATCAAATGGTTGAATTCTTAAATGTCTCCTATTGCACAAACGGTCCCCATACGATAGTGGCTTTGAATTTTCTGAAAGAGTTGACACTATTGACACATTCAGTTTTGCTTGGCCCTTTCTTCTTGGGCATTGGCCTTTGCTTTTTTTCCATCCTAGAGCAGCAATTCGAGCATATTTTTTAGTGTTGCAATGCCTAGATTTAAATTTTAAATCAATAGGTGAAGGGAAATCGTATGTCTATCAAAAATATACAAACCCAAGGATACACAATGTGTGATATTTAACACCATGGATCGAGAACAACAAATGAAATTTGACAAACGAGTTGAAACATGAAATAAACTGGAACAAAACCTGCCTTTAATATGATATCAAAATGTCCAACAAAAACTCAAGTTATATGTGAAGGGATATCACATACAAAAGAATATAAAACTCATACAAAAATGATATGAGGTATTCAACACCTACGCAAAAGTTTGTGACTTTTTATCTTTTTCCAAAAGTACTTCTTTTCTTGTCCTTTGCTTTGGTCTTTTGGGTTGTTGAAATAACCACATAGTATACTTGTGTTCTCTCTTTATCCATCAATTTAAGCTTTTGGATTGGACATTTTAATGCATTAAATGGTTTAAATGAGAACATGTTTCTTAATATACTCAAGTTGTTTACGCGAAATTTTACTTCTAGCTTTTCACTTTTTAGTATATGATGTTTTAAATATGGTAAGTACTGACCAAACTGATCATTTGAAGTGATGTTAATGTAACGACTTGATCCTACGAGGAGAGGGAATGTTTGTTGAGGCCATATAACCTAGAAAAAGAGTGGCTCATGGCAGACTTTTAGGATGGCAAATCAAGAGATATGTGTGTGTGAAATTAACTCACAAGAGACGCCTTTTTATGTAAAAACAACATTTAGTATTGAAACACAAATATTAAACATGCTCAAGTGAGAGCATTAGTAGGATGAGCGAGCTCCTAGGAGAGTGCCCATATGTATCTCAAAGGATGAAACCTTGAAGCTTGGTATAGGATGGGTTAAAACGGACAATATATTGAGTGAGTTAATCTAAAGGTGTCACAATATAATATAAGAATGAGATCCTCTCCAGTAGGTGTATAATTAAGAAATAAACCATACAAAAGCTAGTAAGTTCGTAACGATTTGGTCTGATGCGAGCGGGAAGTGTTAGTAGGGGTTAGAGGGCTCAGGCAAAGAGTGATTCCTGTTAAGTCTCTAAGATGGTGAATGGAACAAAAATAAACCGAATTGTGCACTTAATAATGAGAGAGCATTCGTGCACGCGCGAGCGCGCGTGAATTTTAAATTAACTTATAAAAAGTGTTCTTTGATGTGACAATGATGTTTGGTATTGGAACTCCAATTTTAAGTATGCTTAGGTGAGAGCACTCCCAAGATGGGTGACCTCCTACAAAAATTTCAACTTGTATACTAAAACACAAAACCGTGAGACTCGATATAGCACATGCTGAAATGAATAATATTTCGAGTAAGTCAATCCTAGAGTTTCATAATATGGGATTAAAGCAAAACCCTCTCTTGTAGGTGTGTAGTTTAGAACAAACCATGAGAAAGCTAGTGTATTTGTAATGATTTGATTCAACGAGAACAAGGAGTGTTTGCTAGGGTTAAAGGGCCTGAGTAATAAGTACTTCTTGGCAAGCTTATAGGATGGCGAAGGGACTATGAATGAACTCACAAGACAAGGAAGAGTGCTCTCGAGAGATGTGAAACTAAAATCAACTCACAAAAAGTATGTTTTGACTTAACGATAATCTTTAATATTATAACCCCAATGTTTGTTTAACGTGTTCAAATGAAAGTACCACTAGGATGAGGGGCCTTTTGGGAAAATGCTCATTCATATGCCAAAGGAAGAAATTGTAAAACTTGATATGAGATGGGTTAAAATGGACAATATCTTAAGTGAGTTAATCTAAGAGAGTCACATATAAACTTTCAATAATTCTTGAAGTAGTTTTTTTCCAGTTTCGTAAACTACTTGTATATTATTTCAAAAATGACAGTCCACATAGGCCTACTTCTTGCTTAAACATATTTACAGACTAATGCAGTAACATTACAATAGGTCTTCATATAACCATGACATTTACGACATCACTCGTTTTCATAAAGGTATGTGCTTCGCATTTCTCTACGACTAAAGTTAACGAGAAATATAATTAATATTTAACCATGCTTTCGATCCACCCTTTTGTCATTCGGACTTGACATCTTTAAAGTAAAGCCAGGCAAAAGTACACCTGCATCGAATTGACTCGTCCACACATTATAGCCAATTTGAAGGAAAAAGGAAAAAGTCAAATGTCAGAAAATTAAGTTGACTTGATCACAAAATAATGAACTCAATCCAAACCGTCCAATGCGATATTGCAAGACCCAAAATCCGATACCATCTGAGGAAACTCCATTTCAAGAAATTGTCAAACCGCAAACAATTTAGAGATTTGATTTGACAGTTATTGTCCCCAATTCTATAATTTGCGAATGACTGTCATATAAGCAATATATATATAGTCTAGCAAGAGCATATCTTACGTTATACAAATTGCGTCCACGATAAATATGAATAATTAATTTATTATAGAGCATAGCGTATGTAATTCGAATTGGGTTACCTAATAAATACAAATAATTTATTTATTTTGTGTAAAAAATCCCCAAAAATAAAATATATGTGAATTGTAAGTGGGAAAGGTTTGAGAGGGGTCTAACTATTTGGGCGAGCCAAGTTGACAAAAGAGGCATGGGTTCATGAGCCGAGGGCACGTGTGGTAGTAGTAAATGATTTCATAAAGTTCATTCTATTTGACCAAACTAATTTTAAGATTTACTCAAATCCAAAATAGATTAATAATTATATTGTGAAATTTGAGCATAGGATACATCAGATCCTATATATTGTCCATGTAATGCTACTGCTCATTTCTTATATTAGGACCACTTTAATTTATGCAAAAGTGATCTATCATAAGTATCACCTATAATTAAAAGATACATCGACACTAATTCTTGAAATTATGATATTAAATAATATGACAAATTATCATTCTAAAAATTGAATATGACTTGTATGTTTAAATGTTTATTTGCAATATGTTGTAATTCATTAATGTGCTAATTATGTAGACGGAATTAAAATACGCTGTACTATGAAAATTATATTTAGTGATGTATTTCACATATATGGAGGTGATGCGACAATGTTTCTATATTGCAAATTCACGTAGCATTTGGATTTTTTTTTTTCCTTTGGTCATAAAGTAACGGCTTTCATAGCTAACCTAAAGGTGGATTACAAAAAATTCCAAAGTCAAGACACGAAATTAACCAGAAGGAATGAGGGGATCAACAACCCAGTTTGGTGGGAGGGTACTTTTTCGATAGGCCTTGGTAGCTCAATCTGCAGCTTGATCTGTGTCTCTAGGCTCATACTTCAAATAAACGCCTCCTAGCTGGGCCAAAATGAACGGTAATCCTATATAATGGGCCCAGAGGCCCATGGAGTCTCCGTGTGGCCTATAATGCAGTTCACCATTGATAAGTCTACGCACGTCAGTTCTAAGTGCTTCTTCGGTTCGTGTTTCATGCTTTTGCTTCAGCCATAACGGAGCCTCTCTAACTGTTGGGATTTCAGCAGCAAATGCAGAAGGGGCGCAGATCTGTCTTGCAAAACCGTCTATGAGAATTCCTACGTTATTTCTCCAAATTCTCGCAACCGATCCTTCCATAGAGGAGCAACACCAAGAACTGTCCACGTTGATCTTTGCTGAGGTCAGTAGCGTCGGGCCTTCTTCCTCTGTTCCAGATTTGGTGTCTTCAGCAAATTTTTATTTGTTGCAGATCCATTTTTCTAAAAGATTGGTCATGAAGATGGCATCTTCTATGATTACACTTGGGTTGGGCCTTCGTGCTTTGAAAACCATGGTTGTTTCGTGCCTTCCATATCAACCAAAAGGCTCCTGCAAACATGTATTTTGTCTGGGGACAAGCACTGGAGGTAAGAAACTCATGTACCTATTTGTCGATTCGTGTAATGTTTGTCGGGGAAGTATCGACTCCAATCCTGGGATCTGACCAGATCTGCTATGTCCGGGGGCATAAAGTGAAAACGTGTTTCGTTGATTCTGGATCTTGGTCACATTGAGAGCATATCGGATCAGGTAACGCACTACTACATACACTCCACAAAAGGAACCTGACTTTAGGGTAGGTTTGTAGTTTCCACATTTCTGTCCACAGTCTATTGGGGGTTTGGTAAGATGTCGATGGTTGATCCTCCCTATCGGACTTCCCCATATTGTGGATTTTGTTATATCCACTCTTCACCTTATAAGAGCCTGAATTATTTGCTGAATTATTTGCTGTCCATAGAAGCTTGTCTGGCCTAGGTGTTAAAGGAGTAGCTAATATTTCTTTTATAATTCTTCCCTCAAAGATTTCATTTAGTAATTGAGAATCCCATTCACCCGAGTTCTGATTTATCAAGTCAGCTACAAACTTAGAGTCATTATGGTTTGCTGGATCTCCAATTTTGCTCAAAAGTAGCCACTTGTCTTCTCTGATTCTAATACTTTTGCCATTACCCACTTCCCATTTGATGTTTGGTTGGATTATATCTCTTCCTATTAATAAACTTTCCAAACCCCAAGAAGGCCAAGAAGTTTTGTTTGCATTCCAAAAATCTCATATGGGAAAATAAATACCCTTTAAAACTCCGCACCATAAAGCATCTGGGCCTTGAGTAAACCTCCACGCTTTTTTCTCCAACATAGCTTAGTTAAAATCAACAAGATCTCTAAAACCTAGACCCCATCCTTCATAGTTTTCAGGATATCCTATCTTCTTTAGTGAACACCTCTGCTGGTTGCATTTTGTTTCCACCAAAAGGAGGAGATTCTTTGTTCGATTGCTTGGCAAATGGAGATAGGAACCTTGAAAATTGACATAGCGTATTGTGGTAGTGCTTGGATAACCGTTTTAACCAAGACCTCCTTCCCCGCCTTTGAAATCAGCTTCTTTTTCCACCCTTCTAATTTCATGTCAACTTTGGCTAGAATCTAGGAGAATATTTGCTTTTTTGTTTGACCCTAGTCTGGATTTATGCCTAGGTATTTTCCCATTTTCTCGATTATTGGGACCCTTAGTTTAGTTGCTAGATTCAACTTGAGGCTTCAAGGATAGTTTCTCCTAAAGAAAATACCTGACTTGATGAGGTTAATTGATTGTCCCGACGCATAGCAATATTGGTGCAAAATATTTCCTAAATTCTGAGCTTCTTTGATTGTCTCATCCAGAAAAAATTTGGCGTCATCAGCAAAAAGAAGGTGTGCAAGCGTAGGATAGTATGTATTTATTCGAAATCCCTTTATACTTCCATCTGTTATAGCTTTAGACATTAGGGAAGATAATACAATAGTCATGATAATAAATAGGTAGGGAGATAATGGGTCTCCTTGCCTAATGCCTCGGGTTTGATAAAAGTATTCAGAGGATTCCCCATTGACTTTGACATAAAAGAAACCGAGGAGATGCATTGCTTGACCTAAGAGACCTATTTATCACTGAACCCCATTTTCAACATGGGATCACATAGAAAATCTCATTCAACTCTATCATAGGCTTTTAGCATATCAACTACAAGGATTGCCTGAAATTTCTACTTTCTCTTTCTCACCCTTTTTGATGTAGAACCTCTTGAATTATAAGAATGTTGTCTTGGATTTGTCAACCCTCAACAAAAGCGCTTTGCTCATGAGATAATTTCTGGAATCCAGATTTTTAGTTTATTGGTCATTACCTTAGCAATGATTTTGTAATTAAAATTACAAAGGCTAATAGGCCTATACTAGAAAATGCTCTGGGGGTTGGTTACTTTGGGAACAAGAGTAATATGAGTCTTATGGATTTTTGGATCGAACATACTTTGGTTGAAAAATTTTTCTACCAATCTGGAGATATCCTCATGGATCGTTGGCCAGTTACTTCGGTAGAATAACCCATTAAATCCATCCGGTCTTGATGCTTTTGTAGCTCCCATTTGAAAAATGGCTTTCCTAACTTCTTCCCCCGTAATATGCCTTTATAAAGCTTCATTCATCTCCTTAGTGACTATTTTGTGAGCATTGATCTAGAACTGGCTAATAGTACCTATTGCCCACCGAAATGTATAGTGATTGATAGAAGTTTGTAATGTGTTGCTTAAGGGTTGATGGATCTTGACTCCAGTTATTATCATCAAGTCGTAGCATAGAAATTTTTTTTTGTTGTCTTCTATGGATCGTGGTGGCATGAAAATATTTCTTGTTTTTATCTCCCCATTTCATCCAATTAATCATGGATCTCATACCCTAGTACATTTCTTCTTGCCTCCATAAGCCTCCAATTTGCTTAACAATTTCCTTATACTCCTCTTTTCCTGAAGTCCTTTATGCATTATGTGTAATCTCATTAAGCTATTCCTTGAGTGAAACAATTTGTTGGGATGCGTTTTTAGAACTCTTTCTACTTCACCGCCCTACTTTAGCCACTACCTTCCTCGTTTTGCTCATAATATCCAGTGGATTACCTCTCTCAGCCCTCCAAGCCTTTTTAACCACTTCTTTGCACTTAGTATTCTCTAAATAGTACACTTCAAATCTGAAAGCCTTTTGCCTTTTTTTCCCCTACTGAATCCAATGAGAGGATTATGGGGGCTATGATCTGGTCCAGTAGCTAGTAGTGCAAAAGCCTCCGCGTTGGGGAATAGTACTCACCATTCTAGGTTACAAAGAACCCTATCAAGTCTCTTTTTAATCAGCTCATCACCTTCCGATTGTTTGTCTATGTGTAAGTACATCTCTTGCTCTCAACATCCATAAAAGAACATTAATTCAAAAACTCCCAAAATGCCACAACCCTATACCAATCTGCCTCACGTCTTCCAACCTTTTCCCACTCATATGGAACTTCATTGAAATCTCCTATATATATCCACGGGAGATTGTTTGACAGATTAATTGAGCGCAAGGTAGAAGCATGGAGAAAATATATCCTCATAGTTATTCCACTATTTATATCCTTTAATATAACATCAATAATTTCCCTGGAGCTAAATTCAACTTCCACCTTCACCTCCTCATCCCAAATTAAAATTAGTCCACCCCAAATTCCCATAGGATTGACAATAACAGAATAATCATTTTGAAGACGTTTTCTTACCTAATCAACCATAGATTCTTGATTCTTGGTTTCCATGAGGAAAATGAAATTTGGCCTATCACAAGCCACTAAGGCTTGAAGGTGCTGGACTGTTAGGAGAGTGTCCAACTTGACTATTCCAACACAAAAGCTTCATGTATATTGAGGTGACTTATTAGGGTTAGTCACCAAAGCTTGTTCATAGATCTCTTCCCACACTCGAATTGGGGTATTCAAGAGAGTCTCCTCATCAAGTAAGTTGGCCAATGATCCTCACTTCCTGTATGGAGAGAAATGTTTCTGTTTTTGGCTGCTGGGGTTTTGTGTCTTGAATTTTCTTTTTTGACATCCATGCACCCTTCTTATGTTCCACCAAGTGTGGAACTAGCATATGATTTTGTTGTGCTCTTTTCCCCAACTTGGGGACATGTATTTAGTCATTCTTGCATCTACAACTGACTCATTTACTGTAGGATTGTATACTTCTAGGGCCTTATCTCGATTCCCTATATTCTCTTTGCTCGGGTTCCCATCAACAGGGGGTGTTTCAGGTTCAGCTTCCTCTTCCTCAAGAGATAGGTCAATTTTTCCAAAGAAAGTCCTACAACACGGACTAAATTCTCTCACGAACCATATCTACCAGGTTTTTCTTGGGCTAATTTAGTGTCCTTATAAGGTATCTTCAACAAAACTTGGCATAATGTCTTATACATCCACATGAATAGCAAAAGTGTGGTAGCATCTCATATTTAAAATCAATCCACCATTTCCTTTCTCCTAGGTTAATAATTGTATTGTTTTCAGAGGACTTGATAGGTCGAGTCTGATTTTCGCTTTGCCGATTTTGCACGAGCCATTGTTCCGAGTTTCAACTTTCACCATCTCCACTTTGCCCAACTTCGAGGCAATATGCTGAATTGAATTTTTTGTAACCTAAGCTTGAGGGAGCCCCAAAAAGTGTACCCAAAATGCATAGTGTGTAAACTCATAGCAATGCTTCGAAACATTGGGATCTCCTTCTTTCAAGACAAGTAGGTTGCTCGTGAACGACCATGGGCCAGATTCTAACACTCTATTCTTTTCCTCTACCAAATTGGACATGAAGAGGAAAATGCCAGGTTTGATCATCTCACATTTTACTGACTCAAACTTCCACACTTTCTTCATGGTAGTACAAAATGCTTGAAAATTAACATTTGGTTTAGAGAAAAGTTTCCCATAGAGGATAAGTTCACTTCCTGCTTTTCCTTCTCAGGAATTTTTGCATCTAGCTTCCTGACATCTTCTACTGACCGTAAGTCTCCCATACTTCTGCATAGTGTTGCCATCCTAAGATGGTTCTCGTAATCACCTTCCATATTGTACCGAATACAACTCTAATTAGGGGTTTAATAATGGATGATGTATTTGAGGATGATGAATGGAGTATTCAACTGAGGAGGGTGAGCGACTTTTTGGGTAATGGTAGTTTTGGGGATATGGAGTGAGGGAAGCCCTAAAAGGTAGTATTGCGATTGAAATTAGTTAATCCTTGGAGGTTATATTAGCATATACTGGAATGATCATTTTTGCCAAGTGAGTCTACGATGGGGATGAGGGTCTGGCAAGGAGAAAGATGCTTCAGGTGGAACCCATTCTCACGAGTCTACATAGAGAAAGATAGATAGAGTGGGGTGTGGGGATCTTGATGATGATGGGGATTCTAATCTGGTGGGAGCAGGTTCGAGGCAACTATGAGATTTCAGTGCTTGGATTATTGTCCAGGAAAACTAGGGTTTCGAAATGGGGCAAAACTATCACTCAATGGATAGAGAGAGTTCACTGTCTAGTATAATTGAAGCTATTGAGACTTTGGGTGTGTGTAAAAAAAAAAAACTCTTTCACATAGTTCCTGGAAATACGACTCTTGTAGACGGAATAATGCTTAGGTATTTATGGGATAACTTCGATGTGATAGATCTATTTTATCATCATCTGCATTATAAAAATATTGAGCTATATGTTAAGCATGTTGATGATGAAGAGATAGGAGCTGAGATGGGGGGCATTGAGATGGAAACTGGAGATATGTCTAATGTGAATAAGGAAAAAATTGATAATGTGGTTGGTAATATATTTGAAACTGTGACTGGGAATACTGATGATGACGAGAATCGAGTTGAAGTTGCCAATAGGGATCTAGATGAGGAAGAGGATGATGATACACATAATTTGGTAGATATGGAACAGTCGAGTGACGATGATGATTTTGAACTGGTTGATGCAATGAGAAAATTAAAGGAATTTTTAACAAGACATAGGCTCAAAATTGGCGCTTATAGTGAGGCAACTGGTACTTTCCAACCACTGATTGTGGATGAGGCTCAATCATTAGATGATTCTGGGTACAAAACAGAGTATGCTGATTCAGATGAGGAAGATAGTTTTCAGTCAAGTTTAAATGATAAGGGTGACGAAGATGTTGATGTTATTTCAAGGAGGAGAAGTAGGTTCCCATCATATGAGCAAAGTGGTACAAATCTAGTATTTATTGTTGGCATGACATTTGAGGATGCAACTGAGTTCAAAAATGCAATTTTGAAGTATTTTGTGGTTGAGCAAAGAGCAATCAAATACACTAAGAACACAAAAAGCTTTGTAAGAGCCAAGTGTGCCTAAAAAAAATTGTAATTGGATGATCTATAGTGCTCTTGATAGCAAAACTAGGTCGTTTCATTTGAAAAGGCATATAAATCAGCATATATGCAGTATCACTTTCGAGAATAAGAAAGTGTCCAGTACTTATTTAGCTAAGCACTTCATGATTCTCATTTCTACAATGTTTAAAATCAAAGCACCTGGGTTAAAGAAATTAGTTAGAGAACAACTAGGAGTAAATGTTACTTTGAGTCAGTGTACGAGAACGAAGCTAGAAGCATTGAAGGAACTACAAGGCAATTACAAGAAAGAATATGCACAGGTGTACGACTATTTGGGAGAGCTTTACACTGCAAGCCCTTCAAGCAATTTTAAATTGAAAGTTGAAAGGTCATTGCCAAATTATCTACCATTATTTGATAGGGTTTACATTTACTTTGATGCTTGCAAGAAAGGTTTTTTGGCTGGATGTAGGAAGATCATTGGATTAGATAGATGTTTTTTGAGGGGTTTGATCAAATGCGAGTTGTTATGTGCCATAGGAAGGTATGCCAACAATCAAATGTATCCAGTGGCATGGGCAGTGGTAAGAATCGAGAATAAGGACACATGGACTTGATTTATCAAATTGTTGAAGTCAAACCTCAATATGTGTAATGGTGACAGATGGGCCTTGATAAGTGACTAACAAAAGGTATACAATTCTTCTTTATGACTCATTTGTAAATTGATTGTGACATTACGATGCTTATTAGTATCAATGTTTTTATTTTGTTTATGTCTTCATGTGTGTGTGTGTGTGTGTGTGTGTATTGGTATTGTTAGGGTCTTATCCCTTATGTAGCTGAACTTTTGCCAAATGCAGAGCATAGGATGTGTGCAAGGCATATATATTCCAATTGGGGTCAAAAATATAAAGGAAAACAGTTAATGAGACAATTTTGGAGATGTGTCAAAAGTAATAATATGTCAGATTTCGAGGTGCATAGACATAGGTTGAAGGAAATGACTCAGCAAGGTCCTGATGATTTATTCAATATTGAGCCAAAATATTGGTGCAAAGCCTTCTTTGACACCAACATTAAATGTGATGTCATTGATAAAAATCTCAATGAAGCTTTCAATGGCAAGTGCATGGAAGCTAGGTGCAAGGCCATTGTGAGTATGCTGGAGGACATTAGAATCATGGTTATGAATAGAACGTATACTCAGAGGGATGGATGTGCTAGGTGGACTAAAAATTATGGTCCAAGGATTATGCATAAATTACATGAGAATACAACTGCTAGCAGGTGTTGCTATTTGAGATGGAATGGAGATGAAGCATATGAGATTACGTAAGGTGGTGACAAATATATTGTTGACTTGAATTTAAAGACTTGTTCTTGTAAAGCTTGTTAGGGAAATCCCTTATGATGTTTTGAAAATGACAAAATAAATCAAATGCTACTAACATATTTAATGGTTAAGTAATAGACCATGCAGATAATAGAACATGTAAAGGATATTATTAAATTCTAAAGACGGCTAGAAGACTGAACGTAACATATGTCCAAAGTATATTCTGAAGATTTCCAGACTTCTATGTCAAAGTCTGAAAACTGCCAGACTTTAGTGTCAAAGTTTGTTCTACATCAGAAGTTTGCTTACTCTGACAAATTCAAGACTGAACGTGAATGAAGAACCAGAAGACAGACTCTATGCTGAAGCTGAATTGGGTACAGACCTTAAAGCTAAATCTGTTCAGAAGCAGAATATGTTCAGACTCAGATTGCAAAGTCTATCGCACTTAGACTCAGATTGTAAAGTCTATTGCTCTTAGACTTTACATCCAGATTCGACAGAACGTAACTCAAGCCCAATCATATAACGGCTAGTGATTTGGTTTGGATTCCACATCAAGATTGATTTGATTGATTCAATCTAATTGATTGACAATTGAATCTTGAAGACAAGAACTTTCTATACGAAGAAGCTTTACTTATGAAAACCAAGATTTCGTTTGTATGGGCGATCGGAATCAATTTGGGATTCTACCTTTGTCACTCAACGGCTACCAAATCTTCTAGATACAGAGTTGTCCAATGGGTATATTGAAAGACGATTCTCCGAGATACTGTCCAATGGGTAGTTTGGAAGTGGAGGAGTATTTAAGGAGATCATAGACCGATGAGCAAGTAAGAGACGGAGTGTAGAATTTATAATTCCAAAGTCTGAGCGACCTTTGATTATACACTTGTCTTTGGAGAGCTTAAACATTTGTGATTGTGAGAGAAATACCAAAAGAGTGACTTAGTGAGATGGTGTGATTTACTAAGTATTTGCATTCGAAGTTGTAATCTCTTGTTGATTGCATAGTGGAATCCAGCCAAGAAGGCTTTTAGCATGAGAGAGTGGACGTAGGCTTGGATTAAGCCAAACCACTATAAATCTTGTGTTCTTATTCTCTTCCTTAACTTCTTTGTTTGAAGTTTATTTTATTCCGCATATATTTGCTAAGGTTTATTTTATACACCTATTCACCCCCTCTAGGTGTTCATACTAGCACTCTCAATTGGTATCAGAGCCAAGTGCTCGATTTATAAAAGTGTTTTTACTTTTGAGCTAAAGATTCTTTATGGCTAGTCTGTTGACACCAGGACTTATGGAAGGGCAAAGCAACACAAGGTCACCATATTTTGATAGAAAGGAATACAACGTGTGGAAGAACAAAATGAAAGCATTCCTAAGATCTAGAGATCCCTTGCAATGGGATGTTGTGGAAAGAGGAATCAACCTCATTGCTGCGTTCACATCAAATAAGAATGGCAAAGACAAAGAAACCGAACCCCCCGCTCCTATGTCTTGGATGGAGATGTCCAAAAGAGAAGCGGTTGATGCAAAAGCCATCTATTCTTTATATTGCGCTTTATCTCTTGCTAAATATAACATAATCTCTTCATGTGAAACAACAAAAGAAGTTTGAGATAGACTTCATGTTACATATGAAAGGACCGATCGTGTAAGAGAGACAAAAGTAAACTTTTTTCTCGGTAAATATGAATCCTTCAAGATGAAGCAAGGATAGTCGATTAGAGATATGTTCAACCGTTTTACAGAAATTGTAAATGGTTTAGCATATCAAGGTCAGCCAATTTCTTCTCCAGTAAAGGTCAATAAACTCTTGCGAGGTCTCTCAAAAGATTGGAACCATGTTAAGACCTCAATCTGGGAGACTCAAAGGATTATGACACTCACCGTTGATGAATTGATCGGCACTCTTCAATCCTATGAAGTGGAACAAATCAACGATGAAGATCCCGAAGGTAAGAAGTCCATTGCTTTAATATCTAATGCTGTTTTTGATGAAACAGACTCAGAAAATGACATGGACGATGAAGAACTTGCCGTTATGGTCAAGAAATTCAAAAAGCTGAGTAGAAAAAGAAGGAAATTCGATGGAAGAAAATACAAGCAGAATGGCCAGAAAAGAACAATAAAAAAAAGATGATGGGCAAGGAAATTTATGCTTGATGGCACATTTAGAATTTGAGTCTGACTTAGACATAGACTCAAAATCGGATGAGGAAATCGAGGTAAGTCATTCAAAAATTCCTCTCAAAGTTTCAAAGTATATAAAGAAGCTTTGCTCAAATCTCAAATCTTCTCTTAAAAGGATCTCCAAACTTTAAAAGGAAAATTTTCGGCTTAAGCAACATGATCTTTCTCAAAAAGAAAATTTTGAAATTTTGCAAAAAGATTTTCTACAATCAAAAGAAAGTCGAGATTTACTTGTCAAAGAAAATGATTTTTTGAAGAAAGAATTTTCAAATATTTCAACAAGATTTTCAAATGGATCAAAAACATTAGAGCATATTCTTTCTATACAAGTTCCTTACTATAATAAGTCGGGACTTTGTTTCATTAAGGAAAATGATTCTCTAATTGATTTTCCCAAAGTTAAGGAGAGACTTAGACAAAGACCTCATAAACTTGCGTACATGAAGCATTTTCAAAATATCTCTACAAAACCTGTTGGTCTAAATGCCCTTAAGTGTTCAAATTGTGGAGATTTGGAACATTTTGAGAAAGATTGTCCTAAAGTCTGGAGACCTATTAAGAAAAATTGGATAAAAGTAGCATATTCTGCTAACTCTCATGGACCCAAGAAAAAATGGGTACCAAAGAAAAGATTAGTTATTTTTACAGGATATAAAGAAGAAAGAAGAAAGAGGATTTGGTAAGGAATTTTTTATTCTCAGTTTGGTTTGAGTACACAATTTAAAATTTCTCATTATACTTGATATTCGATATATCCTTGGTTGATTGAGACTTTATAATGATCATATTTTGTTTCATTGAAGAAAGAATCATATAATTTGTTTGTGATTCATAAGTTGAGATTTGATATCATGCTTAAGAGACAGATGAATTTATTTGGTTTGATTTTATACTCTCTGATTTGATTTAATACGTGTGATTATTTGAGATAATTCAAAATTATTTTGTCTAATTTTATATTCTCAAATTTAATCATATTTTGCAAAGTGAAAATCTATTTTACGTGATGATGCAAGATATTCTTAGATACTCAAAGATTTTATTCTCTCTGTTTTTATCGTACTATGACTAAGTGAGAATATATTTTTCAAAATATCATTATGCATAATATTCTTTTTTTGAATACTTTGTTATGACGTCAAAAGAATATTATTTATCTGTGGAGATTTTATATTTTGCTCTAACGTCAAGGAAGGATCCAAATTGATGGATACCAAAAAGGGAAATGAGTTGATTGCAGGAAATTCTTTGAAGGAAGAATGATTACGAATCTACGCAAATTTTGGTGCAATAAGAAAATATCTCCTGCGACAATTGGTAATGATTTTTTTTAATCAATGGTATATTTGAAACATATACCTGGATAAGAGAAAATTTTTTTTATCTTGCCTTGCAAATTTTTACGTGCATTTATCATGATTTTGGATGATTGTTTATTGTGAATACCTTTTGTTATAATTATAAGGTATTGTAATTTTGGCACGTGACAGAAATATCTATTTTTCTTTTGCAAAATGCATATCTGAAATTTATGTTCAAGGAAATCTCTTTGATCTCGAAAGATATTACTGCATATTCATGGATATTCTTGCTATATTCTTAGAAGATATATTATATCTAGCAAGTTTGATCCGCAAATCAAATGATGATATTACGTGACATTTTTGCAAAGATTATTATCTGTTATATAAGAATTTGCAGGTCACAAAAGAATATTCCATATGGATTTTAGAAAGCTCAATCAAAAAATCATGGAGATTCTATATTATCTTTTGGAAGTTCAAAAATTCTATTCCTTGTGCAAAATTTTTGCTTATTGAGGAAATCCCTTATGCATCGTACAGAATGTTGAATAGTTCTGAATTTTAATATTTGATAATTTTATATATGCTATTCAATTTATCTATTTGAAGAAAAGGGTATTATATATCACGTGGATATTATTACAACTTATATGTGCAAAAAGTTTGTTAAGTTTATATAGGTTGAATTCGAGAAGAGCTTGATTGAAGAAAATAATTTTTGCCTCGAATTTCAAAATGCAAGTGATTGTTACAGATGTTGTTGCTATAAAGGAAATACTGGAAAAATATTATGTTCAACATGCACAAGCCACAATTATTTCCATCTGCAAATATTGTCATGATCATAGGGGGAGAAATCAAATCCAAAAAAAAAAAAAAAGGAAAAGAATCGTGATCATCTCAAAAAGGCAACAAATTGAGGGGGAGCTTTGATCAATTATGGAAAAATATTTTTGGATTGATCGTGATCTTATTATGAATGGAAGGATAGTTAAATGTGTCAGAATTTGTCTAAAAAATCCAGTTAGTGCATCTTTTATTACATTTTGTCATTAACAAATTTCTTACTGATATTATCATTTTATTATGACAAAAAGTGTACGTGAATTTCATGATGCATCTGTGATTTTTATTGGATACTTGCTAATATATATGATCGAAGTGAGCTATATTGCATATCTTTAATATTCGACTTGTTTTATAAAAGCTGATCTTTTTGGAAATTATATGTCATTTTATATTCTCTACGTGAATCTATTGTTATCGCTTTTTGATTATGACAAAATGGGGGAGAATATATGAATATGCATATGTGCTGATTGGTTGATATTATATTATCTATGGGATAATATTGAGCTGTGATTATTTTTCTATATATTGTTATGCTCAATTTATTTTCTATATTCTAATATCCTTTGATTTAAAAGTATGTTTACAAATCTGCATATTCAGAGATTGTTTTGTCATCATTAAAAATGGGGAGATTGTTAGGAAAATCTCTTATGATGTTTGAAGATGACAAAATAAATCAAATATTACTAATATGTTTAATGATTAAGTAATAGACCATGCAGATAATAGAACATGTAAAGGATATTGTCAAAGTTTAAAGACGGCCAGAAGACTAAACGTAACATATGTCCAAAGTATATTCTGAAGATTTCAGACTTTTATGTCAAAGTCTGAAAACTGCCAGACTTTAGTGTCAAAGTCTGTTCTACATCAGAAGTCTGCTTATTCTGATAAATTCCAGATTGAACGTGAATGAAGAACCAGAAACCAGACTCTATGCTGAAGCTGAACTAGGTACAGATCTTAAAGCTAAATCTGTTCAGAAACAGAATATGTTCAAACTTAAATTGCAAAGTCTATCGCACCAGACTCAGATTGTAAAGTCTATTGCTCTCAGACTTTACATCCAGATTCGACAGAACGTAACTCAAGCCCAATCATATAATGGCTAGTGATCTGGTTTGGATTCTACATCAAGATTGATTTGTTTGATTCAATCTAATTGATTGACGATTGGATCTTGAAGACAAGAACTTTTTATACGAAGAAGCTTTACTTATGGAAACCAAGATTCCGTTTGTATGGGCGATCGGAATCAATTTGGGATTCTACCTTTGTCACTCAACGGCTACCAAATCTTCTAGATACAGAGCTGTCCAATGGATATATTGGAAGACGATTCTCCGGGATACTGTCCAACGGGTAGTTTGGAAGTGGAGGAGTATTTAAGGAGATCATGGACCGATGAGCAAGTAAGAGACGGAGCGTAGAATTTATAATTCCAAAGTCTGAGCGACCTTCGATTATACACTTGTCTTTGGAGAGCTTAAACGTTTGTGATCGTTAGAGAAATACCAAAAGAGTGACTTAGTGAGATAGTGTGATCTACTAAGTATTTGCATTTGAAGTTGTAATCTCTTATTGATTGCATAGTGGAATCCAGCCAAGAAGGCTGTTAGCGTGGGAGAGTGGACGTAGGCTTGGATTAAGCCGAATCACTATAAATCTTGTGTTCTTATTCTCTTTCTTAACTCCTTTGTTTGAAATTTATTTTATCCCGCATATATTTGTTAAGATTTATTTTATACACCTATTCACCCCCTCTAGGTGTTCATACTAGCACTCTCAAAGCTTAGGAACTTAGTGGAATTCCATGTTGCCACACTATTTGTGCGATACACCATAAGAGAAATGACTTGAATGACTATCTAGTTGAGTGCTTCAACAAGGCAAAGTATCCAAGTGCTTATCAATTCATGATGCCTACAGTGAGATGACAGAAATGTTGGAATAAAACCAATAAAGAAGCTCATCAACCCCTACCAATGAAGAACATGCCTAGTAGGCAAAAAATGAGTAGAAGAAAGCAACCAATTGAGCTTGTAAGAGGTGACAGAATGACTAAAGAGGGTAAGCAAATAATTTGTTCTACTTGCAATGTGGTTGGACATAATTGCAAGGAATGTCCTTTAAAAAAAGTATTTTCTCAACTAACTGATCATCTTAATGTTGAGCATGTCACTTCAACATGTTGTCAATCAATGCTTAATATGTACTTCTTGAGATAACTAGTATAAGTACCTAGAGGGGGTGAATAGGTACACAAACAATTTATCGAGATACGGAAGCGATTCTAGGCAGCCGATAGAAAAGAGTTCACAAAATGATTTACGATCAAAGTAAAGAGAGTAAGGAAGAGAAGATTGAACACAGGGTTTATAGTGGTTCGGCTTATTCCAAGCCTACATCCACTCTTCCGCACTGACAGCCCACCGGTTGGATTTCATTATAAACAAAAGAGAAGTTACAACTCAGCTTTTCCTTGATTCCACAGTATAAATAATCTATCACACCTCCTCAAGGTTTCTCACAAATATAGACTCTCTTTTGTATATAAGTATTCGCTCAAAGAAATTGTCTAAACAACAGGGAGCTTCAGACTTTGGAATTCTTCTATCGCGCACACCTCAACAACTTAGAACGTCTTCCTTATACACTCCTTTATGCCATCATACCCGTTGGCACTTACTAAAGGAATTCCTCCAATCTACCCGTTGGATGGAATCAATTAGGAAGATCATTTGGGCTATTAAAGGAACGTGTCGATAGCCCATCATCCTGTTCGCCCATACAATCAGGATCTCGGTTTCCATAAGTAGAACATTCCGAGAATATTTAGGCAATCATCGATTCCTTAATCTTCGAGTCAATCTCGATCAATCAAAGGATTCCGTTGTGTCTATTCCAGCCACGAGATCTTCTCCAGTTGATAAGGTCAAGCGCCTAACAAAACATCCAGTTCTAGGTAACCTTTCTTAAACGGATTAGAGACTGTCAATGAGGATAGACTTTGAATCTTGAGTCTGGTTATCCAGAGGTCTGCAGACTTTAAATAGCAGAGTCTGCAAACCTTCAGACTAGACTGATGGAAACGTTTTGCCAGCTTCAAAATACTTCAAAAGGATTTCTCCAACAATCTCCCCCTTTTTGATGGTAACAAAACTTTCCTGCAGATTTGGACAACTTTGACCTGCAAAACATTTCTTAAACACATATGCATATCTTATAGAAATAAATGGCTAAATAAATAACACTAGAATTTGCAACCATAGAAAATAGGTTAGTCTAATAAGTGATAAAGCCATCCATAAGATACCAATGATAGTTAATAAAAGCAGTCAAGTCCAAGTCTAGTTTAGTTCTCATCTAGATACAAAAACAAAGTCAAACAGATCAAAACAATCCACAAAATTCAACAACCAGTTCAACACACCAATCACACGATTAAAAGTTAAATTGTTCAAATCTTGCATCTCTCCCCCTTTTTGTCAGCATTAAAAAAGTTGAGATGAAAATGGAATAAAGTTAAGATTGCTTGGGAACGCGGACAAGCTGGAAATCTCCCATAGACTGAACGATGCCTTCCAGCCTTTTCAAGTCTTCCTTCAGCTGTGCAATCTCCTCACCCTTGGCATTAGCTTGAGTCTGAACAGTGAGGGCTTGGATTTTATCATTCAATGAACATGAAGAAACTTGACTCGCAGTTTGCAAGTTTTGAACCTCGCATCCCAAGGCATAAATTTGACATCGCATCTCCAAGAGAATATCCATGATTCTGTGAAAATCTGCTGCATTATCAGTCTAGGTACTTGCTTCAGCTCGATCTGATGGAGTAAATGCAAACGATGGTAGATCAGCATAATCTCGTAGGTTTGGCGATGAAATTTCATGACCTTCTTCTGGAAATTGAGAGGCATAAACGTCCTCTAGGCCTGCAGGTGAGCGACTGACTCCTTCACTTGCGTCAGGATATGAGGACTTCCCTCTTTCTCTTGATCTCCCTCTATTTCCATGCCTACAGGTGGAGAAGAGTGTTCGTCAGGTTCTTCTTCTTCTCTCTCTCTTCTTTTGTCTCAACTCTTTCCTTCTCAGCTTCTCTTTCTTCTTCTTCCTTCTCCTCTGCTTCTTTCACCATTTGTTCCGATTCTTTCCCTAGAACAGGACGACTTAAGTTCTTCAAAGCCATTGCAGAGATGGTGAGATTTTCATCATCATTTTCATCTTCAACAATAAGAGCTCTTATTTTCGGTTTTGAAGCAACCAATGGCTCCTTTCCTTTCTGCTTTGATGAAGAAGAGGGTTGATGAGCTTTAAGTGGAGTCTTCTCCTTGAATTTCTCCAACGCCTTGTTCAATTCCTTCAGACGCATCTTGGTCACCATTTTCAGTCCTACCACCATATGATCGCATGATCGAACACAAAAGATTTGCGGAGGTTGAATATTCAAATGTCTGAATAACTTTGTCACAAGACTTGGGTAAGGAAGTTGGCCTCTGTCCTTCATCATGGCTCTATACATGTGAAACATAACAGTGTGAGGAAGAGAAAACCTTTTCCCAATGAGAATGGCATACATCAGCTTTGCCTCCGAACTTGAAACATCAGTCTTGGAAGTTGATTTTGGTCGAAGGCAATTGATCACAATCTTGTGAAGTAAGATGTTGAATGCACTCATCCTTAAGTAGGAAATCTTTTCCTTTGTTCTCTTGTCCTTGACAAGTTCCAATGTAGCACCAGCCATAGAAACTTTGATCGGTTGATATCTTCCCCTCTCGACTCCCAACACATCTGCCAGCATATCCATATCGACAACATAGTCTTGATTTTTGACACTGAAGGAAAGTCTATTCACATCTAAAAAGCTGAGATTTGAATAGAAATATGCGGTTAGTTCAGCATAGGCCTTTGTATTGTCGGAGCAGAACTTTTCAAGTTGAAGATAACTGAACTTTTCCCTCAAGTTCACATTTACAGCATCCAGAAAATCAAAATCCACACTCCTAGGGTTTATTACCACATGCTTCAGCAATTTCGAGTACAAATTCTTTTGTTCCTTCGATTTGAACAAATCTCCTCTTTTTCCTCGACTTTCAACCGTAATACCCATTCTCGGTTGAAATTGACTATACAGTTTGTCATCATCATTCTCATCTACAGGATTCGGTCCCCAATCACGAGGATCACTCGGGATATTCGCAAGAGTTTCCTCAGCCAGCCCTTTACGAGCAATTCCCAAACTTTCCATTCTTCGCAGAAAGATGTATTCATTTCCATACCCTTTCTCTTTAATAAAATCATCGACATATTTCAAGGGAGTACGCGTTGCTTTTAAGGCACGATACAACTTATAAATAGAAGTGGGCTTTTGAACTCTTACTGGGTTTGCATCCTCGATGATTTCTTCCTCTTGTTGATGATCAATGCCTTGAGGGCTAGATGGAGGAGAGTGACGCTGCTGAGAATGTTGTGGGCTTGATTGTTGTTCTGGAGCCACATCTTCTTCAGTGAGATCGAAGTGCGTAGGCCCCTCACTCATTTGCTGTGGTCCCCTGCTTGCGATTCTCGAAGACTTTCTTGAAGACGACATATTTATTAGTTTTTGGAAGATTCCTTGCTTGACTTTCCCGAGAAAGATGACAACTTTTTCGAAGATTAAACAAGGGAAGAAAAAGGGAATGGAGGATCGATGCTTTCTAGGGTTTTTGAGAGTAAAGTGAAGAGCAATCACCAGCTGGATTTCACTATGAACAAAAGAGAAGTTACAGCTCAGCTTTTCCTTGATTCCACAGTGTAAATGTTCTATCACACCTCCTCAAGGTTTTTCACAAATATAGACTCTCTTTTGTATACAAGTATTCGCTCAAAGGAATTGTTTAAACAATAGGGAGCTTCAGACTTTGGAATTCTTCTATCGTGCACACCTCAACAACTTAGAACGTCTTCCTTATATACTCCTTTATGCCATCATACTCGTTGGCACTTACTAAAGGAATTCCTCCAATCTACCCGTTGGATGGAATCAATTAGGAAGATCATTCGGGCTATTAAAGGAACGTGTTGATAGTCCATCAATCCTGTTCGCCCATACAATCAGGATCTCGGTTTCCATAAGTAGAACCTTCCGAGAATATTTAGGCAATCATCGATTCCTTAATCTTCGAGTCAATCTCGATCAATCAAAGGATTCCGTTGTGTCTATTCCAGCCATGAGATCTTCTCCAGTTGATAAGGTCAAGCCCCTAACAAAACATACAGTTTTTGGTAACCTTTCTTCAACGGATTAGAGACTGTCAATGAGGATAGACTTTGAGTCTTGAGTCTGGCTGTCCGGAAGTCTTCAGACTTTAAATAGCAGAGTCTACAAACCTTCAGACTAGACAGATGGAAACGTTTTGTCAGCTTCAAAATACTTCAAGAGGATTTCTCCAACACTTCTTAGGCAATACTCGGGTCAATGTATGTAAATCCAATGCTCATGCCAATACAAGTACAGCTGAAGCTCATGCTCAATCTCAGGCTAATTCCATTAAACTAAGGCTCGGAAAAAAGATATATAAGTTGTCATCTAACAATTATTGTAATTTTTATATGTCAAGGTTCCAATTAGTAATTATGAATATATATTCAGGCTAAAGTTAAAGAAACAACAAGCGTAACTAAAGGAGAATCCAAAAGCCATGCCAATGCTTTTGCAAAGGCAAATTCAATACAAGACAATAGTGGGCATGTTAATACTTCTACTCAGGCTAGTGTAGATGTAAGAGGGTGTAGTGCTAGTACAAATGTAAAGGGATGTAGTGCCACTACAACAGTCCATATAGGATGCATGGCTACTGCTGATGTAAGAGGATGTAGTGGTGAGGCTAATGCTTTTGGTGAAGTTCATTCTGATCAAGGGAAAGAAATTTATTATGCACCGGCTAATGTAATGGCTAAGGATAGACCTGAGAAAATTCCAGTGAGTAATACCTCAATCCCCAAGCATACATGTATTGTGACTACATTCTCATGTCGAATGAATTTTTTTTATTATTTTCAATTTAAAAGACCTGCCATTGAAAATGACATGATACAGAGAGAATCACAAGCCAAGAGGATAAAAATGGTAGGGTTGGGCGTGTCGCGACCTACCCTCGGGGGGAGAGAGTAAATTTAGGGGTATTATCTAAAGGACGGGCCAATGGCCCATAATTAGGCACGAGCTCTCCCAAGCCTATACCTCGCATGACGTTGGGGTGTTTTTTTAAGAATTTTGCAAAAAAATAGTCGCCACTAGCCTATTATGGTCGGTTAGAAATCAAGTGAGGCATGAGAGTGTACCTCGCTTTCTATGCAACCAAAGAATCTAGGGTCGGGGACTTGATTACACTAATTGATCGATTAATGCTCTTTCGGTACCTAATCTTGTTCATTTTAATAGAAAATATTTTTATCAAGCAGTTTGGATTGATTTTATACATATCCACTAACACATGAGGTGATCATGCGGGTGCCCAATTATTAAAATAATAACCACAGCTACCAAGATTCTAATTGCAGTAAAATTGAACAAGTGCAATTAAACATAATCAAATATGCAAATTAAACACGTGATATAATCAATGTGCAAGCAAATAAAGACTTAATTACACTAAGGAGGCAAAACATGGCAATTTCCAACCAAACCCTACTTTTTTGAATTTTTGAATTTTTATTTTTTTAAAAAATATTTTTTATATTATTATAATTTTATCTTTTTAAAAATATTATTATAATATTATATTATTATAATATATTAAAAATGACCCGGGTTGGATCCGGGGTTGGGTCCAACTCGGTTCGTTGAAAAGGGCTCGAGCTCGGACCGCATCGGGCCAAACGGCCCGAGCCTGGACCGAGCCGGCCGCACGACCCAAACCAGCGAAACTAGTTGGGCTGGGCTTGATGTGCATGCCCAGCCTAGTCTAATTTTTAAAATAAAGTCTACAAGCCCATGTAGTAAAAACAACCCAAATTCAACCCTAATATACCCGGCACGGATTGCTCAAAACCTTACCCGATGGAGCTTTCGCCCTACCCGGCCAAGACTCGGTTTGTGCCTCCTCTCGGTGGCTCTGTGTCAATGGCGGCGGCAACGCGGCGAGTGGCGGTTGTGGGCAGCAAGGGGTGACGGTGCTAGGGCTGGTGCTACGACGGAGGCGGAGAGATCGGACTGCGGGTGTGGCGGTCGTCGCCGCAGAGGAGATGGTTGCGGGAGCGGCGGTGGCACCGTGAGGGGAGTGGGAGTGGTGGTGGTAAGCAGAAACAACGGCGGGTATTGTAGGTCACACGACAATAGGGCTTGGCGACCGGCTCGGATGGCGTCAAGGTCGAGGGTGGCGGCTCGGATGGCATCAAGGTTGGAGGGTGGCAGCTCGGACAGCATCGGGTAGCATTGACGATGCGTCCTTTAGTTTCTCTCCCTCTCTCCGGCTTTCATTCTGCAACCTTTCCTATTGGATCTGGCCTCCTCCACACGGCGCCTCGCTTTAGGTCTAGGTTTCGGGGAGACAGCAGCGGTCGGCGTCGGCCGGGCAACGACGGTGGCAGCAACGGTAGGAACGGCAACGGCAAGCCCGCACCAGCTCCTCTTCCCTCCTTCTTTTCCTCTCATTCTCCCTCTTTTGCCCTCCCTCTCTCTCGAGCTCTCTCTCGATCTCTAGCTCTCACTCTCAAGCTCTCTCTTGTCTTTTCCTTTGCAAGTTCCCACGCCTGCCTTGCTCTCTACTGTCTCTCTGATGGTTTCCCACGCCTACCCTGCTGTTGCTTTTGCTTTCTGCAAGTTTCGCGTGCGAAATAAGCTGGAGGAAGACGGAGGCTGGCATGGGCTAGGCCAAAAGGGAAACCGGCTTAGGCCATGCAAGGGAAAGAGAGGTAAGTAGCGGGCAGGGCTAATGCCGATCCGGCCCGACCCAACCTCTAGCCATTTTTTTCTTTTTCTTTTTTTTTGTTGTTTCTTTTTTTTTTCTCTTTATCACTTTTTCTCCTTCTTTTTAGCGACTAATTCCTAACTTTTAATGTTATTAAGTCTCAAGTAAAATGGCAAAATTTATGTGTTAACAGGCTGTTGACGCAAATCCTACGACAAACCTTCATATTCTTAAGGTGAGTAATATTTTTAAAATTTTCCAATAGCAATTGCTTATCTCCTTAAGCTAAAAACATGGTCATTCTTATGTAGCCTAATACAACTGGTGCAAGAATCTTTAACCTACCGGACAAAGGGGTAGTTTCAAGAGCTACGTCAATAGCAATGGTGCATTCCCAAGTTAGTGCACAACCTGAACAATTAAGAACTTGTCTTCAAAAGCATGTTGTTGTAATACAAAATGCACCATCACAACCCCAAGCGAGTTCCCAACCTTAGTCATATCATGCATCAGCAGCCCCTCGAAAACACATTGTGATGAAGCCGAAGCCACTATTGCAACCCAAGGCCAGTTCCCAACCTCAGTCATCTCATGCAACAGTAGCTCCTCGAAAGCATATTGTAATGAAGCCAAAGGCATTATCGCAACATGAGGCCAGTTCCCAGGCTAAGTCATCTTAGCTACAATGGCTCAAAAGCATCTTGGTATAAAGCGAAAGGTACCATCACAACCCCAGGCAAGTTCCTAACCTCAATCATCTCATGCAACATTAGCTCCTTAAAAGCACGTTGCAATGAAGCCAAAATCACTATCGCAACCTGAGGCCAGTTTCCAGACTCAATCATCTCAGGCTATAATAGCTCAGAAGTATCTTGGTATAAAGCGAAATGCACCATCACAACCCCAAGCAAGTTCTCAACCTCAATCATCTCATGTAACATTAGCTCCTTGAAAGCATGTTGCAATGAAGCCAAAGCCACCATCACAATTCGAGACCAGTTCCCAACCTTAATCATATCATGTAGCAGCAGTTACTCGAAAACACATTGCGGTGAAGCTAAAGCCACTATTGCAACCTAAGGCCAGTTCCCAAGCTCAGTCATCTCAAGCTACAACAACTCCTCCAAAGCCTATTGCTGCAAGACCATATTTTAGGAAAAGCGCCGCATAATTATGAATAAAGTGAAGGTTGAACCTACTGGACCACCGGGGACCATCATATTGGATTGATATGTTTTGCTGAAATTGGTGTTAGGTGAATTTATGTCAATTATTAGCTACTTTTATGTATGAGACATGTAGCTTTTGTGCATAGAACCTTTTGTGCATTGAAAGTGCAAGCATTTTGTTGAACAAAACCTTTTGTTGCTTTGTCAATGAATCGTGTTTCAAGGAATCATGTGGGATGCTTGGTTTTGGTTTGGATAATGCACGAAAGTAGTTGCTCTTTAGGATTGTTAATAGGTGATTACTGAAATTGGCTATGAAGAATTTTCATTCTTCCAATACTTTTGTCATCTTCTTTCCCATACCTTTTTCTCGAGTCCCTTGAGGGCATTAATGGTAATCGATACCACCACCTCTTATTGCTAATTTTTCATTTTAGATGATGGGGTTTTGCTTTGGGTGGTCTCTGTGGTCTGTGTTAGATGATTCATGGAAGATTTGATTAGATAACTTAGGTATTGTAGATGACTACTTTGATTTCACTTGGTTTTTAACACATTCCATTTGAGGCAAGCTCGTTATTAAAATCATGAAGAAATCACCAATTAACAATCTCGATTGCATAATAAGAGAGTCATCACCTTTTTTCGAAATTACAAATGTATTATGGTGGCAATAGCTCATATACTGCTATTGACAAGCACACAAATCAAGCAACATTTTTCAATACAAAAGTAATTTCTCGCATGGTCTTGCAAACTACAAACTCAAATCAGATTTCATTCCCATCTCAATTATTCACAACTAGTGTTCAAACTTACAAACTTAGAAACAAGGTACTATGGAAGACTTAGAAAATTCCCATCGCATTACATATAATCGATACAACAATATAACACATGCATAGAATGAATGCGATTGATATAGCATCTTTTCTTTCTTTACTCATGTGAGCTCATCCTTTAAACGTCTATTTTTCACCTTTTGAGTCTTCATTTTAGCTAGCAATGAGCTCACATCGACTTCATCATGCTTCAATTGGCTTGATTCACACAATGCTTGATTTCTTTCAAGGAGGTCAACTATCTGTCCCTCACATGATTTGGTATCTTTGGATCAACTCACATGAAGAAATTGCAGCAACTTGGACTATCAAACTTAGCACATCCATGGAACATTCTTCCTGCGTTTTTCCTTTTCTTTGCCATAAGAATTGGTGATTGAAGACCACAATAATATGTTGGCTCCAAGTTTACCTCATTAGGAGTTACGCCACTTGATTCAAATGTTGGCGCCCTCATTCTTCTTGTCTTTGTATTATAGGAACCTAATAGAAGTATATTAGCTATATTATGATTCCTTCATAACATCTTGATATAAGTAACTTCTGCATAATGCAATGTGTTTACTTGAAAGAATTAGGAGATGTTTTCAATCTCCAAAAAACATCTCTCTTTTCATATGCATTGGATGAACAGACAACCATAACTTACGTTATATTACATCAATGGTCTAATCTGTCACTAGTATTGGAGAATGGAAAACAACCAAATGCTATAATGCAGAGAGCGAGACCTGCGTGAGGAGGAGTTGCCATCGCCATCGCCGACCCTGTCGTCGTCCTCGACACCACTCGCTTCGCTGCTAAGATGTCGAGACTCTCGCAAGAGAGGTCTTCACACGAACTCGCACTCGTCAAAGAAAAGAATACGAACTCACGACGAGTGTGAACTCGAGCTCTATGAACTCCAAATAATGATGGGCGTCGAACTTTAACTTGGGAGGGGACCCAAATTGCAAGAGAATTGCAGATCGTCAAATTTGATTTGGGGCTTAGGGTTCTAACGAATTTGATTTGGGGCTTAGAGTTTAAAGGGAGATCAAGCGTCAATTTTGTTTAAAGGAAACGAGACGATGACACGAGTTTGGGCTTTGAGTTCAGATGATTTTGGGAAGAAGAAGAAGAAGACATGTGATTCAAACAATGAAGACGGAAAAGAGACGCCTAGGAAGGGGACACTCGGGAATAGCGGAAGGAAAGAGAGGGGGGGGGAACACGACGGTGAAGAAGAAAGGAGGACGCAACATCGTTTGCATGCATGGAATTTTTTTTTTTAAATGTTCACAATGTAGGAGAGAGAAACGACTATAAAAAGCCACGTTCGTGCCACGTCAGCATTTTCCGTTAGAAAAATTTAACGGTGTTAATTTTAGGACTCGATTGAAATATTTTAACAATTTTAGGACTTGATTGCACTTTTTGTAAGCTTTAGGACTCAATTGTATTTTTGTGACAAGTTTTAGAACTTTTATTGCACTTATCCATCCCTATAAAATAAATGGGAGTGTGTAGGCCAATTGAAGTCTTCAATTCTTACAAATGAAAATGATGGGCTTAGTGGGCTGGACCTTAATAGACCCACTTGTGAGTGCACAAAGACAAAATTTGGCACTACTCAACAAACATTATTTTTTATTTATTAAATTTGAATTTATAATTATTAAATAACATTTGTGTCCTATCGAAACAATGTGATTGTTCTCAATAGAATTACCATTATTTTTTTGTTATTTAATTTTGAATTTTATTTCTTCTACCTATTAGTTATTAGGTGTTCTCACAACTTTGGAAATGTTGTATTTGATTTTAGAAGTTAAAAATTCGGAAGAAAAATTGTTATTTATTATTTTTTAATCCGAATTTTCACTGTCTTTTAAGAAAGCATCTATTTACAATGCAATCTTTCTTGCAGGATTGCATATATTCTTAAAGACTAATATAAATTTGTCATTTTCCATTTCACATTTTTTTTTCTTGTCAATTTTTCTTTCTAAAAGTACAGCTTTTATTTGAATTTTTGGAGAAATGCCAAAATTATCATCTAGTATTCTTATTAAGGTTTTATTATATCTTGGAGGATTTTTGTCATTAACCTTTAGTAACATTGTGGAGCCAATAATTCTTTAAAAACAGCGTATTTTCACATCTCAAAGTCTGATTCGGGTATTCCCTAATTGAAATTTTACGAAACATTCTAATTATTATAATAAGAGGGCCCTTAATGGACCCATATATGAGCTGGCCCAATTTCTGCTGATCCTAAAGTGTTTGGTAGGCTAGACACGTCCCTAGGCCTGCCTTGGGCCGGTGTCTTTTGACTAATCTTTGTCCCATTATCTAAGTGTGTTTTTTTTTTTGGTCAATAGTAAGAAATTCACAAATGCTCACTCGAATTCTTGAATTCAATCGTCGATTTGCAAGGGAGAAAGTTATTGAGACGAAAGCAATGAAAAGTGACATAATCATATCATGTTGAATGGTAGACGATGACCATGACATGGACAAAGCCTTCCGTGAGTAATGTTATTGTGAAAGTGATTCATGAAATGTAATGATAATTACATATATCATGATCATGACATGACAATGATAGTTTGAAAGTGCAAATTTCTTTCCCCCTTTATGTTTGCGATCACTACATGTGAACAATTTAACAATTCCGACAATAAAAGAAAATGTTAAATTATATTTTGAATATGAGTTTATAAAGAAAAAACCCTAGGAAAATTGCGTGCCCCGTTGAGCCTGAGATCTCCAAAGCTCACCAGCTCGGGCTTATCATGATCAGCGGTTGGGTAACGGTGTGGAGGTGGTGGAGGAAATGGGGGAGAGCGGCTGCTGAGCAATGCGGTCGAGCTCGAACGGCAGGTGTCAGATCGCCGGCAGCATATCTTGGAACTCGGTGTATCTCACATGCATATGATCTCGACATTTAAAATCAAGATAACTTGGATCCTCAACGAAAAAGAAAGAAGGAGCAGAAACAAAAGCAAGCAATTGTCTTGTCATCATGATTCGACATGAAATGAAAGGGGCGGTAATACTCAACTAAGGGCGGGAGGATCTCCTCCCGTGCGAAACGTCCATTTCCATTCGCCCTGCCCTCGGCATATATTCTTGAAAATCCATTAGACCGAGGCCAAGTTGCTCGCCTAAACGTCACCGAAAAATCCAAATAAAAGGACAAATCCAAAAGAAAAACTATAAACTCGTTCCGTACTCGACTTGATTTTCTATATAAACCTTCCATACACTTCTCAACATATATCGTCAAGACCTCGTAACCCAAAGCGTCCAAACATACCTTAGAGGAGACAACGCCTTTTGCCACCGCAACCTCTGGTGTCGTCGAATGGCATCAGAGATCGAATACGAGCCGCCGCTCCAGCCGGTGATCGACCCTTCCCGCGCGAGAACCCCCGAGCACCACCTCGTCCCCGTCGCCAAGACGTTCAAGTCGTCCATCCTGACCCGGCTCCACGCCGGCTACTTCCGCATCAGCCTCTCCCTCGCGAGCCAGGCCTTGCTGTGGAAGATCCTCCGCCGCCCGTCGCCGACGCCCGACGACTCGCTGCCTCTCGAGCATCTCTCTCATGTGATCCCTCACATGACGTTCGTGATCTTCTGGGGCTTCGCGCTGCTGGTCCAGATCTCCCTCTCGTTCCTCTATATTCTCCGGTGTTTCTTTCACTTTGGCCTGGTGAGGGCGGAGTTCCAGCACCACGTCGGAGCGAACTACCTGTTCGCGCCGTGGATAGCGTGGCTCGTGCTGCACGAGGCGGCCGACTTCACGTCGGACCTGCCGAAGACGACGTTGTACCTGGTCCTCTGGTGGGCCTTCGCGGTCCCCGTGATCCTGCTCGACGTAAAGGTCTACGGGCAGTGGTTCACGACCGAGAGGCGGTTCCTCTCGATGGTGGCCAACCCGACGAGCCAGCTCTCGGTGGTGGGGAACCTGGTGGGCGCGCGGGCCGCGGCCGAGATGGGGTGGCGCGAGACCGCGGTCTGCATGTTCTCGCTGGGGATGGCGCATTACCTGGTGCTGTTCGTCACCTTGTACCAGCGGTTGTCCGGCGGGGACAAGCTGCCGGCGATGCTGAGGCCTGTGTTCTTCCTGTTCTTCGCCGCGCCGAGCAAGGCGAGCGTCGCCTGGAAGTCCATCGCCGGCGAGTTCGACATCGGGTCGAAGATGCTCTTCTTCCTCTCCCTCTTTCTGTTCACCTCTCTGGTAATCAGCACTTACCTTCCCTTCCCTTCGTCTCTCTAGTTGATACGCAAATCTTTCATGCTGCAGCAACAGGCTCATTTGCAACTAATCACAGTACAGAAAAATCTGTGCAGGGTTGCTGATCTCTCGAGTTTCGATGTAGTAGGTGTCGTGGTACGTCTAGGTTAAATTCATTATTTATATAGCATTTCATAACATAATATCTTCAATCGACTAGTATCATGACTAAGCTTTGAAGTGGTGATCTGGCGAAGTACTTCCAAACCATTTCTCCAAAATACTTATAACTTGGGAGATTACAATAATAGATTGTATCATGACGACTAACTTTTCTAACTCCATCAAATTTTTAATAGACAAACAGAGGGACATAAGTAAAAAATGAAAGGGAGCTATCCTTTAGAATGAGACATGAGAATCTGGTATCGATCCGGGGATTGAAATCATGCCGACCCATCATTAGATAAAGTCTAAATATTTACCTAAAATCTTCCAAGTTGTAGTAGAAGATGCTTATCCAAGCAAATTTTTCCCGAAAATTGAAGTGGTGTGCATCTAAGCAAGTTTTTCCTGAAAATTGAAGTGGTGTGCATCTGATATCTGATGTCGAAGTGGACAAACTTAGTCATCGAGCTCAACCAATCTCTCCTTTCTTTGGACGAGGAAATTTCATACCTTGGAGTGACTAGGAAAAAACCACCAATCTCTCCTTTCTTTGGACAAGGAAATTTCATAACTTGGAGTGACTAGGAAAAAACCACGTGGTACATATTTTTCTATGATTGTGATCGTACCATAGTTTAAGGGTCTAAAATGTCAAGCCCACTCGAGAAAAACATTCAATAAACTAAAATTTCCCCCTCGATTAAGGCAACTGTCTTACGCAACTTTCTTGCGTGACTTTTGACCCCAATTACAAAATACTCATCCTTTATTAATTTATACCTCCAAAAATCTTTAATATATACATCTTACGCCAGCTACTTTTTTAAGAGATGACGCAATATCGGGTATGACCAATAAATTAGGGTTTCAGTTGACATGCGTTCTTTAATCTTGGGTAAATTGTTATAAATTATTGAACTAAGTTTGTCTTGTGGTGGTGTCGAAACAGGCATGCAGACCGGCGCTCTTCAAGAAGTCGATGAGGAAATTCAACGTCGCATGGTGGGCGTACTCGTTCCCGCTGACCTTCCTCGCCTTGGCGTCGTCGGAGTATGCGCAGGAGGTGAAGGGTCCGATTGCCTCGGGGCTCATGATCGTGCTGTCGGCGCTCTCGTTCCTGGTCCTCCTCGGCCTGATCCTGCTCACCATGCTCAACACTGAGCGGCTCTTCCGCGAGGACGACCCGATCCTGCGTTTTGACAAGGGGAAGAGAGCGAGGAACTAGTCGCTGATGGTTTTTCCAGTCTGTAACTTATGACTAAGGGGGGTTAAGGAAGAGTATACATGTATGTTGCGACGGGTTTGTATCTTTAGGTCATTCACGGAGCAACCGCTGTGCTTAGTGCACTTGCTCTTCATACCGAGGGATATTTTATTAGTGTATTTGTGCGATTTTGGGGGATTACTGTCAAATGATCTAAAAGCTTAAACTTTAAAATGACAGCGTGATTTATAATTTAAATATGCTAACCCTGTTTACTCTCTCTCTCTCTCTCTCTCTCTCTCTCTCTCTCTCTCTCTCTCTCTCTCCGTGCACACGAGTGTGTGTAGCATGAGATGATCTTAGAATACACTTCGAACTTGGGCTAAGGAAACTCGCTTCTTCTACCTTCAGCATCTTTAATTTCTTGATACAAATCTTTGATAGATAGGAGATTTAACGTATTGGTTGATCCACGAAAAGATTACCTAAAAGGAAAGTAGCCAAATTCTAAGGGATGCAATTCCAGCTTCTTCCCTTAAAATTAAAGCAACATCGTTTTGATTGTTAATAGATTGTTGATCACTCAAAAACTCTGTAAAGCTGAGTCTTTGTTTGATGTGCCCTTCTAAGAATTTTAAAAGTCATTCATTCATGATGTTACAGTACCCCACATCATCGCTTGTTTATGGAGATGGTGTGCTCCTAGATACATTTGGCTTGCCTCGCCTCATGAGCTGATGCTTTGGGTTGGACATTTTAACGTGGTATAACCACCAAGTTCCACCTTAGTTTATTTCGCATGTGCCACCCCTGTTTGTCAAATCCTCTCCTACTTTGGCTCCTACATGAGAGAGGCATTAAAGTATCCCACATCACTTATCTATAAGGTTTATATATATTACATACATGTGGTCTTCTTCCACCTTTTTTTGAATTTTGATAACTATCTATCACACTATATGACAAAATGAGTTCAAAAAACATCTTTCATCATCATGGAAGTGACATTGGCTATATAGATGCCATTGGTAATAGGTAATAAATTGAGCTAATAACTTCGTGTTTAGGTCAAGTTCCTAATCAATACTTGGCATGTAACCTAACTACAAATGAATAGGTTCATGTCTCTCTCTAACGCATAGGTTTTTTTTTTTTTTTTTTTTTTTGTGTGACCGAGGATCCGCCGAGCCCCCTTTCGCTTATGCTATTCGGGGTCCCATGGTCCTACAATGCCCAGACGGCACCTGGACCAGACGACTATACCTCGGGGGAGATTAGCATAGGATCCCACCACCATGGCCTCCCACTTACAATGCTAGCAATTGTGGGTTTCGAATCCTTGACTTCAGTAATGAATGAGAGACTCTTATTCAAGCAATATTTAATCAGTCTTTAATTAAATACGGCGCATACTAAAATATCACAGCCTACGTGTGAAAAATGTTTTTGTAGGAGGAAACACTCAAGCCATTAACCTAACACAGCCAAGCCCCTCATTCTTTACTAATAACTTCAGTTTTCAACTTCGTTTGTCAAAGAAAGCTATATACGTTGTCCAAGAGCATGATCGCGAAACACCCAGAGATTAAATACTCATAACATAATAAACCTTGAAAGTTTGGTTTTTTTTTTTTTTTTTTTTCTAACCCTCAAAATTGTGGTCGTTACATGCAAAATGGCGGCAAGGGAAAAACAAAAGTGAGGGAGCGAGGGTGACGGAATGGAGAGGAAATGGATAAACAAGCAAGAGTTAGCAACACATAAAACTATGAATGAATAATCCATAAGAAGATCGACGTGGTCCTGGGGAAAGTAGACTTTGATAAGACGGTGTCTTTGAACGGAGCTAAAGCTGATGTCCTTTCCCTTGTCTTTAATCATGCTCGAGAAGATAGCATGCATGAAATGGTTTCCGCTCATCTTGAATATTGCAACCGGCGTCAACAAGCTAACATATAATGAATACCGTGGAAGAGAGAATATTGAAATTGCTGTATATCTCAGTGTGTCTCTATGTGCCATAATGAAGAGTCCATGTGCCTATTTACAAACTTTATTCATTATAAATTAATCAGAGATATACACAATCAATGGAGATATATGCATAATTTTGAGAGATATAAAGAATCAAAGGATATATCTCAATAATTTATAATATCCTCCCGCTCTTCATATGTCTTTAATGACTAATCCTTCAAGAGGTTAGAGTGACTTCTCTAAGGTATTCTTTTGGGTTTTGTAGAACAAACTCTAATCTATCCAGCACCTTCTCAAATGCACTTTTCTTGAGACAACTTTTAAATCCTTCTAATCTATCTCACATGATCCTTATGTCAGGAATCTGAGTTGCCAAGTTGCTACTCTCAAGTCCTTCATTTCAAACTCCTTTGACATTTGATGGCAGAAGTACAGCGCAAGTGCCATAACTTGGCACCGAGGGACACTTAAGTACTATAGCTTTAAAATGGCATACTTGAGTACTAGTTTTGAAGTTAAATGGGACACTTAAGTGCCACTCCGGCGAAGATTCGGCCAAATGACTTATGTGGCGACTTTCTGGCGAGCTTGATCCAAAACGGCATCGTTTTGCACGCTGATGTGGCGGAAAAAACGCAAAAATGACGCCGTTTCGTGTCTACGTGTAAAAAATAATCTATAAATTAATTAAATTAGATTTAAAATATTCAAAAAAATTTAAAAAATAAGAAAATTTTAAAAATTTTAAAAATTTAAGAAAAATTTTAAAATAAGAATAATAATAATTTAAAAAAAATAATAAAATTAAAAAATTAAAAATAATTATTTAAAAAAAGGGGGGCGAACGGGGCGGCCCCCTCGCCGCCGCCGCCTCCTCCTCGCCGTCGCCGGGAAGGGCCTGCGACGGAGGGGAAGAGTTGGCCGGGGTCGTCGGCCCTCGGCCGACCGACGGCGAGGGCTTGCGAGCCCTCGCCGGATCGCGGCGAGGGCCGCGACCCTCGCCCAGATCTAGGCAAGGGCTCACGGGCCCTCGCCACCGTCGGCCGGCCTCACCGGCCCCCGGCTAGAGCCCGACGACCCCGGCCGACCCTCCCCACTTCGTCGCCGGCCTACCCTCCCCACTTCGTCACCGGCCGACCGATGGCGAGAGCCCATGAGCCCTCGCCCAGATCTGGGGCAAGGGTTATGGCCCTCGCCGCGGTCGGCGAGGGCTCGCGGCCCTCGCCGTTGGTCGGCCGGGGCGGCGACCTCGGCCGGCCCTCCCCCTCCGTCGCCGGCCCTTCCTAGCGACGACGGGGAGGTGGAGGCGACGGCGGCGAGGGAGCCGCCCTATTCGACCTCCCCCACCCTTTTTTTTAAAAAAATTTTCTTAATTTTTATTTTTTTAATTTTTCTTAATTTTTAAAAATTTATAAATTTTTCTTTTTTTAAATTTTTTTGAATATTTTAAATCTAATTTAATTAATTTATATATTATTATTTATACATAGACACGAAACGACGTCGTTTTTGCGTTTTCTCTATCACGTCAGCGTGCAAAACGACGCCGTTTTGGACCAAACTCGCCGGAAAATTGCCACGTCAGCCATTTGGCCGGATTTTCGCAGGAGTGGCACTTAAGGGCGCATTTGGTAACGATTCTGTTCCCGGAGCCGATTCGATCGAATTGATTCTTTTTTATTCTATTCCGGAAGCGATTCTAAGCATTTTAAGCCGTTTGTAGCTTGTCCAAAATTTCGATTCGGAATAGAATTGCGTTTGGTCGTATTCATTAATTTGTTCCAAATCAATTTCTTTTAATTTTTAAATAATTTTTTTACTTTTTTCTTTGTTTTCTTTTCTTTTTTCCATTTTTTCATTTTTTCTTTTCATTTTCCTTTTTTTTCTTTTTTCTTTTTTTCATTTTTTTCTTTTCATTTTCCTTTTTTTTTTTCTTTTCATTTTCTTTTTTTCTTTTCTTTTTCTCACCTTCTTCTTCTTCTTCGGCCGGCCGCCGGACCGGCGCCCGGCGAGGACGAGGGCCGGCGACCTCACCGAGCGTCGCCGGCCCTCGGCGAGGCCGGCCCTCGTCGACCGAGCCTCGCCGGCAGCCCTCGCGGCCGACGGGCGAGGCTTGCCTAGCCCCGCCGAGGCTCGGCCGAGCCAGATCTAGCTCGGCCGAGCCCCGCCGGTGGCCGAGCCGACCTCGTCGGGGTTGGGCGAGGCCCGCCGGGCCCCCGGGGGGCGGGCGAGCCTCGTCGGTGGCCGGGCGAGCCTCGCCGGCCATCGGTGGGGCCGGGCATCGCGAGGCTCGCCTAGCCCCGCCCGGATCCGGCGAGGCCTCGCCCGGCCCGGCGAGGCTCGCGGCCACCGGCGAGGCTCGGCCTTGCCAGATCTGGGGAGGCTGAGCCTCGCCTTGACATTTCCACATTAGACTGATTCAATGGAGAAAGGAATGCCTTTCGGAGCGCATTCGAAAAGGAGACTGAGTGAACAGGGGGCAGGGAAGTGAAGTTACAGAAATGGTAGTCGTGGACTGGTACCGTAGTACTGCCTACTTTTGTCCTTATTGTGATCCCTCACTCTGGGCTAAGAGAGTCTCTTAAGTGCTAGCGTGGCGGGACCTATCGTGACCCTAAAACTGAAGACCCCATAAACTCGCGATTTAAAAAAAACGAAATCGGGGCTCCAACCTGGAAGGCACTCCCTACTCATCAGTTGACTCAGCAGGTGTGGAAAGTGCAGTGTAAGTTAAAAGGGCGTGTGACGAAAGAAAGATCGTGTCACACTTCCCTTCCATATGTACTGAGATTGTTCAGGAGACATGGTCCAAGCCCGGTGAAGAAATGCAAATTTCAAAGATTCTGCTCTCTCTCTCGAAAGAAGTGATGCAGTTGAAAAGTGCAAGTCCTCTTTTTTAGGATTGATTCAGTTTGAAGTTCACCTCGGTATCCAATAACAATTCGATGGAAAATTGGCTTTATTAAATGAAAAAAGAAATTCTTTCTTTTCAATAAACCCTAACCCCTTTGTTGTGAGATACGGTGCTTTCCCATCAGGGGTTCGGAGCTTTTCAACAGACGGGCATAATCTTGGCCTATCGAGCTGGAACAACCTGTTCTTCTTGAATACCCTGATTCAGCGCTAAAGAATTTCCCGCCGCTACCATATAGTATTCATCTCTACTTGATGGGTAGCTATATCCTGTGAACGAATAGGCTCTTTTCGCTCTCTACAATCGGGGTTCAACCCAGTTGTAAACCTGCAAAAAATGCGAAAGGAGCCCTCATCCCCTCTCTCCTCTCCCACTCCACACCTGAATAGATATAGGGTGGCCTCGCCTTGGAAGGCTACATTCGATTTGGAATGGATCTGTAAAAGGCTAAAGCAGCCCTAACAACCGGAGCACGCATTCGTCGACCGGCAGAAGATGCTGGCCTGAAGAGTCAGGCTGATCCGTGCAAACCAGAAGGACTGGAGCTGTTGGATGTTGCTCAATACTGCTACAACTTAACAACGAAAAAGCCCTGCGTCGACCAGGTGGGATCTAAGATTGGTTAGGATCCTCAATGCATGACCAGGATGTGAGACACGCTGGATTTCAAACTGAGCTTTCACCTACTAGAGTCAGTCCTCTCGTTTCAACACAGGTTGGAACCCCCAAAAAAGGATGGTAAATGGAAAGAGTTCGTTTCTTCCTCATTCCATTTTCACCAGTCTTCACACAAGCAATGTGTTGAGAAGCTGAAATGACTTTCACTTTCTGACTCCTCTTAGGATGTCTTTGCCCCCTTCCTGGTTCCTTTTGAAGACCCATAGTAGCCGCAAAGCACCATCCGCAGCCGCGGATGGTGGTCGTGGTAGGTTCGAGGATCTTAGGCGGCGGAGCGAACTCCTCTTAAATCTTAGGGTGCTATCAGAGCCGCAGGGGATGAGAATTCATCTATTGATTTCAAATGCACCTGAATCTATCTAAAGGAAAGATGAGAAGAGTCAAGTTAAAGCTTGAATGATATAACTATACATCTATTTTTGATTCCGTCCGAATTAGCTCCTACTCCTAATCCTTCTTTTCCTTCACCGTCGTTGGATAAACCAGCACCCCTTCCCTCCCGCGAAATTCCCTGAATGGTTGTTGTCTCTATTCCCCCCCGGCTGGGGAAGAAAGGCTTGTTCAATGCCCACTGGTTAATAACATGGTAATTGCCCCCGCCAGTACCGGAAGTGATAATAAAAGTGGGAATGCTGTCACTGGAACGGACCACACAAATAGGGGTGAAGGATGAATCACTTCCGAAAAGGAATCTATTGATTCTCTCCCAATTGGTTGGACCGTAGGTGCGATGATTTACTTACTAAAAAAGAAGGAAATATTTTTTGCAATAGTTTATTTTTTTTTTCTTCCTTCCGCTTGGAAATTCAGTTTCATGATTGAGTTTCCCCTTCTACAGATGCTGGGGGTCCAGCCCTCATAGAAGTTGCCTATTCAGGGGTGAGTTTGTTTGGTTTGAACAGAGGCTCAAACATGATTTGAAGGTCCTAGCTACGCCATGCGTAGTTTTCAAATGAATAGTTGATGTCTATGAGAAAAAAATTCCATTTCTAGAGTGACATTCGTGTGTCTGATGAAATAGCTAGCTAAAACTTATTTCTTCTTGTTTATTTCTATCACAACAAGATGGACTTTACCTAGACTAAGGATAGACCAATTATTAAATCTTGGCTGGGCACCTCCGGCGAGCTCGCCGGTGGCTGGGCTTGCCTCGCGAGCTCGCCGGACCTCGCCTTGGTCTGGCGAGCCTCCGACGAGCTCGCCGGACCGGCGGCCGACGGCGGCCGGCGGCGCGGTGGACGGCGGTGGCGGATGGCGGACGGTGGCGGGCGGCGGTGGACGGCGATCGTGAGATGGTCGAAGGAAGAAGAAAATTTATTGAATTTGATTCTCAAATTCGTTCCGAACAAAAATCAACTTTTTTTTTTTTTTTTATTCTTGATTTCGTTTCCCAATCCGTTCCCGGGAACAAATTTATTTCCGGGAACAAAAATTTTACCAAACGCGATTCTAGGCCGAAACGATTCCGAGAACAAAGAATCAGAATTTAGCACTGTTGGGATGGTTACCAAACAGGCCCTAAGTGTCCCATTTTACTCTGATATTGGCACTTAAGTGTACCATTTTAAAGTTATGGCACTTAAGTGTCCCTTCGTGCCAAGTTATGACACTCCAGGTGTTCCAACCTCGACATTTGATGCTTCAATTTATTGATCTACCCCGTGCTAGATCTTGCAGTGATCATATCATTCACATACAACAATCAAATAGTATAGCAACCACTATATTTCTTGAAGTAACAGCAATAGTCTATTTCACATCTAGTGAACTCGTTATCGCACATAAATGAGTCGAATTTCTTATAGCACCATCTACAAGCCTGTTATAAATCATACATACTTTCATTCAACTTGCAAACATAGTTCTATTTACCAAGAATTTGAAAACCTTCTGATTATATATATATAATCAGAAGGAGTGCAATTTTCACATCGAACTGTTTTACAAATTTGGAGAAAAACTTTTGCTAAAAATTTCCCCTTGTTCCTTTTGCTGCCATCAGTTTCTTCTTTGATCTCATACACCAACTTGTTCTACAATGCCTTCTTTGCAAGTGTTATTTGGCACAACACCCAAGTTATATTCTTCACGGGTGAATCCAACTCGTCATATATTGTTATCTATACAAAATGCACAAACAAACAAGAGGAAGTAACCTTGGCTAATAGCTTGTGTTTAGGTCACCTCCACATCAATACTTGCCAAGGAAATGTCTATTTAGCCTCTCTAATCCATGGTTCTTAACTACGAATGACACTGCCTCACTTGCAACATTCTAGCAATGTCTAATCAGTCTTTGAATTAAACGCGGCATACACTAAAAAGTCATGTCTTGCGTATGAAAAATCTTTTTTAGAAGGATACACTCAAAAATTTAACCTATCACGAGCAAGCCTTTTATACTTTACTAGTAAATTCAGTTTATAACTTCATTTGTCAATGATTACTGTATGTACAGTCAAAGAGTATGATCGCGAAACCTCTGCACATTTAATATTCGTATTATAATAAACCCTTGAAAGTTTGGTCTCAGAAAAATATTCCATAAAATGGATGTCGTTGCGTGCAAAGTGACGATGAGGAAGAAAGATACACTAAATTAAGGGAACGAGGGTGACGTCATGGAGAAGAACTAACGAGTTAATAATAAACTAATAGCAATAAATAAATATGGGCTTAATAGAAAATTAAAAGAGCAATGTAAGCCTAATATAAGTAGACTTTGTTGCTATTGTCTTACTATGGAGCCAAAGCTGATGTCCTTTTCATTTTTATTTTTTTTTTCAAAAGATATGCTTGAGAAGATTGTACGCGTCTAACTATTTCCGTTCATCTTTAATATAACAACTGGAATCAACAAGCTAACAAGAAATTGTCATGTACTGTCACCCAATTAATAAGGAACAACTCCGGCATATTTTTTGCATCTAGGATTTACATATATAATAAATGAATTGACTGTAGGTCCAATGATTTTGTTAAATTATGTCTTGAGTTTGAGCATTTGCAAAACGCGATTCGTTTCAATAAAAATTTTCTTATTATCTGATCATGATGATATTTTTCTAATGAAGAAGTTTTTCTTTTCTTGGACTCCTTATAGCTACACAAACGAGGAAATAAAATAGAATTAAAAAAAAAAAAGGAGCAAAGGTTTTCTCTTCCTTTATCTTCATGAGGAACCGAATTCCTCTGTAGGTAATCCATGGTGGGGCCCAAAGTCAAAAGTTTGACTTTGGGCACATGGTGGAAAGAAGGAAGTCCTCTGCACGTGGAGCCAAAAAGTGGTGAGCCCAAGTCAAACTTTGACATTTGGGTACACATATAAATATAAAGCAAACATCCGTGGCTGAAAACCCTATGTAGAAGAAAAGAAGTTGCACGTAGAAGCTGCACACGTCAAGCTGAAGAGAGCCACGTGTGAATTCTTCGTTACGTAGAGCATTTTGTTTAAAGTTTGAACGAGCGATAATTTTGTGCCGTAAGTTTATATCTAAGTGAGTTGTTTATTTATAAACACTTCGGATTTTGGGTTAAATCTAAGTGTAGGAAACACCCGAGCGTGTGAACGATTGTAAACTCTGATTCTTCGAGTATAGAGATTATTTGCTATTGGCTCTCCTCGTGGATGTAGATATCAATACTCATACCGAACGACGTAAATTTCTAGTGTTCTTATTATTTCTCGTTTATTTCTCTAGTGATTTAGCGTTGACGTAATTTACAAGATCTTATCGTTTCTACGTATTAGAGCTTTTGCTTGTTTGATTATTATTTGGAAATTCTGTTACTGCAACTATGTTTGAGAGGAAATCTGAAATTGAGAAGTTTAATGGGAGAACAACTTTGTGTTATGGAGCATCAAGATGTGGGCTTTATTGACAACCCAAGGTTTGGCCAAGGCACTGGATAGTGAAGATGAGTTGCCAATTATAATGAAAGCCTCTAAGAGGATAGAGCTAATGGAAAGAGTAAAGAGTACAATCCTATTAAATTTGTCGAATGAGATTTTAATAGAGGTTGCTGAGGGGAAGGATGCCGCAACATTATGGGCAAAACTTCAAGCATTCTATGTGAAGAAAGGTTTGAACAATCACTTGTACATGTTGAACAAAATGTTTCAATTTAGATATATTGAAGGTACGTCTATCAGAACCCACCTAGATGAATTTATTAAACTCATGATGGATATAAAGAACGCCAGTAAAATACTTGATGATGAAGAACATGACATGATATTGTTAGTCTCTTTACTAGAGTCATGGGAGCACTTTATTGATTCACTGTTGCAGGGGCATACTACAATTACCACAGAAGAGGTAAAGTCCGCCTTATTCTCTAAAGAGTGGTAAAGTAAAGAAAGTTGCGAGATGACAGCCTAGCCCAATGAGTAGTGCAAGCATTGACGGTTCGAGGTAAAGAACAACATCGAGGGTCTAGTAGCAGTAGAGGTAAAAGCAGATCAAAATCACGCCATAGAAAGTCCAAGGGACGTGTGAAGTGCTTTCAGTGTCACGGGGATGGGTACATTAGGAGAGATTGTCCAAAGCGGAGGAATAAAGCTGATCGGCAGAATGCCACAAGCAATGTGGTAGACGTTGCTGAAGGGAGCAATAGTGATACAAAAGTTGTTTTATGTGTGATTGCCACTTTATTTGGACATGAATGGGTGCTAGATTTGGGGTGTTCTTATCATATGACGCTTCATAAGAACTAGTTTACTACTTGCCAGACTGCAGATGGTGGTAGAGTTCTTTTGGGGAATAATGCAGTTTATAAAGCTGTAGGAATAGGGAAAATTTAGATTCGAATGCACGATGGGGTGGTGTGCACATTAACAGATGTGAGGCATGTATCGGAGCTCAAGAAGAATATTATTCCTCTAGGGATACTTGATGACATCAAGTGTAGGTACACCACTGAAGGTGGAGTATTGAAGATCTCTTGAGGTGCCATGATAGTGATGAAGGGGAAGAAAGTTAATACTCTCTATCATTTACTGGGAGAGATCGTGACTGGAACTGCTACAGTTTCTTCAAGTGAGTTAGACTCTAACTTGACTCAGTTATGGCATATGTGTTTAGGGCACATGAGCGAGACAGGTATGACGATACTGAATGAAAGGGGGTTGTTGAAAGGTCAGAAAATAGGGAAGCTGGACTTATGTGAGCACTGTATTTTTTTGGAAGCAGTATCGAGTTAAGTTTACGATAGCTATTCATTCGATCAAATGACTAGTTGTATATATTCATTCAAATGTTTGGAGCCCGTCTTCGGTTCCTTCGAAAGGAGGTGCCTTATATATGCCGACATTTATCGATGACTATTTGAGGAAGGTATGGGTATACTTTCTAAAGCACAAATATGTTGTGTTCGATTGGTTCAAGAAATTTAAGGCATTGATTGAGAAGCAGTCAGATAAACAAATCAAGTGCTTGAGAATCGATAATGGCATGGAGTTCTATGGTAAATATTTTACCAAGTTCTGCAAGAAAGAAGGTATTTAAGACACCACATAGTACCGGAGACACCACAGCAGAATGGCGTGGCAGAATGGAAAAACAGAACTTTGCTTGAGCGAGCTCGATGCATGCTTTCGCATGTAAGAGTTGGCAAGGAATTTTGGGCTGAAGCAATAAACATGGCATGTTACCTAGTTAATCAAGCTCCATCATTTGCTGTTGAGTGGAAGACTCCTGAGAAAGTATGGTCAGGGAAACCTATTGATTACTTCGGATTACATATATTTGGATATCATGCATATGCTCATACGAGTGATGGTAAGCTTGAGCCGAGGGCAAAGAAATGCATATTTCTGGGTTATGCACATGGGGTGAAAGGCTACCGACTGTGGTGCACTGATTCCAAATCACCGGGTTTTCTAATCAGTAGAGATGTGATCTTTGATGAGACTGCAATGCTTCAACAAAGGAGTTCTGAGACACAATCAATAGAGAAGACAGATCATGGTGTCATTAGTGAAATTGAGATTGCATATGAAGCCACAGTTCCTAAAGTCAGTGATAGTGAACAACCAGGAAAGCCGCAGCACACTATAGCCATAGATAGGCAGAGAAGGCACATTAAATCACCGGTACGTTATGATTATACAAATATTACTTATGCATTAATTATAGGTGATAAGATGGAGACAGATGAGCATTCATCTTACTTTAAGGCAATGGCTAGTTTGGAGTTGTCACAGTGGTTATGGGTTAAGAGTGAAGAGATTGAATCACTCCATCGAAATCAGACATGGGAGCTTGTCAAAGTACCAAAGAGTCAAAAGATTGTCGGAAGTAAATAGGTTTTCAAACGAAGAAATGGCATTCCTGGCGTTGAGGCAACAAGGTAGACGGCAAGACTTGTGGCAAAGGGATATATATAGCGTGAGAGCATTGATTACAATGAGGTGTTTTCTCCTATGGTAAAACATACTTCTATTCGTGTTTTACTTACCTTAGTTGCTTTGCAAGATTTCGAGTTAGAGCAGCTAAATGTAAAAACTACATTTCTTCACGATGAGTTGGAGGAGTAGTTTTACATGAGGCGGCCAAAGGATTTGCTATTTCGGGTAAGGAAGATCATGTTTGCTTGTTGAAGAAATCTTTGTATGAGCTAAAACATTCCCCTAGGCAGTGGTATAAACGTTTTGATTCTTTCATAGCTAGTCAAAATTATTCAAAGAGTCAGATGAATAGCTGCATTTACTATAGGAGATTGGAGAATGATTCTTTGATTTATCTACATTTATATGTTGATGATATGTTGATAGCAGCTAAGAATATGTCTGATACTAATGTGATGAAGATGCGGTTAAATGCTGAATTTGAGATGAAAGATTTATGTGCTACAAAGAAAATATTGGACATGGAGATTTTGTGTGATAGGACTGCATGAGTTCTACATCTATTTCAAAAGAAATATAGTGATAAGATCGTGGCACGTTTTAATATGAGTCGGCAAAATCTGCAAGTATACCTTTAGCGAAGTACTTTAAACTTTCAAATAAATTATCACCCCAGACTAAAGAGGATGAGGAGCATATGTCATGTGTTCCTTATTCTAGTGACGTGGGTAGTATTATGTATGCTATGGTGTGCATTAGACCTGATATTTCACAAGCTATGAGCAAGGTTAGTCGTTGTATGAAGTGTCCTAGTAAAGCTCATTGGGAAGCTGTGAAGTGGATTCTCAGATATTTGAAGGGGACAACAGACATGGGTATAGTATATCAAAGGGACATCAATAGCAGTGAGACCACTAGTTTTGTGGATTTAGATCACGCCGGTGACTTGGATGATCACAAGTCTTTAGTAGGGTAAGTATCTACGCTAGCAGGTGGTGTAGTTACTTAAAAATCGCCCTTACAAAATCACATTGCCTTATCTTCGACTGAGACAGAGTATATTGCACTAACCTTTGTAGCGAATGAGGCGATATGGTTACAAAATTTGCTCCGGACTTTGGGTTAGAACAAAAAAGTGTGGATATACACTGTGATAATCATAGTGCGATATATTTGGCATATAATCTAGTTTATCACGAGCGAACGAAGCATATCAATATCATGCACCACTTCATCCGAGATGTCTTAGCTAAGGGTAATGTTATTGTTCCTTTGGCGAGTCTTAAGCTCTGTTTGAGCTTTATTGGCATTTATGGAGAGTGAGCGCTCGTCAGGGCATTGGGAGAGCAGCATGGATGCTGAGCACTATAACTTGGTTTTCAAATATTGAGTCAAGGTGGATAATGTTAAATTATGTCTCGAGTTTGAGCGTTTGCAAAATGTGATTTGCTTGGATAAAAATTTTCTTATTATCTTACCATGAAGATATTTTTCTGATGAAGAAGTTTTTCTTTTCTTGGACTCTTTATAGCTGCACAAAAGAGGAAATAAAGTAAAATAAAAAAAAAAGGAGCAAAGGTTTTCTCTTCCTTTATCTTTGGGAGAAGCCGAATTCCTCTATAGGTAATCCATGGTGGGGCGCAAAGGGCACATGGTGGAAAGAAGGAAGTCCTCTGCACGTGGAGCCAAAAGGTGGTGAGCTCAGGTCAAACTTTGGCCTTTGGACACACATATAAATATAACGCAAACATCCCTAGGAGACATACGGCTGAAAACCCTACGTAGAAGAAAAGGAGCTACACGTAGAAGCTGCACACGTCAAACTGAAGAGAGTCGCGTGTGAATTATTCATTACGTAGAGCGTTTTGTTTAAAGCTTGAACACGCGGTAATTTTGTGCCGTGAGTTTATGTTCAAGTGAGTTGTTTATTTATAAATACTTTGAGTTTCGAGTTAAATCTAGATGTGGAAAAACACTCGAGCGTGTGAGCGATTATAAACTCTTATTCTCTAATTATAGTAGATTATTTACTACTTGCTCTCCCCATGGATGTAGGTACTGATACTCGAGCTGAACCATGTAAATTTCTGGTGTTCTTATTATTTCTCTAGTGATTCTGCGTTGATATAATTTACAAGATCATGTTGTTTCCGCGTACTATATTCCAACGTATTTCCTTCACAGGCGAGATCAGAGGGCAATATGAATGTTTTATCATGTTCAACCAATATAAGATTTGGGAAAGTGTACAAGTTTAGTTTTATAAAATCTAAATGATATGCATGGCAAAAAATTTGTGTAATTAACATTTAACATTTTATAGAGATTGCGTAAAAAGTAGGATCTCTACTCCCATCTTTCGTCATGTACCAATCGTAATTGTCCATCCATTAGAGGGATCTCTCTCTCTCTCTCTCTCTCAGAAATGAGAGACAAGGAGGGTTGTTTGAGTGATAAGAGGTGAGTGCAAAGCTTTATGTTGGTGGTTTCAAGACTACCTGACTTCTTTCCAAACAGAACACTAGCAGCAAAACATTAGCAAAAAGTGCGCACGTAAATGAGCTCTAAAAGAATTTTTTGTATTTGGGAAGCAATTAATAACAAAAGTACTTTATGTTTGCTAAAAAAGAAAAACTCACTATATATGAGACACTTTATGATAGTCCAATATAACTATTTGACTACATATGGATTTTTGGTTATGCACATATCTCAATTGGTATTAATGTAGTCACACGGCTTGGTGTAAAGTGTTTTAATTGAGACTAATGATGGATATGGGCTTATATATGGGAAGCTCCCCTCTATTGGGAATGAGAAACGTAAAAGAGAATAGTCAGAGAAGAAGGTAAGCAAATAATTACGTGAAAAATCCTTCAAAATAATTAAGGGAAACTATAATGTTGTACTAGGTAATCTTTTAACTATTATATCAAGTTATAATTACAAGAGAAATTATATTAATATACAAAAAGAGTTTAGGTTATAGAGTAATGGTGGAAAATATATGTATACTCTTTTAACAATTCTTTCATTTATCAAACTTCACAACTCCCTCCATCTCCTACTTTGAATCTGATCTTCAAAATGGCAATAGTCTCCACTCATCTTTATAACCAAATTGTCCTAGTGTGGTGGCACCTCCTCATCACTAACCTTGGAGACAATGTAATGTACAACCTCAATTCTTAGTTATGACACCCTTGGCTAACATATTTGCAATATTTTTCGTACGAAGAATCTTTTTCAATGACAGCGTGTTATCGTCCATTAGCTCAAAGATATGAAGAGACTTCAACTAAAAGTGTTTTTTCCTTGAGTGAAGTACTGGAATCTCTCCGAGACAAGTAGCATCCTCACTATCAATGAAAGGACCACTACTATCATGCTTCTTACCTATCTCCTTTAGAAAATTCTTCAACCAAATGATCTTATTGCCAGCTTTAGATATAGCAATGTACTGTGCTTCAATGGTTGAGAATGACACATACTTTTGATGTTTGGAGGTCCAATTGACTGCAATGCCATTGAAGAAAAAAAAAAAAAAAACCCTGATGTGCTCTTCCCATTGTCAATTTTACCACCAAGTTTTGTATTGACAAAGCCATGTAAAGGCACATTATTTTTATGAAAAAAAAAACGTAGTACTTAAAGTACCTCTTAGGTATCTTAGTAGCTACTTTTATAGCTTCCCAATGCATCATTCTGGAATTAGCCATATTTAGCTCACAATCCCCCTACATGAGCTATGTCTTATCTGATACACATCGCAACATACATTAAACGACCAAGTAGTTGACTCAAGGTGCCTTGGCCATGTACTCCCACTCCTCATATGTTTAGTGACTGCTCCATTAAGAGTTTGAAATGACTTTCCTAATGAGCCATTATGGGCTTTACACTATGAAATCCTTTTGATCTATCTCGCACAATCATTAGACAATTGCTAGTTCAGTATGTTAATTTCCTCATGCTTGTTCCTCCAATGACCATGTTATCTACATATAATGGCAAATTACTATGCCGGTTATCAAATTTCTTGAAGTCATACTAGTGATCCATTTTAGATCTAGTGAACCTATTACCACACATTAATGAGTCAAAACTCTTATACCACTGTCTAGGAGTCTATTTCAAATCACACAAGTTTTTCTTTAGCCTAGAGATATAGCTTTGTTTGCCGAGAACTTGAAACATTTTGGTTAAACCATGTATATATGCTCCTTTAAGTCACCAATGAGGAATGCAATCTTCACATCTGAATGTTCTAGATATAAATTCTTAGTGGCAACAATACTCAACATAAGCCTAAACTTAGTCGACTTCACAATTAGGTTTTGTGTAGAAAACCTTTTACTACCAACCTCACTTTGTACCTCTTGTTCCTATCCGGTTTTCTTTGAACTTATTGCCTCACCTTTTACCTCTTGTAGGCAACTCATCATGTATTGCTAATCCCACTTAATAGAATCTTGAACCTACATTGCTTCTGAAAAATATTTTGGTGAGCCAACATCAATTAAAAGCAAATAATTCAATTGTCACGACCTCTTTTTTTTTTTGACGCCCAATTAGGGGCGGGCACCTGCGGAGGCTAATGGTTTAGCTAGGTCTATTTTAGCCCAAACTCTCCCAAGTCTACAAATTCACAACTTAATGGTCCAAGTTTTTAACTTGTAAGTTAATTTTAAAATGAAGTCGCCACTAATCAGTTTTGGGTGGGTCAACTAGAAACTCAAGCGAAGTATGGGGAAAAATACTTGCTCCTGCGCAACTAGAAAAATTAGGATTAAGGACTTGATTACATTAGTTAATCACTAATACCATTTCAGTACCTAATCTTGTTTAAATTCTAAGGCTTTTGGATTTTTGAGGGGTTTTCCATACATTTGTGGAGAAAAAGTATTTTTTTGACATTTTTTTGACATTTTTCTATTTTTTGAACATAAAATGGATTTTTATTTTTGGATTTTTGGAAAATATAAATCATTTTTGACTTTTTTTGACTTTTTGGCTTTTTTAGGAAAATATGGAATATTTTTTTTGGGAAATAAATTATTTTTGATTTTGTAATTAAAATATTATCATAATATTAAAAATATTAAAAAGGCAACCTGGGTCGGATCCCCGGGTAGGGTTCGGCCTGGGCTGCCAGCCCAAGACCCGAACAGGCCTGCATTGCAGGCCCAACTCGGGATTTTTGTTTTGTTTAAAAAAAAAGGCTCAACCCACACACTAGAATTAGGCCTATTTTAAATAAAAAGGGGATGCCTGGCCCGAGTTCCAAGACCGGCCTGATGACCCAACCCATTTGAGGAAACCCTAGGGGAAACGGGTTATGCGCCCGACCCGGTTCCACCCGGTTTCATAGCGTTTCTCCCTCTCTCTATTCATGGCGCCAAAGGAAGGGCTGGGGTGGCAGCTCGCATCGATGATGGCAGTGGCGTAGAGGACGGCGGCCGTTACGTCTTGAGAGGGGAAGCAACGACAGGGATGGTGTGAGCAGGGTTCGTCATCACCTGTCCTTAGCATTAGCACGTCAACAAGATGAGGCATTAGGATTGTTGGTTGCGGGGATATCTTTGTTCGGGGGTGCGGCAACAGGAACGAGGGCAACAACACAGCTTAGTACAGCGACGGCATCCGGGGACAAAACGGTGGCGGAATAGCGGTAGAGCCCAGCAGAAGCTTGGTGATGGCGTCGGGACATGACTCAACACCGCAAGCGACAACACAATAGCGACAGACGGCGTCAGGGAAGGGCAACGGCATAGTTTGAGGTGGCTGCCTTGCGAATCTCCATATCTGTCTTTAGATCTCGACCCTTCTCTTCCTCCAACCTTAGCTCAGCCCCCCACTCTCTCTGGTTTATCTCCTACTTAGGCTCACTAGCCTTTCTCTCAAATCTCCAGATCTAAAAATGAGATCTCAACTCGGAACCCTTACTCTGACTAAATCTAGATCTCCGAGTTGGCCGACTCTCGAACCTCCTCCGATGTCTCTTGGAGGAAGTGATTGGAGTTGGCTACCTTGGATCCTCTCTTGGCCGTGCCCGTTGTTCGTTTATTGGCCTTCCTCGGCACCATATTTATAGGCAGAGGGAAGGCCGGTTAGCGGAGGTTTAGCCGCCTATCGGCATGGGCCGATCGGCCTTGGGTGTGGTCAAAACAGTGTCCCATCGCTGCTACTCTTCCCCACTTCGTCACGCATCATTGTTGCAGCGCGTGGTCCGTAGAAACGGAGGAGGAAGGAGGAAGGAAGAAGAAGAAGAAGGAAGAAGAAAATGGGGGAAAAATGGCCTCATCACGTGGGCTGAGCCATGGGGGCCCACGTGAGAGAGAAGGAGGGGCTAGGCTCGTAGGCCAGCCCTTGTGGTTGCTTTTTTGTTTTCTTGTTTTTGCTTGTTTTGTTTTTATTATTTATTTTCCAAAAAAGAAGATAAAATAATAAAAAATAAAATAATAAAAAATTATGTGTCAATAGCTATCCCTCTTTGAAGGTGAGTTTGTAGAGGTTGCATTTAAAGACAAACTGATACCTAAATTTTGCCTGTATATATGCAGTAGATTATATCATATTTGGGACCTAATGTCCTATGCAGAAAATGAGCAATATTACACATACTAAGACAGATAAGAAGATACTTGTAGTTACTTACCGGGAGTGAGTGAGATAAGGTGTGAACCTCGAGTTTGGCAAGCATCAATGCGTTATCTTACCTGGTGACATGAGGAGGTTGCTTCTCTAGGACTCAAACCATTTTTCGGTCGCCTATTAGAGCAATAAGTGGTTTGTTTAGAAACCGAATCTTTCTTCTGTTGCAGTGACGAGAAATCGCTTTTCTAGGACCCGAACCTTTCTTCGGTCACCTATTAGAGCAATAAGTGGTTTACCCGACCTTTCTCGGGGGATGTGCCGACCTTTCTTGAGACATATGTTTGTGGGTGCCTGATCTTTATCAATGACACTAATTGGTACCCAACCTTTCTTGGGAGATGTGCCGACCTTTCTTAGGGCATCGATTTGTAGGGTACCTGATCTCTACCAAGGACACCAGTTTATACCCAACCTTACTTGAGGGATGCGCCGACCTTTCTCAGGGCACCTACTTATTAGGAGATACCTGGACGTTTACAAGTATCGAAAGGGTACTTGGATGATCACAAATACAAACTCTTGGAGGGTACCTAAACATTCGTAGGTATCAAAGGGGTATTTGGATGATCACAAGTACAAACTCTTTGAGGATACTTGGACGTTCGCAAGTATCGAAAGGGTACCTGGATGTTCATCAGTATTGAAAGGGTACTTAGATGATCATAAGTACAAACTCTTGGAGGATACTTAGACGTTTGCAGGTATCGAAGGGGTACCTGGATGAACACAAGTACTAAAATTTGAAGGATACTTGGATGTTCATAAGTATTGAAGGGGTACTTGGATGATCACAAGTACAAACTCTTGGAGGATACCTAGACATTCGAAGGTATCGAATGGGTACCTGGATGAACACAAGTATTAAACTCTGAAGGATACCTGGACGTTCACAAGTATCGAAGGGTTACTTGGATAATCATAAGTACAAACTCTTGAAGGATACCTAGACGTTCGTTGGTATTAAATGGGTCCTTGGATGATCACAAGTACAAACTCTTGGAGTATACCTGGACGTTCGTTGGTATCAAAGGGGTACTTGGATGATCACAAGTACAAACTCTTGGAGAATACTTGGACGTTCGCGGGTATCGAAAGGGTACTTGAATGAACACAAGTACTAAACTCTGAAAGAACCTGGGTGTTCACAAGTATCGAAGGGGTACTTGAATGATCATAAGTACAAACTCTTAGAGGATACTTGGACGTTCGAAGGTATTGAAGAGGTACTTAGATGAACACAAGTACTAAACTCTGAAGATATCTTGAACAAGTCGATTATCGATAATAGAGTACCTAGACAGTAGTAGGTACCTAAAGACAAATGGGGATAAGGATATGCTTATTTAGCAATATCTTTGATTTCTAAGAGTATGTCTGCTACTTGCACAGTATGCACACATGATTATATATACTGTAAATTCATGAATTTAAATGTGATTTATGCATGACAATTTTGTCAGTTTTGCATCAATTGATTTTCACTAAGGAATATTTTGAAAAACAGCATTCATTCAGAATGTAGATGTCTTGAGCATGCCAGATGAGAGACTTTCAGTCTGAAAGGACCTTTCACTCACTTTCATGGGAAATGCTGTTTTATCTTGACAATTGATGTAGGATTTATAAGGACCACACTATCTCACTGTCCTCATGTCAACAGGGGTTCGAGCATTCTCGCAAGTGATACGACTTTACCAATACGAGAGGTCTTTGCTGAGATCGTAATGTAGGCTTGGTTGTTGGCTTACCAACGGGAACCATCACAGTCAAGGCTTATGAATGGAACGCTGCAAGATTATCTCCGGGTTTACAAGTCAGGAACCTTGCAAAAGAAGATAGAATAATCTTGCTCGTACTTTTTTGAGTGATGTTTATAAAAATATGACATCCTACATTAATTGAAGTGCCCATAATTTGAAGAGACTTTTACAATGGGACGCAATATAGGCTTGACTCATGTGATTGCCTTAGCATTTGTCACCGGTCTTTCTTCTCACTATCAGATGGAGGCTCCATTAATCGAACAATAACTTCTATTGGGAATACAAATGGTTGTATTTTTGGCTGAGGGGCATTGACCTTGCTTTTACCAAGCACACTACTTTTTCATACCCCTAGTTTTTATTTCAATTTTTCATTCATGGGTTTTGACCTTGCTTTTACTAGGTACACTGTTTTTTTTATGCCCCTAGTTTTTTATTTTTATTTTTGTTGCATGAGGAACTGGCCTAGGCAAGTTCAAACAAAACATTACTTGTTAGACTCTTGAGTCTTCTCTTCAGTTGGCATTTCAAATTACGCTGCTTGAATGGTAGTAACCCCTGCTTTGTCTTAATGTGAGGGGTAAAATTACAGACTCACTTAGGTTGTATAATGAGTACAAGTGCGTAGAGAAAGAATTGCTCTTCATCATTCTAGGGCACTTAAATTAACGCGGAGTGTTCATATGTGATAAAGACACCCGAAGATTGATGCAAGTGCAAGTAAGAAAATTTCTATCCCTCTTCTCACCTTTGTGATGCTGCCTTGTGTCTGATTGGCCCTAGTGTGAGGTGGTTCTTGATGCGAGGTAGGATAGAAACTTCATCAGTGTATAGGGCTCAAAGGGGTGAGCGTTGGATAACTTGGTAGAGAAACAAATTACCTCTCACTGTTCTAGTTATCGTACCATTCGCAAGAGAACTCTTTACCTTGTTGACATGGAATCTTTTGCACTCATTTCACAAATGTATGATGGGGGACTGTGTGTAGGATATGACTTGCCTTTCATCATCCAGATGCACCTCATCCAGCATGCTCAATCAATCTAGTATTCTTCATTTAGCTGTCTATTATGATAATCCTTAGTGGAATTAGTGACTTAGACAGACAAAATCATCATGCAAAATTCATTTGAAAACGGTTTGCAGCATTTTAAATGTGGAGTTTGTACTCTCAGATTAAATGGTTTTGGCTTAAAATGACCTTGTTGGCAGCTTTAATGGTCAACATAATGGTGCTTCCAAATATGTTTAGTTTTGAACATCAAAAGGGTTATTCACAAAGGGTTATTTACAAATGGGTGTTGATGGGTTGTCCCTAATGAATAGGAGATAACACAAGAAGGATCAGTCGAGGTTGGGAATCTGATCCTTGATATGATGATTTCTTCTGCTTTTGCTCCTCTCATTTATTTGTTTTTCGCATCTTTGATGGTTAGGTGATCCATTCACTGGTTTGTAGATGATTAGGTGGACTTGAAGTGAGAAAGGGACACGGAGTCCTATGTTCCTTGCTTCGTTAGGTCAATTATGCTCTAAATTGGCTCATGGATGACACGTCCTTTTATACGAAGTCAAGTGAATTCGATGTGGGTCATTTCCATGTACTAGCTTGGCCAGTATTGATTAACCATTGGGTTTAGTTCTTGAATCCCAATGCTTCCTGCCAATAGGGGAAAATATGTCAAAAGTGAGTTCGGAGAGAGAGAGAGAGAGAGAGAGAGAGAGAGAGAGAGTATTTGAAACAATACCAAGCTACCCTTCCCTAGAGTTTGTATTTGCTTATTCCTAGGGATATTTGAATGTCGATGACAACCTCTTCATCTTGACTTAGTTCAACATCTCTTTTTGATTGGCCTTTCTCATTCGTGGCCATGTATGCATGATTGATGGTTGTTGATTTATCTTCAATGCCTTCCTTCTGTGGAATTTTTCTTCTGTCTTTGACCACATGAACATTAGCAACATTTGGCAAAGTCATGTACCTCAAGCTTGCATGGAATCTAAGATGGACAATCAAAACCTCTAATTCTCTAATGGCAATCACTTCTTAGGGAGAGCATGCGTCCGAAGTAAGAAGTGAGGTTTCCAAGCCCTAACGTCATCATAAAAAATAGGGGGCCAGAGACCTGCTTCGATTGTCTGGATTTCCTCCCCTCTTTGAAATAGGATGATCCTTTTTCGTTTGCCCTTGCTTTCTTTGAAAGAGTGTCTTTGAACTCGGCGAGTTTACATGATGTGCTAGCTTCAAATGCCCCCCTGTCACACTAAGTCAAAGGGGATGGGGGCGATACTTTGAGACATGAAGTGAATAAGTCAGAAAAATAAACATGATTTAACATCTTGTTTTGACAAAATTTTTGGTAATGAAATGTTTTTTTGTTTTCAAAAGTATATATCTTTGGGGTGGGGGTGGGGGGGGGAAGCATGAGGAAGCCCAGCCCTCATTTTTTTTTTTCTTGGATGGTATTTTCTTTTCATGGTTAGATAGCATCACTGGGCTGGTTTGGTGTGTCTCCTCATGCCCTCAAAATGTCTTCAACTTTATTTAGTAATATGTAGATTTACATTTTGGAAGAGTGATTTCAAAAGTTAGTTTCTCAAGTGGAACTGATGTTGAAAACAAAACACGCTGGACTTTAAGAAAAATGTACAGGTTCTCATGTAGGGGAATATGCAGGGAAATTAAAAAGGGTTCTACTTGAGCGGGCTTGCACCCATTTCCCCTAACGGTCCTTGTCGCGACCTCCCCGAAGTGGGTTGGACAACCTAAAGGTTCGGCTAATGGATTGTTAAGCCTAGACTTAACTCGGGCTCTCCCAAGACCATACCAATTCGCGACTTAGGTTCAAGTTTTTAACATGCAATTGATTTTTATCATGGAGTCGCCACTAATCTATTTTTTGTGGGTTAATTAGAAACCCAAGTAAAGTAATGGGAGAATTACTTCACTCCTACGAACCAGAGATTAAATGAGTTCGGGGACTTGATTACGCTAGATTTCTCTAACGCCCTTTCGGTACCTTTTCTTTTTATTTCAAAAAAATATTTTGCAGGCAGCTTGAATTAATTTTAATTTATCTCCCTAACATGTGAGGTGATCATGCGGGTGCGCAAACCACCAATTTAACACCCAAGAAAGCAATGAATAAATTGCAGGACTTACCTCATAGCAACGAAAGCATCCGCGGTGTTAGATCGAATTCATATCAACAATCCTAAATATGATTTCTAATTAACACGCAATTTCTTTTTTTTTTTTACTTTTTTAATGAGAATAAATCATGCTTTATGCAATGCATACTACTAATTTAACATGAAATAATATGACATGATAATATGGTCTAAACTATATGATAAAATGTGATGTTTTTGTGTTTTCTTAATAAGCATGCAATCTATCCTAGAAAATAAAACTAATTTATTGTAAGACTTTTTTTTTTTTTTTATGAAATTCGGAATTAGAAAAATGTGAAAATTATCTATCTAAATTAAAATGTCATCTAATTTGTATTAGGAATGAGGTTAAACCAAATCCTAATTTAAACTAGAATATTATCCTAATTTAGAAATTCCTAACTAAAATGCAATTTATCTAAAAATTTCTCAAATTAAAAAAACTATTATCTAGAATTAAACTATATGAAATTTTACCCTAAAATGCAATGATATGCAAAGAGTGCCAAAATTCTAATTTTTTTAATGTTTTTGTATTAATTTCGAAATTAAAAATTGCCAAGCAATTAAACATGAAACCTAAGTTAAAACTAGCAACTTAAATCGATCGATTTGATTTTCTTATTTTTTTTAATTCGAAATAAAATTCCTATTCTTAATATGCAAACCATAAAACAGGAAATAAACCTAATTCATGAAATGCAAATGCAATTTTTTTTTTGTATTTTTGAGATAAACAAAACAATTAAAAGATACCAAATCCTCCATGGTTGTTTCGCTAATAAAATTAATAAATTAATCTTAAGCCTTAAAGATCAAAATATCAATTCTATTCCCCCGTGATTAATTATTCCATCTAAGGCCTTATAGATGAAATAAAAAAAATCATTGTGCGGTGCGAATTAGGTGATACGTCGGGGATTTTCAAACATGCATAAGAACTAATTCAAACAAAGAAACAAAAACATAAAAATAACATAAAAAAACAAAATATTAAAGATAAAATAAAAAATATAATAAACCTACCTAATTTGAACTTTTTCCAAATTTGCCTTAATGGGTAGTACTTTGTAGACCACGATGAAGGCTCGGCGCGGATAAGGAAGGTGGCTGTGGTGGTGGGTTGCTGCCGATGGTGGTTCACCGTCAACTGGAGCTCCGGCGAGTGGCAACAAACACGGACCAGCAGCGGTAAAGCAGCGACCACCGCTGGTGCAGGAGAAGCAGAGGGCATATGACTCACTAGCGTTGGGGTCGGCGTGGCGGTTGCAACGCAACAACAGCTTCCGGTCAAGCTCATTCGCGGGCTTTGTGGGGGTAACTCGGGCGCAACAACTGGGGAGAGAGAGCTGCCCGTCGCTAGCACGTGCGGGGATGGAGCAAGCAAGGCACGTCTTGGGCCAAAAAGCGGGACGGGGGTGACGACTTGGACTCAAGGGAATGTTGCGGGGCTCAACGGGGTCGCCGGGGCTCCGAGGACGGCTTGTAGGGTTGGAATTTCGACGCCAAGGCAGTGCAGGCGGGCGGCGTTTTGCCGGTGCGGGACACGGGCGAGCAGAAGCGCAGCCGCCGGTGCAAGAGTCGAGGCGGTAGTGCAGCGACGGCAGGAGGTGCAAGCGTGGTGACGAGTGAGCAGGAGTGACGAGCGTCGGCGGCAAGGACGGTGGTGCGGCGTCGGGCATGGGGGTGGGCAGCGGGTTGTGGGTCGCCCGGGATGCGGAGGCCGGCGACGGGCGTGATGGGGCTCCGGCGCGGTGACGAGCTACGGAGGAATGGAGGACGCACGCCGCGGGGCGGATCGAAGCAGGTCGTGGGTCGTCGTGAGGCCGGCAAAAGGTGAGGGGGCTCCGATGGTGCGAGCACGTGGGTGGTGCTCGCAGCGGATGGCGGGTCGTCACGCGGTGGGTGAGGGTGGATGACGAGGCAGCGAGCACGTGGGTGGAAAAGGCTCAGCGTCGGGATGGTCGTGGGTGGCGGTGCGCACCGGTGGTGCGGCGGGCGGAGTTTGGCTGCGCGGAGGTCGAAGTGCGTAGGAGCGAAACCGGTGGAAATCCGGGAGCGAAGAACTCTTGGAGAAGATGAACAGAGGGGTCTTTCTCCTTTTTTTTCTCTCACCTCTCACTTCTCTTTTTTTTTCTTTTTTTTGGTCACTTTTTCTGTTCCCTCTCATGTCTCTTGTACCTGATTTGTTTCTTTTTTTTCTTTTTCGACAAACCCTCTATCTTTTAATCTCCTCCTCTCTCCTTTCACTTCCCCCATCTTTTTTTCCTTGGTTCTCTCGACGAGCATCTCTTATTTTTTTAATCTTTTCCTTTCTCTCCACTCGTGTGTCTCTCTCTATGGGCTCTCTCTTTTTTAATAACTCTCACAAAACCTCTTCAGTCAATTTTTTCGTTCTCCTCCCCTTGCCCCCTCTTTCCTTGCTTATTTATAGGCAACCTTTAGTGTGAATAGGAGCAGCCGCAACTTTCCTTTGCTTGTTCAAGTTTGTTTCTTTTTTTTTTTTTTTTTTTTTTTTTCAAATATGGTGGCCACCCATGATCTCTAGGAAGGAAAGTATTATAAAATGTCAACCCATCTTTTTGCATGCGGATGTGGAATTTTCACGTCCCCCATTCATGTGTGCATGTGCATGCATTAATGAGGGAAAGAAAATGCACGTCCATGGATTCTTCTTTCTTCGCACGCTTGGGCTTCTTATACGGCTACTTGTCCCTCCCTTCTATAGGATAGCCACAATTTTTGACTTTTCTTGTTTATTATTTGCTTCCTCCTTCAGCAAATTGCTCGTTTACTTCTCCTGACAACCCACACTTGAGAGCAAGAGAGCATATTATATAATATATCATTGGCTCATTTTGCCTCTCTGAGGCTCCTCACGTCCGCCGAATTCTTGCGCATGCATGTGCATGCATTAATGAGCGAGAGACAATGGACGTGCAGGAACTTCTTTCTTCTCCAGCCGATTTGCTCTCCAAGAAGGAGAGAATATTATAAAATTGTGAGCCCATCTTCTTGCAGACCTTCTCCGGAATTCTCGCGTGTGCAGTGGAGAATTTTCTTTGTTTCTTCACACTTGCGGCTTCTCTAGAATTTTCGCGTTCTCCCTATTTTATCCATGCATGTGCATGCATTAATGAGGAAGAAACAATGGACGTGAAGAACTCTTCTTTCTTCTTTCTTTGACTTTCATTGTGTGTTTTCAGATTAGCAAGAGAGAGACCACCTTTTGTGCATGTAATCGACCGCGAGTCGCTACGTCTTGTTGTCTTTTGGTACCAATGCAAATGCAACTACATGAAATGCAATTTCACTATTTTTTTTTAAATTTTTTTTTCATGCAACTAATTACTAAATGATTAGGGAAAATTTAGGTGTCAACAGCTACCCCTCTTTGAAGGTGAGTTCGTAGAGGTTGCATTCAAAGACAATATGATACCTAAATTTTGACCATGAACATGCAATGGATGATACTTTGGCGGGACTTTTTTTTTTTTCATATGCAATGTCATGGAAATGGTAATGCAAATGTGAGATATTGAAAAGGAGAGCATACCTGTAATTACTTACCAGTCAGAGCATCGGGATGAATTTTCATCTGCTCGACAAGTGTCCAATTTTCATTTCAAGTTCCTTGAAGAATCCACAATGAATTTATCCAACAGACACTCAATGTTAGGTGAGATGCCTTGTTGAATTTAGATGACTCGAAATACCTAGGTTCACACTAAGGTATAGCAAGTAAGATCAATGAGATTTGGGACATCCAGATCCAGACTACGATGTCAAGAAATTGGGACTTAACCAATAGACACTCAATGTTAGGTGATATGAATATTGGATTAAGACAATTCGAAATACCTAAATCCAGACTAAGGTATAACGAAAAAGATTGGAAAGCATTCATATCCAGAATGAAATGCTTAATGAACAGTTTTGAGACATCCAGATCCAGACTGAGATGTCAAAAATTTGTGAACTTAACCAATAAGCACTCAATGTTAGGTGAGATGAATATTGGATTAAGAGGATTCAAAATACCTAGATCCAGACTAAGGTATAACGAAAAAGATCGGAAAGCATTCATATCCAGAATGAAATGCTTAACGAAGATTTTTGAGACATCCAAATCCAGACTGAGATGTCGAGAATTTGTGAACTTAACCAATAAACACTCAATGTTAGGTGAGATGAATATTGGATTAAGAGGGCTCGAAATACCTAGATCCAGACTAAGGTATGACGAGAAAGATCGAAAAACATTCACATCCAGAGTGAAATGCTTGACGAAGAGTTTCGAGACATCTAGATCCAGATTGAGATGTCAAGAATTTGGGAACTTAACCAATAAACACTCAATGTTAGGTGAGATGAATATTGGATTAAGGGGACTCGAAATACCTAGATCCAGACTAAGGTATGATGAGAAAGATTGAAAAGCATTCACATCCAGAGTGAAATGCTTAACGAAGAGTTTTGGAACTTAACCAATAAACACTCAATGTTAGGTGAGATGAATATTGGATTAAGAAGATTCGAAATACCTAGATCCAGACTAAGGTATGACGAGAAAGATCGAAAAGCATTCACATGAAATGTTTGATGAAATGCATTAACGAAGAGTTTTGAGACATACATCAAGAATTTGGGAATACCTAGGACAAACCTGGGATATTCGTGAAGGTCACTTATCTCTTGGTAGAAAGAAGTTTTGGAACATCGAGGATATGCTTCAAATATTCATGGAGGTTTCTCACCTCGAGGCTTCTGAAAGGCAACATAAATGTCAGGAGCTCTTGGGTCTTCAAGGAAACATTACCTGTTAGACATGATTAGAGCAAAAATACATGCATTCATGAAAGAAGTAAGCAATTCAGCACACTCCAAAGTCCACTGAAGCTTTTATCCATTCAACCAAGATTTATGCATGATGGTTTTACCATATTTGCACCACTAAATTTCCACTGGGGAGAATCATCATTTATGACAATTTTCACTCATGACATGGATTTTCAAGAATACCAAATGAGAGACTTTCAGTTAGAAAGGACTTTCACTCACTCTCATTAAGAAGGCTATTTTGTCCCGGCCATTAATGTCGGATCACAGGCATCACTCAATCTTACTTTCATCATGTCAACAAGGGTTCGAGTATTCTCGCAAGCGGTACGACCTGGTCAATCTAAGAGGTCTTTATCAGGACTGTAATGTAGGCTCGGTCAATGGCTCAACAAAGAGGGACTCTTCGAGTCAAGGCTAATGAAAGACAATACGCAATCACCTTCGGGTTTACAAGTCAAGGAACCTGCGGAATGAGATAGAAATGGCCTTGCTCACACTTCTTCGAGCAATGCTTTTAAGCATATGAATTCCTACATTAATTTGGTGCCCTAATCTGAAGAGACTTTGTAAGGGACGTAACGTAGGTTAAGTTCATGGGTTGAGAAGTGAATGGATCATTAGGCTCAAAATGTGTATAGGGGGATGAGAATTGGTGATCATCTTGGCATTGTCACCGGTCTTCTTCTTCACCATTGGGATTTTCCTCATAGGTACTATAAAAACTTGGCATTTGAGTTCTTTGAGTACCACTCCTGGGATTACACCCTTTTACAATTGATAATCATTTATCTTGACTCTTTCTTTCATTTTTTATGGGCATTGGCCTTGCTTTTACCAGGCACATTGCTTTTTCATGCCCCTTTTGTTTTGTTTTGAATAACCACGTAATGCTTTAACATTTGGGTTCTTGAGGAGTTTTCATTTTTTGTCGGCACTCGGGATTTTGCTGCTTGAACATTTGCCTTTTGCCTTGCCCCAGTGTGGGGGATGATCACCAATTGGGTTTAAATGAAATGAATTTATAGGCTCAAGGGGCTACACAATGGATAAAGTGTGTAGGATAGAGAAAGAACTGCTCTTCATCATCTTAAGGCACTTGAATTACCGTATGAATTCAATGTAATAGCAAAACCTGAAGATTGATGCAAGTGAGAGCAAGAATATTCCTATCAATTTCCTCACATCATGATGTCATCTTACCTCTAGCTTGCCCCAATGTGGGGTGGTTCTTGACAGGGGTAATTTAAAAATTATTCACGTGTGTGGGCTCAAAAGGGTTTAAACAATGGATGATCACGTAGTGTTTGGGATAGAGAATGAACCGCCTCTCATCATTTCGATCATCGTACCTTTCGCGAGAAAACTCTTTACCTTAGAAACATGGAACTTCCTACACTCATCTCACCAGTATATGAGCAAGGGACTGTGTATAGGATAAGGCTTGCCTTTCATCATCCTGACATGTCTCATTTAGCATGTTCAATTCATTCCACATCATTCATTAACTTGATCGATGGTGACAATCCTCAGTGAAATTGGTAATTAAACAGGTAAAACTATCAATGCAAAATTCTCCTTTGAAAGGTCACAATTACTTCATGAACTCATCAGCTTTGAACACAAAGAGTTTGCAGCTCAAAAAGAAAGAAAAGGGTTGGTAAAAAAAAATATCATTTTTTTATTTTTTTTTGTTTTTTTGTTTTTTTCTTTTGTGTGGCAAACTTGTTGCCATTTCCAGGGATCGAACCTTGGTTGTTCTCGGACCTTTTCATTCCCGTGCCACAAGGCCGAGGCGTGGTGGTGTCCTCGGGCATTTCTTTTTTATTTAATTGAACCGACACGGGTCAACATGTCTGATATACCGAATCAAATGAATTTGATATGTGTATGGAACAAGGCCTACTTCTCATCTCATTCAATCCATTCTTACACAATTCAACGAAGAAATGAGTTCCTTCAATTCACAACAAATTCTTTCAAGGGTAATACTTCTTCATAGCATCAGAGTTAACAGGATTAGAAAATTCACGACCATCCATTTCTGTAAGAATTAAGGCACCTCCAGGGAGTACCCTGTTCACCATATATGGGCCGCTATAATTTGGAGCAAATTTGCCTCCAGGATCGGAAAAATCGGCAACACCTTTCTTAGAACTAGATCATTCACTTGAAGTGTCTCGGCCGTACCTTCCGATTGAAAGACTTGGCTACTCTTTGTTGATACGCCGGACCATGGCAAAGAGCTTTTAATCTTTTCTCATCAATCAGGTTAAACTGCTCGAACCTTTGTTGTGTCCATTCTGCCTCGGACAATTCCACTTGGGATAAGATTCTCAAAGAGGGGATTTCTACTTCCACAGCAAGATTGCTCCATGCCATAAACTAAGGAGAAAGGGGTTGCCCGGTAGATGTTCGGATTGATGTCCGATACGTCATTAGAGCAAAGGTAACCTGTCATGCCAATCTCGATAATTCTCGGCTGTCTTAGCCAGGATCTTCTTAATGTTCTTATTAGCTGCCTCAACAGCTCCATTCATTTGTGGGCGATATGGTGATGAATTCAAATGCCTGATTTTGAACTCACTGAACAACTCATCAACGAACTTGTTATTCAGATTTGTCCCATTGTCAGTGACAATTGCTTCGGGGACACCATAACGGGCGATTATGTCACGCCTAATAAACTTCACAACGTTTCGAGCCGTGACATTAGCATATGATGCGGCTTCAATCCACTTTGAGAAATAATCTATTGCCACCAATATGAACCGGTGCCCATTTGAAGCTTTGGGATTTATCGGGCCAATCACATCGATCCCCCACATTGAGAAAGGCCATGGCTCAGATAGCTGGTGTAACTCCATTGGAGGAACATTTATTTTATCTCCATGAATTTGGCAACGATGGCAACTTCTAACATGTTGTCTGCAGTCACTTTCCAGCGCAAGCCAATAGTAACCCAGTCTCATAATCTTCATGGCCAACATGTGCCCATTCATGTGTGGGCCACAAACTCCTTCATGCACTTCTTGCATGATTTGGGTGGCTTCTGCTTCATCTACGCACCTCAATAAAATCGAATCATAAGATCTCTTGTATAAATTCTTACCACTGACAAAGAACTTTGAGGCCATCTTCATTATGTATTTTCTATCGGCTGGAGTGCTCCCTTCAAGAAATTTCTGCTTTTGAATATAGTTCATGATGTCGCAATACCATGGCTTCTCATCTTCATTCACGACCATACAATAAGAAGGTTTGGCTAGAACCTCAATTTTCAAAGGCTCCACTTCTAAACCATCAGTAACTTGCAACATAGATGACAACGTTGCCAGGGCATCGGCGAACTGATTATGAGATCTAGCCAAATAGTCAAACGAGATTTCATCGAACTCCTTCACCAACTCTTCGAGGTACTTATGATACGGCAGTAATTTGGCATCCTTGGTCTTCCATTCACCTACAGTCTGGAGTATGATCAGTGCAGAATCTCCATATACCTTCAATTTGGCCACTCCCATTTCAATTGCGGCTTGAAGTCCGAGAATACAAGCTTCGTATTCAGCTATATTGTTAGTGCATGGGAATATTAGCTTCACAGCTACTGGGTGGTGTTGTCCGTCTGGGGATATCAGTACTGCCCCAGTACCAGAACCGGACAAGTTCACGGCTCCATCAAAGAACATAATCCATGCATCTTCATTTATGGCCAAAATACGATCATCCAGAGGACAATCATCATCATTCAAGGTTCTAGGATTCTCAGCCAATATATCAGCAATTACTCGGCCTTTAACTGATTTTTGTGGCATGAACTGCACGTCGAATTCCGAAATCAAGACCTGCCATTTGGCTAGCTTACCCACCAAAGCTGGTTGATTAAATAAATACTTGATGGGATCGTTCTCAGTCACGAGAAACATCTGGTAATGCAAGGTGTACTGTCGCAGTCTATGCAATACCCATACTAGCGCAGCACAAGTTTTTTCAGCATCAGAATATTTTAGCTCCGAGACAATGAACTTTTTACTGAGGTAATAAATGGCCCGTTCCTTATGATCCACGGGACTTTTCTGAGCTAACATCGCGCCGAGTGACTCACTATGGATTGTGAGGTACAAAATCAAAGGATGCCCCGATATTGGTGGGACAAGAACTGGTGGATTCATCAAATATTGCTTCAACTTATCGAACGCCTTTCGACATTCATCATTCCACTCAACTTGTACGTTTTTCCTCAAGAGTTTAAAGAACGGCTTAGCGGTCTCAGAGAGTTGGGAAATGAATCGTGCAATGTAATTCAATCTCCCTAAGAGACTCCGGACCTCTTTCACTGTTGACGGAGGTTGCAGCTCACATATCGCCTTGGCTTTAGATGGGTCAATTTCAATCCCTTTATTACTCACAATGAACCCAAGTAATTTACCCAACGCTGCCCCGAACACGCACTTGGCAGGGTTTAAACGAAGCTTGAATTCACGGAGTCGGTCAAATAACTTTCTGAGGGTTTCAACATGACTTCTCCCAGGTCGGGTTTTTGCAATCATATCATCAACATACACCTCAATTTCTTCATGCATCATGTCATGGAACAACGTAACCATGGCTCGCTGGTAAGTTGCCCCTGCATTTTTGAGTCCAAAGGGCATGACCTTATAATGAAAGGTTCCCCACGGGGTGATGAATGCTGTCTTCTCTTTGTCTTCTTCCTTCATTCTTATTTGGTTGTAGCCAGAAAAGCCATCCATGAAAGAGAATAATTCAAATCCAGCAGTACTATCCATGAGAACATCGATATGTGGCAATGGGAAGTCGTCCTTTGGGCTGGCCTTGTTCAAATCCCGATAATCAACACACACTCGAACTCGACCGTCTTTCTTCATGACCGGTACTATGCTGGCCACCCATTCAGGGTATTGCGAGACTTTAATGAATCCCACTTTGAGAAGTTTCATTACTTCCTCTTCTATCTTCTTCGAGAGCTCCAGTTTAGTCCTTCGAAGCTTCTGCTTCTTAGGGTGCATGTCTGGATTAGTGGGCAAACAATGTTCCACAATTGACGAATCTAAACCTGGCATATCAGCGTATGTCCAAGCAAAGATATCCTGATATTCCTTTAGCAACTGAGTCAGGTGTTCGGCCTCATCTTTGGGAAGATTTGCCCCAATTTTTATTTCTTTGGGATCCTCGGCATCACTCAAGTTGATAGTGATGGCTTGTTCGGAGGTGAGAACTTTGGGTTTTTCATGCTGCTCCCAACTTTGTTGTACTTCAATGGAGTCACCATTGGGATCATTAGGGTCATCATCGTCATCGCTCATGGCATTGGATTGGACCATTTTCACTTCCTTGCCTGCCATAAGGTTGCTCCTGAAACATAAAATGGATAGTTCAGAAAGACAAACAGGGCTAAACGGCATGGATTTCTTATCTATTTTTTCTGATATTTCTTTTTTTGATTTTTTTTCAAATTTTTTTTTTATTTAAAAAAATGTTTGGCAAAACATTTTGGAAAAGTTTTTTGTCACGAGGAAGCATGATGAAGCCCAGGCCTCAGAATTCTCCTTGGATTTTTCTTTTCTTTCATCGGTTGGATATCATCAACGGGCTGGTTTGGTATACCCCATCATGCCCTCAAAATAAAACTTGTAATTGTAATTGATATTCATCAACCAAATTACATTTATTGGATTGAAAAGTACGGCAATCAAAGTGAAATGAAACCCTAACAATCAAACCCTAGCAAACATCCATTCTTGACAAACGATATGCAAAATACGATAAGCAAACGCTAGAAAACATCAAATCCTAAAAGCGATAAGATTCCCACGCAGGGAAGTGCAGAAAAGTAAATATGTTACTCTTGTGGGCCAGCACCCATTTCCTCCGATGGTTCTTCATCAATGGCACCTATAAGGAGATCATCGAATAGGCTCGTGATCCCTTCCATCCCATTATCTGGATCCTCTGTCTTTGAAGTTGTCAGGTCATCTATGCTACTCCATCCATCGGGCACGATACCATGGGTGGCGATCACTCCTCCTTCATCATGCATCATTCTAGCAGGGCCGGGGAATGTCTCGCGAATATTGAGGAGTAATGAGTTTTTCCTCTCTTGTTCATGTCCTCCACCTTTTCCATGGTACCCTAATCCGGCGGAACGAGACCTTCGAGGGGCTTCAATAGGATTCCGGATACCCTGCTCTTTTTTACCAAGTCCACGGCCAGGAATAAAGCGATTTCCAACCATCACTCTTACTACCATAACCGCTGCATTTGACATATTAGGGATGGGTGCTGTCGATCCTCGAGATGCATGAATAGTGGATACAAGTTCGAACGATTGGTAACTTGACTCCTCCCTACGTTCCGGCTCGACATAGGGGATGGCCATCTCATGATAAATTCGATGATCCTCCTCGCCATGAACAATGACTAGCTTTCCTTTGACAACAAATTTCACGCTTTGGTGGAGACTTGATGGCACAGCTCTAGCAGTATGGATCCAGGAGCGACCCAATAGGAAGTTGAATGCGGTAGGAATGTCCATCACCTAGAAAAGGATGTTGAACATCACCGGTCCTATTTGCAGTTCAAGGTGGATCTCCCTTATCACCTCCTTTCTCGTACCATCAAAAGCTCGGACGGAGGTCTTTGCAGCATTTATTTTTGAAGGATTTATTTTAAGGCGGTGAAGAGTCGCCAATGGACAAATATTCAAGGCAGACCCATTATCAATGAGTACTCGAGCCACATGGGAAGCCTTGCACTTGACAGATATATATAACGCCTTAGTATGTCCCCTCCCCTCAAGAGGGAATTCTTCATCAGAAAAGGCTATTAAATCCTTAAGAAGAATCGACCCTACAAATTCCTCCAACCTGTTTACCTCGATCGTCTCTGGTACACGAACTTCGCTCAAAACCTTCATTAGAGACTTTTGATGTGTGGGAGATGTTTGCAAGAGTTCAAGTAAAGAGATTTGAGGGGCAATTTCCGAATCGGTCGACCACGTTATACTCACTTGCTTTGATTATAGCTAGAAATTCTTTGGCCTCTTCATCAAGAATCGGCTTTGCGGGTTGGGCATTAGCTTGAGCATAGGTCCGACCAGACCTTGTAATCAGGTCAACATCTAGCTTGTATGACCAGGGGACTGCTTTGTTATCCTTGTACTCATATAGCTGGGGCATCTCAATAATTATTTCTTCATCAATTGAAGGCACTTCCACTATCAGTCCTTCATGGTCGGAGGCGTCCTCAAGTGGGGGCATGTCCTCGATCAATGGATCTGGTTCACTCTTTTCAGCACTTAGCTTAGCAAATTCTTTCTCCCAATCAATGACGACTTCGGAGATAGTTGACACTATTCCAGCTTGGTCAGCATACACGATCACGCCAGCCTTAACCATTTCTTGAACCCTTTCCTTCATGATGGCAAGGGAGGATTCTCATCTGTTGGATAGTAACCAACTCTAACTAATCCGCTATAGATATCTTTGACAGACACCTTCAAGTTCATCTTTTTGCCAGCATTGAACTCAAAGATTGCATTCACATTTCCCTGATGTTCCGGCAATGGATTCTTCTTGACATTCGGTTGGGTGGTACGGAAAGAAAATGCCTTAGTATCCAACAAATTTTGGATCTTGTGCTTCAAAGTTAAACATTCATCAGTTGAATGGCCGACCTCTCCCATGTGATACTCACATTTTTTGGAGGGATCATAGTTGGAGAATTTTTCAGCATTGGGCTGCTTTGGTTCATGGGAGATCAATCCCTTCTTTTGGAGTATCGGCAGGACCTGAGATAGAGGGCCAGGAAGAGGAAAGAATTGCCTTTTGGTGAATTGCCGCGGTGCAGGCACTCGGCCTCCATCTTGCTGATTCCCAAGGACACGAACCATCTGAGGCTTACTAGGGGCTGGTTGCGCATATGCAACATTGATTTCAGTGGTCGGTTCTTTATCTTTCTTCATGGTGAACCTTTTGCCTTGATGAGTCGGTTCATTGAACCATCCATCCCTTAGCCCCATCTCGATCTGTTCACCCACTGGGATAAGTTGGTTGAAGTTCTCAATGTATGTGCTAGCCATCCGGTTACGGAACTCATACGGGAGAGTCTTGACGAACAACTTCATCAACTCCTTATTTGTAGGCTTAGGAGTGATTTGAGCTGCCAAGTTTCGCCACCTTATAGCATACTCCTTAAATGACTCACTTTTCTTCTTCTCCATCCGCTCAAGATCCTCTCGGGAAGGTGCAATATCCATGTTGAACTTATACTGCTTTAGGAAAGCATCAGCCACATCATTCCAAGTGTCGAGAAGGTTTACATTTTTCATTATGTACCAGTTGAGTGCGGGTCCAGTCAAGCTTGCATGAAACGATTGGATCATGAGAGGCTCGTTCTTGACGTATTGGGCCATGCGTACGTGGTACATCTGCAAATGAGCTTTTGGGCAGGAAGTACCGTCGTATTTCTCAAATTTTGGCATTTTAAACTTCTTCGGCATTTTGACCTTCTCATAAACTAACAAGTCAAACGGGAGTGAATTCTGCGACTCTTGCAATTGTTTCAGTTTTTCTTCAAGTTTGGCGAAGCGTTCATCTTGCTCCGCCTTAGGGATAGTGTCGGGCTTAGCTTTTTCGGCAGTGATGAGCAATGGGTCATCCTCCAACTCAGGCATGTCGTCATCGCCCATTTGGGCCTTGTCCGTCTGCTTTGGGACTACTATCTCGGGGAGAGTGGGCGCAAGAGTCTGATTCACTTGGAGGGATTGCATTTGATTTGTCATAAGTTGCATAGAGGTGAGCAACTGCTGGAGTTGGTTTTCCATAGCGGTCATACGATCACGCATTTCGGTTTGGTCGGCCATTTTTGCTCTTGATCGTGTAATGATAGGCAAACGTGGAGGATCCGTTATCACCTAATTAAAATAAATGAATACACATAAGCATTTTGTATAAAACATGCCGATCCATGACGAAAGTCTAATTCCTTTTATTTATGAAATTGTTTGACATTGACAATTTAAAAACTTGAAACAAATTAAAAATGTTGAAATAAAACACTCCCCTAAATAAATTGAAAAAAACTAAATAGATTCAAGCCACTTTATTTGGCCCGATCTATAAACAAGGAAGCCAATCTCGACATAATTGCCTCTTCTCCTTAGCATCCTTCTTGGCTTGCTTCTCAAGTTCTTCAATCTTCCTTTTGTGACGATTAAGCTCTGCTTGTCGAGTGGGCTTTTCAGTCACATCTGGCACTTTTGGGAGAAACTCAATCGGGATCTTGTGTTGACGGATGTACCGAGTCGTGGCATAGTAAATCTTTTCCTTCCCCTCAAGCTCATCTTAGGCAAGCTCAATTTTGTTCATGACATGCGAGCCAAGCTTGTTCGATATAGCAAAACTCCTTTTTGTGATCATCATCCTTGGCGAGTGAATCGGACTTGGAACAAACTCCAGCTTAAGAGGGGGGTGGTAGATTCTTGTAAACTCGATATTGACGGGCCACCGGAGTGGGTAGTAGGAAGTGGCACTAGTGATCCCCAATAGCGGGATCGGCTCATCATCGCCATGAGAGAGACGTGCTTTGGAGACTTGGAACCATTTAGCATGCCATAGGAAAATCTTGGTATTCGGATTTTTCAATAATTTGACCCATTTTGAGAAAGAAAGATTTGGAGTTCGATCTTGATGATTTTTGAACACCTCGATGGGATGATGGGAATCAATAAGATTAATAATTTTCAGGCGAATATCAATCCTACTCATATGAGAAAAGAACCAGATTTGTAAAAGCTCAATTGGCGCACGAAAAGTTTTATCTTCATTTTCCTTAAATCGGGTGAGTGACAAGAATGTTTCAGCTAAAATAGTGTTGACAAAACTAATTCCGGCACATACTTGTTTGACCACCCATGTGATAGAAGGATTAATGGCGCCTTTACGAAGAGGAAAAACAATAAACCCGCTAAAATAGAAAAAATCCTAGCTTTTTGAAATCAGGTGATTAACAAAACACTGCCAAAAAGGAAAATGGACATGCATAACATTGGCTTTATCTTTTACCATTTCAGCTTTGATTGTTAAAAAAAGTAAAATTATTCTTCCAAGGGGCGGTTTATTAAGTTCCTTTTCAAAGGCATTCCAATGGCAACACTATATTCCTCCAATGTTGGGGTTAGTCGTGCTTACCAAATATGAATGTTGATGTTTGGGGACACCAGAAATGAGCAAGTGCTTGCATGACGCCGCTTTGGACATCGATGTCGAGGAGGGGAACAAGGCGACCAAGTCTACTTTCCACATAGCTTTGACCATCATTGCCGAGACAATCCCACCATAATTTGAGTTCAACCTTTGGTGCAGGCATGAATCGAATGTCGGACCTTCCCATTGTTTATAGACCAGGACTCAACCAACCTAATGTCATGGACTGACCAAAGACATAATAAGGTAAGTAAACTGCAAGAGTAAAGGGTAGAGAGCTTACTTTACCAGGCGATTAAAGCAATCACATAGACAAGCACATGAAAAAGTGGGGTTCGATTTCTAACTAGGAAGGCTAAGCAAAGTGGAGTAAAAAGGGTAGGATGACTAGTCGCAACCTCGCATACTAAATCAAATCCTCTTAACTCCGGCTTAAAAGAATGATACCTATAATGCGGCGCAGTCTCACGGATAGGTAAACATTCCTAACACCAAGAAAGAAACTTTCGGGATTGAGTTGGGCAACCTCTACTACGCGGCCTCGCGGTGAGGAAGTGTCGTATCCAACTCAATACCATCCTAAGTGTCCTAGTGCGGCCAAGGTCCGGCGGCGGGTTGTGTGTGCAATAGTGTAGTGCTGAATGCAAGGCATGCATGACAATTTATATCAAGCAACACTTCATAAGTGAAAGTAAACCATACATTCCTACACCTCCCTGCAAAACAAAGGTTAGCAAACACTTCCCCTTATACCTCCCATCCTGCAAGAACATTTAACACCTTAAACATTAAGGACGTACCTGGAATCCTCGCTATCAAACAAAAATATTTTTCAAAAAGAAAATTGGCCTAAGTCCACTAAGAGTTTTAACTCAAGTCCCCAATGGAGTCGCCAAGCTGTCGCGACCTCCCCGAAGCGGGTTGGACCACCTAAAGGTTCGGCTAATGGATTGTTAAGCCTAGACTTAACTCGGGCTCTCCCAAGCCCATACCAATTCGCGACTTAGGTTCAAGTTCTTAACATGCAATGATTTTTATCATGGAGTCGCCACTAATCTATTTTTGGTGGGTAGATTAGAAACCCAAGTAAAGTAATGGGAGAATTACTTCACTCCTACGAACCAGAGATTAAATGAGTTCGGGGACTTGATTACGCTAGATTTCTCTAATGCCCTTTCGGTACCATTTTCTTTTTATTTTCAAAAAAAATGTTTTTGCAGGCAGCTTGAATTGATTTTAATTTATCTTCCTAACATGTGAGGTGATCATGCAGATGCGTAAACCACAAATTTAACACCCAAGAAAGCGATGAATAAATTGCAGGACTTACCTCATAGCAACAAAAGCATCTGCGGTGTTATATCAGAATTCACATCGACAGTCTAAATATGATTTCTAATGAACACGCAATTTTTTTTTTTTCATTTTTTTAATGAAAATCATGCTTTATGCAATGTATACTACTAATTTAACATGAAATAATATGACATGATAATATGGCCTAAACTATATGATGCAAATGCGATGTTTTTGTGTTTTCTTAATAAGCATGCAATCTATCCTAGAAAATAAAACTAATTTATTGTAAGACATTTTTTTTATGAAATTCGGAATTAGAAAAATGTGAGAATTATCTATCTAAATTAAAATGTCATCTAATTTGTATTAGGAATGGGGTTAAACCAAATCCTAATTTAAACTAGAATATTATCCTAATTTAGAAATTCCTAACTAAAATGCAATTTATCTAAAAATTTCTCAAATTGAAAAACTATTATCTAGAATTAAACTATATGAAATTTTACCCTAAAATGCAATCATATGCAAAGAGTGCCAGAATTCTAATTTTTTTTTATTTTTTTGTATTAATTTCAAAATTAAAAATTGCCAAGTAATTAAATATGAAGCCTAAGTTAAAACTAGCAACCTAAATTGATCGATTTGATTTCCTTATTTTTTTAATTCGAAATAAAATTCCTATTCTAAATATGCAAACCATAAAACAGGAAATAAACCTAATTCCAACCTACATGAAATGCAAATGCAATTTTTTTTTTGTATTTTTGAGAAAAACAAAACAATTAAAAGATGCCAAATCCTCCATGGTTGTTTCGCTAATAAAATCAATAAATTGATCTTAAGTCTTAAAGATCAAAATATCAATTTTATTCCGCGTGATTAATTATTTCATCTAAAGCCTTATAGATGAAATAAAAAAATCATTGTGCGGTCGCGAATTAGGTGATATGTCAAGGATTTTCAAGCATGCATCAAGAACTAATTCAAATAAAGGGACAAAATAGAAAATAACATAACATAAAAAACGAAATATTAAAGATAAAATAAAATAGATCTACCTAATAAACCTACCTAATTTGAACTTATTCCAAATTTGCCTTAATGGGTAGTACTTTGTAGACCACGATGGAGGCTCGGCGCGGATAAGGAAGGTGGCTGTGGTGGTGGGTTGCTACCGATGGTGGTTCGCCGTCAACCGGAGCTTCGGCAAGTGGCAACAAACGCAGACCAACAGCGGCAAAGCAGCAACCACCGCTGGTGCAGGAGAAGCAGAGGGCGTGCAACTCACTAGCGTCGGGGTCGGGCGTGGCGATTGAAACGCAACAACAGCTTACGGTCAAGCTCGTCGCGGGCTTGATGGGGGTAACTCGGGTGCAACAACCGGGGAGAGAAAGCTGCTCGTCGCGGCACGTGCAAGGATGGAGCAGCAAGGCACGTCTTGGGCCAAAAGCAGGACGGGGGTGACGACCTGGACTCAAGGGAACGTTGCGGGCGCAACAGGGTCGCCGGGGCTCCGAGGACGGCTTGTAGGGCTGGAATTTTGATGCCAAGGTAGTGCGTGCGGGGGGGGCATTTTGCCGGTGCGGGACACGGGCGAGCGAAGCGCGGCCGCGGGTGCAAGAGTCGAGGCGGTAGTGCAGCGACGACGGGAGGTGCAGGTGCGGTGACGAATGAACAGGAGTGACGAGCGTCGGCGGTGGTGCAAGGACGGTGGTGTGGCATCGGGCACGGCGGGTGGAGGCGAGCGGGTCGTGGGTCGTCGGGTTGAGGCCGGCGACGGGTGAGTGGGGCTCCGGCGCGGTGACGAGCTGCAGAGGAATGGAGGATGCTAAGGCGGATCGGAAGCTGCTGGTCGTCACGGCCACAGTAGGGGCGACGAACGACGGTGCGAGCACGTGGGTGGTGCTCGCACAGGCGATGGCCGCCGGAGTGGCGGTGACTGGTGGAACGACGAGGCAGCAGCGACGGGCGGAAAAGGAGTAGCGTCGGGTCGTCGTGGGTTGGTGCGAAGCGGCGAGGCGGCGCGCAAGGTGGAGGCGCGGCGGTGCAAGTGCAGAGCGAAGAACTCTTAGAGCCTCAAAAGAAGAAGAAGGGGTCTTGTCTTCTTTCTTCTCCTTTTTTTTTTCGCCTCTCACTTCCACTCTCCCTCTCCCTCTCTCTTTTTTTGTACTTTTTCCTGTTCAGCTCTTGTACCTGATTTGTTTCTTTTTTTTTTCTTTTTCTGACAAACCCTCTATCTTTTAATCTCCTCCTCTCTCCTTTCACTTCCCCCCTCACTTCATTTTTCCTTGGTTCTCTCGACGAGCATCTCTTATTTTTTTTAATCTTTTCCTTTCTCTCCACTCGTGTGTCTCTCTCTATGGGCTCTCTCTTTTTTAATAACTCTCACAAAACCTCTTCAGTCAATTTTTTCGTTCTCCTCCCCTTGCCCCCTCTTTCCTTGCTTATTTATAGGCAACAAGTGAACAGGAGCAGCCGCAACTTTCCTTTGCTTGTTCAAGTTTGTTTCTTTTTTTCAAATATGGTGGCCACCCATATGCTTCTCTAGGAAGGAAAGTATTATAAAATGTCAGCCCATCTTTTTGCATGCAGGAGAATTTTCACGTCCCCATTCATGTGTGCATGTGCATGCATTAATGAGGGGAAGAAAATGCATGTCCATGGATTCTTCTTTCTTCCTCATGCTTGGGGCTTCTTATACGGCTACTTGTCCCTCCCTTCTATAGGATAGCCACAATTTTTGACTTTTCTTGTTTATTATTTGCTTCCTCCTTCAGCAAATTGCTCGTTTACTTCTCCTGACAACCCACACTTGAGAGAAAGAGAGCATATTATATAATATATCATTGGCTCATTTTGCCTCTCTGAGGCTCCTCACGTCCGCCAAATTTTTGCGCATGCATGTGCATGCATTAATGAGCGAGAGACAATGGACGTGCAGGAACTTCTTTCTTCTCCAGCTGATTTGCTCTCCAAGAAGGAGAGAATATTATAAAATTGTGAGCCCATCTTCTTGCAGACCTTCTCCGGAATTCTCGCGTGTGTAGTGGAGAATTGTTCTTTGGTTTCTTCATGCTTGCGGCTTCTCTAGAATTTTCGCGTTCTCCCTATTTTATCCATGCATGTGCATGCATTAATGAGGAAGAAACAATGGACGTGAAGAACTCTTCTTTCTTCTTTCTTTGACTTTCATTGTGTGTTTTCAGATCAGCAAGAGAGAGACCACCTTTTGTGCATGTAATCGACCGCGAGCCGCTGCGTTTGGTTGTGTTTTGGTACCAATGCAAATGCAACTACATGAAATGCAATTTCACTTTTTTTTTTGCATGCAACTAATTACTAAATAATTAGGCAAAAATTTAGGTGTCAACAGCCCTTCATCGATGACGCCTATGAAAAGGTCTCCAAACATAGTGGTCATGTATCTGGCCCTTCTTTCTTTGCTGCTAAGGGTGGTACTCCATTGCCTGAATAATACCTGGCCTCTACCAGCCCTTGATAAAATGTCGGCGGTATGTGATTTGACATTTCTGATCTGACTGACTTCAGATTTGAATACCACGTTTACTTTGTCAGTGCGATCAGGGAGCGAATTGCTCTGGAATGAGAAAGATTTAGTGTCTAATAAGTTTTGGATTCGACTCTTGATGGCAAAGCACTCATTAGTCGAGTGCCCCACTTCTCCCATGTAATAGTCACATTTTTTGGACGGGTTATAGCTGGAGAAGTTTTCAGCGTTTGGTCACTATAGCTCAGTCGAGAGGAGGTTCTTATTTTGGAGGATTGCGAAAACTTGTGATGGAGATCTGGGAAGTGGAGTAAATTGTCTCCTGTTGCTATAACGCTGGGACAACTAATGTCTGGTGGTCTGTTGTTGTCCTGCACTTGTTTGAATTATTGGAGGATGATTATAGGTCGCATTGACATTTACTAGGAGTTCTTTGTCTTTCTTTATGCTGAGCCTACCTGTGGGTGTAGGTTTAGTGAACCAACCATCTCTCAACTCTATCTTGATTTGCTCGTCTACTAGAATGAGTTGATTAAATGATTTAGTGATCATGGTTACCCTTCGATTGCAATACTCGTAAGGGAGGGTTTTGATAAATATCTTTCTCAGCTCAAAATCGGTTAGTTTGGGACTAATTTGAGCAGCTAGATATCTCCGTCTAATGGCATACTCTTTGAATGATTCATACTTTTTCTTATCGGTACGCTCAAGATCCTCGCAAGAAGAGGTAATGTCAATTATGAATTCGTACTGCTTGAGGAATGCCTTACTCACTTTACTCTATGTTTCGAGGAGGTTTATGTTTTTCGTGATGTACCACCTCAAGGCAGGGCTTACTAGACTTGATTGGAACAACTGGATCATCAATAGTGTATTATTAGCGTGTTGGGCCATTCGAAATAAGTACATTTGCAAATGAGTCGATGGGCAAGTCGTGCTGTCATGCTTTTCAAATTCGGGCATTTTCAATTTTTCTAGTATTGTGACTTTAGAATAAATGAAAAGGTCCGTCAAAGTAGGATCTTGGAGGCCTTGTAGTTGTTTCAGCCTCTTCTCAAGCTTTTCGAAGCGTTTGTCATGCTCAGCTTTAGACAAACTGTCTGGCTTTGCTTTCTCAATCGCGGTTTGGTGCGGATCATCCTCCAATTCGGGCATGTTATCATCGGTATCTCCACCTTGATCACCCCTAGTAGATGATTATGGCAACAATACCTCACTTGAGGCCGGGGCGGGAGTGAGTTTGCCATGAATGGAGTCTATTTGCTTTGAAAGTTGTTGAAGCACATTGAAGGCTTGCTTCATTTCACTTTCCATGACTGCAACATGGCTTGGTACATTCTCTTCGGCCATTCTTGCTCTTGTTTTTGAACGAGTCTTGATTGGCAAACGTTGACGTTCCGTGATTACCTAGGTTGTGAATAAATAAGCATGCGTAAATATAGGGCATGAATAGGAAGTCAGTCCATGATGACGACCTAATCCTACCATTTTATTTATTTATGAAAAGTTTGTACATATAAAGAATTTCCTAAGCATGAATTGAAAAAAAAAAAAAAGCATGTGACATGTTAACATGGACTAAAAAGATATTCAACTTGAAAGACAATGAAAGCATGAATTGCAACAAATTTTCAAAAAGACTTCTATCCCGTTTTGAAGCAAATGAAAATTCTTGCATAAAAGAATTTTGTAACATGCTTGAGGAAAAAGATAAAAACACTGATTGAAAGTAATTTCCTTGACCAAAGTTTTTTTTTTTAACTTTATGAGAATTATTTCCAAATTTAAATGACCATGGCACTAAATCCTAGACTAATCATGAACTGCTCTATATATACATGAAGGTAAGTAAATTGCAAAGTACAAAATATATATATATATATATATATATATATATATATATATATATATTTACTTCACGCGAGAAAATTGATGATAATCACACAGACATGCGTATGATATGTGCGGCTCAATTTTTAATTGTCAAGGCTTGTTGAAATTAAAAGGATGTCTACCCATCGCTATCTCGCGCTAGCATCACATCCCCTTAATCTTAGCTAAAGAAATTCGGGAAAAAGAAAGGCAACTTCTACAATGTAGTCTCTCATTCGAGGCAGTATCTTTCTTAACACCATCCTAAATATCCTATGGCGGCCCAAGTCCAGCAGCGGGGTTGTGTGTGCCATATGTAGTGTTAAAACAGTAAAGCATGCACAACAGCTTATAATCATAAGAAATTTTATTTTAACGAAGTAAAAAAAGCTACTAACCTGCATGAATAAAAAAAAAAAAGTAAGCAAAGCATTTAAACAAGATAAAAAAGGCCTAAGTCTTCAATTCCCCAGCAGAGTCGCTAAGCTATCGCGACCTCTTTTTTTTTTTTTTTTTGCGCCTAATTAGGGGTGGGCACTTACGGAGGCTAATGGTTTGGTTAGATCTATTTTAGCCCGGACTCTCCCAAATCTACCAATTTATAACTTAATGGTCCAAGTTTTTAACCTATAAGTTAATTTTAAAACGAAGTCGCCACTAATCGGTTTGGGGTGAGTCAATTAGAAACCTAAGCGAAGTATGAGGAGAAATATTTGCTCCTGCACAACCAAAGAAATTGGGATTGGAGACTTGATTACATAAATTAATCACTAATGCCCTTTCGATACCTAATCTTGTTTAAATTCTAGGACTTTTTGGATTTTTGAGGGGTTTTCCATACATTTGTGGAGAAAAAATATTTTTTGACATTTTTCTATTTTTTGAACATAAAAGGGATTTTTTTTTTTCGATTTTTGGCCTTTTTGGAAAATATAAATCACTTTTTGACTTTTTCTAGCTTTTTCGGCTTTTTTAGGAATTTTTTGATTTTTTTATTTTTTAATTAAAATATTACCATAATATTAAAAATATTAAAAAGGCGACTTGGGTCGGATCCCCAGATTTGGTCCGGCCCGAGCTGCAAGCCCAAGACCCGGACGGGCCTACAACGCAGGCCCGACCCAGGATTTTTATTTTGTTTTTAAAAAAAGGGCTCAGCCCACACATGGAATTGGGCCTATTTTAAATAAAAAGGGGATGGCCGGCCCAAGTTCCAAGACCGGCCCAACGACCTAACCCATTTGAGGAAACCCTAGGGGAATCGGGTTATGCGCCCGACCCGATTCCACCCGGTTTCATAGCGTTTCCTCCCTCTCTATTTGCGGCACCAAAGGAAGGGCTGGGGTGGTGGCTCGCATCGACGATAGTAGCGGCGTAGAGGACGGCGGTGGTTAGGTCTCGAGAGGTGAAGTAGCGACATGGATGGCGTGAGCAGGGTTCGTTGTCACCTGTCCTTGGCATCGGCATGGCGGCGAGATGAGGCATCGGCATGGCTAGCTGCAAGGATGTCTTCGTTCGGGGGTGTAGTAATAGGAGCGAGAGCAGCGACACAGCTCAGTATAGTGACGGCGTTCGGGGACAAAACAGTGGTGGAACGGCGGTAGAGCCCAGCAGAAGCCTGGTGATGACGTCGAGGCACGGCTTGGCACCACAAGGGATAGCGCAGTAGCGACGGACGGTGTTGGGGAAGGGCAGCGGCACAGCTTGAGGTAGTTGTCTTGCGGATCTCCATATCTGTCTTCAGATCTTGACCCTTCTATTCCTCCAACCTCAGCTCAGCCCCTCACTCTTTCTGGTTTCTCTCCCGCTCGGGCTCGCTCGCCTTTCTCTTGGATCTCCATATTTGAAACTCAGATCTCAGCTTGGAACCCTTACTCCAACCAGATTTGGATCTTCGGGTTGGTCGGCTCTCGGACGAAGCGATCGAAGCTGGCTCCCTTGGATCCTCTCTTGGCCATGCTCATTGTCCATTTATTGGCCTTCCTTGACACCCTATTCATAGGCGGGGGGAAGGCCAATCGCCGGAGGTTCGGCCCCCGGTCGACACACGGTGCGGCTGAACTGGTGTCCCATCGCTGCTACTCTTCCCCACTTCGTCACACGTTGTCGTTGCAACGCGTGGTCTACAGAGACAGATGAGGAAAGAGGAAGGAGGAAGGAAGAAGAAGAAGGGGGAAGAAGGAAGAAGAAATTGGGGGAAAAAGGGCCTTGTCGCGTGGGCCGAGCCATGGGGGCCCGCGCAAGAGAGAATGAGGGGCTGGGCTTGTAGGCCCAGCCCCTTTGGCTGCTATTTTGTTTTCTTGTTTTTGTTTGTTTTTCTTGTTTTGTTTTTATTAGTTATTATCCGAAAAAGAGGACAAAATAAATAAAAGAAATTTAAAGCCTAATTAATTAAAAAACCTACTCAAAATTTAGGTGTCAACAACAATGATTAAGAATGCCTCTACACAGATTTAGATGTTCTATTGGACTTTCTTAAAGTGGTTCAGACATAGGTGGTTTTCATTTTGATTCTCAGTCAGTTTACGACAATAGTTTCAGGATTCCTAACCAGAATATTCTTAGAATCTCCCTCCAATACAATCTCTTTAGTCTCTTTTGTTTGTTTCCTCACCCTAGATCCTACCACAGATTTGTCTTTGTACAGCATACTTTCATTGATCCTAACATCATCAATTTTCGTTAGTTTCCTACTTTATTCATCTCAAAGTCGATTGCCAAAATGGTCAAAACCATACTAGCCTTTGCATCAAGTTTGTCTCCAATTTCGAAATCCACGAGCAAATATGGAAACCCAACACGAAACTTTCAGTTGTAACATGAACTTGATGTCGCAGAATCCGATGTGAAATGCACAAGCAAACAAGAGTTAATGATAAACTAATAACAGCAGATAAAACTATAGTGAATATCAAATCAAAAGATCTGCTAGGCCTAAGAAAAGTAGTTTTTGTTGATACGAAGCTATAGAGATGTCGTTTTCATGTCCTAATGCTATGGTTGAGAAGATTGCTTGCCTGTACTGGTTTCCGCTCATCTTCGACACGGCAATCGGCCTCAACAAGGTGCCAAGAACTGTCATGTACCGTCACCCAATTAATGGGAATTGCGCATGTTTTAGTTTCATAAACTTCTTAATTTTCACTAGAGCGATCTTCAGGGTACTCACGCGACAAAAGGCGATGATAAAACTTCACGTCAATGATTCCAAGACCACCCAACCTCTTACCGAACAGAGCAATAATAGCAAAAAATGAAACCGGCGAGAGCCAACCCATAAATCAGCTTTGTTAGGAATTTTTCTGTAAATGGGCAGCCATTAATAGCAAAACCTTGTGTTAGCTAAAGAAAGACTCACTATATATGAGACGTTTTATGATAGTCCATTATAGTTATGAGAATAATTGTCCGAAAAGTTATAAACTTGTTGTATGATGGTCAAGTCAATCCTAAAATTTTTAATTTTATTAATTTAGTTATAAACTTTTTGATGATTTGTTAATATAGTCATTTTGATTAATTTTTGTTGGAAATTGCTTAAGCGACAATTTAGTCATTATCGGCCCTCCTACATGGTCATCTGACATTGACCAGCATTAATGTGAACAATTTTTGCATATAGAGAGGGAGACTTAAATAAGGATCATGCTAGGTTTGATGAATTCACAAGCTTGATGTGCGTTTGATGAACCAAGACCTAACTAGCGACTTTATTACTACGTAGACATGATGCACTAGCTTAGCTAATCTTGTATGGCAGCAATTAAGTTGGATGGACGAATCAGGCACTACCATTGTTTTTCTTGTTGTTGGATGAGCAAGTCCATATTTCATTCATGTCCCTTGATCTAAATGCTTCCTTGAAACTCCGACTGACTCTTTCTTGGATTTAATTTCTCGCAAACTCCAAAATCTCGACAAGGCCTGCCGACCTTTGCTGTTCGAGAAATGCATGAAGCAATTCAACGTTGCATGGTGATCGTAATCAAGAGATTATATTGTATCTTTGTGGCGTACGATCTTTTCCCCCTTTTCACGTCACTAGTTCTTATATAAAAACTTATAGGTTCAAGTGAATATTGGTCATCAAAAAGTAGACATGGATGTCGATCTACCGAAAATTTGCAAACGTGATATGTTCGTAATTGTGTATCTAAGTTATCATCCTCCATTCATAGTAGTTTTATGAAGCCGTTATTAGATTAATTATTGCCATAACTAAAAGTTTAATGCCGTAATGGGTACCAAGTGAAGAGATGTGCTAGTTGGTGAATATTGTTGGAAGATGTGATTGAGATCTAGAAGATTTGTGTCGATTGGAATTGATAGCAATTGTGATTATTTTAGGATTAGAAAGACTAGAAAATATTTATTTACTTTTTATTGAGTCTTCTCTTGTAATATATACACTCTTGTATACAGATTATACATCAAATGAGATTGATACATTTTCCTATCCAAATCTTTCCTACGTTTCTCCTTCACTTAGATTTGTGACGTGGTATCAGAGAAATTATGACCCTGGCATAGCTTCCACATTCCTTTCCGAATTGCGTCCATTTTTTTTTTTTTTTGTATTGTTGTTGTGACACCCATTCTACAAAACAAAACAACATCCGGTAGGAATTCATTCTTGAACTTCTGTCTTCACTTTGCCAAGAAAATTCAACTTGCAGAACAGAGTTTCTGTAGGAATCAATTTTGAAAGGAGAAATTTTTTCATTATGACCAAACCACAAAACCTAACCTCAGCCTCCGACGATCGGTCTGCAGGAGAGGTAACGCCACAAACCTCGTAGAACCAAGATTCATTTGTAATAGTTACTGTGTCCAAGCAACAGCATAGTCAAATCTAGAGTCAGGCCCACCATGCGCAATGGCAACCTATTCCGGCTCAATTTAATGTGGGGTAGCCTTTTTCGGGCCATCCTTACCAATGGGTACCATATCCATGGTATTATGGGCCAAGCCCAAATACATCATTGCCGGGCTATTAGAGTAGCATGCAGATTGATGGAGGCCCACCAACCAACAATGGAGCAAGCTCAACCATCAGCCCGCAAAGACGGGCGGGTCAGGCAAATTGGATATAGGAACGAATCCCTACTCGAGTTTATTCAATGCGGGTCATGGAACCGGATCTAGTGATTTAGGTTTAGGAGCAAATCCCTACTCGAATCCTCTGCTCGGTTTTTTCCCATACTAGATCCTCGCTAATAGCGGCGGCTGGAACCCGGCAACACCTTTTACACAACAAATGTCGACAGACCAGAACTGAAGCTTGTCGCTTAGCAGTTAACAGGACCAGACAATTACTCAAGCTGGTCATGGGAGTTCCGACATGTGCTGGTAACGAAAGACAAGGAGGGTTTTATTGATGGAACAATTCCGATTCCATTCAACAAGCGAATGGCACGACTTTGGAAGAAATGCAATCAACTAGTTAGAACATGGATCGGAAATTGCATCACTTCCAAAGTCTTGGCCGGACTTCCCCGACGGAGGATTAAAGAAAAATGTGGGAAAACATTAAGGAGATGTATGGAAAATATATTTTCTTTGACACATCAGATCTCGGAACTGAAACAAGGAAACATGACCATTGCAGCCATTTATAATAAAATTTTAGCTCTATGGAATGAGTTAGAAGTAGCTGAAGAGAAGTTCGATTGGCCAGAGCCCATTCTATAGCAGTACAAAAACATGTGGGAAAGGGAGAAGGCAATGAGGTTTCTCCTCATTCTAAATGAGACTTATCTCTCGTTTCGCTCACGGATCTTGACCATGGAACCCATGCCGAGCTTTGGCCGCATCTATCAACTTGCTATCCAAGAAGAGAGCCAACAGAAGGCGGAGGACTACAAGAAAAGTGGTGAGGGAATGGCTCTGGTGACGAAGGTTTTTCTCACCCATCGTAGAGAACCACAGGAGGGAGAGAACATCAAAGGATGCATCTAGGGTTTCTCAAAGAAGACCCTAGAAGATACAAGAAGCTAATGGAAGGCCATGATTTCATCGAACGATCGGACGGCTCGCAATCGACTCTTGGAGTAGTTGGATCTGACGGTCCATGAAGCAGCGGTACACCTGAATCTAACGGTCCACGTGGGCTGAATCTTTATGGATCGGACAGCTCACACGGCCATTTTTTCTCTGGATCTGATAGCCCATATGGGGCAACATTGGCCCATGTTTTCCAGCCCATGAACAAGCCTTCTTTAGCTGCAAAAAACAACAATAAAAAAGGAAAGGGTAAGTTATATTGTGAATAGTGTAAGCGTCCACACCATACAATTGAAAATTGCTGGAAATTGCATAGTAAACCTAGCAAAAAGGAAAAAGGGAAATTTTCAACCATCTTTCAGGTGTCGGGTCAACCAGCAAACAAGTCAATTACCCATGAGCAATATCAAGAGCTGATGGAAGCCTTAAAGAAATTGGATGCTTCCGATAAAATGGGAAGCTTCACAGGTATTTCCTATTGTTTGATGAACTCAATTTCAAAGGATGCATGGATTATCGATTTAGGTGCTAGTGATCACATTGTCTGCGATAAAGGTTTCTTTTCCAACATTGAGAAGTTATCTTTTCCTATATCAGTACAACTCACAAATGAAAACACCACACATGTTGCAATGACTGGCATTGTGAATCTTAGTTCCCTCATCACACTTCCAAATGTGCTTTATGTCCCTAATTTCCATTTCAACCTCATATCAGTCTCTCGAGCTTGTGAAGAAAATTCCTGTCATGTCTTGTTTGATTATGATAAATGTTTTTTTTAGGCCCTTTCAACTAACATACTGATGGGCTTGGATAGAATCTATCAAGGGCTGTATTTTTGGATCAATCTTCTGAGCATTTTTAAATTATCTCATATTGAATTCAATAAATCATTGGGTAACACTGCTACCAATGACAAGAATTTTCTTCATCATCAAAGATTGGGTCACACTACTTCATTCACTTATCCTCGATGTCCTATTTGCCCTTTAGCAAAACAGACTCGTGCCCCTTTCCAAAACAATAGTTCTCGAGTAGACGGTATTTTTTCTTTAATTCATGCTGATGTCTGGGGACAATACCACACTTTGCATCATGATGGTTCATGATTTTTCCTCACAATCGTTGATGATTTCTCACATGCCACATGGGCGTTCCTCATGCAATCAAAAAATCAAGTGCTTTCTCACCTAAGGATTTTTCTTTCCTTGTCCAAAAATCAATTTGGGAAGCCGATTTGACGCATTCGCATTGATAACGGAAGAGAATTCTTTAATGGTGAATGTGCCTCTTTGTTTTCCTCAAATGGAATCTTGCATGAGAGTTCCTGCACTTATACCCCATAGCAAAATGGAGTTGTTGAGCGAAAGCACCGTCACCTCTTATGTAATGAGCAGCTGTGACGTCCCAGGGCGTCACGTATTAAGTGCAAGCAGAATTATCATTTATCATTATTATCTTGCCTAATTTGTAAACTCCCTTAGATAGCCTATAGTGTTTACCATTGTAGGTTAGCATGTATAACATGGATTATTTAAAATCACAAGTTTATATTATGAGGTTATCCTGCAATCACTCTACCTTCAATTTAAGTATTGGCCAAATCATTCATGCACATAAACAAGAACACGAGAAGCTTCATTTCTTCTTATCATCATCACGGCTTACAAAATTTATCAACTTGGACTCTTTCCATCTTCATCGCCTATATATACAACATATACATAACAAAAATCAGGCGTAACAAAAGTCAGGGATAAAGGGTGAGGGTGTCTACTCCACGAGTTCCCACACAAGCCTGCATCTAATAAAAAACAAAAGTCAATTAGCTTCTACAAGATCAAAGGCGTCTAGGCACTGCCCATCCCGCTCCAGGTCCTCTTGCTCCAAAGGGTAAAGGTCCAAACATCTCCCCTTCATGGTTGATAAACCATGCAACGAACGTCATCGGTATCAAGTCAGCTCTACCGTCATCCAGCCATAAAAGTAGCCTTATACATGGAGAAAACCATGTCAATGTGAGGATCATACACGTCATGAAGAGAAACATCAAGACTCACTACCGCCCCGTATCGAGCTACTGGCGGTACATCCATGCTATCAATCTAAAATTGAAGGTATGAGCAAACAACCTTGCCCAGTAAAGAATGATAAAACTCTAACTTAAACAATCTACAACCATCAAGATTCCAAGAGAATCATCAAACAATTTAGGATGCTAAAGGAGATATATCACAAGCATAAACAATTGGATATTAACACATTATGTATATAATCACCTTATGAGCATCCATTTCTATGCTTACCTTTCTCAAGCTCAATCTCATATCAAGATGTAATGCAACAATAATAAATGGACTCACTTGCCAAATAGAATTATATTTAGTGTGCACATGATCCACCCTCGATCAATCACTAACCGGAATTCAACCGGCCTGATCGAGTCACTTCCGGAAGTTATCTTATCTAGACTTCCACAATATTTCTATTATGGGCATCTCACTCCGAGGCATCTCGGTATCACACAACCGAGGTCCTCCCAAGACCACTCAACAAGGGGTATCTCACTCCGAGGCATCTCAATATCACACAACCGAGGCATCCTTGATCACACACAAGGGCATCTCACTCCGAGGCATCTCAGTATCTCTCTACCGAGGCATCCAAGACCACTCAGCAAGGGCATCCCAAACTTCCGGGGGCATCACCGGTATCTCTATACCGATGGTTTCATTCATCTTAAGCACACGTTTCACACCACCACACCTTTGATTAATGCATTTATCGTATGCAAAAGAAAAGACTCCAAAGTATCTAACCATCTATTCTAACTCTCATGAACCTAGCACACGTGCATGTCCAAATTATAAGATAAAACCTATTACGACATGTCCCATTCCATGTCGAACAGATATTTACCCCATAATCAAGCACTATGCACCGCACTCATTGCACACACATGATACTATATGCACTTATATATCTCAAATAAAATATGAGACTTAATCTTATATGACTAACATCTATTATGAGGTTCATTAGACTCTATGTGCATCTCAAAAGCCTAATATAAAAGACACAACCTCTAATATATCTTCTTGGGTCCAGACAGTTTACTAGCTAAATGTACAGTTTCGGTTTTGGACACATAAGGTATATTAATTCTTGTCGAAATATTACCAAATTTTAGTATGTTATATTTAATACATAGACTGAAAATTCCTGTGAAGAAACTTAAGTCCAATTCTCACTGTATTAAAGGTAACAATTGCCATAATCTTTACTAGCACTCTGTATCGACGTCCAGATTTCATATCTACAAAGAAAATTTTTTTACTAGCCAATTCTTCTCTATTTAATCTCAAATTTTGACATGTCATTCCTTAAGATGTGTTCTAAAATTTTCATTGAGAATTCGAAGTCAAATTCTAACTAGGTAAATACAGAAAGTTCATATAATCAATAAAGGTCAGACCGTTTCTCACAAACAGTTTACTGGTTTTTACCAAATTCACTTCTATCTCTATGTTTTTATATATTCGTATGGTTATAGCTACGTGTATAACTTGATCTTATAGATTTTCTATCATGTAGAATGGTTTCTTTCTTATTTCCATTAACATACATAAAGAAAGTAACACAGAACAGAAGACTCCATAACCGTTTTCACCTAGAATAGAATAGGTACACAATTTCCTTTACTTCTAACCCGGCTAAACCACTTATCTTTTCACAAACTTCTTCTACAATATTTCAGTGCCTAATCACAGCAACTTAAGGCACCTTCAAAATGTCTTTCTCTAACAAATAATCAATCCACAACTTGACTCGAAGTGTTGTTGCATCCGTGAGTTTGCTCATCACAGTATACACCATATCCATCCACTCAGCATCCATTTCATCACTTCACTCAGCAAAGACAGAATACTCACACTTGGATTTCAAAACATGCAAGGCTAAAAAACAACATGCAATAGTTTCTATCTTTAGTCTAACACTTACTCAACTTAGATTAACCACGAAACAGCAACTACAAACTAAATCCTTCACTGTTTGGATTGACCCACAAGCTTTCTTGACAAAACATTGGATAACTTTTAATATAGAGTTATATCTTTCCTTACCTTGTTCAGCTATTGGACAACACAAAGATGCTTCAAGATCAACACCAAAATCTCACATGCAAGAAGAAGAAATCCCTGGTTTGCTGCTGGTTTGCTTCTGGTTTCACCGCTCGACCGAGAAAAAAAGAGAAAGAAGAAGATGAAGATGGGTTGCTCGGTTTTATATGGAGAGAGAGAGAGAGAGAGAGAGAGAGAGAGAGAGAGAGAGAGAGAGAGAGAGAGAGGGTTACAAAAATTAAGGGGAAATAGGTCTACAAAGCTAATCCCTAGGCTAGACTAATGATGAAATTTGCTAATGATTGTTTTCCTTGAGTTGATAGTTTTGGTTTCTAGAGGAAAGAAATCTGTAGGTGTCACATGCAAGAGAGAGAGAGAGAGAGAGAGAGTGATGTGGCATCCAAGTTTGTTCTCTCAAGTTTAATTTGTCACTCAAAATAAATTAGTCTCTAATCCAAGTCATTTAGTTGGTTCATTAGTTTCTAATGTTTTTCAATTGATTTCTTTTGTTTCTACTTGATTTCAATCCTTTTGTAATTATACAAAGTCATGATATAACATATCGACTAGTCAATGTTAGTCTATAAAGGATTCATCACAAAAATGCTAAAGTTAGAAATTGATATTAGCATTATAAACATTAATCAAGTTATCATAACTATAATCTATAAAATAAAATCATTCGGGCCTAAATATTCATCTCTGGCCCAACAGGCTTAATCTATAACAATTTCGGCCCACTAAACTAAATCTACAAAACCAATAATTTCGAACCTTGGCCCGCTTCAAGCCAAGTCCAAGTCCATAATCTCTCATTAGATTTCTTAAATCAAATTCGTGTGGCCCATTCATTTCTCAAGCCCACACATTTCTCACAATCCATCGGGTTCACTTTTTGGCCCAATCTAATTAATCTAAGTTCCTAATGATCTAATTACACTAATGAAGGTCAGTAAAATTTGGGATGTCACATCTTAAAAGTAGCATGTGCTCTTAAATTTCAAGCATCTATTCCTAAAATTTTTTGAGGAGATTGTGTGGTCACTACAACATATCTAATAAATTGTATGCCATCATGCATTCTAGAAGGGAAAACTCCATTTGAGATATTGTATGGGAGGAAACTGGACCTGAGTCATCTCAAAGTGTTTGGCTATCTTTGTTATGTGACTACAGTAGGGCCCTGGGATAAAATGGGCCCTCGTGCTCGTCAGTGCATATTCATGAGATATCCAAACCTTAAAAAGGGATATCGGGTTTATGAATAGTCCACAGGAGAATTTTTTGTCAACAGGGATGTTGCTTTCCAAGAGGATATTTTTCCTTTCCGAGATGCCACTTCTACGTCTGCAAATGAGATGAAAACTAATCATCAATTCTTGCTAGAAGAGGATCTATCTTCTGGAGAATCATATATTATTGTTTCTCTTTCAAGACATTAGAGAATGGATACAAAATCGCCTTCAACGTCCAATGAGATTTCTACGGGACATTCAATTGAAGACCATCCTATGGAAAAGGAGTCTTAGATGACAATTTTCGTAGAACCTAAAATTATTTAAGAATCATCTTTAGTGATGCAAAATGAGCCACCACAACAATCCGGTCATGTTACTCGCCTGCCAGCCTGGACGAAGGATTATGTGTGTTCTTCCTCGAATTCATCAAGTACTCATTATCCTATCTCTTCATATACTTCATTGGATCAACTATCATCAAAACATTTATGTTGCAATAGTCGTATCTCTGAGGAATGAGAGCCTTCTAGTTATAATGAGGCAATACATAATCCACGTTGGCAAAAAGCTATGGAGGTAGAACTACAAGCCTTAATGGAAAATCATACTTGGGATATCGTACCATCACCTCCCCATCGTAAACCCATTGGATGTAAGTGGGTATATAAGATTAAATACATAGCATATGGTTCTATAAAAAGATATAAGGCCCGGTTGGTGGCCAAGGACTTTACACAGCGAGAAGGTTTTGACTACCACGAAACTTTTTCTCCGATAGCCAAGGATGTCACAGTCTGTTCTTTCTTATCGGTTGCTGCTTTTCGTGACTGGTCACTGCACCAAATGGATGTCCACAATACCTTTCTTCATAGTGATCTGGATGAAGAAATTTACATGGATCTTTCACAAGGATTACGAGACATGGGGAGTCTAAGGCATGTTGTCTTTGCAAATTCCTTTATGGACTGAAACAAGCCTCTCGACAATGGTACGCCAAATTTACTAATGCACTTACGGCTGCTAGATTCAAACAGTCCAAGCATGATTACGCTCTATTCACTTGGACAAAAGGTATGTCGTCTATTTACTTGATGATAAATGTTGATAACATAATTATCATGGGAAATGATGATTCTGATGTAAATAAGCTTAAGGAGTATTTACATTCCTTTTTTCACATCAAAGATTTAGGGTTACCTAAATATTTTCTTGGAATAAAGATAGCTCGTTTAGATCAAGGCATTTCTCTTAGCCAACGAAAATTCGTGATGGAGATTATATCAGAAGTAGGATTATCAAGGTGCAAACCAGCCATTATTCACATTGAACAAAATGCCAAGTTGACTACTGTTAATTATGATGTTGGGATATCTCCTTTTTGACGATCCATTATTAGATGACCCGTCAAGCTATTAGAGACTTGTTGGAAAATTATCTATCTCACCATGAAGAGGCCAGACATTTGCTATGCAGTACAGACTCTTAGTCAATTCATGCATAGTCCAAAACAATCCCACATGAATGCAGCTTTGAAGGTAGTGAAATACCTGAAGAAATGTCCAGGCCAAGGGATATTCCTTTCTCAAAAGTGAAATATGGAAATGACAACCTATTGCGATGTGGATTATGCTACATGTCCTATGAGTAGGAGATCTATCATTGATTTTTGTATCAAATTTGAGGAGTCATTACTTTCATGGAAAACAAAGAAGCAGTCTACTATGTCCTTATCCTCAGCAAAAGCCAAATATCGATCTATGGCTAAGACTGTTTGTGAGATAGTATGGCTACGAGGCTTATTTCTAGATCTTAGGATACAAGTTAAGGGTCCGACATTACTCTTTTGTGACAATGATTTAGCACTCAAATTTGCAACAAATCCCATACTACATGAGAGGACAAAACATATAGAAGTTGATTGCCATTTTACTTGAGAGAAGATCCAAGAAGGTGTCATTGAGACAAGAGGGATCAGAACCACGGAGTAGCCCGCAGATATATTCACTAAACCTCTTTGTCAAAGACAGCATGCATATCTTCTAAACAAGCTAGGCATCTTCGACATATACAAGCCATCAGTTTGAGAGGAAGTGTTGGAAGATATGATTGAGATCTAGAAGATTTGTGTCAATTATAATTGATAGGAATTGCGATTATTTTAGGATTAGAAAGATTAGAAAATATTTATTTACTTTTTTATTGAGTCTTCTCTTGTAATATATACACTCTTGTATACAGATTATACATCGAATGAGATTGATACATTTTCCTCTCCAAATCTTTCCTACGTTTCTCCTTCACTTAGATTTGTGACAAATATTCGAAAGCTCACGTTATGAGGTACTGTGAATCTCAGATTTTGTTGATGGGAGAAAATTGCTAGTGATTCTGAAATCTGCTGTTGATAAAGGGGTTGAAACTTGGGATTCTGCTCTTGTTGGCCAAGAAGTCTTGGGGAGGAAGAAATTCAGTGTGGTGTGATTTTTTCCGCTGCTGACATGCTGGCGGCGGAGTTGAGGGTAGTGAGATTGAGAACGGACTGTCCTTCTTCAAACTCCCCATAGCTACAACTTGTCATCGTGCTATTGAGACTGGTCCTTCGAATAATGTCCATTTTCCTAAGCCAAAGAGTTCAGATACTGACACTTCTGGTACTCCTATCTGGATCAAGTTACTCTTAAATTCCTCTAGTTGTTATGTCTTTGGAGGGACTCAGTTGTTTCAGATGCCGTTGAATTACTCCTTTGCAGGCACGAAAACTGACTTCTTTCTGTCTGCAAGTTGTTGGAACATGATTAGAATCAGAAAGCAGAAGACTCATCTGTGACATCCCAAATTTCTGATTCTGTTTTCAATTAAATGAGACGGACTTTTCATCGACGTGCTTATAGTTCAATTCTCCGAGCTGATCACTCACGAGATAACTAGTCTATCAGGTGAAGCCATTAAGGAATTTAAATGCAATAGGCTTGAGAATCTGACCATGAACCGACTGCTCGACCGTATAAATCTGCAAGGATCATTACGACACTGTCAGAATCGAATAGAGATCAGTAATAGGTCGATTCGACTGAGATATGTAATTAGAGTGTGGGTGATTCCACCTGATTTCAATATCCTCGTCGACGGCACTAAACTGATTATTCGTCGTTTTGGGTACCCTGTGTCCGTATTTGAAACCTCGAGATTTGCACGACAATCGGGAGTCGCTAATGTGTCGAAGATTTATGTCGTGGCTTGAAAATAATCAACCACAGTCAATTGCACTGAAAATTTCCTAAAAGCTACCCGGTAGATTAGGACGCGCTCAAATCGCGCCAGATTGAAATTAACCGTGATTTTAAACCCGGATTCAGAAATTGAAGGTTCTGGCATGTCACAATTCATTTTAGGAACGTCGACTCATCTCCAGAAGATTTTTCTACAAACCGAGATTTTTGGCGGAAAAGCAAAGTAAGGCCGTTTTTGTTCGGGATTGTCAGAGGGCCGTTTTTAATCGAATCTTCGGGATGCAAGTTGGATCATTTGACGGGGAAATGTCATGAGAAGGCCGAGGACACATGGGTTGATTTAATTGAGCTTCAATTGGATGGAATTGAGTGAGAATTGATTTAATTTGATGCACAAATGTCTAAAATTCGTATGCCATGGGGCTAGGGACATTTTGCACCTATTAACAAGCTTGTGGAGGAAGCTTGAGGAGAGAGAGTGGCTGATGGCATGTGATGTCATGGTGGGGGGCAAGTGGAAGGAGAGATTGACAAGTGTTGCAAGCTAGAGAGCCACCAAGGGAGCCCCCCCTCTTCAGCAGCTTCTTCTCCCTTAATCCAAGGCTTTCTCCATTGTTGTTGTCCATCTTGAACTTCAAAGAACCAGAGGAGATCAGCCCTCAGCCGCCCAAGACCGTCGCTTGCCTGCCGGACCTCTTTTTCCCCTTGTTTTCCCCTCGTTCTAGTTTCTGCTCCAGCTGACCTTTCGTCAAAGATTCGAGTTAAAAGTTATCTTCCCGTGAGAATTAGCCAGCGCTCCACCCACCATCGTGACGAGCACACCTAACCCGTACCGGAGCACCTTGCCGCTCGCCGGAACGATTCTCCGGCTGTCCCGAAATCCTGAGAGAAGCCGCCGCTCGCCGGACCGCCTGGTTCTGCCCTGTTCCGCCTGTTCCGCGTTTTCTTGCTGTTTCGCCCCATTCCGACCATTCCTTTGCCCGTCCCAACCTCCAGCAAGATCCCCAAGACCCCCGGGAGCCGCTGGTTGCTAACCACCCGCTTGCCGGAGCTCCGATCGGCCTGTTTCCTCTCCGTTCAGCTGCTGTTTTCTTCTCCCGGTTCAGCTCAGATCAGAAGCAGAAAACCAGCAAGCCATGTGATCTTTGTGGCCCGTTTTCAAGCCCTTCCCGGCCTCCGTTGGTGTCGCTGCTTCGGGGTTTATCGACCGCCTTGGCGTCGTGGTCGCCGTGAACTCACCGGCGCGCAAAACCGGTGAGTTTATCTTCTAAACCTCGCTTAGCAAGTTAATCATGCTTAAGGGGTGTTTAGATTAGTCTAATTAGGGTTAGGTGGTTAGATTAGATTATTTTAATGTAAATTAGATTAGTTGTATGATTAGTTTAATGGATGTTTAATTAGGGCTAATTGTATGTTTAAATTAGTGTAATCTAATTTAAGCCCTAATTGATTATTTTTAATTAAATAATTATTTCGGATTTTTAAATATTATTTTATTATTTTATATTATTATAATATAATAATTAATTATTTAATTTTCGGAATTAAATTTAATTATTTAATAATTTCGAAAATTTTGCCGGGATGGCCGGTCGTTAGAATTTCGCGCTGATCGTAGCAGTGCGGTCGGTTTGTGCTAATTGTATGTTTAAATTGAGAAATTGAGTGATTGATGATTATGGTTAATAATTCCAAAAGTGTGGAATTGTGTGAAATTGATGAAGTTGTGGTATTTAACTTAAAAATACCCGGTGTTAGCTTTTAGCACCGTAATTGATTTGTATGACCAGTTTGAATCGATTGAATTGATTGATTGATTGAATTGAGATATGAGTTGGTTTATTATTGAATTATCCGCATTGGCGAGCAATTGGTTTATATATGTCAGCTTGTGAGAGCAATGATCCATATTTCAGCTTGTGCGAGCTATCATCTATGCATATATCAGCTTGTGCGAGCTACCATCTATATCAGCTTGTGTGAGCTGTGATTTATTAATGGATGGATAGATGGTATGAATTGATAGATGATATGAATTGATATATGGTATGAATTTATCGACGTATGAGTTACACTGACGTGCAGGAAGGACTGAGGCGAGGTAAGTCCTCTATTCTCTTTGTGTGGCTAGAGCACCCTGGGGCTTATTTTCTTCCTAATCGAGTTCTAGAGGGTAGGGCTCGCTGAGACATTATCTCATCCCGGTTGTGGGATAATATTTCAGGTCCCTAGATGGCGGATCCTCCGGAGCTTTTTGGTAGACTAGTGAGGGTCACTGAGAGGATTTTTGACTTCACCGATCCCGACTGAAGAGCTGGCAAATGGACCTGTCTAGCTGATCTTAGGACAGCTTAGTTTTTGAGGACTGATCTTCTATAAATCTTTTTGTTAATAGCCTAGTCCTGTAAATCAACTGGTTTGATATGTATATAAAGTATGTGGTTGGTTTTGAAAATGTGATCCTGCTTTTCTATCCCAATTGAATTTTGTCTGGGGATTATTTACTTGCTTCCGCATGTGCATTAAAAAGAAAGGGTCGGCGACGTGTCCTGGGAAGTCGCTTTTCTATCGACCGCAGTGGGATGTGCGCGTGCTCGAGGTTCGGGGCGTGACATCATCAGCATAAGGTGGCATCGTTCCATCCCATCTTCCTGAGTCAAAGAGTCTTGATATTGATACTTCTCGTACTCCTACCTGGGTTAAGTTACTAAAAGTTCCTCCAACTCTTAGGTCTTTGAAGGGACTTAGTTATGTTTCACATGCCAATAAGTACTCCTTTGCAGGCGTAAAAACTGGCTTCTTTTCATCTGCAAGTTGTTGGAACATGATCATAGTGAGAAGCAGAAGGTTTTTCCTTTTTCTGGTGGAAGAGAAAGCAGACGGTTAATCAGCATAAGTTGGCGTCGTTCCATCCCTGCATGCCAAGGTTTGGTTTCATGATTTCGATGGGCATGCTTGATGAGCTGCAGACTTTGCACAGGACGAGAACGTGGAGATCTGTCTACGATCTCTTGTTTTTGTGTAGTTTAGCTGCTGAATTGCTAGAACATTTGTTTACGTGATATTGAAAATTATCTATCATACGTGATATTGAAATAATCATAAAGCAGTGATAAAAGTATAGATTATTGGATTGACATGCAATAAGAAATTATTTTTTTTATTCCCAATCTTTTAATAAGGTCTTCTATGTTGGAAGTGCCTTGTCTCGTATAAAATGGACGGGTTTGTGTAGGCCAATTGAAGTCTTCTATTCTTACAAATGAAAATGATGGGCTCAATGGGCTAAACCCTAATACCTGCTAATACCTGCTTGCGAGTGCATGAGAACTAAATTTGGCACCATTCAACAATTATTATTTTTTATTTATTAAATTCGAATTTATAATTATAAGATGACCTTTTTGTCCTATTGAAATAGTGTGACTGTTCATGAAAGAGTTTTTATTATTTAATTTTGAATTTTATTTTTTCTACCTATTATTTATTAGGCGCTCTTACAACTTTTGAAATGTTGTATTTGTTCAAATGTTAGTTTTTAGAAGTTATAAAATTCAGAAGAAAAAATTATTATCTAATATTATTTTTTACAATACAAATTTTCACTATGTCTTTTTTGAAAGTATCTATTTCCAATGCAACCTTTCCCGAAGCATCTATTCTTATAGAGTGATATAAATTTGTCATTTTCTGTCTTACATTTTTTTTTCTTGTTGATTTTTCTTTCTCAAAGTACAGCTTTTGTTTTTTAATTATTTCATTTTGAGAGTTCTTAGAGAAATACCAAAATTATTATCTAGTATTTTTATTGAGACTTTATTATATCTTGAAGGATTTTTATCATTAATCATTAGCAATGTTGTGGGGTCAATAATTCTTTAAAGACAAGTGTCATTTCGTGTCTTAAAGTCTGATTCCGTTATTTCCCAATTGAATTTTTACCAAAATTCTAATTATTATAATTAGAGGCCCTTAATGGACCCATATGGAGCTGGCCCAACTTCTGCTGAACCCAAAGTTCTTGGTAGGCTAGACAAATCCCAAGGCCTGCCTTGGACCGGCGTCTTTTAATTAATCTGTCTCATTATCTATGCTTTTTTTTTTTTTTTTTTTTTTTGGGGGGGGGGGGGGGGGGGTAAAGAGAAGAAATAAAACATATGCTCACTCGAATCCTTGAATTCAATCGTCGATTTGCAGGGGAGAAAGTTACTGAGACAAAAGCAAAGAAAAAAGTGATATAATCATATCATATTGAATGGTAGACAAGGACAATGACATAGACGAAGCTTTCCATGAGTAATGTTAAGTGATTTATTAAGCATATTGCGAAACTGGTTTATAAAGGGTAATGGCAATTACTCAGGTGTCATGATCATGACATGAAAGTGATTGTTTGAAAATGCATATATCTTCTCCCTACACATTTGCGATGATGCTGTGCGTTCAATTTAATCGTACCGCCAATCAAAAAGGTGTTAAATTATGTTTTGAATATGAGTTCATAAAGAAAAAAATCCTAAGATAATTACGGCGTCAAGCCCGAGATCTCCAAGGTTCGCATTTGATCTCGGCTTGGGCTCATCCTGATCGGTGGCCACCGTCAGCCCCCGGCAATTGGGCGGGTAGCGATGTGGAGGTGGTGGGAGAGAGAGAGAGGTGGGGGAGAGCGGCTGCTGTGTACTGCGGTCCAGCTCGAACGGCAAACGTCGGGTCGCCTGCGACATACCCTCGGGCTTGGTGTACCTCAAATGCTTATGATCTCGACACTTAAAATCAAGATAACTTTTATCGTTAAAACATAAAAAGAAGAAAAAAAGCAAAAGCAAGCAATGGTCTTGTCATCATGATTCGAAAGAAATGGAAGGGGCGGCAGTAATACTCAACGAAGGGCGGGAGAGTCTCCTCGCCACGTTTTTGCTCTTTGTGCGAAACGTCCACTTCCATTCGCGCTGCTCCGGGCATATATTCTTGAAATCTATTAAACTGAGGCCAAGTTGCTTGACTAAACTTCACCGCAAAATCCAAATAAAAGGACAAATCGAAAAGAAAAACTATAAACTCGTTCCGTAATCGACTTGATTTTCTACATAAACCGTCCATACACATCTCAATATATATCGTCAAGACCTCGCAACCCAAAGCGTCCAAACATACCTTAGAGAAGACAGCACCTTTCGCCACTGCAACCTCCGGCGCCGTCGAATGGCATCGGAGCTCGGATACGAGCCGCCCCTCCAGCCGGTGATCAACCCTTCCCGCGCGAGGACCCCGGAGCACCACCTCGTCCCCGTCGCCAAGACGTTGAAGTCGTCCATCCTGACCCGGCTCCACGCCGGCTACTTCCGCATCAGCCTCTCCCTCGCATGCCAGGCCTTGCTGTGGAAGATCCTCCGCCGCCCGTCGCCGACGCCCGACGACTCGCTGCCCCTCGAGCATCTCTCTCATGTGATCCCTCACATGACGTTCGTGATCTTCTGGGGCTTCGCCCTGCTGGTCCAGATCTCCCTCTCGCTCCTCTATATTCTCCGGTGTTTCTTTCACTTTGGCCTGGTGAGGGCGGAGTTCCACCACCACGTCGGAGTGAACTACCTGTTCGCGCCGTGGATAGCGTGGCTCGTGCTGCTTCAGGCGGCCGACTTCACGTCGGACCTGCCGAAGACGACGTTGTACCTAGTCCTCTGGTGGGCCTTCGCGGTCCCCGTGATCCTGCTCGACATAAAGCTCTTCGGGCAGTGGTTCACGACCGAGAGGCGGTTCCTCTCGATGGTGGCCAACCCGACGAGCCAGCTGTCGGTGGTGGGGAACCTGGTGGGCGCACGGGCCGCGGCCGAGATGGGGTGGCGCGAGACCGCGGTCTGCATGTTCTCGCTTGGGATGGCGCATTACCTGGTGCTGTTCGTCACCTTGTACCAGCGGTTGTCCGGCGGCGACAAGCTGCCGGCGATGCTGAGGCCGGTCTTCTTCCTGTTCTTCGCCGCGCCGAGCAAGGCGAGCGTCGCCTGGAAGTCCATCGCCGGCGAGTTCGACATCGGGTCGAAGATGCTCTTCTTCCTCTCCCTCTTTCTGTTCACCTCTCTGGTAATCAGCACTTACCTTCCCTTCATCTCTCTAGTTGATACGCAAATCTTTCATGCTGCAGCAACAGGTTCATTTGCAACCGATCAAAGTACAGAAAAATCTGTGCAGGGTTGCTGATCTCTCGAGTTTCGATGCAGTAGGTGTCGGGGTACGTCTAGGTTAAATTCATTATTTATATGGAGTTTCATAAGATAATATCTTCAATCGACTAGTATCATGACTAAGCTTTAAAGAGGTGATCTGGCGAAAGTTCTCCCAAACCATTTCTCCAAAAGATTACAATAATAGATTGTATCATGACGACTGACTTTTCTAACTCCATCAAATTTTTAATAGACAAATGGAGGGACATAAGTAAAAAACAAAAGGGAACTGTCCTTTAAAACGAAACATAAGAATCTAGTATGATCTGGAGATCGAAATCGTGCCGACCCATCATTAGATAAAGTCTAAATATTTACCTAAAATCTTCCAAGTTGTAGTAGAAGATGCTTATGCAAGCAAATTTTTCTCGAAAATTGAAGTGGTGTGCATCTAATGTCAAAGTGGACAAATTTAGTCTTCCAGCTCAACCAATCTCTCCTTTCTTTGGATGAGGAAATTTCATAACTTGGAGTGACTAGGAAAAAATCACGTGGTACATATTTTTCTATGATGTTTCTTTAGCAACCTTTTCTTTCCACTCTTTCTTGTCCCCTTCATCAGATTCGTTTTGTGTACAGGGAAATTGGCTCTCTCAATTGTATAGATCGTACCATAGTTTAAGGGTCTAAAATGTCAAGTCCACTCAAGAAAAACGTTCAATAAACTAAAATTTCCCCCTCGATTAAGGCAACTGGGTTACGCAACTTTCTTGCGTGACTTTTGACCCCAATTACAAAATACTCATCCTTTATTAATTTATACCTCCAAAAATCTTTAATATATACAGCTTCCGCCAGCTGCTTTGGAAAGAGATGACGCAATGTCGGGTATGACCAATAAATTAGGGTTTCAGTTGACATTCGTTCTTTAATCTTGGGTAAATTGATATAAATTATTGAACTAAGTTTGTCTTGTGGCGGTGTCGAAACAGGCATGCAGACCGGCGCTCTTCAAGAAGTCGATGAGGAAATTCAACGTCGCGTGGTGGGCGTACTCGTTCCCGCTGACCTTCCTCGCCTTGGCGTCGACGGAGTATGCGCAGGAGGTGAAGGGTCCGATTGCCTCGGGGCTCATGATCGTGCTGTCGGCGCTCTCGTTCCTGGTCCTCCTCGGCCTGATCCTGCTCACCATGCTCAACACTGAGCGGCTTTTCCGCGAGGACGACCCGATCCTGCGTTTTGACAAGGGGAAGAGAGCGAGGAACTAGTCGCTGATGGTTTTTCCAGTCTGTAACTTATGACTAAAGGGGTGTTAAGGAAGAGTGCACATGTATGTCGCGACGGGTTTGTATCTTTAGGTCATTCACGGAGCAACCGCTGTGCTTAGTGCACATGCTCTTCATACCCAGGGATATTTTATTAGCGTATTTGTGCGATTTTGGGATCACTGTCCATTAATCTAAAAACTTAAACTTTAAAATGACAGCGTGATTTATCATTTAAATATGCTAACCCTGTTTACTCTCTCTCTCTCTCTCTCTCTCTCTCTCTCTCTCCGTGCGCACGAGGGTGTGTAGTATGAGATGATCTGAGCGTACACTTCGAACTTGGGCTAAGGAAACTCGCTTCTTCTACCTTCAGCATCTTTAATTTCTTGATACAAATCTTTGATAGATAGGAGATTTGAAGGTATCGGTTGATCCACAAAAGATTACCTAAAAGGAAAGTAGCCAAATTCTAAGGGATGCAATTCCAGCTTCTTCCCTTAAAATTAAAGCAACATTGTTTTGATTGTTAATATATTGTTGATCACTCAAAAACTCCGTAAAGCTGAGTCTTTGTTTAATGTGGCCTTCAAGAATTTTAAAAGTCATTCATTCATGATGTTAAAGTACCCCACATCATCGCTTGTTTATGGAGATTGTGTGCTCCTAGATACATTTGGCTTGCCTTCCCTCATGAGCTTATGCTTTGGGTTGGACATTCTAATGTGGTATAACAACCAAGTTCTGTCTTAGTTTATTTCGCATGCGCCACCCCCGTTTGTCAAATCCTCTCCTACTTTGGCTCCTACATGAGAGAGGCATTAAAATATCCCACATCACTTATCTAGAAGGTTTATATATATGTGTGGTCTTCTTCCACCTTTTTTTGATTGGACATTCCAATAGAGACTGAATTTTGATAACTATCTATCACACGATATAACAAAATGAATTCAAAAAACATCTTTCATCATCATGGAAGTGACATTGGCTATATAGATGCCATCGGTAATAGGTAATAAATTGAGCTAATAACTTCGTGTTTAGGTCGAGCTCCTAATCAATACTTTGCATGTAACCTAACTACAAATGAATAGGTTCATGTCTCTTTCTAATGCATAGTTTTTTTTTTTTTTTTTGGTGAGTGAGGATCCACCGGGCCCCCTTTCGCTTATGCTGTTTTGGGTCCCACGGTCCTACAATGCTCAAACGGCACCTGGATTGGACTACTATACCTCAGGAGAGATTAGCACAGAACCCCACCACCATGGCCCCTCACTTACAACGCTAGCAATTGCGGATTTCGAACCCTCGACTTCAGCGATGAAAGAAAGACTCTTATTCAAGCAATATTTAATCAGTCTTTAATTAAATATGGCGCATACTAAAATATCACAGCCTACGTGTGAAAAATCTTTTTGTAGAAGGAAACACTCAAGCCATTAACCTAACACAGCCAAGCCTCTTATTCTTTACTAATAACTTCAGTTTTCAACTTCGTTTGTCAAAGAAAACTATATACGTTGTCCGAGAGCATGATCGCGAAACACCCAGAGATTAAATACTCATAACATAATAAACCTCGAAAGTTTGGTTTTTTTTTTTTTTAACCCTTAAATTGTGGTCGTTACATGCAAATGGACGGCAAGGAAAAAACAAAACTGAGGGTGACGGAATGGAGAGGAAATGGATAAACAAGCAAGAGTTAGCAACACATAAAACTATGAGTGAATAATCCATTAGAAGATCGACGTGGTCCTGGGGAAAGGAGACTTTGATAAGACGGTGTCTTTGAACGGAGCTAAAGCTGATGTCCTTTCCCTTGTCCTTATCGTGCTTGAGAAGATAGCATGCATGAAATGGTTTCCGCTCATCTTGAATATTGCAACCGGCGTCAACAAGCTAACAGATAATGAATGCTGTGGAAGAGAGAATTGTGAAATTTCTTTATATCTCAGTGTGTCTCTATGTGCCATAATGAAGAGTCCATGTGCCTATTTACAAATGTTATTAATTATAAATTAATCAGAGATATACACAATCAATGGAGATATATACATAATTTTGAGAGATATATAGAATCAAAGGATATATCTCAATAATTTATAATATCCCCCTGCTCTTCATCTGTCTTTAATGACTATTCCTTCAAGAGGTTGAAGTGACTTCTCTAAGGCGTTCTTTTGGGTTTTGTAGAACAAACTCTAATCTATCCAACACCTTCTCAAATGCACTTTTCTTGAGACAACTTTTAAATCCTTCTGATCTATCTCACATGATCCTCATGCTAGGAATCTGAGTTGCCAAGTTGCCGCTCTCAAGTCCTTCATTTCAAACTCCTCTGACAATTGATGCTTCAATTTATTGATCTACCCCGTGCTAGATCTTGCAATGATCATATCGTTCACATACAACAATCAAATAATATAGCAACCATTAGATTTCTTGAAGTAACATCAATAGTCTATTTCACATCTAGTGAACTCATTATCGCACATAAATGTGTCGAATTTCTTATAGCACCATCTACAAGCCTGTTATAAATCATACAGACTTTCATTCAACTTGCAAACATAGTTCTATTTACCAAGAATTTGAAAACCTTCTGATTATACCATATATATACCCTCCTCTAAGTCACCAAGGAGGAGTGCAATCTTCACATCGAACTGTTTTACAAATTCGGAGAAAAACTTTTACTAAAAATTTCCCCTTGTTCCTCTTGCTGCCATCAGTTTCTTCTTTGATCTCATATACCCACTTGTTCTACAATGCCTTCTTTGCAAGTGTTATTTGGCACAACACCCAAGTTATATTCTTCACTCGTGAATCCAACTCATCATATATTGTTATCTATACAAAATGCACGAACAAACAAGAGGAAGTAACCTTGGCTAATAGCTTGTGTTTAGGTCACCTCCACATCAATACTTGGCAGGGAAATGTCTATCTAGCCTCTCTAATCCATGGTTCTTAACTACAAATGACACTGCCCCACTTGCAACATTCTAGCAATGTCAAATCAGTCTTTGAATTAAATGCGGCATACACTAAAAAGTCATGTCTTGCGTATGAATTATCTTTTTTAAAAGGATACACTCAAAAATTTAACCTCTCACGAGCAAGCCTTTTATACTTTACTAGTAAATTCAGTTTATAACTTCATTTGTCAATGATTACTGTATGTATAGTCAAAGAATATGATCGCGAATCCTCTGCACATTTAATATTCGTATTATAATAAACCCTTGAAAGTTTGGTCTCATTAAAATATTCCAAGAAATGGATGTCGTTGCGTGCAAAGTGACGATGAGGAAGAAAGAAACGCTAAATTAAGGGAACGAGGGTGACGTCATGGAGAAGAAATGCACAAACTAACGAGTTAATAAATAAAATGGGCTTAATAGAAAATAAAAAGCAATGTAAACTATAAATTGTCTTACGATGGAGGCTGATGTCCTTTTATTTATTTTTTTTCAAAAGATATGCTTGAAAATTGATTTTCCGTTCATCTTTAATAGGCATCCAAGCTAACAAAAAATTGTCATGTACTGTCACCCAATTAATAAGGAACAACTCCGGCATATTTTTTGCATCTAGGGACATATATAATAAATCAGATTTCCTTCACACGCGGGATCAGAGGGGAATATTAATGTTTTATCATGTTCAACCAACATAAGATTTGGGAAAGTGTACAAGTTTAGTTTTACAAAATCTAAATGAAATGCATGGCAAAAAATTTGTGTAATTAACATTTAACATTTTACAGAGATTGCGTAAAAAGTAGGATCTCGACTCCCATCTTTCGTCATGTACCAGTCATAATTGTCCATGAGAGGGATCTCTCTCTCTCTCTCTCTCTCTCTCTCTCTCTCTCTCTCTCTCTCTCTCTCTCTCTCTCTACAATGAGAGACAAGGAGAGGGTTGTTTTAGTGATAAGAGGTGTGTGCAAAGCTTTTTGTTGGTGGTTTCGAGACTACCTAACTTCTTACCAAACAGAACACTAGCTGCAAAACATTAGCAAAAAGTGCGCACGTAAATGAGCTATGAAAGAATTTTTTGTATTTGGAAGCAATTAATAGCAAAAGTAATTTATGTTTGCCAAAAAAAAAAAAACTCACTATATATGAGGCACTTTATGATAGTCCAATATAATTATTTGACTACATATGGATTTTTGGTTATGCACATATCTCAATTGGTATTAATGTAGTCACACGGCTTGGTGTAAGTTTAGTGTTTTAATTGAGGCAGATGATGGATATGGACTTATGTATAGTAAGCTCCCCTCTATTGGGAATGAGAAACGTAAAACAGATTAGTTAGAGAATCAGGCAAGCAAATAATTATGTTAAAAATCCTTCAAAATAATTAAGGGAAATTATAATGCTGTACTAGGTAATCTTTTAACTATTATATCAAGTTATAATTACAAGAGAGATCATATTAATATACAAGAAGTTTAGGTTATAGACTAATGGAGGAAATAATATGTACACTTTTTTAACAATTCTTTCATTTATCAAACTTCACAACTCCATCCTTTACCAAAAAAAAAAAAAAAAAAAAACTTTACCAAAAAAAAAAAACTTCACAACTCCATCCATCTCCTACTTTGAATTTGATCTTCAAAATGGCAATAGTCTCTACTCGTCTTTATAACCAAATTGTCCTAGTGTGGTGACACCTCCTCATCACTAACCTTGGAGACAAGGTAATGCACAACCTTAGTTCTCAATTATGACACCCTAGGTTAACATATCTGCAATATTTTTCATACCAAGAATCTTTTTCAATGATAGCGTGTTATCATCTGTCAACTCAAAGATATGAAGATACTTCAACTAAAAGTGTTTTTTCCTTGAGTGAAGTTGTCACGCCCGAACCCCGAGCGCGCACACATCCCACAGCGGTCGATCAAATATATGACATCCCAGGATATGTCGCCGACCCATTCATTTATTTATGCATGCAGAAGGGAAACAAATCCCCTGACAACATTTAAATTGAGATAGAAAAGCAGGCAATCAATCACCATACCAAACACTCATTTACAACACATAGGTTTAAATACAACTCCAAACTGTCTACAAAATAGACCAGCTCGACAAAAGGGGAACTATCCTAAAACCAATTAGCAGGACACGTTCACCGATACTTCAATCTCCACCTTTCCAGACTTAGGGCTTCGGGTCCTCCACGATCACCATCTATGGACCTGAAATTTTAATCCCACAACCGGGATGAGACGATGTCTCAGCAAGTTCAACCCTCTAAACCCCTATTAGAAAGAAAATACACCCCGGGTGGCCTAGCTACATCACACAGAGAACTTACCTCGCCTCAGTTCCTTCCTGCAGGTTAGCACCATTCAAATCACCCAATCACAGATAGTAATAGGAACTCAAACAATTGGAACGACATCACTTTCATATAAATCACAATCGCACTTAGCAGCATTCCAATTATTATTCAGTGTCACACAAGGGCATAGCTTACTCGCAGTTCGGCTATCTACTGGCATATAGCCAGGCATCGCCTCCCCCCTTGGAGCGCGACTTCGTCAGTACGTCGACGGCATTCCCGAAGGAGCATGGGCCCAGAATCTACTGCGACCCACATCCACCGCGTGGGCATCCCATATAGGGGCAAGTCCGGCTCAACAGCCCAGGATGATTCCTCTTAATTATCACACAGTTAAATCATACTCAGCCCCGGGACACTTTGCATTTAACTCAACGCTTCCACTTAAAATAGTGATCCCGGCCATTTTTCTTCATATTAAAAATGTTCCATAAATTGCTCACGTGTGTGGGGACAAGCTAATTTCGAATCAAAAAGCCAATATCTCACTTTTTCAAACCCCACTATTTAATATAATCATTAAAATCCAATTTTTGCATCAAAACCCGACATTTGGGTTTTTATGAATAAAATCCTTATTTTTCCCAATCAATACTCAATTTGCCACAATCAATCATCAAATTCAAATTCTAAATACACAGCAGCGATCGGCACGAAATTCCAAGAGTATAAGGTCCCGATGAAATTTTCGAACTTTAATAAATAATTAAATTTATTCCGACAATTAATTAAATAATAATATTCATATTTTTCGCAATCCACATTCAATTTATAAAATCCGACCATCAATTTCAAAATCCGAATGCACAGCAGCGACCGGCACGAAATTCTGAGAATTTAGGGTCCCGACAAAATTTTCGGAATCTAATAAATAATTAAATTTATTCCGAAAATAATTAAATAATAATATTTTAATAATTTCGAATAATGATAAATTATTAAATTATTAAATAATTTCGAAATATTTAAATAACTCAAGAGTAATTCCTTTATGTCACATCAATGTTTATATTAATATAAACCTTCATTTAGCCTTAAATTAAACTCACTTTAAGCTAATTAAACACATTAATATAATCCACATTTAAATAAATTAAACTAACCACATAATCACAATTAACATAAACTAAGCACACCTAAAGCGTAATTAACCCTCTAAGCGAGGTTTAGTGGGTTAAACTCACTGGATTAGCGAGCCGAGCAGACCAAAACGACGGGGACGCCGAGGAGAACAACTTTCCTCAAAGCGGGCCGAGCATCTGGGCTCGGGAAGGCGGCCAAAACGGGCCAAACGTTGGCTGCCATACCCACTAAAACCAGCTGCTGTCCATGGCGGTTTGAGGCCGAGGAAGGGTAGATCCGGCGCCGGTTCGGGTCGGAAAAGGAGGAGGAGCTACAGCGGTGGCTGGCGGCGATGAACGGCGGTGCACGGCGGCGACGAACGAGCTCCGACAGCTCTTGCGCAAGCTGAACAGCAGCTCGGGATGACGAGCTGGGCGAAGCGGGCGGAGCAGGGACGCGAGCGGACCGGCGGGCGGCGCACGGGCGGCGCGGGGCGGACACACGACGACAGCGGCGACGGTGTGCGAACGGGAGCGGACAACCATGGCTACAGCTCCTTCTTCTCTGCAATTTTCTGGTCTTCGCACAGCAGCCATGGAGGAGGGAACCGACGAAAGAGAAAGGGGAAAGACGGAGGGCGACGACCAAGGCGGAGCGGCGACGACGGCGAGAGGCGTGCGACGACGGCTGCTGCTTCTTCTGGTCTTCGATCTCCATGGAACCGAGCAGCCGAAGAAGGAAGATGGGGTTCGGTCGATGAAGGAGAGAGGGGAGGAAGAAGAGAGGGAAGAGAGAGAAGGAAGGAGAGAGAAGATGGGGGGCTTTTTCTTTTCTTTTTCTCTTTCTTTAATCCACAAAAATGGCCCACCACTATGACATCATGGGTGACATCACACTCCACTCACCCAATCCTCCACAACCTCTTCCAATGGGTCCATTTTATTTTTCCGCCGGGGTCCAATTCTTGTACATCCCATTTCTTCAATTCTCATCAATTCTCTTCCAATTGAATCAAATTGAAGTCCGTAAAATAAATTCAATGTCACCACACTTCAATTCACATCTTCACTTGTCTATAAAATCAACTTGAGTCCCAAAAGTACGACCAAAAACGGGCCTACTAATCTCTTGAGCCAAATTAGCTATTTCTTGATTATTTTGCTGAAAAGCTCGGCTTACATGAAAAATTTTCCCAAAGATGATTCAATGATCTTGAAATGATTTGTGACACACCCAGACTTTCAATTTCTGAATTCGATCTCAATTCCACGGTTAATTTCACTTTGGCACGATACTAGCGCGGCCCAACCTACCGGGTAGCCTTTAGAAATTTTCACGCATTAGACCTGTGGTTGATCATCTCAAGCCACAATGTACATCTTTGAGACATTGGCGACTTTCGGTTGTCGGGGTAATCTCAAGGTTTCAAATACGAACACAGGGTACCTAATCGATAGAAAAGTCGGTCCAGTGTCGATCGACAAGGATTATGCGATCCGGTGGAATCACCCACACCTGATCACATGCCTCTGTCGAGTCGACCTATCTCCGATCTCTAATCAATTTTAAATTGTGCCATAATGACCCTTGCAGACTAGCTCGGTTGAAAAGCCACTTCCTGATCAAATTCTCGAGTCTGATGCATTAGAAACTCTTAACAGCTTCACCCGATAGACTAGTTTTCACATGAGTGGCCGACTCAAGGAAAAGAACTATATGCGTGCCAACGAAATGCCCGTCTCAATTTATTGAAAATAGAATTGGAAAATCGGGATGTCACAGAAACTGGAATCTTTGTGAGCCAAGTAGCATCCTGACTATCAATGAAAGGACCACTACTATCATGCTTCTTACCTATCTCCTGTAGAAAGTTCTTCTACCAAATGATCTTATTGCCAGCTTTAGATATAGCAATGTATTGTGCTTCAGTGGTTGAGAATGACACATACTTCCAACATCTAGAGTTCCAATTGACTGCAATGCCACTAAAGATAAAAAAAAAAAAAAAAAAGTAACCCCGATGTGCTCTTCCCATTGTCAATGTTACCACCAAGTTTTGTATTGACAAAGCTTTGTAAAGGCACATTATATTTTATGGAAAAAAAAATGTAGTGCTCAAAGTACCTCTTAGGTATCTTAGTAGCTACTTGTATAGCTTCCCAATGCTTCATTCCATGATTAGCCATATATTAGTTCACAATCCCCCTACACAAGCCATGTCTTGTCCGATACACACTGCATCATACATTAAACGATTGGTAGCTAACTCAAGGTACCTTGGCCGTGTACTCCCGCTCCTTATATGTTTAGTGTGTGACATCTCGATTTTTCAATTTTATTTTCAATAAATTGAGTCGAGCATTTCGTTGGCACGCATATAATTCTTTTCCTTGAGTCGGCCACTCATGTGAAAACTAGTCTATTAGGTGAAGCCGTTAAGAGATTCTAATGCATCAAACTCGAGAATTTGACTAGAAAGCGACCTTTCAACCGAGCTAATCTGCAAGGGTCATTACGGCACAATTAAAAATCGATTAAAAATAGGATATAGGTTGACTCGACAGAGGCATGTGATCAAGTGTGGGTGATTCACCAGATTGCACAATTCTTGTTGATCGGCACTGGACCGACTTTTCTGTCGATTGAGTACCCTGTGTTTATATTTAAAACCTTGAGATTACCCCAACAACCGAGAGTCGCCAATATGTCAAAGATGTACATTATAGCTTGATTAACCACAGGTCACATGCACGAAAATTTATAAAAACTACCCGGTAAATTATGACATGTTAATATCGTGCCAGAGTAAAATTAATCGTGACTTGAGATCGAATTCAGAACTTGGAAGTCTGGGTACATCACAAATTATTTTAGGAACGTTAACTCATCTTCAGAAGATTTTTCATGTAATCAGAAATTTTCAGCAATTAAATCAGAGAATGGCTAATTTGGCCCGAGAAATTAGTAGGCCCGCCTTTGGTGCGCTTTTGGGACTTAAGTTGGTTCTATAGACAAGTGAAGATGTGAATTGAAGTGTGGTGACATTGGGTTAATTTTATGGACTTCAATTTGATTCAATTAGAAGAGAATTGAAGAATGTGACGTACAAAGTTTAAAAATTTGTGTGCCATGACCAAAAAGGAAATTAGACCTATTGAAAATAGTTGTGGAGAGTTGAGTTAGTGGAAGATGACATCATGTGATGTCATGGTGGTTGGGCCAAATTGAAGGAGATTTTGACAAGTGGATGGTGGGGATTAGCTCTTGGAAATGTGAGACATCACTTCCACCTATCAACATCATCTTCAAGCTTGGGAAGAGAGAGAGAGAGGAGAGAGAAAGCTTAAAGAAACTAGCTATTGAACCCCCGCGCGACGCACACCCCACTGACCGCCCTCTGTCCGCCCGCTCATCGCCGCCAATGCCGTCGCTGTCACCGCTCGTCCGCACGCATCGCCTGCGTGCACCGCCGGTTAGCTTGCCATTCGGTCATCCATAGCCCGAGTTTCCAGCCCTCCGTTCACCGCTTGTTGCCTTCCGCCGGAGCCTCCATCATCACCATGCGTTGCCGCCAGCCACTGCCTGAGTTGCTGCCGCCCATCCCCACCAGTTTCACACCCGAACCGCCACCGTGTAGCCCTTCAGCAGCCTCAAATAGCAGCCAAGAAAATGGGTATTCCAACTCAGTTTTGGCCCGTTTTGGCCAGCATCCCGACCCGGATGCTTGGCCCGCTTTGAAGAAAGTTGTTCCCCTCGGCGTCCTCGTCGTTTTGGTTTGATCGATTCGTTAATCAAGTGAGTTTAACTCACTAAATCTTGATTAGAGGGTTAATGATGCCCTAAGTATGCTTAGTCTAAATTAAGTAAGCTTATGTGGTTAGTTTAGTTTATTTAATTGTGATTTAGATTAAGAGGTTTGTTTAATTAAAAGCATGTTTAATTAAGGCTAAGAGAGTTTATTTAATAATAAACTTTGATGGGACATAATAGGGTTTTATTTTTGTCTTACTTAGATGTTTCGAAATTTTGGAATTTTTAATAATATATTATATTAAAAATTATTAAAAAATTATTATTTATTAAAAAAATGAAAAATTATTTCTAACCTTAATTGCTCGAATTTCGTCGATCACTCTTTTGTGCATTTAGAATTTGAATTTGATGAATAGATGTGGCAAATTGAGTATTGATTGTGATAAATAGAGATTTTTATTCATAAAAACACAAGTGTCGGGTTTTAATGCAAAAATTAGATTTTCAATATTATATTAAATAGTGGGGTTTGAAAGGGTGCGATATTGGTTTTCTGGATCGAAATTAACATGCCCCCACACATGTGGTTAATTTCAGGACTATTTTTAATATGAAGAAAAATGGCCGAGATCACTATTTTAAGTGGAAGTATTGAGTGAAATGCAAAGTGTCCCAAGTCGAATATGAATTGTTGTGTGATAATTAAGAGGAGATCATCCTGAGCTGTTGAGCCGGACTTGCCCCTATATGGGATGCCCATGTAGTGGTTGCGGGTCATAGTTGATTTTGGGCCCATGCTCCTTCGGGAATGTCGTCGAGGTACTGACGGAGCCATGCTCCAAGGTGGGGAGACAACGCCTGGCTATATGCTAGTAGATAGCCAAACTGCGAGTAGGCTATGCCCTTGTGTGGCAGTGAATAACAATTGCAACACATGTTGAGTGTTGTTGATGTGTCGAATGATGGGACGAAATTGTGTGGCATGGAATGGGACATGTCATAACGATTTAGTCTTACAATCAGGACCCCATGGTTGCCAATTATATGAAAGCGAAGGTGTTCTAGTTGTGTAAGTTCATATTACTGTATGTGGTTGGGTGATATGAATATGTGATTAAGTGATATGAATTGTGCTAACTTGGAGGAAGGAACTGAGGTGATGTAAGTCCTCTATGTGGTGTGGCTAGGCCATCCTTGGGTGTATTTTCTTTCTAATAGGGGTTTATGGGGTTGAACTTTGAGACAATATCTCACTCCGTTATGGGCCAACATTTTTAGGTCCGTTGTGGACGGAGCGACCAGATCACTTTGGTTGGCCTTGAGGAGTTGCAAAGGTGAAGCTAGGAGGATTAGAGAATGTGTCCGACTTGTAAGTCGTAGGCAGTTCCTTTTAAGAGCCGGTCTTTTGTAAACTTTTGACTGTAGGCCTTCGTTTGTAACTTCGCTGATTTATGAAAGTGTATTGTTGTGAAATTACTTCATGCTTTTCTATCCCATATTTTATTATTAGAGGTTTTATAATATCCTTCCGCATGTACATTAAAAAATTGATTGGGTTGGCGACTTAACCTGGGAACGTCGCATTTGAATGACCATGACGGGATGTTGGCGCACTCGAGGTTCGGGACATGACATCCCCGTTTAAGTGGTATCAGAGCATGGTCTGTGTATGGAGTGATAAGGTGCGATGAGTCGTGGGATAGTTAGTAGGAAAAGCTTTTAATATACTAATGCATGTGGTTGATAACTGCTTGGTAGTGTGTTTGTGGGGTCACTCAAATTCTAACCTGATGTTGGAATCGCAAAACAAGTGTCTATAAAGAGCCTGTAGGATGAGTGACCAGGAGTGAAGAACTCCTTGGAGGAGGTCGATAGGACTTGTACCTCAGGGTAGGACACTGATGAGAGTTGGTACCTGAGGTAAAGCGCAAGCTTAGACCAACGCGAGTGTGAGAGTACCGCTGCAAGTCGATACTGAGAGTGTAGCAGCACCGAATGATCATAGGTTTGACGGAATCGTTCAGGCACTAGAGTCTTTGGGAATCTTTTTGGGTCAATAAGCTCAGGACCAAGCCGCCGCTATTGTCGTTGTTTCTATCGCTGCCAGTGTTGTGACTGTTGTTGTTGCCATGCCTGTTGAGGCCCAATCTAGAGTTGTGGTTGAGGATTAAGCCATCGTATTTGAGTCAAGGTTCAGTTTAGAAAGAGATGGAAATCAATTGGGGAGAAAGGCTGATGTTAGAAGAAAGGTGCCTTGTTTCACCCAACCAGAAGAGTAGAATTGGAAAGTCAATGCTCAATTCGATCGATGTGTGTCATGTTTGTAAGGAAAGACATGGATCTGTTCCGTGCTGTAAGAGAGAAAAGGACTTGTTACAAGGGTCGCTAGTACAATCATTTGATCAAAGATTGTTCGTGTAGACAGATGGAATCACAGTTGTTTCTATCATTGTCATCGATAGAAAAAAACAGAGAAAGCATGCTTCAGGATATTCAGTGGGGTACTTGGAATGGACCCCAATGCAAGGAAAGGTGCATGATGTCACTTGATGGGAGGTAAAGGACTCACCGACTGTGTGCCGAGTTCATGGAAAGAGGCTTGAGTCAGCCCAGTGTCAGAGTAAAAAAAGGGCATGCTTTGAATGTGGTCAGCACGGCCATCGGGTTAGGAACTGTCCGTGTAAGTTCAGAAGAGCGTAAGCACCATTACTGCAGATAAGATACCATTAGGATGGCTAGAGGAGCATGAAGGGATTGACCATACATTGATTAAGGGAAGAATGTTTTTGAGATGTTTTTATCAGAGTAGTACAACAGAATTTTCAATGAAGGTTGTAGGATTTTTGTTGTGGTAATAAAGTAATAGAAAGATGAATCTCTGACTATAGTTGTACTTGAAGGGTTTGCTTAAATATGACTTGGAAGTCATTTATAAAAGGGTTTGGCTCAAGGAGTTTTATGTTGTTTTGAATCGTGGTAGTGATATAATTTGGTTTGTGCAGTTAGTGTGCAAAAGTTTTGAATCACTAAAAGTCGAAGAGGAACTTCAATCCTTGTTATTCGTCACTGAAAATGACTTGGTTCTAGTTGTTGGTTACTGAATCTACATGGCAACTGTAATTAATGCATCAGTTAAGGAGCTGAATATGGAGAACATAACCGTGGAATATAAGTTTTTTGAGGTATTTTATGAAGAATTGTCCGGTTTGCTGTAAGAAAAAGAAATAGAGTTTGTGATTGAATTAGCCCCCAAAACAGAGCCAGTCTCTAAGGCGCCTTACCAGATAGCATTGTCAAAGTTGAAAGAACTGAAAGTGTTGATGCATGAATTGTTAGATAAGGGATTCGTACGTTCCAGTGCATCACTTTGGAGAGCACCCATTCTATTAGTGAAGAAGAAATTGGTTCATTGCGTTTGTACATTGATATTGTTCAAGATCGACTTGAGGTCGGGGTATCATCAGTTGAGGATTAGGAAGAGAGACATATCGAAGTTAGCATCTCGCACTTGATACGGCAGTTCTGAGTTCACAGTATTATCGTTCGGTTTGATGAACACCCCAGCTGTTTATTTGGCTCTAATGAACAGAGTGTTTATTGGGTATTTGGATTAGTTTTTTAATCTTGTTCATTGACGTTATCCTAGTGTGTTCGAAGAGTGCTGAGGAGCATGAGAGACATTAGAAGATGATACTTCAGACCTTGAGGACTCTTGAATCTTACACTAAGTTTAGCAAGTGCGAGTTTTGGATAACTCGTATTGCGTTCCTAGGTCACGTGATTTCAGGCAAAGAAATCTCCGTAAACCCCGTCCAAGATTAAAGCAGTGAACAGTTGGCCAAGATTGACTACAGTGACAGAGATTAGAAGTTTCTGGGTTTAGCAAAGTATTACAGACAATTCGTATACGGGTTTTTCAGTGTTAACATCGCCGTTGACAAGACTACTGAGGAAGGAAGAGAAGTTCGTGTGGACAAGCAAATGCGAGTATAGTTTTCAAGAGCTTAAGCAGAAGCCGACTATCGCACCTATGCTGTCCATTTCATCAGGTCCTGGAAGTTATGAGATTTGCAGTGATGCGTCGTTTAAAGGATTGGGTTGCTTGTTTTTTTTTTTTTTTTGGGTAAAGTGGGTTGCTTGTTGATACAGCATGATAGGGTTATTGCATATGCTTCCTGTCAATTGAGATCTTGTGAGTTGAATTACCTGATGCACAATAGTTATGTTCGATCTGGGAATTTAGAGGAACTATCGATATAGAGAAAGATTCCATATCTTCATTAGCCATCAAAGTCTCAAGTACGTATTCTCTCACAATGAGTTGAATATGAGACAGCGCTGCTGGATGGAACTCCTTAAGGATTATGACTATGATATTTGGTATCACTCTGGAAAGGAGAGCAAAGTCGTAGATGCACTGAGTCGAGAGTCCTTAGTTGCACAGTTGGTACTCAAGAATTGGATCTTATTTGAGAAAGTTAAAATTCGGTTTTTAAATCTAAAATAGGACACCTTTTGGATCTTATGACCACCCTCAGAATTGAGCCGAGAGTACAGATCAGAATGAAAATACTTCTATGGAAAGATTCAGAAATTTAGAAGATTTTATAAGGGAATGCAAACAAGAGAGAGGTTGATTTTCAGATTTCTGAACATCAAACGCTAAGGTTCCGAGAACGATTGTGTGTAACTGACGATACAAAGATTAAAGAAGAGATCTTATGGAAAGCTCATTATAGCAACTTCAGCGTTGTCCAGACAGTACGAAAATGAGTCAAAATCTACATCATCGGGATTGGTAGATCGGTATGAAGATAGAAATCATTGACAGGTCGCAAATGTCAAATGTGCTAACAAGTAAAAGCACGGTTTTGCAAGTCGAAAGAACCTTTGTAATCTCTCGAGATCCCCGAGTAGAAGTGGGATTAGGTCAATGGATTTGGTGATAGGTCCACCAAGAAGTCATTGCGTTAATAATTTTATTTTGAGTAGTAATCAACATATGGATGAAATCATCCCCTTTGTGGCCGTGCGGAAAGATTTTGATTTGATTAAGCATGCAAAAGTGTAGGTGTGTCAAAAAGGTTCATCTACTTAGAGCGTCAGTGTTAGAGTTAAATTAGGTGTGGCATCCCAAAATTCAAGGCAACCTCTAGATGTATTAAGCCTATGATTAGGTAATGAAATTACCTTTGGTTTATGCTTTAGCCATTGGTTTTCTTTTAAGACCAAGTGTTATGTATCTTATGTTCATGAGTTATTAAAATTAGTATTATAGGATAAGTTGATAAGAAGAATTTGTTCTTGGCTATGCACCTCATAGATTTGATCCCTATAGTTTAAATGTTACAAGATTTATGGCCATATGAAATTGAGAATTTGAAATCTATAAAAGAGGGAATTAAAAATGAATTATTAAAAGTAAAATTGGAATTTATTAGGATTGAACTTTAGGCCCAAGGGTATTAGGCCTAAAGTGGGCCAAATTCGCTTGGCCCATGAAGCCCATGAAGAGGGCTGCCGTCGACCACAAGGGGGGAGGAGCCAGCCCACCTCCAAGCCCATCATGCATGGGATTTGCCAAGTGGCAAAAAGAGGGCTTCACCTATTGGCCATTTTGGGTGGCTCCTAATGATGGCTAATGATTGAATTGAGGGGGGAATAAAAGGAAGGGGTTATAAGGGAGAGAGAGAGAGAGGGCTGTCGAGAGAGTGAGGAACTGAGAGAGAGAGGAGGAAGAAGCTGTGTGTCCATCCGTCCGCTCATCCGTCGCTCGTCGTCGTGCATCCGTTTGCCACCGTCGTGCTCGCTGTAGCTCGGTACAAAGGCAAGTTGGAATCCATATTCTGATCTTGCATGTTGTATCTTGCATATGTGTTTGAATGGTGATGAATCTCGGACGTTTAGGGTGTGAGAAACCGAAGCTTTGAGTGTGTTCTTTTTGAAATAGCATTTTGTTTTCGAGTATACCGCCTGACCCAGAATTTTGTAGAGGCTTGCATGCGGGGTTTGAGTCGGATTTTGGTTTTGACTTCTTCATGAAAGTTGTAGAAAAAATCTCAAAGTATAACATACTACAATTTGAGTTAAAATGGTTGAGTTTTGAGGGGTGAAACCCTCCCTCTACGAAAACGCTAGATCTGAAACTGTTTTGTTGACCTCTTGGTGGTTTTGTGTGTTGCATGTCATTTTTTACTGAGAATTTCATTTCGACTTCTTCACGAAAGTTATAGAGAATATCTTGAATACTAACATACTCAAATTTGAGGTACAACGAACAATTTTAGCCTAGTGAAACGATTTTTCCTTTGAAGACGACAGATATGGAAGTGTTGTACTGGACTCCAGCGATTCGTGGACTATAGAGTGACTATCCTTTGAGAATCTCACCTAGATCCCTTAATGCAAGTTGTAGTGGACCTCTTGAGACAAAAAATATCTAAAATTCAGAGAAAATGAAGGAAGATAAGTAGGTGAAACCTTGATCTTTCAGAGACAGCTAAATCTGGACTATTCGGTACTAGGAACAGGGGCTTTGACCGTCCATAGTTAATTATCTAGGATGAATCTGATGTCTTCATGAAAAATATACCATAGGGTCTCGACTATCACCTGGTAAAATTTCATAATATTTGAACGTCATTCGTGTATTTAAATTGAAATATTTCAAGAACCGCGCAATCTGATGTGTCCGAATTTTGCAAGCTGTAATATGTGAACTACATCTTTTTGTGTGAAGTTATTTTGGGCATGTGTTCTTCATGGAGTTGTTACCTTTGTGTCTTGACTATCACATGTTCAGATTTTATAATTTTTGAAGATCATATGGATATTTAATTTATATGTTTTCCGAAATTGTGCAAGCTGGAATTTGGTAAATTTCAAAAAGTCATGATGTATGGATTATTCTAAGTTGTATGGACCCCATGGATTGTGTTGTCATAAGTGATTGGATCTTATTGCATATATGATGATGATTGGAAATACATATAAGAATCAAATGCTAAAAATGATCTTGTTGCCATCATATTATATGCCATGTTGAAATTGAGCTATAATTGTGAATGTGAACTATAATAAATGAGAAGACCGTCGGAGGTGTGAGCCGACAATGCCCTGGGAGTGTCGGGATGCCCGGTGGCCTAGTGGCGTAATTCCGGAGGGTCCTCGGGAGTTTCAAAATGCTCGGGATGTGGGGGCGCCGAAAGCCTGGAGGTGTGAGCCGGGGGATATCTCGTGATGCCAGTTGGGGTACGAGATGCCCGAAGTGTGTGTGCCGGATGCCCGGAGGTGTGTGCCGGAGGTTCCTCAAGATGCTAGGTTGGGTGCAAGCTATAAATGTGGGATGCAAATACTGGTCCCGGGAAAGAAAAATGTGGTGGCCCAAATAAAAGAATAAAATTGGGAAATTGAAATTGAATTATGCATGATATGGTAACATGTATGCATGAATGCATGATGATGAGTGCATGGATGTATGTGCACATATGGTATGATGGTATATGTGACATGATGATGGTGAGTGTATGGATGTATGTACACTTATGGCATGATGGTACATGTATGACATGATGATGGTGAGTATATGGATGTATGTGCATCTATGGCATGATGGTAAATGTATGACATGATGGTGAAGGTTATATGAGGATGTATGTACATGTGGTGTGACGACATATGCATGGCTTCAAAGTAAGTTATGCATGAATGCATGAATAACATGTGTTATGCTATGATTGTTATGATTGTATGGTGTGATGCATTGAGTGGTTTATTGGATCTTTTACCTGCTGAGTAATTATACTCATCCCTTCGGGGACCAACATTTCAAATTAGAAAGATGTCGCTCCCTGCTTGTTGACACCTGAAATTTTTTATCAACATTTTAATCATTCATTTTACAAGAAAAATATAAAAAATAAAGAGCCAAAAAAAAAAAAGAAAGAAGAAAGAAAAAGAATGAAAACAAGAAAAAAAAAACAAAACAAAAAGGAAACAAAAAGAAAAAGAAAAAAAAACGCTAAATATATATATCGCTCATTTTTCGGGGAGGAGGCCATTTGGACGATTTTTTTCTCTCTCTTGGAGGTCTCTCTCTCTAAAAAAAACGGTTTGCGCGCGAATTCTCTCTCGGGGGACTCTCCGTGAACTCTCTTTCTCTCCCTTTGGGACTCTCTGATTCTCTCTCTGGTTCGCTCGATCGCGGGGATATCATCGAAAACGGGGGCGGTTACAGCAACGGCGACGACACCAGCGTCTCTCTCTTCGCCGGATCGGAGGCGTTCTCTTGAAGATTTCTCGGATTTCTGGGGGAAACGAGAGAACCGGTTTCTCCCTCTCGATCACTCTCTCGACGAGGTCTCGAATCTCCGGCGGAAACCAAAGAACTGGTCTCTCCCTCTCAATTGCTATCGGTTCTAGTGTTTCTAAGAGTTTTTCGACGGATTTCTCTCTCGGTTTGAGGCAAGGATTGGTGACATTGGTGACGACGCCCGCACTTAACCGATCTTCTCTCTGGATCGGGCTCACCGGATCGGTGAGCTCTCTTTCTATCACTCTCAATCCGTTAGGGTTTCGATTCCTATTTCAATCTGTTCGGGTCGTGGATTCTGAATTCTCTCTCGGTTTTTTCGCTTTTCTTTCCTGAGCTCTGGTCGGAGACGAAGGTTTTCCTCCATTAGCAAGCAAGTGGAGATCAAGCGCTGGCGGTTGGAGATCGTGAAGATCTGATTCTTTCTCAAAGATCGAACGCTTGTTTGCTCGATCGGTGGTTCTCTCTCTGGATCGGGCTTGCTGGATCAGGTTTTCTCTCTATTTCTCTCTCTTATTTGCTTTGTCTCTCGCACGATCTGTCTTTCTCTCTCTTGGATTGTTCTCTGTGGCTCGATCGCTTTATCTTGTCATGATCTGTCGCATTTTTTTTTCTCTCGGCCCTGTCTTTGGTTCGATTGGATAACATCTTCGCTATTGGCCTATTTGTATCACCTATACCAACATTTAGAAGAATCATCAGAAATCAGTCGACAGAACAATTCTTTGTGCTGCCTCATATACACTCTTTTGAACTGTTTGCTTTGCACATGGTATGGCACGTCACAAATATCAAGTAATAACATGTTGATCATGATGGTGAACTCCACGAGTATATTTTTTAGCTAGCAATACATAGTTCTCTATATGACATACATAGGTAAACAGAAAAAGGTTGCTGGCTCTTTCGCATCTGACCTTTCCTGATGTAGATACTCTGGCAACAGATTTTAATGGTCATAAATTTTGATTTAGTCTGGCATTCCCATTGTGTTTGAATTTTAATTTTTTTTAAGCAAATGATGATGTTGGGATTGCCCTCGGCTGTTCTTGGCATTTTTTACAATTGTAGTAGTTACAAGCTTACTTATACCAGATGCTGACCATGTCTTGATATCCCATGATTGGGTGTGCATTTGATTCCAACTAGAGGTCAATTTGGTTATGGATTAATGCCATTTTGATCAAGTAGACTCATTCATGCTTGTGAGAAAATGTGGCTTCAATTTCATGGCAATTTGTCATCAAACAATCATCAAGTAGACTCATTAATGCCATTTGCAGTCTCGTATGCTCTGTTATCATTCCGATTACATGCTGGAAGTTGTGGATTAATTATAGATTTGATGAATTCTATCTTAGCTTGGTTCTGTTTTGCTGTTTTGCTGCTCTGTTCTATATGGGTTGTTGTTGTGAGTCCTTTTGTCTACCTCCTCATGTGGAACAAGAATGTGCACTTTGTAATATGTCCTTTTGATGAAGTTCTGCTAATTTCAATCTGTAGACATTGTGATTGTGTCAACATGCAGGCATGTCTGGATAGATTTTTCTTCTTTCTTGATATTTTGTAATAAATGCCAAGAGCTCTTGGATTTGGTCAGCATTTACGAAATTCAACAATTGTTAAAAACAGAGCTATAGTTTGTAAATGATTAAGTGTTCTGTTTTCATGCCTTTAATGACCTGTGCTGTTTGCCATTTTTACATGATTTTTTGTGATTAGATTCTAAAGTTGATGCCTAAATGAAAGCTGTTCATTAGGTTCCAATCTATATCAAATAAAAATTTCGTGATAATTGAAGATCATTTACCCAGGTCGAGTATGTCTAGAATATCCTTGACCTTGTTTGAAATTTTGTTGTTCTGATTGGTTCTCTATTTTGGATGACCTTTTGTACAAATGACTTTATACGAGCTAGTTGTTGTAGTTTTCTGTGTTTGATGCCTTCATGAGAGCTGAAGATGGTTCAGCTAGTTTTCCAACGAGCTATAATACACCCTAATCCGATATCATTAGCCACATGAAATTTTCTATAAAAGTTAGGAAGTAATTCTGGAAAATTGTTGTGTTCTGCTCTGATGTGGAAATTCGTATGCCTGTTTTGACTGATATGCTTCGGTCCTTGGAACAAGTTGGTAGGTGATGTTATTAGGACTTAATGTCTTCTAGAGATTTGTCATAGACTTGTTAAGCTTTCCATAGACATATTATATGTGAGATTTGACTATCGTTTGCCCTGCGTAATGGATGTTACCATATTAATGTTTGATTCTGGAAATTTAGAGGATAGATTAGACTAATTTTCATTCGTGCTATGATTTCTATGATTTTTTTTTTTTTTTTGACGAAGTTGTCTGCATGAAACTTGTGCCTCATTGTCTTCTTGACATTTGAAACACGTGTTACAAGTTTTGCATTAATGCATGGCATATCATATTTGGATCTCGTTTGATGAGAATATCATGCATCCATTTGGCTAATTGCAATTGAAATTTTTCAAGCATGACATTCTTAGTTCCAAGTCACTTTGCAATGTTAATGACTTGTGACTTCTTTGCATTCTAATTTAGGGTTAAATGTTTACCCAAACCTTTTTCGCATTCAACCTTATGTCATGTGCAAGTTTCACATTTTTGTACATTGTCTAGGTGATCTTACGAACCTTTAAACATGCATTGTATTTTGTCCTATTTGTGACTTGAATTTGCTAGATTCATATTCATGTCTGATGCCTATGTCTATTCGTTATAATAATGATTTCTATGCGTCGTCTTAGTCATATAAGATGAGGCAAGGGATCCTTGTTTCTTAGATTAGGTTTAGATTAGGACCCCGAAGATGGAGAAGGTGTAAGGTGTAAAGATGGTGGAGGTCGATGTCCACTTCGATCGTTATCATGTAATGCTCATTTTCCCAACATATGTCTCGGGTTCCATACATTATATAAAACCCGACGAGTTGCGGGTTTTCTTTCTTTCCTTTTTAATTGTTTTCTCTTTTATTTTTTATTTTTTTATTTTTTTTGGGACTGCCTGATAGATTTACTACTTTTCCTTGATTGCTTACTTAATGTCTTGCAATTTCAATTTCATTGGTTGTTTTCCTTTCTATTTTTTTTTTAGAAATAGAATAGCATGAAAATGATCCACCATGCATGATCACTTAGTCTAGAAATAACGATTCTAAAATATAAAAAGAAACACATGGACATGTTAGGAAAAACACAACATACTGTTTAGGTACCGAAAGGGCATTAATAACAATATTAGAGTAACCCAAGTCCCCGAATCTAGATATCTGGTTACGTAGGAATCGAGGGAACACTCCCGACCCTCGATTGGGTTTCTAGCCGACCTCCAAAATGAGGCTAGTGGCGACTCCTGTATATTTTTAGGTTGTTAAATACCTAGATCATTTAAATAAATCCACTGTCACGCGGGGTATGAGCTTGGGAGAGCTCGTGATCTCGTGAGGAAACTTTCGTGATCAAAGTACCCCTAAACCCGACCTTTCCCCTCCTTGGACATCTCGAGGGGCGGCGAGATCGGGTCGTGACACTGCTGTCACACGAGGTGTCTTTTACGGCCTTCCATCGGATGTGGAGGTCGAGTGTGTGGAGGTTGATTATCCCACCATCCCTAGTCTGACGTTCATTCGGGTTCGTGCATTAGTGATGTATGATGTGGACCTAGCTAGGGGCCCGGTCATACAGGAGTTCATATCTGTTCACGTTCATCAAGACGGAGTGATGCGGGGGATGTTGCCACCGCCATCGCCTGACGCACCGGGATGGGTGTGATAGCCTGCACGTGAGGAGTCGGAGCTGCTACTTTTTAGACAATAGCCGACACTAGTAGATGGAGGATTTTGCATGATTGACATAGAGGGTCAAGTTGTCTCTTTTTGGGGTTATGGCCGAGTGTAGTAAAAAGTCTTGGCCTTTCTTTTGTTGTACCGACCCGAGAAAATCCATCATGAAAATATGTAAATAAAAGTGTCTTGGCTTTATCTTTTTTTATGGTGTTTAGTGGTGGGCATTGTATCATGATTGTTAGAGGGAGAATTAGCAAGACATGATTATGCTTCCGCAAATAAGATACGCGGGACCGTTTAAAAAAAAAATGCCTAGGAACCGAGGTTCTTCTTTGGTATCTGTGGTAACATTACGTGCTTCGGGGTGCCACATTAGGTCTAGACTAGAGGTTCCTAGTTCAGCAGATCAATCAGGTGGTTCCTTTTGAGTCAAGGCTGAGCAAAGTGTTTAGAACTTCAATTATTGGGTTGAGGTTAGAGAATGAAAGGTCACAAGCCCAGAGTTGGTTCAGCAGTTGGTGGAGGCAATTACAGTTATTAGAGACAGATTAAAGACCGTTCAAAGCCACAAGAAGAGTTATGTCGATAAGCGTCGAAGGTCATTGGAATTCTAAATTGGTGAGCACGTCTTCCTGAAGGTGTCATCAATGAGAGATACTTTTCGCTTTGGTAGAAAGGGGAAACTGAGTCCGAGGTGCGTAGGTCCCTTTAAGATTTTGGAAAGAATAGGGAATCTAAGCGTATCATCTTGCACTATCACCAAGATTGGCATAAGTGCATGACGTCTTTCACGTGTCGATGTTAAGAAAGTATGAACCTAATCCAACACACGTTCTAAATTTTGAGGAATTAGACGTGGGCGATAATGTGTCGTACGTTGAAAGCCCGATTCAGATCGTGGATCGCAAGGAGCAGGTTCTGTGCAGCAAAATCATCCCATTGGTCAGAGTGGTCTGGCAACACCACGACACTGAAGAAGCAACTTGGGAAACCGAAGATTCGATGAGACAATTATACCCCCACTTTTTGCTTAAGATGTATAACGGTTTAAATTTCAATGACGAAATTTCTGTAAGAGGGGAAGAGTTATGACATCCCAATTTTCCAATTCTATTTTCAATAAATTGAGACGGGCATTTCGTTGGCACGCATATAATTCTTTTCCTTGAGTCGGCCACTCATGTGAAAACTAGTCTATAGGGTGAAGCCGTTAAAAGATTCTAATACATCAGACTTGAGAATTTAACCAAGAAGCAACCTTTCGACCGAACTAATCTGTAAGGGTCATTACAACACAATTAAAAATCAATTAGAGACCAGAGATAGGTTGACTCGACAGAGGCATGTGATCAAGTGTGGGTGATTCCACCAGATCGCACAATTCTTGTCGATCAGCACTGGACCGACTTTTCTGTCGATTGAGTAACCTATGCCCATATTTGAAACCTTGAGATTACCTCGACAACCAAAAGTTGTCATTGTGTGAAAGATATACATTGTGGCTTGATCAACCACAAGTCACATGCACGAAAATTTCTAAAAGCTACCTGGTAGATTAGGATGCGCTAATATCATGCCAGAGTGAAATTAACCATGAATTGAGATCAAATTTAGAATTTGGAAGTCTGGGTGTGTCATAAATCATTTTAGGAACGTTAATTCATCTTTGGAAGATTTTTTATGTAATTAGAAATTTTCAGCAATTAAATCAGAGAATGGCTAATTTGGATCGAGAAATTAGTAGGCCCACATTTGATCGCACTTTTGGGACTTAAATTGGTTTTATGGACGAGTGAATATGTGAATTGAAGTATGGTGACATTGGGTTAATTTTATGGACTTCAATTTGATTCAATTAGAAGAGAATTGAAGAATGTGATGTACAAAGTTTAAAAATCCATGTGCCACGGTGGAAAAGGAAATTTGACTTATTGAAGATAGTTGTGGAGGGTTGAGTTAGTGAAAGATAACATCATGTGATGTCATAGTGGTTGGGCCAAATTGAAGGAGATCTTGACAGGTGGATGGTGGGAATTAGCTCTTGGAAAGGTGAAACATCACTTCCACCTATCAACATCTATGATTGTTCGTGCTTCCGTGTCGTGTCCGACACGTGACGGAGCGTGTTGGACACATCGACACGCTCGGACACGATTGGACATGCGGTCAACTTTTCTTGACACGCATGTTGAGCGTGTCTAGAAGACTAATGGAGGGTGGAGGCGAGGGAGGGTGAGGGAGCAGAGGCCACGAGCACTGGTGAGAAGAAGCCACAAACGGACCACCGCGACGGTGAGAGACGGCTAGAGAAAGAGCCGAACAGAGAGAAAGAAGAGAGAAAGGAAACTTCCGCTGGCGAGACAAAGCCACGAACGGACCACCACAATGGCGAGAGACGGCCAGAGATAGTAGCAAGGGCCGCCACTGTTGCAATGGATCGGCAACGAGAGGAAGAGGAGAGGAGGGAAGGGGGTCGTGCGGCGAGCGGCAAGGAGGAATAGGAAAAGGAGGGCTCGGTGGCTCACTAGGGTTTTTCATAAAGAAACCAAAAATAAATAAATAAATAAGAAAGGAGATCTGATGGTGTGAGGGGGAGGGGAAGTGACAGCTTACCTGTCACTGTCAAGTGGTGGGGGGAGGGAAAAAAGTAAAATAAACTTGGGGTGGAGGGAAAAGGACAAACGAAAGAAAGGGTGGATTTTGGGGATTGTTTTTTTAACCAGAAAATTAAATAAATGAAATTAAAAAATAATTTCGAAAAGTAAAAGTATTGAATTTTGAATAATGATAAATCTTGGTCATTGTAGAAAATCGCAGATTTATTTAAATAAATTGATTCCAATTTCTTATTAATTATTAGTTTCATTGCTAACTTTTGTTAAAATTAAAAAAATGTTTCACATTAACTATGAATATATCTTTCGAATTTCAAATGAATTGATTTGTTAATATTATTAGTGTAAATTTATTATACGCTCTTTTTTTAATTAATTATTTATTTATGAATTTGAATCAAATTAATTAAAAATAAAATATTCATTTAATATATAACGTCTCACAACGTGTCGGAACTCTCTATTTTTTAGAAATGACGTGTCGACGTGTTGTGTTGTGTCATGTGTCGGTGCTACATAGATCAACATCATCTTCAAGCTTGGGAAGAGAGAGAGAGGAGAGAGAAAGCTGAAGGAAACCGGTCGTTCGAACCCCCCTCACGCGACGCACGCCCTACCGACCACCCTCCGTCCGCCCACTCGTCGCCACCGGTGCCGTTGCCGTCACCGTCGCTACTCGTCCACACTCATCGCCCGTGCGCGCCTCGCCGGTTAGCTTGCCATTCGATCATCCATAGCCCAAGTTTCCAGCCCTCCATCCGCCGCGTGTCACTATCCGCCGAAGCCTCCATCACCACCGTTTGTCGCCACCAGCCACCGCCTGAGCTACTGCCGCCCATCCCCGCCGGTTTTGCGCTTGAACCATCACCATGCAGCCCTTCGTTGGCCTCAAACAACAGCCGAGAAAATGGGTATTACAGCTCAATTTTGGCCCGTTTTGGCCGGCTTCTTGATCCCAGATGCTTGGCCCGCTTTGAAGAAAGTTGTTCCCCTCGGCGTCCTTGTCGTTTTGGTCCGATCGGTTCGTTAATCGGGTGAGTTTAACTCACTAAATCTTGATTAGAGGGTTAATGATGCCTTAAGTGTACTTAGTCTAAGTTAAGTAAGCTTAAGTGGTTAGTTTAGTTTATTTAATTGTGATTTAGATTAGGAAGTTTGTTTAATTTAAAGCATGTTTAATTAAGGCTAAGAGAATTTATTTAATAATAAACCTTGATGGGACATAATAGGGTTTTATTTTTTGACTTACTTAAATGTTTCGAAATTCTGGAATTTTTAATAATGTATTATATTATGAAATTATTGAAATATTATTATTTATAAAAAAATTAAAAATTATTTCTGACCTCAATTGCTCAGAATTTCGTGCCAATCGCTACTATGTATTTAGAATTTGAATTTGATGAATGAATGTGGCAAATTGAGTGTTAATTGTGATAAATAGGGATTTTTATTCATAAAAACCCAAGTGTCGGGTTTTAATGCAAAAATTGGATTTTCAATATTATATTATATAGTAGGGTTTGAAAAAGTGAGATATTAGTTTTCTAGATCGAAATTAACGTGTCCCCACACACTTGGATAATTTCAGAACTATTTTTAATATGAAGAAAAATGGCCGGGATCACTATATTAAGTGGAAGCATTGAGTGAAATGCAAAGTGTCATGGGTCGAATATGAATTGTTGTGTGATAATTAAGAGGAGATTGTCCTGGGCTGTTAAACCGGACTTACACCTATATGGGATGCCCATGTAGTGGTTGTGGGTCGCAGTTGATTATGGGTCCATGCTCCTTCGGGAACGCCGTCGAGGTACTGACAAAGTCGTGCTCCAAGGTGGGGAGACGATGCCTAGCTATATGCCAATAGATAGCCAAACTACGAGTAGGCTATGTCCTTGTATGGCAGTGAATAACAATTGGAATGCATGTTGAGTGTTGTTGATGTGTCGGATTATGGGACAGCATTGTGTGGCATGGAATGAGACGTGTCATAATGATTTAGTCTTATAATCAGGATCCCGTGATTGTCGGTTATATAAAAGCGAAGGTGTTCTGGTTGTATAAGTTCTTATTACTGTATGTGGTTAGGTGATATGAACATGTGATTGAGTAATATAAATTGTGCTAACCTGCAGGAATGAACGGAGACGAGGTAAGTCCTCTATGTGGTGTGGCTAGGCCATCCTTGGGCATATTTTTTTTTTTCTAATAGGGGTTTAGGGGTTGAACTTGCTAAGACAATGTCTCACCCTATTGTGGGCCAACATTTTCAAGTCCTTTGTGGATGGAGCAACCATATTGCTTTGGTTGGCCTTGAGGAGTTACAAAGATGAAATTAGGAGGATTGGAGAACGTGTCCGACTTGTAGATCATAGGAAAATTCCTTTTAAGAGCTGGCCTTTTGTAGACTTTTGGCTATAGGCCTTCATTTGTAACTCCATTGATTTATGAAAGTGTATTGTTGTGAAATTGCTTCCTGCTCTTCTATCCCAAATTTTATTATCAGGGGTTTTATAATATGCTTCCGCATGTGCATTAAAGAATTGATTGGGTCGGCGATTTAACTTGGGAACGTCGCATTTGAATGACCATTGCGGGATGTTGGCAAGCTCGTGGTTCGAGGCGTGACATAGTGACTGCTCCATTAAGAGTTTGAAATGACTTCCCTAATGAGCCATTATGGACTTTGCACTCTAAACTCTGAATTTGTCCAACACTTTCTCATTATACTTTTCCTATGACATTTTAAGAAATCCTTTTGATCTATCTTGCACAATCATTTGACAATTGCTACTTCAATATGTTAATTTCCTCATGCTTGTTCCTACAATGACCATATTATCTACATACAATGGCAAATTACTATGCCAATTATCAAATTTCTTGAAGTCATAATAGCGATCCATTTTAGATCTAGTGAACCTATTACTGCACATTAATGAATCAAAACCCTTCTACCACTATCTAGGAGTCTATTTCAAACCACAAAAATTTTTTCTTTAACCTAGAGATATAGCTTTGTTTCACAGGAACTTAAAACATTTTGGTTAAACCATGTAGATATCCTCCTTTAAGTCACCAATGAGGATTGCAATCTTCACATATGAATGTTGTAGATATAAATTCTCAATGGCAACAAGGCTCAACATAAGCCTAAATTTAGTCGAATTCACAACCTCACCTTGTACCTCTTGTTGCCATTAGGTTCTCATTGAACTTACTGCCTCACCTTTTACCTCTTAACCTGCAATGCTTCAGAAAAATATTATGATGAGCCAATATCAATCAAAAGCAAATAATTCAATGATTAAGAATGCCTTTGCACAGATTTAGATGTTCTACTGGATTTTCTTAAAGCGGTTCAGACATAGGTGGTTTTCATTTCGATTTTCAATCAGTTTATGACAATAGTTTCACGATTCCTAACCAGAATATTCTTAGAATCCCCCTCCAATACAATCTCTTTAGTCCCTTTTGTTTGTTTCCTCACCCTAGATCCTACCACAGATTTGTCTTTGTACAACATACTTTCATTGACCCTAACATCATCAATTTTTGTTAGTTTCCTACTTTATTTATATCAAAGCCGATTGCCGAAATGGTCAACACCATAACCAATGAATGGGGAAAAAAACATTTTCTAGCCTTTGCATCAAGTTTGTCTCCAGTTTCAAAATCCGGGCGCATATATGGAAACACAACGTGAAACTTTCAGTTGCGATATGAACTTGATGTGGCAGAATCCGATGCGAAATGCACAAACAAACAAGAGTTAACGATAAACTAATAGCAGCAAATAAAACTATAGGGAATACCAAATCAAAAGATCTTCTAGGCCTAAGAAAAGTAGACTTTGTTGATACGGATCTATAGAATGGAGCCAAAGCTGATGTCGTTTTCATGTCCTAATGTTATGGTTGACAAGATTGCTTGCCTGTACTGTTTCCGCTCATCTTTGATACGGCAACCGGCTTCAACAAGCTGCCAAGAGCTGTCATGTACTGTCACCCAATTAATGGGAATTGCGCATGTTTTAGTATCATAAACTTCTAAATTGTTCACTAGAAAGATCTTCGGGGTATTCATGTGACAAAAGGCGATGATAAAACTTCATGTCAATGATTCCAAGACCACCCAACCCCTTACCAAACAGAGCACTAGTAGCAAGCGAAGAGCGTGCACGTAAATGAGCTTTGTTAGGAATTTTTCTGTATATGGGCAGCCATTTATAGCAAAATTACCCGGTGTTAGCTAAAGAAAGACTCACTATATATGAGACATTTTATGATGGTCCAGTATAGTTATGGGGATAATTATCCGAAAAGCTGTAAACTTATTGTATGATGACCAAATTAGTCCATAAACTTTTCAATTTTGTTAATTTAGTCATAAACCTTTTAACGATTTGTCAATATAATCATTCCGGTTAATTTTAATCAGAAATCACTGACATGATAATTTAGTCAATATCAGCCGTTCGACATGGCCTATCTACGGTTGGCTAGCATTAATGCGAACAATTTTTGCATATTAGAGAGGGAGGCTTAAATAAGGATCATGCTAGGTTTCATGAATTCACAAGCTTGCTACGCGTTTGACCACTCAAATGCATTGTGGCATACCATGACAACTATACGTTCCCTTACCATCTCAGGGAACCCATTGTTGGTACGGAGTAATTGCCTCTTTTACACATACTATGTACCTCAATTTCTTTCAAATTGATTCCCCTCTAAATGTATTACATAGACTCAGGTTACGGTATACTAACATGATAGTAGCTATCGATTGTGACCATGATAGTCTGCATAGATCGAGTCTGCACCCTCCCATGTTCATGCGCAGCAGTGAACATGCTTTGACTTACTATGAACCGCTGATATAAGCTCGTTAATTTTGGACCGATGATAGCAACAGGATCGCATCTTGACAGGGACAGACTTTTCAGGGATGCTCTTTTGCAGGCGATACACAAATGGACGGTTTTCCTGAAGAATTCCTAAGACATAAGTAGGCAAGAAAGAGAGCTCTGTTCTGTGAACGGACGGACCGAATCATCCCCAGCATCATCACATGTTATTGTCTGATTCATTCCAAGGAAGAAAACCCAGCGAAAAAGGAGTTTTCGATGGTTTGAAGATCAGGAAGGCAAATCACATCGTCTCTTTGGGCATCTCAGAGAATAGAATCAGCTAGCTTGAAGGAGAAAGAAGAAGCCGTTAACCAGTAATAAAGAATCCGAAACTCTTGAACGGTCCAGCGGGATTAACGGTTAATCATCTTATTCGAGTGAACTATGCATTGAAACAAAACTTACTTGGTGGTGCTCAAGCAGTCTGTACAGAAATTACAACACAGTAAGCTCGAGCACAACACGATGCGTTACAGAATGATCTCTCGAGAGCCCATAGAATAGACTGGGGCAACATACTTTTTGCCATTCGAGACAACTTAGCTAGATGAGGAGGAGCAAAATGAGAAATATGAACAGACGAATGAAGAAGAAAATTCCTAACATTCAAGGTTTAAAGTGTAATGAACCAAACAAGAAATATAATCCAGCACCGAGAAAAGCACAGGATAAATAAATTCGTATTGTTTCTCCTTTCCCAACCTTTGTCCCCCTTTTCCCTCTTCATCCTTAACAAAACCCAAATGTGATTCAACCGCAGGTATAACCAACCTGAACAAATGCCTCAGCTTCCAAAATATACACACTAAGAAAACAAGAACTGAGTGCAATGAAGCCAAGAATATAGTAAAATGAAGAGCTCATGTCTACACCGAAAAGATTAGTTAGCCTCTCAGGTATTCTTCTTGCTTCCCGAACGCGAAAATTTCCGATCCAGCGATTGCAGCTGGTTCCGCAAGTTTTGGTTTTCCTCAAGCAGGCGGTCATACTCGAGAAGGAACCCTTCTGACTGTTTCCTCAGAGCGACCGAGTTGGCTTCTGCAGCATGCACATCCTTGGTCCTTGTCTCAAGATCCGATTCCAGCAGCTTGACTTTTTCTCTCAAGACCCTTGTTTCCTCCTCCAAGTTCTTGAGCTCCTCTAAGTTCCCGTTTTTCCCATCCTCAAAGGCTCGGGTCTGTTTCTTCACAGCCTCCATGCTCTTCCTTCGTAACCGGAGCTCTCTGATGTAGTGATGCAGTCTGTCTATCATCAAAGCAAGGAACAAGGTGGCTCCTGCAAAACAAACGCCCATTGAAACACAAGTTCTGCAGCGAAAGGCAAATGGGCAACATGAGAGAGGAGTGATTCATAATGGCCCAGATGAATCAGTTTCATGACAAGCAACACCGGCAATGAGTTACAGGGACAATATAGAAAGGGACAGTGTTGTAACTCAGAAGAAGCCTATATATGATTCAATCAAGTTATGATTTAATCCACAATTACGATTGTATAGAACTAGCAGAGTGACATTAATACACATAATATGAGGTACTCTAAAGGGCGATTCGAATTGTTGGCAAACGAATTTACTGTTTTACACTAGCACAGATGCCATCTGTCTCTGCTAATCCTCATCCTCGTATGGAGAATACTACAAAATTCACATAATTAAATTGAGGACTCAGACAGCTTCAAGGTTCATACTGTAAAACTAAAAAGGCATAATCAACCTATCACCAGGTACTACTAGCACAATATTATTGAATTCCTCTATAAATGATATGGAATTATTTTGATTATATGCTGCTAGAATTGTTCAAGGTTTCCCACCATCATGTCTGAAAATTGAAACAGAGATGCTGCATCAGACATTGCAGCGAGGAATTTGATTGGGCAGAATTTGTAGTCCCACGAAAGAAATCCCATCCTTGCTAAAAGTGGTCAAATCAATATGATGCAGCCTAAGAATATTCCAGACAGAAGTATGTCTTCATAAACATTAAGACAACCCGCAGATACGGACGGCAAGGACTGATGGAGATGCTAAGGCAATACAGTGTGATCAAAGGCCCACAACTTTTCCATCAATCCACTAGAACCTTCAAATCCAGTTCATTTAAACAGAATAAGGAATCGTATCGAAACAGGGCTTGTTTCCTCCCAAGTCTAAGAACGCACAAACAAGATCATCCACCAATGCCAATGACAAAACCAAAGCAGAATCAAAACTAGACACCTCATTACTTTCTTCTCATTCCATTCGCCTTCACCAATGCCACCAATTCAAATTCGCCGAGTAATAACTAGTCTCATCAAGAGGACTACATCAAACCGAATCGAACCCAAATCCAACTATCCAAATTCTTTCAATCCGGACCATCAAATTGCGAACCTTTCAGTGACCATCATCCAGAAACACACGCACCCACATGGAAAAAGATAGCATTTTCACCGATCAAACAAAGAAATCCCAAGAACCCATCACTCACCCATCAGAGTGCACTCCAGCAGGTGCTTGGCCATGAGGACCTGGTCCGTCGGATTGGCGGCCCCGCCGCCGTCCTCGGCCCCTCGCCTTCGGATCTTGACCATGCTGTACACGCCGGAGCCCAGCACGACGCAGACCGTGGCGGCCACCGTCGTGACCACCACCGGGCCGTGGCCGCGCTTGACCCGATCCAGACCCACGATGGCCAGCTTCCTCAGCGGCGTCTTGAACAGCAGCAGCAGTATCAGCGACCCTTCGGCGAGTATCGCCGCGAACAGGAGCTGGATCATCGCCGCCCCCGTCCCCTGTTTTCTCTAGAGAGAGAGAGAGAGAGAGAGAGAAATTGGGTGGTCGTGTTTCAGATCAGGAGGAATGGAGGAGGAGGAGGGTGGAGGAGAATGTGGAGATCATGATGGAGGAAGGAGGAGAGGAGGTCAGAGGTGGGGCCCAACTGAGAGAGAGAGAGAAAGAGAGAGAGAGAGAGAGGCTAAAACAAGAACAGGGCCTGGAGAAAAAACAAGAAAAGCAAAAGCCAGCCAGGGGGAAGATGAGGAGGAGGAGCAGGAGATGAATCGAATAGGGGAGAGAGAGAGAGAGAGAGAGATCTGCAGAGAGTAGCAGAGACCGGAAGTTAGAAAGCTTGCCGTCTTCCACAAGATTTCTCTCTCTCTCTCTCTCTCTCTCTCTATCTCTCATAGCTTCTCCAATTTAGAATTATAGACTTCTTTGGCAAATTTTTTTTCTTTTAATTATGATTTCTTGTCCATTTTCTTACCAAGAGTTTTCTTGTCATCTCTAATTAATGCAAACCAAAATTTGGAAAAAATTAACTTAATTCATTAGTTGTCCCTTAATTCAAGAAAAATGAACACATGGCAGTTTTAATTTATTGTAAGAATAACAATTTATTATGAATTATAAAGAACTAAATCACAAATAATTATGAATTATGTGTAATCAACTTTTTCAAAACTTATGGCTCATAACATACTATTATTCTCACAATATCTCAAAAACTATTATGTTAGTAAAATCCCTGAATCAGAAAACATATTATACAAAATAAAAGTTCAAAGACAATATTTGTATATTAGATCAAAGTGTAGGAATTGTTTGTACTGGGGTTGTGCATAAATATATTGGATTCCATTCCAATAAGTCATAATGATAAAGAAACTTAATTACTTTGTTATAATAGAAAAGTACATGTAGCAGTTACAAAATGAGATTTCGGTGTGTGGATTAAGATGTGGCACATGTTTGATTCTTCATATTGTCAATTAACAACTCTAGTATTGCTAAATTCATGAGGTTAACTTTTTTTCTGTGATTAAGGAAACAGCGAGTTTAAAAACATAAAGACTTAGTAAGTAGAATTAGAGAGATTAACGTATGTGATTCACTAATTTTAGGGCTATTTGTGATATTTGATCTTAAGGCATCATAAGTTTGGAAGGGCCTCCTTGTTTTACCCCATCTCTAAAGAAATTTTCCGTGTATGTCTGGAGTCCATTTACGGTTGACAAAGCTCTTTAGATTTTTATATTGAAAGATGTAATGAAAGGACACCATTTGGTTGGTACCATCGATATTAGTTAGGTTGAAATTATCTTCCAAACGGCCTCATCCGAAATCTTTAACTGATGCAACTAAATTTGGAATCGTTCCCAAGAAATATATCAAAGTCCTTACTATTTTCTTGAAAATTTGTAATTTAGCTAAAATCGACACATAGGTAATTTCAAGTTGTCACATGGACAGGTTACATTATCGATGATGACAGAGAAAGCTTCATATTAGTTTGACAAAAAGTTCAAAAACTATCTCTAGTGTCCCACCCCTATATCAATTTGCATCCTTAATTTTAAAAACTACAATTTGCATTTCTAAAAAAAACACGAGAAATAAGAATACTAGGTACAATAAGAATATCTTAAATATTGATAACGATGTTAGAATCTCCATTAGAATATCAGCACATTACTTTATAAATCATTTTTGCAAATCAATCTTAGTATATCGAATATTTTTCTAAAGAATTATTAACGAATTCATTGGTAAGTGAGGGAACTTCGTGTGCTCATGATTGCCTTCCTGCAGAAAGGGCACGAGCTTTGTGCTGAGCTAGCATTAAATATTTCCATTTTCATTAAATCCTCAAAAAATTATAATATATTTCAGATCTATATCTAAAGACATGCGATGTTACTTATTATCATGTAAAATATTTTTAGTTTAAAGTTTTAGAGCAGAAGCCTTAAAAGAACGATCCACCATTCACTAGGAGTTTTTTCTGACTTTACAATGACTAATTAATGCAATGTCCATGTGCCCAAGAAAATCTTAATTAAATTATAATTAAGAATAAAAAAGGAGAACGTGGGGGCATCCTGGGAGGAATCAAATTAATATACTTTAAGACCGTGTTATCAGAGATATATTTTTTTGTATCTTACCTTATATAATTAAACTTATGGTTCATTTGAAAATTTATTTTGTATCAGTGATATTCATCAAGAGAACAAGCTACAGTTTCAACAGTAGAGCTAACATTCTGAAATTGCCTGTCCAAGTTCAAAACTTTTTATTTACATCTTTTCGTGTTGAAAGATCACTATGGGTGGATTGCAATTCAAATCAATCAAATAAAAAAATGAAATTTTCCTTACAACACTTTCCTAATTACTATAAACTCGTGTTCACGCACTCATGAAGAGAACTAATTTGTTTTTTTAAAAGAGTTAAGTGATTATTTAATTAAGTGATAACAGTGGGTAATTATAAACGCGTATAAATGGATAGGTTAATGAAGAGAATAATAGGTAGTTTTATTTTTCCATACAAGATTAATTTTGGGAACCAAAAAGCTGCAAATGGAACTTATTGCAAATAATAATTATATCTTTTTATTAGTTAATGTAGGGATAATTAATAAAAGTTATTTCTTCATGCACAGCAGACTTAGTTTGCACGCAATTACTCAATTTTAATTGATGAATTATATATCTCCTTTCTATTTGATTCTGAATACTTATATGGCTGACAATATAGTGACATTGTGGGGACCATAAGAATCTCCATCTAAAAATGGATAATTTTTTGCTGATTCTTTCTTTCTTGTTAAATTCTTCTTATGGAAATAGAATATGCAGATTCATTCTTGTTTATTATTATTATTATTATTATTATTATTAAAGGACTCGTCTGTTCTGCTGCTCAGGTTGAGGTTAGGCTATCCACCAGAGTGCCTCCTTCTTGGGATATTAAAAAAACAAAAATATATGATAAGACTCGATCCACTTTCAACGCTTTCTACCAAGCCAGATCCATACTCCTTTTTGGAGTACATGTCAACATTTGTAGGAATAGTATTCAGTCGACCTTTGCAGTTGAGGAGTTCTCTCCCCCCTCCCCCCCAAAAAAAAAAAAATTACAAGTGAAGAATTCTAAATATTTTCAAACAATGGTCGTTAGTGTTGTGAAAAAAAAAAATTCAAAGACTTTGGTATGGACCTATAAATACAATGGTTAATATCCTGAAAAAGCCCAAATTGGTACACGTGTGATAAATTTGTCATAAACTATTTTTTTCATTATGAAAAATTCCAAACTGGTATATTTGTGACAAATTTACCTTAATTAACTATAAATAACCTTACCACTGCTCTCAGCGACGCAATTGGCTCTGGCTCTTTTCCCCTCACAAATGGGAAAAGTTCGAATCTCAAAGACGTCGTTAGGAATTCTTACTTGGAGTACTGTAGTGGTGGGCTTACGAGATTCACTGGGTTACCAAAAAATATATAAAAAAAACCCCAAACTGGTATATTTATGATGAATTTACCCTAAACTAATTTATTTGATCGCCAAAAACCATAAACTAGTACATTTATGACAAATATACTATCCGTTGAATTGGATTAATATCATAGAAAATCACAAAAAAAAAATGTCTAACAGTGACAAATAGAGAATATAATCTCAAATTGGTACACCAGCCAATTGTTACGTGTCATTTAACTTAATAATTTGATAGTAAAATTTAATGGAAATTAATAAAGGGTAAATTTGTCACAAGTATACCAGTTTGGGGTAAATTTATCAAATGTGTACCAATTTAAGGTTTTTAGTTTCGGGTAAATTTATCACAGGTGTATTAATTTTGGGTTTTTTAGGGTATTAATCTTAAATACAAATAGCAGTCACAACTTAAGGGTATTTTATATAATTAAATTTACCATTTTTTTACAAACCTTTATCAAAATTCCAATGTAATCATTTCCTTCAATTTTCGTTAGAAATCACGGATGTGACAGTCAAGTCATCACCAAGTGATCAAGTTATTATCGGACGTTTTACATGGCATACCACTATGTTAGCAACTTCTGTAAAAGTTGGCTGAAAGGAATATATTTAGAATTGGCAAAATTATAAAGTTTATGACAGAATTGGTATTGGTATAATAGATTTAAGACCGATCGAACAATTTCCCCCAATTTATTCTTTCGGCTAAAAGAAAATCTTTTGACATTTTTTCTGGTTTTCCCTATTTAATAATAATGAAAAGCTATACATAATCCCATATTTTTGATTCGTCGACACATTACTAATCCAATTGTGGGGATTGTCGGGCTTAGTCGATTTGATGGCCGACCTAAACAAAGTTATTTTGGTTTTGTCGTTGTCATCAAACATGCCCTTATTTTATATCTATTTATAAATATATAAAATGTCATAACTCATTTGTTTTCTTTCTTTTTCCCCTCGCTTGTATCTTTATTTTACATCTATTCATGAATTCCCGAGAACCATATTTACGTCACAACACGTTCTTATCCTTTTTTCACCCTCGCTAATATCAAAACAACATCATAATCCCTACCTCTTCTTTTCAATCCCTCCTGGGCTATTTCCTAGAGCAAAAGGCACCTTCTCATTCATGTCCGTCAGCAAAAACCTCTTCTCTACAAGGTTAATATAGCCTGCTTACTCTTAAAAGAATGGAGATTACCAACTTGATTATTGATCAATTCTTAGCTAATTCCCACCTACCCCATCTGCCTTTAGTGCTATCAGTAGCTAGCTACCGACCCACCTCAAAACTCCCCAAGACTTGCCCTTTGTTTTCAACAAAAAAGTATGCTGCTGATCGAACGAAACCCTTTTGAGTTAAAAGATAAGGAAATCTCACTTTCTACGTAAGTGTGAAATCCGTGTGATTCCGTCCAATCTAAGTAGGCAACACGAAATTTGACTTTCCTAGATGTTAGGTACACGTCCGGACCTATTACAATGCATGTCTAATTGTGCCGTGTTGCGTGTAGTTCCATCCCATCATGATGGGGCAATTGTTGAGATGGGAGGGGCGAATATGAGCGAAGGGATCGGCTTACCTTCTTGCTCCCTCAAGATGAATTCCAAACCTATACCCTCATGTGCAATCAATAAGGTTGATTGGCTCTCAGTCCAGTCCTATTTCTTTGGTCCGATTCCAAGGTAAAACTGGAACTTAGACCGTACCATCAATCCAACTTAATAGAATTGATCACTAATTTTTTTCCACTACGTTTTTCCATTACTTTTTTTTCTCACTACTTGGAATTGGATTGAGATAGTGTTTAGTTCATATTTTATTGATTTTGTTGAGAAATAATAAAATAAAAAAGGTATATTTAGTCGGTTTGGTCTAGTTGCCTTTTGGAATCACGAATCAGACCGTCTGGACACCGATTCCATTTTTAGGAATCAGGAACCAGACCGGCGCCCCCAAGAACTAAACCAAATCGATCGATCCATTCTAATTTGATCTAGGTGGTTTCCAATTTGAGCGGTCCATTTTGTACAACCCTAATAATCGGGCATTTGAATCATTACTAATCTTTGGGTTTAGGTCAAACATGTGCAAGGTGGGGTCATGGTTCTCGTGATTTTATGCAAGAGCAAGAAGAGATCAGACCCTGGCCTAGACCCGGGCAAACTGCTTGAGAACGAGCCCTTGAATGGGCTAAAACCGGAGCCGTTGAACTTGACGGTTGAAGCTGAACCCTAATATGCAATATAGAAAAAGTCCCTACGAACGCGTCAGGCTACTGAACTGGCTGAGTCAAACCCCTGTGTTCCCCAGTCAACGTTTTCCGCAGCTTACGACTTCTTCTCCCTCGCATTCACGTCCCTTGCTCCAGCTTATATAAGTGCAAACCGAGATGGGGAACCTCCAACATCCATAACCAAACCCACTCCAGATTCTCAACCAAACCCTCTCGAAACTGACGACACAAGACCGATCGCCTCCATTGATGGCCGCTTTGCAAGCTTCCTCACTCTTGATCCCTTCTTCCTCTTCTGGTTGTCCTTCGAAGAGAAGGGTATCCGCTTCGATCCATGTCCCGAAGCTCCCTAAACTCCGCCTCTCCGATGCGAGCTCGGCGATGACGCGGAAGCTGGTGGAGGAGTTCAGCAACAGGAACGGTTACACCATCACGGAGCCCTTACAAATGGAGGTCGTGGAGAAAGTTAGTCCTTCTGAGCCGCACCGTTCGCCTAGCCGATCACCTACTTCTTCTGTCGAAACAACCACGAAGCTCTATGCCATCCTGGAGGCTGTTGAAGATAGAGTGGAGATGCACGATAACATCGGCAAGCAGCGGGACAACTGGAACAAGCTCCTACTGAACTCGGTCAACATGATGACCCTCACTGCCACCACCACGGCGGCCATGGCTGCGGCTGGGCCAGCTCCGTCACTGAGAGCATGCTCTGCTCTCTTATTTACTGCCGCCACCGGGATGTCGCTTGTGATGAGCAAAATCCAGCCCTCGCAGCTGGCTGAAGAGCAACGCAATGCCTCGAGGTTGTTCAAGCAGCTTCAGAGCGAGATAAAGTCGATGCTCGTGCAGCAATCTCCGACTGAGTCAGATGTTAAGGAGACGATGGAGAAGGTGCTGGCGCTTGATAAAGCTTTTCCGCTGGCTCTGCTTGGAAAGATGATCGAGAAGTTCCCTGCGAAATTTGAGCCCGCGGTGTGGTGGCCAAAGGTTTCTGGCAACCCCCGCCAATCCCAAGGGCACAAAACCTTCACGAACACTGAGCGAAATGGATGGAGCGAGGAGCTGGAAGTGGAGATGAGAGCAATCGTCCAAGTCCTCAAGAGCAAAGACAAGAAAGACTACTTGAGGCTCGGAAGTTTAGCTCTAAAATTGAATAAGACGTTGGCGGTTTCGGGTCCTCTACTCACTGGCATCGCCGCAGCCTGTTCGGCCTTCGGAGGCTCAACAGCCACAACAGTGGCAGCTGTCGCCGGTGCAATGGCAGCTATCGTCAATGGCTTCGAGCATGGAGGACAAGTCGGCATGGTCGTTGAGATGTACAGAAACAACGCGGGGTTCTTCAAGCTCATGGAAGAGACGATCGAAGCGATGCTCGAGGAGAGAGACTACGACAAGCGAGAAAACGCAGAGATGTTCGAGATGAAGGTGGCGATGAAGCTGGGGCGGAGCTTGTCGCAGCTTCGAGACCTGGCAAGAAAATCAATGGCTTCTTGTCTACAAGGGACTGAGGTGGACGAGTTCGGAAGCAAGCTTTTCTGAAACCCTCTTTTGAGCAAGATTAGTGGAGTACATAATGTAACATGTACAAGTTAGGCTCACTAACATGATTCTTTCATTCCTTGATTCTCGTAACAAAGAAAAGGAGCTTAAATTGCTCATTTTGGTTTAACTTCGATTTTTGACTAAATTGAAAATTATTCACTCAAATTCCACGTGGATTCACCTTTGGAGACACGTTAATTTTGGTACTAGAGCATATGCGACTATTATTTTATTATAAAAAGAAGATGGTTTTTTCCGTGCCGGTAAAACTTTTTGAAAGAGTTGATAAGCATTAGATGACCGTTGTTAAGATGCTCCTTTTTGCCTACCCTTGATGCATCGCCGGTATACTAGCGAGAGAGAAACTTTTCACAACTTCTATACAAATTCTCTTGAGAAAGGAATCCCCGGATCTCGACCAGCCATAATTTCTGATAACTTTTCATAACTTCCATACAAAATCTCTCGACAAAGGAATTCTCGGATCTTTAATTGGCCATAATTTCACAGTAACTTTTCGTAACCTCTACATAAAATGTCGCAACATACAAAAATCTATGGACTCTATGTTCAAACGGGTGAGATCGACCCTCTTGTTAAGGTCATCAAGAGATCGAGAATCCGTTCCTCAAAGATCCTTCAAAATTCCTCCAGCGTGGTGGGAGGCATACTTCCCTATGGTGAAAGAATCATGCAAAATGTGAACTTCAAGAAAACAACAAAGCAGTGCGCCGTTGAATGTTATGCGAATGGGAGTGACAGGAAACAAAATGGCCTGGAAAATGACGGCGCTCCAGTCAGAAATGACATGCTATGTCGTTCAATTTTAGCCTTAAACCTCGAATCATTCGAGATCACTTAATGTTGGACACGTGAGGGGCGAAACGCGTGCGTGTACGCGTGTTTTTTCCCCTCTTTTTTCAATTTTTTGACCAATTTTTCGGCAAATTCGTCCTTCTACTATTGTATGTTCAGACTTCTATGACTAAGTTAATTTGGGGGAGATAGTCTTAATTAGGTTAAGATTGTTCGAGGGTACTTACCACGATGTCTATATGTATAGTAGGAATGGTGTTGCGATTAATTAAAATAAGAGCCCATCTATGTAATGTATCTAATAGTTCGAGGGCAGCAAAATGTTACTAGGAACATATATTTTCTAGTGGATTGCTTGAGCTCGAGCTTGAACGGAGTAGTAACTCGAGCATTTAAGGAACACACACACGCCTTGAGGGCAAAACCGATTCTAAGTCATAATATATATACCAAAATCTAAGTCACAATATTTGATACAAAAAGACTAAAATTATTCATTACATACATTTGATTTTCTTCTACCTATTAGCTTAACTTTTAGGTTGGATATTCTATTGTGCAAAAATTGTCGTATTAAAGTATCAAATACTGTTTATTCATGGAACATGTGTGTGATCTCCTTCCACTTGGCGTGCTATCTTAAACACTCTAATCAACGACTACGACATGCTCAGATTGCTGTTTTAAGGGGGGACACAACAAAGCAAAAGTCATCTCCCATAAACAAAGGGCAAAGAGTCTGCACGTGCCAATGAGGTCAAAGCCTTCAGAAAATTCAAAGTGGCTTTCGGCAGGAGACATTTAAAAAATTCAACGATTGGATTGTGTCCACATCATGGAAAAAGAGTATATCGTATCAAGCTAGCTTGAAGCATATATCCATTTCAATAATTAAATGGGAAATAAGAATTTTGATACTTCGATCATTTTTCGTTCTCTGCCACAAAATATACATATGTACCGAGAAATAAAAAAAATGAAAAATATTCATGTTTGATACGTGTATTATATGTACACTGAAAATATTTGTACAAAGGAGTTCAGAAAAGCTTGCTTCCAAACTCATCCACCTCGGTCCCTTCTATACAGGAAGCCATTGATTTTCTTGCTAAATCTCGGAGTTCCGACAAGCTCCGCCCCAGCTTCATCGCCACCTTCATCTCGAACATCTCTCCATTCTTTCTCTTGCTATAATCTCGCTCTTCAAGGGTTGCTTCCATCGTCTCTTCCATGAGATCGAAGAACCCTGCGCAGTTTCTGTACATCTCCACGACCATACCAACCTGGCCTCCATGCTCGAAGCTGTTGATGATCGCTGCCATTGCACCGGCGATGGCTGCCACAGTGGTGGCCACCGAGCCTCCAAAGGCTGAGCCAGCCGCAGTGATGCTGGTTAGCAAAGGAGAGGAAACCGCCAACATCTTATTCAATTTTAGCGCCAGATTCCCGAGCCTCAAGTAGTCTTGCTTATCTTTGTTCTTGAGGACTTCGACGATGGCTCTCATCTCCACTTCTAGGTCCCTGCTCCATCCATTTCGCTCACTGTTTGCGAAAGTTTTCCCCTCTCGGGATTGGTCGCTGTTGTTGGAAACCCTAGGCCACCATGCAGCGGGCTCAAATTTTGCGGGGAACTTCTCAAGCATCGCTCCAAGCAAAGGCAGTGGATAAGCCCTATCAAGGGCCAGCACCGTTTCCGTCATCTCCTTCACGTCTGCTTCAGTCGGAGATTGGAGCGCAAGCATTGACTCGATCTGACTCCGGAGCTGCTTGAACAACCTCGAGGCATTGCGTTGCTCTTCAGCCAGCTGTGAGGGCTGGATTTTGCTCATGATGAGCGACATCCCAGTGGCCGCCGTAAACAAGAGAGCGGAGCATACTCTCAGCGATGGAGCCAGCGCAGCTGCAGCCATCGCAGCCATGGTGGTGGCAGGGAGAGTCATCATGTTGACTGATTTCAACAGGAGCTTATTCCAGTTGTTTCGCTGCGCGCCAACGTTATCGTGCATCTCCACTCTATCTTCGACAGCCTCAAGGATCGCCTAGAGCTTCTTCGTCATTTCAATAGAAGAAGTAAGCGATAGGCGCAGCTTCAAACGCCTGTCTGTCCGGGTGACATCCATTTGGAGTGGCTCTGTGAAGGCATAACCATTCCTGTTGCTCAAATCCTCGAGTAGCTTCTTCGTGATTACGGTACTTGGATCACCAACGAGCCTGAGTTTTGAGGGCTTCAGGAATTGGATTGAAGCAGTGATCGTTCGCTTTGAAGAGCAACCCGATGAGGAGGAGGAAGAAGAAGAAACTAAGAGAGAGGAAGCTTGTAATGCGGCCATTAATTTTTTGGTGTTTTTCAAATGTATGTATGCAACGGTTTTGAGAGGATTGCTTGAGAATTGGAGTGGTTTTGGTTATGGAGATTGGAGGTTCTTTAGGTTGCTATTTATACATGCGAAGTACGCGTACGCGATGTAAAATGAGAAGAGGTCGGAATTGTTGAAAATTTGACCCTAGAACACAAGGAGTTGACTCCGGCCATGAGCCTGACCTTTTCTATTATTTGAATTTGTATATGTGAAACATCCAAATGCTGTGTAAATATTGTCACATCACATCACTTCATACTTACGCTCCTGGCGTAGAATCACAGAAATGAATATGTAAATAAACAAGTGGCAGAACTACAGAAATGAATATGGTATTTTGCGAACAATTATTTAAATAAACGAGTTCTATTCAATTTTGAAAATTACAATTTAAAAAAGTATTTACTATTACCACATGTGACATGCGCCACCGCCTGTGAACCTACGACTCTTTTGTCAATTTGGTGAGCCCAAATAGTTAGACCTCTCTACTCTTTCCCACTTATAACTTACATAAATTTTCTTTTAGGGATTTCTTTCTTAGAAATAATTAGGTAGTTATTCGTATTTATTGGTGAACCCTATTCGAATTACATATGATATGCTCTTGTTACAAATGGCCATTTGATATTGATTTGCTAGACTATATCTTATATGAAAAATTAATTAGCAAACTATAGAATTGCCCCAGAGGGGGGACTGTCAAGACAAATTTATAAGCTGTATGAGGTTTGACCATTTCTTGAAATGACGTTTTCTTGGATTCGAAGAGTATGGGGTTTATGGGTCGGGTCGGTTTCAAATTTTGCATTGGACAGGTATGGATTGAGTTCATTATTTTTGCGATCAAGTCAACTTAATTCTCGTGCATTTAACTTTTTCCTTTTTCCTTCAAATTGGCTATAATTTGTGGTTGAGTCAATTCGATGTGGGGTGAACTTTTGCCAGTTTTGCTTGAAAATGTCAAGTCCGAATGACAAAAGGGTAGATAAAAAACATAGTTAGATATTAATTATATTTCTCGTTAATCTTAGGTGTTGAGTAAGGTGACCCATGCTTTTATTAAGACAATCTATCTTAAATAAGTAGCTTCGAAGTCATGAAAGCGAGTTGTGTCATAAATGTCATGGTTATTTCAAGACCCATTGTAATGTTACTGTGTTAGTCGGTCGGTAAATTTACACACATGGGAATGATTTGTTGGAGTTTGATTCAGACTCCTCATCGACAAAAAGATAAGGATTGCAAGGGGCAGCAACCTTGGGTTGCTAGGGGAATTTTATAGTTTAGACTCGTATTTTCTTGATAGTTTGGGTTTGAACTCATAAATGATTACTGAGTAGTCTAGGTCTTCTCGGCCTCTAGAATTTTCTTGTGCCACTTATATATAATCTATTTCTCCTATAACTAAGAGTTATATGGAGAGAGGTGGGAGTTGCTAATTATAGCGGAATCTTCTACTAAATGGAACCCTAATTTAAGGGTAAAAACGAAATATACTTTGTTTCTCGATTTCAATTTCTCATATTTACTCTCTGTTTCATTGTATTTGTGCACCTAATACTAACAAAACTACACGAATTATTGAAAAGTTTAATTGCAAGATTCTCAAGATATTCTTCACTTTCATCCGTTCTATACCATGTTTCACAGTTTTGTCCTTTGATGTATGGGTAGTTACTTTCCCAAGAGATCACTTATCCTCATAGGGCGTGCATGGTTGTGTTCTTTTTTTCTGTTTATGAACAAAAATTCTATTTTTTTGTTCCCGGGAACAAAAACAGAACAGAAAGGTGTTTGTTTGTGTTTTTGTTCCAAATCTTTTTTTTTGTTCCCGGGAACAAAAAAAGAACAAAAATAAGAAACAAAAAAAAGTTATTTTTTTGTTCCAGAAACACTTTTTGAAGAATTGAAAGAACAAAAACACAAGAAACACTTTCTTCTCTTTTTTTTTTTTTTTTCTTATTCTTCTTTTCTTCTTCTTTTTTCTTTGGCTGGTCGTCGGCCTCAGCCACGGCCGGCGACCTCGCCAAAGTGTCGCCGGCCCCTAGCAAGGCTCAGCCTCGCCTTAGCCAGATCCAGCTTGGCCGAGCTCGCCTAGCCATCGGTGAGGCTCGGCGAGCTCGGGCTCAACCAGCCAAGGTGAGGCTGAGCCTCGCCCAACCACGGCGAGGCTCGGCCTTGCCGGGGGCCGGCAAGCCTCACCGTGGCTGGGCGAGGCCGCCAGCCAATAGAAGAAAATAAAAAATAAAGAAAAAAAGGAAAAATAAAATAAAAATATTTAAAAATTAAAAGAAACAAAAAAATAACACAAATTTGCCAAACATGTTTCTATTCATTGTTTATTCCCGTAATAAGTTTACCAAATGCGTTTTTTCGGTAAAAAATTGTTCCTCAAAACAAAAATAGTTTTTTCTATTTCTGTTCCTCAAAACAACTTTTGAACAGAAACACAAACAAACACACCCATAGTGTTCTTACCTGAGCAAGTTTTAACATTGGAACATTTCCGTTACGTGAAAAAATGTACCTTGTGAGTTAATCCCAATTTCACATGCATATTCCAAGAATATTGTCACCATGTTTGTTGTGCAATTTGATTCAATTATGCTCCCTTCGTCATTATGGAAGCTTGTTAGGAGTTACTTATTATCCAAACCCTCTGGTTCTGGTGAACACTCCCCACCCTCTTTGAATTTGGTCATTACAAGCCTATCGGCTTCCTTGTGGTTTGTCCTTGAACCCCACTCTACTAAAGAGGGTCCTACTTTGATACCATACTGTGACACTCCAAGATTAACTTACTTGAGATATTGCCCAATCCAAGACTCAGTGGCATAAGCCACTACAGTGCACAGTATGTCATAGCTGCTACAACTATTAGTCATCCAAGGTGGCTTCGAAGAATTCTTGAAGACATTGGAGAACCACAAATGGAATCAACTCCAATATTTTGTGACAACAAGTCCGTGATCGCCATATCAAAGAATCAAGTCTTTCATGGAAGAACTAAACATATCAACAGAAAATATCACTTCATTCGTGAAGTATAAAACAAAGAGATCAAGCTGAAGCATAGTAAGATCAAAGATCAAATCACAGACATATTCACTAAAGCACTACCAATAGCAAGATTTGAGACATTGAGAAGGATGCTCAGAGTATCACAAAAATGGATCAAGGAGGAGTGTTAAAAGGTGATCCATTTTCGGAAAGTCCTAGAATACACTAGCCTACGCATGCTTAAGAATGAAGTATGCTTGAGAAATAAGTAAAGGGACGGTAGCAACAATTTGTCCAAGTTGGCAACAGTGTACATAGGAAGAAAGAAAAGCCAGTAGGAAGATAGCTTAATTAGTTGAAAATAGTGGCAAGTCATTAGACTTTGTGAGCAAGAGATGCCGATCAATATTTGTAGAGAAAAACTTGAAGAGTAAAGAAATGTCTAGTGTTATCTAGCTATCTAAGTCAGTCAAGAAAGAGGCGATGACCTATGCCTATAAATAGGATTTGGTGGACGTCTACTCTAACTAGTTGAAAACCATAAACGCTCCTTCCTTTATAAAACCAACTAACATAATAGAAGTCTTTCTTTTCTCACCCTGTGTTCCCTCGTTATAATAGTCCACTCATATACACATCATTGCTTGTTCCTTGCCATGTTTCACACACATTTGTACACACAAGCTTCCGCAAAATCCAACAAAACTAAACTAGAAGTTTGCATCTGCAGGAAAAATTATGGTCCTTTTTTCTTGAGCTTTAACCTACTGATTTGTTTAGATCTAAATGAACTTAATTTTTTGTACTTCCATGATGTTGATTTAAATATAACCTTTGCACTGGAAATGCATCCCGTTTCATTATCCAAGAAAAAGAGATGAACTGTGTACACTGTGAACATTTCTTGCAATCTCTGGCATCTTGAAGCTTACTCTTCTTCTTCTCCTTCTTTTTTTTTTCCCTATTCAACGCATGACCCCCCTCCTCCCCTTTTTCCCCCAATCTATCTATTGCGCAGAATATGGACCAGTGAATCAGATAAAATTGGGAATGAAGGAAAGGGAATCGTACACCAGATTTACGTGGTTCGGTCCAAATATCGAAACCTACATCCACGGGGAGAGTAGTATGAAATTCCACTATAGAAACAAGCGATATACCGGAGATTACAATTACTCGAGTACTTAAACACACTTTAGAGTTTCCTAGCCCCAAATTACACCCAAATAACTCACACAGTGTTTAGCTCGTCACGATTCATAAAGGAACCTCACTCAAGAAATTAAACAAATTCTACTCACAAGAATTTAACTGGCTAAAACACTCGGCTATAATTTACAACGAGAAAATCCCTCACCCAAGAGAACTCTCTGCACTCTTCTATAGTCTCAAAGCTCTCTCTCTCGGCCATCAAAACTTGGCTCGGCGCACTCTTCTCCATTGGACGTCTCTCTCTTTTATAATACAAAAGAGAGTCTTCATCATTTATTGCAACATGCTGAAAGTCTTCTTCAGAGAAAGAAAGGACAAAGAAAGCCCACCATAATCCATGGGTGTCCATGCATGTGCATGCATTAAATGAGAGGAGAAAATGGATGTATGAAGCTTTCTTTCTTCTTCTCTCAAAGTCAACAATGATGGCATTGGCAGAAAACAAGAAAGGGAACACCCATCCTTGCATGCAAGTGGGCCGTTCACTTTCCTCCATTCAAAAGTCCAACCTGCATAGATGAGTAGAAGACAATAAAAGAAGCCGCACATTAGCCTCTTCACGCTTGCGGCTCATAGATGAAATCCGCATGCAATCTTCTTCGACAATTTCAGCTGATCAATTCACATGCACCGCTTTGACTCACATGTGGTCGAGTTCACGTATTCTCGTTAGTCTGGTTTCATTACGGGCTCAAACTCAAGACATATTTTCAATACTATCCACCACATGCACAAGCAAATCAAAGACAATGCACTTTATATCTGCAACTATCTTTATCTCAAAGTCCCGTGATTCGTAAAACAATGAAAGGACAAGTAAAAGAATATATGTTGAACAAATGAGAACAACTACTACTTCACCTATTGTTGGAATGCTAAAAACGAGAGCACAAATGAAAAATGCCAAAAAGACATAAGTTAGATGGATGGCCGCTTCGTCCCTTGTTTTCATCTTTTCTAGAGGGAGAGAATGTTTGTGTGTGTTGTAGATCAGGAGGAATGGAGAAGCATGAGGGTGAAGGAGAATGTGGAGATCATGATGGGGGAAGGAGGAGAGGAGGTCAAGGGTGGGGCCCAATTGAGAGGCTAAAACAAGAACAGGCCTTAGAGAAAACAAGAAAAGCAAAGCCAGTAGAAAAAGATGAAGAGTGTATAGAAGAGAGAGAGAGAGAGAGAGAGAGAGGGTGATGAGATCTGCAGAGTCACAAAGACCGGAAGAAGAACACTTGCCGTCTTTCGCAAGATCTCTCTCTCTCTCTCTCTCTCTCTCTCTCCCTCCCTCCCTCCCTCCCTCCCTCCCTTCCTCCCTCCCTCTCTCACGGTTTCTCCAAATTAGAATTATGTGTAGAAAATTATTCACATAAATAATCAATTAATCAAGAACAATCATATTAATATATGACTATAAAACATCGAAATTGATAAGCACAGCGGAATTAAAACGTACCTATTTGAGCCATTACTTCGCTTGAAGAAAAATAAATCAACCTAATAATCAAAAATCTATTGGAATGCCAAATCATCTTCTCTATGACCTATTTTAATATAGCAACTTTCAATGGGATTAAACAATTGATAGGTATATCTACCCTTTTATAGGCTAGAGAGAAGACCTAGTAAACTTTAATCAATAGCGTGTCAACTAGGCCTTTCCCATTACGGACTTCAGTTAAACACAATTGCCTATACTTTGCTACTCAGCTAGACTCGTTATTAATAGATGTCAAAACCCAATTGAATAAAATCACTTAAGGGTTTAAAAAATATTTGAATATCCATTAACCCAATTATTTAAAATAGAAAATTAATTAATTAATGTAAGCCAATATTATAGGAAATTTCCAACATTCTCTCATTTGGGCGCTACATTAATTAACTTATTTTTATTTTGAAAAAGATTTTATATTTAAAACGACACTATCAAGTTAATAACTGAAATTTTTATTTTATGTGACCACAACTTTAAAATATAATATTCCAGTAATGATATCTCAAAACCAATCCAATCTTATATAATCTCAGTATAGGATTATGGAGATCAATGTGTTAAGAAAATACCATATTACATGATATTCCATAATCACATATAATAAGTACTATATTTTCATGGATCATGGGCCTAATAGTGTAGTAAGAAATAATGCCGACTTGTAATCAAAATATACACCATTTCTTATTGGTTCTCAATGTAATTTCTCAACAACATAAAACTGCATTAGCAAAATTTCTAAACAACATTAAATTGCACAATCATGTCACAATCTAACATGAGATCTCATAATTAGTGATATCTTTTTTTTTTTTGGTAAAAACATAATTAGTGACATCCAGTTGTCTAAACTAAAATTTTGTTTAAAGATACTGTTTTATATTTCAATTTCTTAGTCAACAAGAAAAAGATTAACAATAGAATCTACAATAATGATCACTGAAAATAAATGCTTTAATAGACATCATGAAAGTATTATCAGTTTGCATATAATTATAATATCCAGAAATATAAATTATATAGCTCCTACTAACAAAAGAAATAAAAAAAAAAAATCTAAAACATCCATATTCTTTGCATACTCTTTAAACAAAATGGGTCGTAAGCCTTTTGTTAGAGGATCAACCAACATAGACTCAGTTATGATATTCTCGATCACAATGTCTCCATTTTAAACCAACTCTTTAATAGTATAATATTTGATCTCTATGTGTTTGGACACATTGCTAATCTTGTTATTTTTGGAATAAAACACAACCGCAGTGTTGTCACAATAGATCACCATAAGTCTAGCAATAGAATCCACAACTCGCAATTCTGAGATCAATTTTCTAAGCCAAACAGCTTGAATTGACGTGCCATAACATGTTACAAACTTAGCATACATTGTAGAGTTCGTAATCAAGGTTTGCTTTGTGCTCCTCCGGGATATAGCAGCTCCAGCCATCATAAAAATATATCAAGAAGTTGATTTTCTATCATCTAAAAAACTAGCCAAATCATCATCTGAATATCCAATTACCTTTAAGTTCTTAAATCTTCTATACATGAGCATGAGGTCTTTTGTACGGTATAGATATCTCATTACCTTTTTAGCTGTAACCCAATGTTCATGACCTAGATTCGACAAATATCTTCCAGGAGTATTCACAGCAAAAACAATATTAGGTCCGGTACATACTTGTGCATACATAAGATTGCCAAGTGCACTAGCATATGGAACATTTTTCATTACTTCTTTTTTAACATCATTCATGGGAGATTGTCTAATGCTCAATTTATCTATTTTCACAACAAGAGCTTCACCTAACTTGCAGGTTTGCATATTGAATCTTTTCAAAACACAATATTTATAACTTTTCTGAGATAAACCCAGAACCTTCTTAGATCTGTCACGATGAATCTCAATGCCTAGAACAAAAGAGGCTTCCCCAAGATTTTTCATGTCAAACTTTGTAGACAAAAATTTTTTTGTGTCATTCAATAGATCAATATATCTACTATCAAGTAAAATGTCATCTTCATAAAGTACTAAGAAAATATGTTTACTCACACTTATTTTCATGTAGATGCATTGATTAAACTCGTTTTCTTCAAGGCAAATGATCTCGCAACCTTATGAAATTTCAAGTACCACTGACGGGATGCTTGTTTGAGACCATAGATAGACCTCTGAAGTTTGCACACCATATGCTTTTTTCCAGCTTCTTTAAACCTCCAAGTTGCTGCATATATATTTCTTCATCTAGATCTCCATTTAGAAAGGCTGTCTTGACATTCATTTGGTGAGACTCTAAGTGAAAATGATCCACCAATGCCATGATTATCTGAAAAGAGTCTTTAGTGGACACTAGAGAAAATACTTCAGTATAATCAATGCATTCTCTCTATGTGTACCCCTTTGAGACTAACCTTGCATTGAATTTCTCTATGTTGCCTTTATTGTCTTTCTTGGTTTTGAATACCCATTTGTAGCCGATTGGTTTATGCCCATCAGGTAAATCAACAAGTTCCCATACTTGACTAGTTGACATGGAAATCATCTTGTCCTTCATCACTTCTAACCATTCATCCGCTTGATCACTATTAAGAGCTTCTTTGAAGGTCGCCGGATCAACTATTATTCCAATGTCAAAATCAGCTTCTCCAAGATAGACATGATAATCATTTAGAAGTGTTGGTCTTTTTTTTCGTTGTGATCTTCGCATAGGCATTTCTGGAGTCACATCATTTGTTTGGGGAATTTCATTTATAATAGAAGAATCTACCGTCATATCTCCAATTTATGCTTCTTGCCGAATTCCCATTCTATAGGGCTTCCGCATAGAATCATCATTCAAGATGGGCAATGAAATAGAGACCGTTTTGTTTGGTTCTTTTCTTTCAAAAGATTGAGAAGAACTCTTTTCAACAACATCTAATTACAAGAATTTTGTAATTTGGGATTCAATGATTCTAGTGCCACAAGTAAGACAATAGAACCTATACCATTTGGAATGGTCAGGGTATCCAATAAAGTAACATCTAGTAGTTATAAGTTCAGTTTTCTTTCGAGAAGGATCATAAATTTTCACCTTTATAGGACAACCCCAAAATCAAATATGATTCAAGCTTGGTTTCCTCATTGTACACAATTCAAAAGGCGTTTTCGATGTCGATTTACTAGGTACATGATTCAATATATAAATTTTTTTAATTGCATCACCCCATAAGTATTCAGGCAAATTAAAACTGCCCGTTGTACTTCGTTTCATCTCCATGAGTATGCAATTGCGCCGTTTAGCTACACCATTCTGTTCAAGACTCTTGGGCATTGTGTACTAAGCAACAATACCACTGTCGTGCAAATATTTAGCAAACGTCCCATTTCTTGTCTATTATCGGTATAATGCCCATAATACTCATTATAATGATAAGATCTAACAATCTTGATAATTTTTCCCAATTGTTTCTCAACTTCAATGCCAAACACTTTGAACATTTCAAGAGCATCCATCTTCTCCTTAATTAAATAAACATAACAATAATGGGAGAAATCATCAATAAATGTGATGAAGTACTTATTTCCACATAAGGTGGTTAAGTATGATCCACTAATATCCGCATGAATCATCTCCAATAAATTTTGACTACGAGTAGCGCATTTCTTCTTGATTTTAGTCAATTTCCCCCTCATGCAATCAAGACAAGTCTCAATATCATCTGAGTCAAAATGAGGAAGAATATCAACATTGATGAGTCGCTTTACCCTTTCTTTGGAGACATGCCCAAATTGCTTATGCCATAGCAATGGAGATCTTTCTTTAATTAAAGATCTCTTAGCAACATTATTCTCGATATTGAACTAACAATATGGTCTATCAAGAGATAAGGATAATCATATAATCCATCAGACAAAAGACAATTCCCAATAATTTTGGAAGCATAACTCAAATCCACTCTTTTATTCGCAAAATAAAGACAATATCCAGCTTTGTCAAGCGAATAAAGAGATATCAAATTTCTCCTAAAACTAGGAACATAAAAGACATTGTTTAAAATAAGCTAAAAACCAAAATCTAAATTCAAAATAACTCTCCCTATGCTCTACACATCAATTCCAATATCGTTTCCAACTTTAAACTTTGACTTATTTAGACTTGGATTTCTTAGATTTGTGAGACCCTATGAGGTAGTAGTCATGTGAACAGTAGCACCAAAATCAAGCCACCGAGAATCCAAAGGAACATCTACTAGATTTGATTCAAAACAAACCAACAACTCACCTTGGTGATTTTCTTTACTTGCTTTTAGCCAAGCTTGGAACTTATAACAATTGGCTCTTTTGTGATCCTACTTCTTGTAGTGAAAACACTTGAAATCCTTATCTCCATTTCTCCCATGATTCCCATTTTTATTGAAATCTTAGCCATTCTTTGGACCATGAGCATTTGACCCTTTAAGCTTCCATTTGCCTCTAGATGAACTCAACTTAGCATTTACAATTAAGTAGGCAGACTCATACTTCTCATTCTTTAACTTCTTTTCCTCAATTACACATTTAGCAATCAAAGTATTAACGCTCCTTGTCTAATTTTGAGAGCTATAAGCAGTATTAATCTGGCTAAATTCAGCTGGCAGAACATTTAAGGTGTGATGCACAATATAATTTTCAGAAACAACAATTTCATAGGCCTTAAGTTTGGAGTGAATGTGGACCATCTTCAGTATAAATTCTCTAACACCCTTAGCAGCATCATACCTTATGTTTGTTAATTCACTCAACAAGTTTCTAGCTTCAGCCTTATCTGAGACTCTATATCTTTCTCCCACTACTTCAAGGAACTGTCTCACATTTGTATCTTCCGGCGAACCACTAATGAGATGCTCAACAATGGACCTCTTCATAGCAACGAGGCTTAGTCGGTTAGATTTCTCTCATCTAGCATAATGGGCCTTTTGATCTGTAGTACTTTGATCATGGGGTTTGGAAGGTTCATCTTCACGTAGAGCTACATCCATATCCACAATGCCTAGAGCAAACTCTATATCTTGCTTCTATCTCTTCAAGTTTGATCTGATTAACATTTCGATCGTGGCATTGTTGTTATTTATAGTAAATGTAACTGTTTGTCACACATAATGCAATAAGATCAATTATGGACAATAAGCAATTCAATAAAAATAATTAGTGCATTATAAACTCCCATTTGGACAGAGTGTATAATGCACGATTATTTTCCATAATATGAAGTTCATAAAGCAACAAGGAGAATCACATATAATTGCCAAGGATCCATCCATTTTGGGTAGACAAATCCTTTAAATTATACATTTCCATAATATCAATTTTCAAAACATTTATCCCTTTCGGTAGATAAATATTTTTTGATTATACATCCCAATATTTTAAATGTGGGAATTAATCTTCATGTTATTTTCCAAACTAATATACACAATAACCTCATTTGGGTGAGTTATTGTATCTATTAATTTTTATCAATAGGGAACTCCAAAAAAAATTTGCCTAAAATTTATCGAATAATATGAAGCATTTTACAACATGTGCTTCCCGAGATCATATTGCATTTATCAAACAACTATTTTTGCCATGATTTTTTTTAATTCTATTTTTTGTTTTTTATTATTTTAATGTTTCAGACCCTCCTGTGGGGCCTGGGACACACGAGCAGCCCTTCGGACCCTCTTGTGAGCCCTAACTCGCGAGCAACCCTTCAAATGCTGGGCCAGACTAGTGAGGCCTAAAATTCTGGCCCAACCCGCAGGAGTCCATGCTCCTTTTAATAAGATTCTGGGCTAATTAGGCCCTAGCCTAGGTGAATTTATAGCCCCAAGATTATGGGCTCACGCCCATAATCCGAATTTTAAATAGAATATGGACAAAAGCCCATATTTTGGCCTAGGCCCTGCTAGAGGTCATCTTCAATCTCCAACCGGGTCCCAAAACCCTGCAAAACCAAGTCACACAACTCGGTTTTGACCCGGAATACAAAAAACACCAATTAAGTTGATTTTTCTTGAAATCTCTCCATGGGTCTTGCTTCTAACATCAATATAATTTACTAGAATGAATTAAACGAACAAAAAACGAGAAAATCTCCTACATTTAAGCTTAAAAAATTCAGATCTAACACCCCCATAGTCGAATTCGATTTCCTCATTTACCGTAATGCAACAAAAGGATGCTAAAGCATATATATATTACAATAACCATGCAACAATTTACAACAAACATCAATCAATTGCAAGCAATTTGAAATTTTAGAACTTTTTCATGTATAAACCTTAGAATTTCAAATTCAAAATTCTCACTCAATTCTCAATGAAATTATAAAAATTATATATGGTTGGAAAGATCTTGACATGTAGAACAAAAGCCCTAAGGTTTTAGAATCAATCAAGCAAAAAAATCCACACGAAAAAATAACACCAATATTTGGCTCAAATAGGGAAATTTCGAATTTGTTCATTAAAAAAAAAAAACTAATTTTGGGTTCTACAATCATATATCAGTTGCTCTAATACCACATGTAGAAAATTAGTCACATAAATAATTAATTAATCAAGAACAATCGAACCATATATGATTGTAAAACACTGAAATCGATAAGCATGACGGAATTAAAATGTATATGTTTAACCCATTGCTTCACTTGAAGAAAAATATATCAACTTAATATTCAAAGATATATTAGAACAACAGATCTTCTTCTTTATGACATATTTCAATATAGTAACTTTTAATGGGATTAAGCAACTAATGGGTATAACTTACCATTTTATAGGCTAGAGAGGGGACGTAATAAACTCTAATTGGTAGCGTGTCAATTGGGCCCCTCTCATTATGGGTTTCAATTAAACACAATTGCATATACTTTACTACTCAACTAGCCCGTTATTAATAGATGCCAAAAGCTAATTCAATAAAATCACTCAAGGGCTTAACCAATATTGGAATATCTATTGACCCGATTATTTAAAATAGAAAATTAATTAATTAATATAAGCCCATATTATGGGAAATTTCCAACATTATGGACTTTGGCATTTTTTTTCTTTTATTTATGATTAATTATCCATTTTCTTACTGAGACGTTTCTTGTCATCTCCAATTAATGCAAATCATGATTTTTCCAATTTAATGATTCAACATTAGTTTAACAATTTACGAACTATATTGTACAAATCAAAAGTTTAGAGACGGTATTTATACATTATAACAAAGTTCATAGATCATTTATGTTGTTATCCCTTTTAAAAAGGGGTAGTGCATAAATATATTGGTTCCATTCCAATAAGTCATAATGATGAAAGCAACTTAATTGGTTTGTTATAATAGAAAACTATATGCAGCTGTTACAAAATGAGATTTCAGTGTGTCGATTAAGACATAGCACATGTTTGATTCTTCATATTGTCAATTACCGACTCTTGTATTGCTAAATTAATGAGGTTACCTTCTTTTTTTTTTCCGTGATTAATGAATAGCAATTTTATAAACATAAAGACTTAGTAAGTAGAACTAGAGATTTGTGCATGTGATTCCCTAATTTTAGGGCTATTTGTGATATTTGATTTTAAGGCATCATAAGTTTGGAAGGGCCTCCTCATTTTATCCCATCTCTAAAGAAATTTTTGTAGATGTCTCGAGTCCATTATTGGTTGATAAAACCCCAAAATTCTCTTTACATTTCTATATTAAAAGGTGTAATGAAAGGACACTATTTGGTCGGTACCATCAATATTAGTTAGGTTGAAATTATCTTCCAAACAGCCACATCCGAAATCTTTTAATTGATGCAACTAAATTTGGAATCGTTCCCGAGAAATATAATAAAGTCCTTACTCTTTTCTTGAAAATGTGTAATTTAGCTAAAATTGTCCCATAGGTAATTTCAAGTTGTCACATGGGTAGGATTATCGATGATGACCGACAAAGCTTCACTTTAGTTTGGGAAAAAAAAATTCAAAAACCATCTTCGGTGTCCCACCCCTTTATGCATCCTTAATTTAAAAAAATACAATTTGCATTTCCCAACAACACACGAGAAATAAGAATTCTAGGTATAGGAAGAATGTTTTAAATATTGATATTGATGTTAGATACTCCATTAGAATATAAACACATTACTTTATAAATCATTTTTGTAAATCAATCTTAGTATATCGAATATTTTTCTAAAGAATATAGCATATATATTTACAAATTCATAGGCAAGTGGGGAACTTCGTGTACTCATGATTGCCTTTTCCCAGAAAAGGCACGAGCTTTGTGCTGGGTTAGCATTAAATATTTCCATTTTCATTAAATCCTGAAAAAAAAAATTATAATATATTTTCAAATCTATTCCAAAAGACTCGCGATGTTATTTATTGTCATGTAAAATATTTTTAGTTTAAAGTTTTTTAAGCAAAGGTCTTAAAAGAACGATCCGCCAATCACTGGGCGCTCTTTCCGACTTTACAATGACTAAATAATGCAATGTCTTTGTGCCCATGAAAATCTTAATTAAATTATAATCAAGAAGATAAAAAAGGATAACGTGGGGGTATCATGAGAGGAATCCTATTAATATATTTTAAGACCGTGTTATCAGAGATATATTTTTTGTGTCATACCTTATATAATTGGACTTATGGTTCATTCGAAAATTCATTTTGTATTAGTGATATTCATCAAGAGAGCAAGTCACAGTTTCAATAGTAGAGACTAACATTCTAAAATTGTCTATCCAAGTTTCAATAGTAACTTTTCATAACCTCTACATAAAATGTCGCAACATACAAAAATCTAAGGACTCTACGATCAAACGGGTGAGATCAGCCCTCTTGCTATCCTAAGGTCATCCAGAGATCGAGAATCCGTTCCTCAAATATCCTTCAAAATTCCTCCCGCGTGGTGAGAGGTATATTTCCCTATGGTCAAAGAATCATGCAAAATGTGAACTTCAAGAAAACACCAAAGCAGTGCGCCGTTGAATCTTATGGGAAAACGACGACGCTCCACTCAGAAATGACATGCCCTGTCATTTAATTTTAGCCTTAAACCTCGAATAATTCGAGATCACTTGATGATGAACACGTGAGGGGCAACACACGTGCGCGTACACCTGCATGTTTATATATATATATATATATATACACACACACACACAGATCTTTCTGGCTGTTCATATATTTAAGATTAATTATTTTTAGGAAAATTTGTTATGTAATCTTATGCACCGCGGCCCCTTACCCACAAAGACTGCGTATTTATTTTATGACCAAATTTTCTGCAAATTCGTCCTTGTTCCGCTGTATGTTCAGACTGACTAAGGGAGATCGTCCTAATTATTACGAGGGTAATTACTACGATGTCAATTTATATAGTAGGGAAGGTGTCGCAATTAAATAAAATGCGAGCTCATCAATGTAACGTATGTAATAGTTGGAGGGGGCAAAAGGTTACTAGGAGCATGTATAATCCAGGGGATTGCCTGAGCTCGAGCTTGAACGGAGTAGTAGCACAAGCATTAAGGAACTCACATGCCTTGAGGGCAAAACTGACTCCAAGCTACAACGATTGACATAAAAGACCAAAATCGTTAGAGCAATCTACATCATTAATGAGATTTATATGTTCATTATATTTGGCCTTTCTCTACTTATTAGCTTAATATTTAGATTGGACATTCTAGCATGTAAAAATGCCGTGTCATATTATCAAAAGCCGTTCATCTAGGGGGTACGCGTGTGGTCTCCCTCCACTCCGCATGCCATCTTAAACCCTGTAATCAAGAACTAAGGTATACTCAAAGTGCTGTTCTGGGTTGGGGGGGGGTGACAACAAAGCAAAAAAGTCAACGCCCAAAAACAAAGGGCAAAGAGATGCCAATGAGGTCAACATCATAGGAAAATTCAAAGCCGCTTTCGGCAGAAGACATTCAAGAATTCACCCACTGGATTGCGTCCACATCGTGGAAAAAAGCGTACCGTACCAAGCTAGCTTAAAGCATATCATTTTCCGTTCTCTGCCACACAAATTATATGTGCCAAGAATTAAAGAATGAAAGTGTTCTTGTTTGACACTTGTATTATATGTGCACTGAATATATTTGTACAAAGAAGTTCAGAAAAGCTTGCTTCCAAACTCATCCACCTCAGTCCCTTCTATACAAGAAGTCATTGATTTTCTTGCCAAGTCTCAGAGCTCCGACAAGCTCCGCCCCAGCTTAATCGCCACCTTCATCTCGAACATCTCTCCGTTCTCTCTCTTGCTATTACAATGCCTATCTAATTGAACTGTGTCGAGTGTAATTCCGTCTCGTCATGATGGGGCGATTGTTGAGATGGGAGGGCGAATATGAGCGAAGAGATCGGCTTACCTTCCTGCTCCCTAAAGATGAATTCCAAACTCATACCCTCGCATGCAATTAATAGGGGTGATCGATTTTCAATCCAATTCGGTTCCTCTAGTCTAGTTCTAAAGTGGAATTGGGAATCGGACCATACCATTGGTCCAATTCAATGGAACTGGTCACTTATTTTTCCACTACTTTTTCCCATTACTTTTTTTTCTCACCACTTCAAACCGGATCGAGATAGTATTTTCATTCACATTTTATTAATTTTTAAAGAAATAATAAAATAATAAAATGTATATTTTCAATCAATTTGGTTTAGTTCTCTCTTGGAATCAGGAATCAGACAGCTTGAACATCGATTCCATTTTTAGGAATTGGAACCAGATCGACACTCCCGAAAACTAAATCAAATCGGCTGATCCGTTCTGATATGGTCTAGGCAGTTTTTAGTTTGGGTGGTCCGTTTTGTACAACCCTAATAATCGGGCATTTTGATCATTACTAATCTTTGGGTTTAGGTCAAACATGTGCAAGGTGGGGTCACGGTTCTTGTGATTTTATGCAAGAGCAAGAAGAGATCAGACCCTGGCCTAGACCCGGGCAAACTGCTTGAGAACGAGCCTTTGAATGGGCTAAAACCGGAGCCGTTGAGCTTGACGGTTGAAGCTTGACCCTAATATGCAATATAGGAAAAGGTCCCCACGACCGCGTCAGGCTACTGAGCTGGCCGAGTCAAACCCCTGCGTTCCCCAGTCAACGTTTTCCGCAGCGTACGACTTCTTCTCCCTCGCATTCACGTCCCTCGCTTCAGCCTATATAAGTGCAAACCGAGATGGGGAACCTCCAACATCCATAACCAAACCCACTCCAGATTCTCAACCAAACCCTCTCGAAACCGACGACGCAAGACCAATCGCCTCCATTGATGGCCGCTTTGCAAGCTTCCTCACTCTTGATCCCTTCTTCCTCTTCGGGTTGTCCTTTGAAGAGAAGGGTCTCCGCTTCAATCCATGTCCCGAAGCTCCCTAAACTCCGCCTCTCCGATTCGAGCTCCGCGATGACGCGGAAGCTGGTGGAGGAGTTCAGCAACAGGAACGGTTACACCATCACGGAGCCCTTACAAATGGAGGTCGTGGAGAAAGTTAGTCCTTCTGAGCCGCGCCGTTCGCCTAGCAGATCACCTACTTCTTCTGTCGAAACAACCACGAAGCTCTACGTGATCCTGGAGGCTGTTGAAGATAGAGTGGAGATGCACGATAACATCGGCAAGCAGCGGGACAACTGGAACAAGCTCCTTTTGAACTCGCTCAACATGATGACCCTCACTGCCACCACCACAGCGGCCATGGCTGCGGCTGGGCCGGCTCCGTCACTGAGAGCATGCTCTGCTCTCTTATTTACTGCCGCCACCGGGATGTCACTTGTGATGAGCAAAATCCAGCCCTCGCAGCTGGCTGAAGAGCAACGCAATGCCTCAAGGTTGTTCAAGCAGCTTCAGAGCGAGATAAAGTCGATGCTCGTGCAACAATCTCCGACTGAGTCAGATGTTAAGGAGACGATGGAGAAGGTGCTGGCGCTTGATAGAGCTTTTCCGCTGGCTCTGCTTGGAAAGATGATCGAGAAGTTCCCTGCAAAATTTGAGCCCGCTGTGTGGTGGCCAATGATTTCCGGCAACCCCCGCCAATCCCAAGGGCACAAAATCTTCACGAACACTGAGCGAAACGGATGGAGCGAGGAGCTGGAAGTGGAGATGAGAGCAATCGTCCAAGTCCTCAAGAGCAAAGACAAGAAAGACTACTTGAGGCTCGGAAATTTAGCTCTAAAATTGAATAAGACGTTGGCGGTTTTGGGTCCTCTACTCACCGGCATCGCTGCAGCCTGCTCAGCCTTCGGAGGCTCAACAGCCACAACGGTGGCAGCCGTCGCTGGTGCCATGGCAGCTATAATCAACGGCTTCGAGCATGGAGGACAAGTCGGCATGGTCGTTGAGATGTACAGAAACTGCGCGGGGTTCTTCAAGCTCATGGAAGAGACCATCGAAGTGACGCTCGAGGAGAGAGACTACGACAAGCGAGAGAACGCAGAGATGTTCGAGATGAAGGTGGCGATGAAGCTGGGGCGGAGCTTGTCGCAGCTTCGAGACCTGGCAAGAAAATCAACGGCTTCTTGTCTACAAGGGACTGAGGTGGACGAGTTCGGAAGCAAGCTTTTCTGAAACTCTCTTTTGAACAAGATTAGTGTAGTACATAAATGTACAAGTTAGGCTCATTAACATGATTCTTTTATTCCTTGATTCTTGTAACAAAGAATAGGAGCTTAAATTGCTCATTTTGGTGTAACTTTGATTTTTGACTAAATTGAAAATTATTCACTCAAATTCCACGTGGATTCACATCTGGAGACACGTTAATTTTGGTACTATAGCATATGCGACTATTATTTTATTATAAAAAGAAGATAGTTTTTTCCGTGCCGGTAAAACTTTTTGAAAGAGTTGATAAGCATTAGATGACCGTTGTTAAGATGCTCCTTTTTGCCTACCCTTGATGCATCGCGGGTATACTAGAGAGAGAGACTTTTCATAACTTCTATACAAATTCTCTCGAGAAAGGAATCCCCGGATTTCGACCGGCCATAATTTCTGATAACTTTTCATAACTTCCATACAAAATCTCTCGAGAAAGGAATTCTCGGATCTTTAATTGGCCGTAAATTCACAGTAACTTTTCGTAATCTCTACATAAAATGTCGCAACATACAAAAATCTATGGACTCTACGATCAAACGGGTGAGATCGACCCTCTTGTTAAGGTCATCAAGAGATCGAGAATCCGTTCCTCAAAGATCCTTCAAAATTCCTCCGGCGTGGTGGGAGGTATACTTCCCTATGGTCAAAGAATCATGCCAAATGTGAACTTCAAGAAAACAACAAAGCAGCGCCCCGTTGAATCTTATGCGAATGGGAGAGACAGGAAACAAAATGGCCTGGAAAAGGACGACGCTCCAGTCAGAAATGACATGCTATGTCGTTCAATTTTAGCCTTAAACCTCGAATCATTCGAGATCACTTAATGTTGGACACGTGAGGGGCGAAACGCGTGCGTGTACGCGTGTTTTTTTCCCCTCTTTTTCAATTTTATGACCAATTTTTCGGCAAATTCGTCCTTCTACTATTGTATGTTCAGACTTCTATGACTAAGTTAATTTAGGGGAGATAGTCTTAATTAGGTTAAGATTGTTCGAGGGTAATTACCACGATGTCGATATGTATAGTAGGAATGGTGTTGCGATTAATTAAAATATGAGCCCATCTATGAAATGTATCTAATAGTTCGAGGGCAGCAAAATGTTACCAGGAACATATATTTTCTAGTGGATTGCTTGAGCTCGAGCTTGAACGGAGTAGTGACTCGAGCAATTAAGGAACACACACGCGCCTTGAGGGCAAAACCGATTCTAAGCCACAATATATATGTATATATATTTGGTAAAAATCTAAGTCACAATATTTGATACAAAAAGTCTAAAATTGTTCATTACATACATTTGATTTTCTTCTACCTATTAGCTTAACTTTTAGGTTGGATATTCTATTGTGCAAAAACTGTCGTATTAAAGTATCAAATGCTGTTTATTCATGGAACATGTGTGTGATCTCCTTCCACTCGGCGTGCTATCTTAAACACTCTAATCAAGGATTACGACGTGCTCAGATTGCTGTTTTAAAGGGGGACACAACAAAGCAAAAGTCAACTCCCATAAACAAAGGGCAAAGAGTCTGCACGTGCCAATGAGGTCAAAACCTTCAGAAAATTCAAAGTGGCTTTCGGCAGGAGACATTTAAAAAATTCAACGATTAGATTGTGTCCACATCATGAAAAAGAGTATATCGTATCAAGCTAGCTTGAAGCATATATCCATTTCAATAATTAAAAGGGAAATAAGAATTTTGACACTTCGATCATTTTTCGTTCTCTGCCACAAAATATACATACGTACCGAGAAATAAAAAAGGAAAAATATTCATCTTTGATACGTGTATTATATGTACACTGAATATCTTTGTACAAAGGAGTTCAGAAAAGCTTGCTTCCAAACTCATCCACCTCGGTCCCTTCTATACAAGAATCCATTGATTTTCTTGCTAAATCTCGGAGTTCCGACAAGCTACGCCCCAGCTTCATCGCCACCTTCATCTCGAACATCTCTCCGTTCTCTCTCTTGCTATAGTCTCGCTCTTCAAGGGTTGCTTCCATCGTTTCTTCCATGAGATCGAAGAACCCCGCGCAGTTTCTGTACATCCCCACGACCATACCAACCTGGCCTCCATGCTCGAAGCTGTTGATGATCGCTGCCATTGCACCAGCGATGGCTGCCACAGTGGTGGCCGCCGAGCCTCCAAAGGCCGAGCCAGCCGCAGCGATGCTGGTTAGCAAAGGAGAGGAAACCGCCAACATCTTATTCAATTTTAGCGCCAGATTCCCAAGCCTCAAGTAGTCTTGCTTATCTTTGTTCTTGAGGACTTCGACGATGGCTCTCATCTCCACTTCTAGGTCCCTGCTCCATCCATTTCGCTCACTGTTTGCGAAAGTTTTCCCCCCTGGGGATTGGTCGCTGTTGTAGGAAACCCTTGGCCACCATGCGGCGGGCTCAAATTTTGCGGGGAACTTCTCAAGCATCGCTCCAAGCAAAGGCAGTGGATAAGCCCTATCAAGGGCCAGCACCTTTTCCGTCATCTCCTTCAAGTCTGCTTCAGTCGGAGATTGGAGCGCAAGCATTGACTCGATCTCACTCCGGAGCTGCTTGAACAACCTCGAGGCATTGCGTTGCTCTTCAGCCAGCTGTGAGGGCTGGATTTTGCTCATGATGAGCGACATCCCAGTGGCCACTGTAAACAAGAGAGCGGAGCATACTCTCAGCGATGGAGCCGGCGCAGCTGCAGCCATCGCAGCCATGGTGGTGGCAGCGAGAGTCATCATGTTGACTGATTTCAACAGGAGCCTATTCCAGTTGTCTCGCTGTACGCCGATGTTATCGCGCATCTCCACTCTATCTTCGACAGCCTCCAGGATTGCATAGAGCTTCTTCGTCGTTTCAATAGAGGAAGTAGGCGATAGGCGCAGCTCCAAACGCCTGTCTGTCCGGTTGACATCCATTTGGAGTGGCTCTGGGAAGGCATAACCATTCCTGTTGCTCAAATCCTCGAGTAGCTTCTTCGTGATCACGTTACTTGGATCACCTACGAGCCTGAGTTTTGAGGGCTTCAGGAATTGGATTGAAGCAGTGATCGTTCGCTTCGAATAGCAACCCGATGAGGAGGAGGAAGAAGAAGAAACTAAGAGAGAGGAAGCTTGTAATGCGGCCATTAATTTTTTGGTGTTTCTCAAGTGTATGTATGCAACGGTTTTGAGAGGATTGCTTGAGAATTGGAGTGGTTTTGGTTATGGAGGTTGGAGGTTCTTTAGGTTGCCATGCGAAGTACGCGTACGCGATGTAAAATGAGAAGAGGTCGGAATTGTTGAAAATTTGACCGTAGAACACAAGGAGTTGACTCCGGCCATGAGCCTGACCTTTTCTATTATTTGAATTTGTATATGTCAAACATCCCAATGCTGCGTAAATATTGTCACATCACATCATTTCATACGTACGCTCCTGGCGTAGAATCACTCTTAGTGGCAGAATTACAGAAATGAATATGGTTTCTTACCAACAAATATTTAAATAAACGAGTTATATTCAATTTTGAAAATTAAAATTTAAAAAAGCATTTACTATTACCACATGTGACATGCGCCACCGCCTGTGAGCCTATGACTCTTTTGTCAATTTGGCTAGCCCAAATAGTTAGACCTCTCTACTCTTTCCCACTTATAACTTACATAATATTTTCTTTTAAGGATTCTTTCTTAGAAATAATTAGTTAATTATTCGTATTTATTGGTGAACCCTATTCGAATTACATATGATATGCCCTTGTTACGAATGGCCATTTGATATTGATTTGCTAGACTATATCTTATATGAAAAAATAATTAGCAAACTATAGAATTGCCCCAGAGGGGGGACTGTCAAGACAAATTTATAAGTTGTTTGAGGTTTGACCATTTCTTGAAATGACGCTTTCTTGGATTCGAGGAGTATGGGGTGTATGGGTCGGGTCGGTTTCAAATTTTGCATTGGACAGCTTTGGATTGAGTTCATTATTTTTGCGATCAAGTCAACTTAATTTTCGAGCATTTAACTTTTTCCTTTTTCCTTCAAATTGGCTATAATATGCGGTTGAGTCAATTCGATGTGGGGTGAACTTTTGCCAGCTTTGCTTGAAAATGTCAAGTCCGAATGACAAAAGGGTAGATAAAAAACATAGTTAGATATTAATTATATTTCTCGTTAATCTTAGGTGACGCATGCTTTTATTAAGACAATCTATCTTAAATAAGTAAGCTTCGAAGTCATGAAAGCGAGTTGTGTCATAAATGTCATGGTTATTTCAAGACCCATTGTAATGTTACTGTATTAGTCAGTCGGTAAATTTACACACATGGAATTGGAATGATTTGTTGGAGTTTGATTCAGACTCCTCATCGACAAAAAGACAAGGATTGCAAGGCGCAGCAACCTTGGGTTGCTAGGGGAATTTTATAGTTTAGACTCATATTTTCTTGATAGTTTGGGTTTGAACCCATAAATGATTACTGAGTAGTCTAGGGTCTTCTCAGCCCCTAGAATTTTCTTGTGCCACTTATATATAATCTATTTCTCTTATAACTAAGAGTTATATGGAGAGAGGTGGGAGTTGCTAATTATAGCGGAATCTTCTACTAAATGTTACCCTAATTTAAGGGTAAAAACGAAATATACTTTGTTTCTCGATTTCAATTTCTCATATTTACTCTCCGTTTCATTGTATTTGTGCACCTAATACTAACAAAACTACACGAATTATTGAAAAGTTTAATTGCGACATGCTCAAGATATTCTTCACTTTCATTTGTCCTATACCATGTTTCACAATTTTGTCATTTGACGTATGGGTAGTCACTTTCCCAAGAGATCACTCATCCTCATAGGGCATGCATGGTTGTGTTCTTTTTTTCTATTTATGAACAAAAATTCTATTTTTTTGTTCTCGGAAACAATAAAAGAACAGAAAGGCTTTTGTTTGCGTTTTTGTTCCAAATCTTTTTTTTTTGTTCCCGGGAACAAAAAAAGAACAAAAATAAGAAACAAAAAAAATTGTTTTTTTGTTCCAGAAACACTTTTTGAAAAATTGAAAGAGCAAAAACACAAGAAACACTTTCTTCTCTCTCTTTTTTTTTTTTATTATTCTTCTTTTCTTCTTCTTTTCTCTTTGGCTGGTTGCCAGCCATGGCCATGGCTGGCAACCTCACCGAAGCGTCGCCAGCCCCTGGCAAGGCTCGGCCTCGCCTTAGCTGGGCGAGCTTGCCTAGCCACCGGCGAGGCTTGGCGAGCTCAGGCTCGCCCAGCCAAGGCGAGGCCGAGCCTCCCCGGGGGCCAGCGAGCCTCACCGTGGCTGGCCGAGGCCACTGGCCAAAAGAAGAGAAAAAAGAAAAAAAGAAAGAAAAAAAAGGAAAAATAAAATAAAAATATTAAAAAATTAAAAGAAACAAAAAAAGAACACAAATTTACCAAATGTGTTTCTATTCATTTTTTTATTCCCGGAACAAGTTTACGAAATGCGTTTTTCTAGTCAAAAATTATTCCTCGGAATAGAAATAGTTTTTTCTATTTCTGTTCCCCGGAACAATTTTTGAACAGAAACACAAACAAACGCACCCATAGTGTTCTTATCTGAGCAAGTTTTAACATTGGAACATTTCCGTTACGTGAAAAAATGTACCTTGTGAGTTAATCCCAATTTCACATGCATATTCCAAGAATACTGTCACCATGTTTGGTGTGCAATTTGATTCAATTATGCTCCCTTTGTCGTTGTAGAAGCTTGTTAGGAGTTACTTATTATCCAAACCCTCTGGTTCTGGTGAACACTCCCCACCCTCTTTGAATTTGATCGTTACAAGCCCACCGGTTTCCTTGTGGTTGTCCTTGAACCCCACTCTACTAAAGAGGGTCCTACTTTGATACCATATTGTGACACTCCTAGATTAACTTACTTGAGATATTGCCCAATCCAAGACTCAATGGCATAAGCCACTACAGTGCAGAGTATGTCGTAGCTGCTACAATTATTAGTCATGCAAGGTGGCTTCAAAGAATTCTTGAAGACATTGGAGAACCACAAATGGAATCAACTCCAATATTTTGTGATAACAAGTCCGTGATCGCAATGTCAAAGAATTGAGTCTTTCATGGAAGAACTAAACATATCAACATAAAATATCACTTCATTCGTGAAGTATAAAACAAAGAGATCAAGCTGAAGTATTGCAAGATCGAAGATCAAATCACAGACATATTCACTAAAGCACTACCAACAGCAAAATTTGAGGCATTGAGAAGGATGCTCAGAGTATCACAAAAATGGATCAAGGAGGAGTGTTAAAAGGTGATCCATTTTTGGAAAGTCCTATAATACACTAGCCTACGCATGCTTAAGAATGAAGTATGCTTGAGAAAGAAGAAAAGAGATGATAGCAACAATTTGTCCAAGTTGGCAACAGTGCATGTAGGAAGAAAGAAAAGCCAATAGGAAGATAGCTGAATTAGTTGAAAATAGTGGCGAGTCATTAGACTTTGTGAGCAAGAGATGTCGATCAATATTTGTAGAGAAAAACTTGAAGAGTAAATAAATGTGTAGTGTTATCTAGCTATCTAAGTCGGTCAAGAAAGAGGCGATGACCTATGCCTATAAATAGGATTTGGTGGACGTCTACTCTAACTAGTTGAAAACCATAAACGCTCCTTCCTTTATAAAACCAACTAACATAATAGAAGTCTTTCTTTTGTCACCTTGTGTTCCCTTGCTATAATAGTCCACTCATATACACATCATTGCTGGTTCCTTGCCATGTTTCACACACATTTGTACACACAAGCTTCCGCAAAATCCAACAAAACTAAACTAGAAGTTTGCGTTTGCAAGAAAAATTATGGTCCTTTTTTCTTGAGCTTTAACCTATTAATTTGTTTAGATCTAAATGAACTTAATTTTTTGTACTTCCATGGTGTTGATTTAAATATAACCATTGCACTGGAAACGCATCCCGTTTCATTATCCAAGAAAAAGAGATGAACTGTCTACACAGTGAACATGTCTTGCAATCTCTGGCATCTTGAAGCTTACTCTTCTTCTTTTCCTTTCTTTTTTTTTTTCCCTATTCAGCGCATGACCCCCCTCCTCCCCTTTTTCCCCCAACCTATATGTTGCGCAGAATATGGACCTGTGAATCAAATAAAATTGTCGAAATGAAGGAAAGGGAATTGTACACCAGATTAACGTGGTTCAGTCCAAATATCGAAACCTACGTCCACAGGGAGAGCAGTATGGAATTCCATTATAGAAACAAGTGATATACCGGATATTACAATCACTCGAGTACTCAAACATACTCTTAGTGTTTCCTAATCCCAAATTACACACAAATAACTCACACAGTGTTTAGCCCATCACAATTCATAGAAAAACCTCACTCAAGAAATTAAACAAATTTTACTCGCAAGAATTTAACTGGCTAAAACATTCGGCTATAATTTACAACGAGAAAATCCCTCACCCAAGAGAACTCTCTGCACTCTTCTACAGTCTCAGAGCTCTCTCTCTCTCTCGGCCACAGAAACTTGGCTCGGCGCACTCTTCCCTTGGACATCTCTCTCTTTTATAATATAAAAGAGAGTCTTCATCATTTATTGCAACATGCTGAAAGTCTTCTTAAGAGAAAGAAAGGACAAAGCAAGCCCACCATAATCCATGGGCGTCCATGCATGTGCATGCATTAAAGGAGAGGAGAAAATGGATGTATGAAGCTTTCTTTCTTCTTCTCTCAAAGTCAACAATGATGGCATTGGCAGAAAAAAGAAAGGGAACACCCATCCTTGCTTGCAAGTGGGCCACCGTCCACTTTCCTCAATTCAAAAGTCCAACCTACAGAGATGAGTAGAAGACAATAAAAGAAGCCGCACATTAGCCTCTTCACGCTTGCGGCTCATAGATGAAATCCGCATGCAATCTTCTTCTGACAATTTCAGCTGATCAATTCACATGCACTGCTTTGACTCACATGTGGTCGAGTTCACGTATTCTCGTTAGTCTGGTTTCATTACGGGCTCAAACTCAAGACATATTTTCAATACTATCCACCACATGCACAAGCAAATCAAAGACAATGCACTTTATATCTGCAACTATCTTTATCTCAAAGTCCCAGTGATTCGTAAAACAATGAAAGGACAAGTAAAAGAATATATGTTGAACAAATGAGAACAACTACTACTTCACCTATTGTTGGAATGCTAAAAACGAGAGCACAAATGAAAAATGCCAAAAAGACATAAGTTAGATGGATGGCCACTTCGTCCCTTGTTTTCATCTTTTCTAGAGGGAGAGAATGTTTGTGTGTGTTGTAGATCGGGAGGAATGGAGAAGCATGAGGGTGAAGGAGAATGTGGAGATCATGATGGGGGAAGGAGGAGAGGAGGTCAAGGGTGGGGCCCAACTGAGAGGCTAAAACAAGAACAGGCCTTGGAGAAAAAAAGAAAAGCAAAGCCAATAGAAAAAGATGAAGAGTGTACAGAAGAGAGAGAGAGAGAGAGAGAGGGTGATGAGATCTGCAGAGTCAGAGACCGGAAGAAGAACACTTGCCATCTTCCACAAGAACTGAGAGGCTAAAACAAGAACAGGCCTTGGAGAAAAAAAGAAAAGCAAAGCCAATAGAAAAAGATGAAGAGTGTACAGAAGAGAGAGAGAGAGGGTGATGAGATCTGCAGAGTCAGAGACCGGAAGAAGAACACTTGCCATCTTCCACAAGATCTCTCTCTCTCTCTCTCTCTCTCTCTCTCTCTCTCTCTCTCCCTCCCTTCCTCCCTCTCTCTCTCATGGTTTCTCCAAATTAGAATTATGTGTAGAAAGTTATTCACATAAATAATTAATTAATCAAGAACAAAGAACAATAAGATTAATATATGATTGTAAAATACCGAAATCGATAAGCACAGCGAAATTAAAACGTACCTATTTGAGCCATTACTTTGCTTGAAGAAAAATAAATCAACCTAATAATCAAAAATATATTAGAATGCCAAATCATCTTCTCTATGACCTATTTTAATATAGCAACTTTCAATGGGATTAAACAATTGATAGGTATAACTACCCTTTTATAGGTTGGAGAGAAGACCTAGCAAACTTTAATCAATAGCATGTCAACTAGATCCCTCCCGTTACGGACTTTAGTTAAACACAATTGCCTATACTTTGCTGCTCAACTAGACTCATTATTAATAGATGTCAAAACCCAATTGAGTAAATTAACTTAAGGGTTTAACAAATATTGGAATACCCATTAACCCAATTATTTAAAATGGAAAATTAATTAATTAATGTAAGCCCATATTATAGGAAATTTCCAACATTCTCTCATTTGGGCACTACATTAATTAACTTATTTTTATTTTGAAAAAGATTTTATATTTAAAACGACACTATCGAGTTAATAATTGAAATTTTTGTTTTATGTGACCACAACTTTAAAATATAATATTCCAGTAACAATATCTCAGAACCAAGCCAATCCTATATAATCTCAGTATAGGATTATGGAGATCAATGTGTTAAGAAAATACCATAATACATGACATTCCATAATCACATATAATAAGTATTATATTTTTATGGATCATGGGCCTAATAGTGTAGTAAGAAATAATGCTGACATGTAATCAAAATATACACTATTTCTTATTGGTTCTCAATGTAATTTCTCAATGACATAAAACTGCATTAGCAAAACTTCTAAACAACACTAAATTGCACAATCATGTCACAATCTACATGAGATCTCATAATTAGTGACATACAGCTGTCTTTAAACTAAAATTTGTTTAAAGATACTGTTATATACTTCAATTTCTCAGTCAACGGGAGAAATAATAACAATAAAATCAACAATAATGATCACTGAAAATAAATGCTTTAATAGACATCATGAAAGTATTATCAGTTTGCATATAACTATAATATCCAGAAATATAAATTATATAACTCCCACTAACAAAAGAAATCAATATATATATATAAAACATCCATATTCTTTGCATACTCTTTAAACAAAATGGGTCGTAAGCCTTTTGTTAAATGATCAACTAACATAGACTCAGTTATGATATTCTCGATCATAATGTCTCCATTTTTAACCAAATCTTTAATAGTGTAATATTTAATCTCCATGTGTTTGGACACATTGCTAATCTTGTTATTTTTGGAATAAAACACAGCCGCAGTGTTGTCACAATAGGTCACTGTAAGTCTAGCAATAGAATCCACAACTCGCAATTCTAAGATCAAGTTTCTAAGCCAAACAGCTTGAATTGACGTGCCATAACATGCTACAAACTCAGCATACATTGTAGAGTTCGTAATCAAGGTTTGCTTTGTACTCCTCCGAGATATAAGCACCTCCAGCCATCATAAAAATATATCAAGAAGTTGATTTTCTATCATTTGAAAAACTAGCAAAATCATCATCTGAATATCCAATTACCTTTAGGTCCTTAAATCTTCTATACACGAGCATGAAGTCTTTTGTACGGTATAGATAGCTCATAACCTTTTTAGCTACAACCCAATGTTCATTACCTGGATTCGACAGATATCTTCCAAGAGTATTCACAGCAAAAGCAATATCAGGTCTGGTACATACTTGTGCACACATAAGACTGCCAACTACACTAGCATATGGAACATTCTTCACTGCTTCTTTTTTAACATCATTCTTGGGACATTGTCTAATGCTCAATTTATCTATTTTCACAACAAGAGCTTCCCTTAACTTGCAGATCTGCATATTGAATATTTTCAAAACACAATCTATATAACTTTTTCTGAGATAACCCCATAACCTTCTTAGATCTATCACGATGAATCTCAATGCATAGAACAAAAGAGGCTTCCCCAAGATTTTTCATATCAAACTTTGTAGACAAAAATTTTTTTGTGTCATTCAATAGATCAATATCTCTACTATCAAGTAAAATGTCATCTACATAAAGTACTAAGAAAATATGTTTACTCACACTTATTTTCATGTAGATGCATTGATTAAACTCGTTTTCTTCAAAGGCAAATGATCTCGCAACCTTGTGAAATTTCAAGTACCACTGACGTGATGTTTGTTTGAGACCATAGATAGACCTCTGAAGTTTACACACCATATGCTTTTTTCCGGCTTCTTTAAACCCTTCAAGTTGCTGCATATATACTTCTTCATTTAGATCTCCATTTAGAAAGGCTGTCTTGACATCCATTTGGTGAAACTCTAAGTGAAAATGATCCACTAATGCCATGATTATCCGAAAAGAGTCTTTAGTGGACACTAGAGAAAAGACTTCGGTATAATCAATACATTCTCTCTATGTGTACCCCTTTAGGACTAACCTTACATTGAATTTCTCTACGTTGCCTTTATTGTATTTCTTGGTTTTGAATACCCATTTGTAGCTGATTGGTTTATGCCAATCAAGTAAATCAACAAGTTCCCATACTTGATTAGTTGACATGGAAATCATCTTGTCCTTCATCGCTTCCAACCATTCATCTACTTGATCACTATTAAGAGCTTCTTTGAAGGTTGCTGGATTAATTATATTTCCAATGTTAAAATCAACTTCTCCAATATAGACATGATAATCATTTAGAAGTGTTGGTCTTTTTTGTCGCTGTAATCTTTGCACAGGCATTTATGGAGTCACATCATTTGTTTGGGGAATTTCATTTATAATAGAAGAATCTACTGTCATATCTCCAATGTATGCTTCTTGCTGAATTTCCATTCTATAGGGCTTTCGCATATAATCATCATTCAAGATGGGCAATAGAATAGAGACCGTTTTATTTGGTTCTTCCCTTTCGAAAGATTGAGAAGAACTCTTTTCAACAACATCTAGTTCCAAGAATTTTGTAATTTGGGATTCAACGATTCTAATGCCACAAGTAAGACAATAGAACCTATACCATTTGGAATGGTCAGGGTATCCAATAAAGTAACATCTAGTAGTTCTAAGTTCAGTCTTCTTCCGAGAAGGATCATAAATTTTCACCTTTATAGGACAACCCCAAAATCAAATACGATTCAAGCTTGGTTTCCTCATTGTACACAATTCAAAAGGTGTTTTCGGTGCCGATTTACTAGGTACACGATTCAATATATAAATTTTTTTAATTGCATCACCCCATAAGTATTCAGGCAAATTAGAACTGCCCATTATACTTCGTTTCATCTCCATGAGTATGTAATTGCGACGTTCAGCTACACCATTCTATTCAGGACTCTCAGGCATTATATACTAAGCAACATTACCACTGTCGTGCAAATATTTAGCAAACAGTCCCATTATTGTCTAGTATCGATATAATGCCCATAATACTCATTATAATGATTGGATCTAACAATCTTGATAATTTTTCCCAATTGTTTCTCAACTTCAGTGCCAAACACTTTGAACATTTCAAGAGCATCCATTTTCTCCTTAATTAAATAAACATAACAATAATGGGAGAAATCATCAATAAATGTGATGAAGTACTTATTTCCACAGAAGGTGGTTAAGTATGACTCACTAATATCCATATGAATCATCTCCAATAGATTTTGACTACGAGAAGCACATTTCTTCTTGGTCTTAGTCAATTTTCCCTTCATGCAATCAAGACGAGTCTCAATATCATTTGAGTCAAAAGGAGGAAGAATATCAGCATTGATGAGTCACTTTACCCATTCTTTGGAGATATGCCCAAATTGCTTATGCCATAGCAATGGAGATCTTTCTTTGATTAAAGATCTCGTAGCAACATTATTCTCGATATTGAAATAACAATATGGTCTATCAAGAGATAAGGATAATCATATAATCCATCAGACAAAACACAATTCCCAATAATTCTGGAAGCATAACTCAAATCCACTCTTTTATTTGCCAAAATAAAGACAATATCTAGCTTTGTCAAGCGAATAAAGAGATATCAAATTTCTCCTAAAACCAGGAACATAAAAGACATTGTTTAAAATAAACTAAAAACCAGAATCTAAATTCAAAATAACTCTCCCTATGCTCTCCACATCAATTCTAATATCGTTTTCAACTTTAAACTTTGACTTATTCAGATTTGGATTTCTTAGATTTGTCAGACCCTATGAGGTAGTAGTCACAGGAACAGTACCACCAAAATCAAGCTACCAAGAATCCAAAGGAACATCAACTAGATTTGATTCAAAACAAACGAACAACTCACCTTGGTGATTTTCTTTACTTGCTTTTAGCCAAGCTTGGAACTTATAACAATTGGCTCTTTTGTGATCCTACTTCTTGTAGTGAAAACACTTGAAATCCTTATCTCCATTTCTCCCATGATTCCCATTTTTCTTGAAATCTTAGCCATTCTTTGGACCATGAGCATTTGACCCTTTAAGCTTCCATTTGCCTCTAGATGAACTCAACTTAGCATTTACAATTAAGTGGGCAGACTCATACTTCTCATTCTTTAACTTCTTTTCCTCAGTTACACATTTAGCAATTAAAGTATTAACACTCCATGTCTAATTTTGAGTGGTATAAGCAGTCTTAATCTGGCTAAATTCAACTGGCAGAACATTTAAGGTGTGATGCACAATATAATTTTTAGAAATGACAATTTCATAGGCCTTAAGTTTGGACTGAATGTGGACCATTTTCAGTATAAATTCTCTAATACCCATAGCAGCATCATACCTTATGTTTGTTAACTCACTCAGCAAGTTTCTAGCTTCAGCCTTATTTGAGACTCTATATCTTTCTCCCACTACTTCAAGGAATTGTCTCGCATTTGTATCTTCCGGTGAACCACTAATGAGATGCTCAACAATGGACCTCTTCATAGCAATGGGGCTTAGTCGGTTAGATTTTTCCCATCTAGCATAATGGGCCTTTTGATCTGTAGTACTTTGATCATGGGGTTTGGAAGGTTCATCTTCACGTAGAGCTACATCCATATCCACAATGCCTAGAGCAAACTCTATATCTTGCTTCTATCTCTTCAAGTTTGATCTCATTAACATTTCGATCGTGGCATTGTTGTTATTTATAGTAAATATAACTGTTTGTCACACATAATACAATAAGATCAATTATGGGCAATAAGCAATTCAATAAAAATAATTAGTGCATTATAAACTCCCATTTGGGCAGAGTGTATAATGCACGATTATTTTCCACAATATGAAGTTCATAAGGCAATAAGGAGAATTACATATAATTGTCGAGGATCCATCCACTTTGGGTAAATAAATCCTTTAAATTATACATCTCCATAATATCAATTTTCAAAACATTTATCCCCTTTGGGTAGATAAATATTTTTCAATTATACATCTCAATATTTTAAATGTGGGAATTAATCTTCATGTTATTTTCCAAACTAATATACACAATAACCTCCTTTGGGTGAGTTATTGTATATATTAATTTTTATGAAAAGGGAACTCCAAAAAATTTATCCATAAAATTTATTGAATAATATGAAGCATTTTACAACATGCGCTTCCCAAGATTATATTGCATTTATCAATCAACTATTTTTGCCACAATTTTTTTAAAATTCTATTTTTTTTATTATTTTAATGTTTCAGACCCTCCCATGGGGCCCAGGACACATGAGTAGCCCTTCGGACCCTCTTGGCCCTGACCCACGAGCAGCCCTTCAAATGCTAGGACAGCCTATCGAGGCCTAAAATTCTGGCCTAGCCCGCAGGAGTCCATGCTCCTTTTAATAAGATTCTGGGCTTATTAGGCCTAGCCTAGGTGAGTTTATAGCCCCAAGATTATGGGCTCATGCCCATAATCCGAATTTTAAATAGAATATGGACAAAAGCCCATATTTTGGCCTAGGCCCTTCTAGAAGTCATCTTCAATCTCCAGCTGGGTCCCAAAACCCTGCAAAATCGGGTCACACAACTCGGTTTTGACCCGGAATACAAAAAACACCAATTAAGTTGATTTTTCTTGAAATCTCTCCATGGGTCTTGCTTCTAACATCAATATACTTTACTAGAATGAATTAAACGAAGAAAAAACGAGAAAATCTCCTACATTTAAGCTTCAAAAAATTCAGATCTAACACCCCCATAGTCGAATTCGGTTTCCTCATGTACCTTAATGCAACAAAAGGATGCTAAAACATATATATAGCAATAACCATGCAACAATTTACAATGAATATCAATCAATTGCAAGTAATTTGAAATTTTAGAACTTTTTCATATATAAACCTTAGAATTTCAAATTCAAAATTCTCACTCAATTCTCAATGAAATTATACAAATTATATATGGTTGGAAAGATCTCGACATGTAGAACAAAAGCCCTAAGGTTTTAGAATCAATCAAGCAAAAAAATCCACTGAAAAAATAACACCAATATTTGGCTCAAATAGGGAAATTTCGAATTTGTTCATAAAAAAAATACATAATTTTGGGTTCTACAATCATATATGAGTTGCTCTAAAACCACATGTAGAAAATTATTCACATAAATAATTAATTAATCAAGAACAATCGAATCCATATATAACTGTAAAACACTGAAATCGATAAGCATAACGGAATTAAAATGTATTTGTTTGACCCATTGCTTCACTTGAAGAAAAATAAATCAACTTAATAATCAGAGATATATTAGAATGACAGATCTTCTTCTCTATGACATATTTTAATACAGTAGCTTTTAATGGGATTAAGCAACTGATGGGTATAACTTACCATTTTATAGGCTAGAGAAGGGACGTAATAAACTCTAATCGGTAACGTGTCAATTGGGCCCCTCTCATTATGGGTTTCAATTAAACACAATTGCATATACTTTACTACTCAACTAGCCTGTTATTAATAGATGCCAAAAGCTAATTCAATAAAATCACTCAAGGGCTTAACTAATATTGGAATATCTATTGACCCGATTATTTAAAATAGAAAAATAATTAATTAATATAAGCCCATATTATAGGAAATTTCCAACATTATGGACTTTGGCATTTTTGTTCTTTTATTTATGATTAATTATCCATTTTCTTACTGAATTGTCATCTCCAATTAATGTAAATCATGATTTTTCCAATTTAACTTGATTCAACATCAGTTTAACAATTTACGGACTATATTGTACAAATCAAAAGTTTAGAGACAGTATTTATACATTATACCAAAGTTCATAGATCATTTATGTTGTTATCCCTTTTAAAAAGGGGTAGTGCATAAATATATTTGGTTCCCTTCCAATAAGTCATAATGATAAAAGCAACTTAATTGGTTTGTTATAATAGAAAACTATATGTAGCGGTTACAAAATGAGATTTTAGTGTGTCGATTAAGACATAGCACATGTTTGATTCTTCATATTGTCAATTACCGACTCTTGTATTGCTAAATTAATGAGGTTAACCTTTTTTTTCCGTGATTAATGAATTGCGATTTTATAAACAGAAAGACTTATTAAGTAGAACTAGAGATTTGTGCATGTGATTCCCTAATTTTAGGGCTATTTGTGATATTTGATTTTAAGGCATCATAAGTTTGGAAGGGCCTCCTCATTTTATCCCATCTCTAAAGAAATTTTTGTAGATGTCTTGAGTCCATTTTTGGTTGATAAAACCCCAATATTCTCTTTACATTTCTATATTAAAAGGTGTAATGAAAGGACACTATTTGGTCGGTACCATCAATATTAGTTAGGTTGAAATTATCTTTCAAACAGCCACATCTGAAATATTTTAATTGATGCAACTAAATTTGGAATCGTTCCCGAGAAATATAATAAAGTCCTTACTCTTTTCTTGAAAATTTGTAATTTAGCTAAAATTGTCCCATAGGTAATTTCAAGTTGTCACATGGGTAGGATTATCGATGATGACCGACAAAGCTTCACTTTAGTTTGGGAAAAAATTCAAAAACCATCTTCGGTGTCCCACCCCTTTATGCATCCTTAATTTTAAAAACTACAATTTGCATTTCCCAACAAAACACGAGAAATAAGAATTCTAGGTATAGGAAGAATGTATTAAATATTGATATTGATGTTAGATACTCCATTAGAATATAAACACATTACTTTATAAATCATTTTTGTAAATCAATCTTAGTATATCGAATATTTTTCTAAAGAATATAGCATATATATTTACAAATTCATAGGCAAGTGGGGAACTTCGTGTACTCATGATTGCGTTTTCCCAGAAAAGGCACGAGCTTTGTGCTGGGTTAGCATTAAATATTTCCATTTTCATTAAATCCTAAAAAAAATTATAATATATTTTCAAATCTATTCCAAAAGACTCGCGATGTTATTTATTGTTATGTAAAATATTTTTAGTTTAAAGTTTTTTAAGCAAAGGTCTTAAAAGAACGATCCACCAATCACTGGGAGCTCTTTCCGACTTTACAATGACTAATTAATGCAATGTCTCTGTGCCCATGAAAATCCTAATTAAATTATAATCAAGAAGATAGAAAAGGATAACGTGGGGGTATCATGAGAGGAATCCTATTAATATATTTTAAGACCGTGTTATCAGAGATATATTTTTTGTGTCATACCTTATATAATTGGACTTATGGTTCATTCGAAAATTCATTTTGTATTAGTGATATTCATCAAGAGAGCAAGTCACAGTTTCAATAGTAGAGACTAACATTCTAAAATTGTCTATCCAAGTTCAATTTTCATTTATTTATATCTTTTTGTGTCGAAAGATCAATATGGATGGATCGCAATTCGAATCAATCAAATAAAAAAACTGGAATTTTCCTTACAATGCTTTCCTAATTACTATAAACTGGTTTTCACGCACTCACGAAGAGAACTGATTTCTTTTTTTAAAAGAATTAAGTGATTATTTAATTAAGTGGATAAGCAGTGGGTAATTATAAACTCGTGTATATCGAGAGGTTAATGAAGAGAATAATGGGCAGTTTTATTTTTCCATGCAAGATTAACTTTGGGAACCAAAAAGTAGAAAATGGAACTTGTTAGAAATGATAATTATATCTTTTTATTATTTAATGTAGGGATAATTAGTAAAAGTTATTTCTTCATGCACGGCAGACTTATTTTTCACGCAATTACTCAATTTTAATTGATGAATTGTCTCTCTTCTTTCTATTTGATTCTGAATACTTATGGCTGAGACTATAGCGACATTGTAGGGACCATAAGAATCTCCATCTAAAATATGGATAACTTTTTGCTGATTCTTTCTTTATTTTTAAACTTTTCTTATGGAAATAGATTATGCAGATTCATTCTTATTATTATTATTATTATTATTATTATTATTATTATTATTATTATTAAAGGAATCAGGTTGATTCATTCTTGTTTTATTATTATTATTATGCAGATTATGGGGTCTCGTCTGTTCTGCTGCCTCAGGTTGAGGTTAGGCTAACCACCAAAGTGCCTTCTCTTTCTTCATTTTCATTTTCCATTTTTTATTGGGATGTTAAATAAACAAAAGTATATGAAAAGACTCGATCCGCTTTCAACGCCTTCTACCAAGCTAGATCCATAGTCCTTTTTGGAGTACATGTCAATTTTTGTAGGAATAGTATTTGGTTGACCTTGGGAGTTGAGGAATTCCCAAAAAAAGACAAAAAAATTACAAGTGAAGAATTCTAAATATTTCCAAATAATGGTCGGTAGTGTTGTGTGAAAAAAATAGATTATAGAGACATTGTCTTTAATATTGATCCATAAATACAAATAGCAGCCACAACTTATTGGTAATTTATATAATTAATTATGAATCTATTGTGCTCAATTCAAAACTTTCAAATTTTACTAATTTATTACTAAACATTTACCAAAATTATAGTGTAATCATTTCACTAGAAATCACGGATGTGATGATCAAGTTGTTGTCGAACATGACACACCACTATGTTAGCAACTTCTTATGAAAATTAGTTAAAAGGAATACATTTAGAACTTCGTATAATTTATGACTAAATTGGCAAAATTAGAAAGTTTATGACTAAATTGGTGTCGGTACAATAGATTTAGGACCGATTGAACAATTCCCGCTAATTCATTCTTTGGGTTAAAAGAAAATCTTTTGACATTTTTTTTTTTTTTGGTTTTCTCTATTTGATAATGATGAAAAGCTATAGCTAGTCCCACATTGTCGTATCATCAACATATTACTAATCCAATCACGGGGACTGTCAGGGTTAGTCAATTTGATGGCCGATCTAAACAAAGTTATTTAGGTTTTGTCGTTGCCATCAAACATATTCTTGTTTTATATCTATTTATAAATACATAAAATGTCTTAACTCATTCGTTTCCTTTCCTTTTTTTTTTCCTTGTTTATATCCTTATTTTACATCTATTCATGAATTCCCAAGACCAATGTTAATGTCATAACGCGTTCTTATCCCTCTCCCCCTCGCGCGGCGGTGCCGCCAGTATCAAAACAACATCATAACTCAATCTTTTCAATCCCTTTCCGGCGATTTCCTCGAACAAAAAGGAGTCACATCATTCATGGCCGGCATCAGAAACTCTTTTCTACAAGGTTAATATAGCCTGCTTACTCTTTCTTAAAAGAATGGAGATTACCGACTTGATTACAGATTACAACCTAGCTAATTCCCACCTGCCCTAAGACTTGCCCTTTGTTTTCTATGAAAAAAGGTATGCTGCTTGTTGAACGAAACCCTTCAGTTAAAAAGATGCTTGGAAATCTGACTTTCTACGTAAGAGTGAAATCCATGTGATTCCGTCCAATCTTTATAGGCAACACGAAATCTGACTTTTCTAGACTTTAGGTATGCGTCTGAGCTATTACAATGCTTATCTAATTGAATTGTTTCGAGTGTAGTTCCATCTTGTCGTGATGGGGGGATCGTTGAGGTGGGAGGGCGAATATGAGCAAAGAGATCGGCTTACCTTCGTGCTCCCTAAAGATGAATTCCAAACCCGTACCCTCGTTTGCAATCAATATGGGTGATCAATTCTCAATCCAATTCAGTTCCTCTAGTCCAATTCTAAGGTGGAATTGGGAATCGGACCATACCATTAGTCCAATTCAATGGAACTGGTCAATTATTTTTTTTTCACTACTTTTTCCCATTACTTTTTTTTTCTCACCACTTTGAACCAGATCGAGATAGTGTTGCATTCACATTTTATTAATTTTTAAAGAAAAATAAAATAAAAATGCATATTTAATCGATTTGGTCTAATTCTTCCTTGGAATTAAGAATCAGACCGCCTAGACACCGATTCTGTTTTTAGGAATTGGGAATCAAATCGACACTCCCAAAAACTAAACTAAATCGGCGGATCCGTTCTGATATGATCTAGGAGGTTTTAGTTTGGGTGGTCCGTTTTGTACTACCCCAGTACTCAGGCATTTGAATCATTACTAATCTTTGGGTTTAGGTCAAACATGTGCAAGGTGGGGTCATGGTTCTTGTGATTTTACGCAAGAGCGAGAAGAGATCAGACCCTAGCCTAGGCCCGGGCAAACTGCTTGAGAACGAGCCTTTGAATGGGCTAAAACCGGAGCCGTTGAACTTGACGGTTGAAGCTGAACCCTCATATGCAATATAGAAAAAGTCCTTACGAACGCGTCAAGCTACGGAGCTGGCTGAGTCAAACCCCTGTGTTCCCCAGTCAACGTTTTCCGCAGCTTACGACTTCTTCTCCCTCGCATTCACGTCCCTTGCTCCAGCTTATATAAGTGCAAACCGAGATGGGGAACCTCCAACATCCATAACCAAACCCACTCCAGATTCTCAACCAAACCCTCTCGAAACCGACGACACAAGACCGATCGCCTCCATTGATGGCCGCTTTGCAAGCTTCCTCACTCTTGATCCCTTCTTCCTCTTCGGGTTGTCCTTCGAAGAGAAGGGTCTCCGCTTCGATCCATGTCCCGAAGCTCCCTAAACTCCGCCTCTCCGATGCGAGCTCGGCGATGACGCGGAAGCTGGTGGAGGAGTTCAGCAACAGGAACGGTTACACCATCACGGAGCCCTTACAAATGGAGGTCGTGGAGAAAGTTAGTCCTTCTGAGCCGCACCGTTCGCCTAGCCGATCACCTACTTCTTCTGTCGAAACAACCACGAAGCTCTATGCCATCCTGGAGGCTGTTGAAGATAGAGTGGAGATGCACGATAACATCGGCAAGCAGCGGGACAACTGGAACAAGCTCCTTTTGAACTCGGTCAACATGATGACCCTCACTGCCACCACCACGGCGGCCATGGCTGTGGCTGGGCCGGCTCCGTCACTGAGAGCATGCTCTGCTCTCTTATTTACTGCCGCCACCGGGATGTCGCTTGTGATGAGCAAAATCCAGCCCTCGCAGCTGGCTGAAGAGCAACGCAATGCCTCGAGGTTGTTCAAGCAGCTTCAGAGCGAGATAAAGTCGATGCTCGTGCAGCAATCTCCGACTGAGTCAGATGTTAAGGAGACGATGGAGAAGGTGCTGGCGCTTGATAGAGCTTTTCCGCTGGCTCTGCTTGGAAAGATGATCGAGAAGTTCCCTGCAAAATTTGAGCCCGCTGTGTGGTGGCCAATGATTTCTGGCAACCGCCGCCAATCCCAAGGGCACAAAAGCTTCACGAACACTGAGCAAAACGGATGGAGCGAGGAGCTGGAAGTGGAGATGAGAGCAATCGCCCAAGTCCTCAAGAGCAAAGACAAGAAAGACTACTTGAGGCTCGGAAATTTAGCTCTAAAATTGAATAAGATGTTGGCGGTTTTGGGTCCTCTACTCACCGGCATCGCTGCAGCCTGCTCAGCCTCCAGCGGCTCAACAGCCACAGCGGTGGCAGCCCTCGCTGGTGCAATGGCGGCTATTGTCAACGGCTTCGAGCATGGAGGACAAGTCGGCATGGTCGTTGAGATGTACAGAAACAACGCGGGGTTCTTCAAGCTCATGGAAGAGACGATCAAAGCGACGCTCGAGGAGAGAGACTACGACAAGCGAGAGAACGCAGAGATGTTCGAGATGAAGGTGGCGATGAAGCTGGGGCGGAGCTTGTCGCAGCTTCGAGACCTGGCAAGAAAATCAATGGCTTCTTGTCTACAAGGGACTGAGGTGGACGAGTTCGGAAGCAAGCTTTTCTGAAACTCTCTTTTGAACAAGATTAGTGGAGTACATAATGTAACATGTACAAGTTAGGCTCATTAACATGATTCTTTCATTCCTTGATTCTTGTAACAAAGAAAAGGAGCTTTAATTGCTCATTTTGGTTTAACTTTGATTTTTGACTAAATTGAAAATTATTCACTCAAATTCCACGTGGATTTACCTTTGGAGACACGTTAATTTTGGTACTAGAGCATATGCGACGATTATTTTATTATAAAAAGAAGATGGTTTTTTTCTGTGCCGATAAAATTTTTTGAGAGAGAGACTTTTCATAACTTCTATACAAATTCTTTCGAGAAAGGAATCCCCGGATCTGGACCGGCCATAATTTCTGGTAACTTTTCATGACTTCCATACAAAATCTCTCCAGAAAGGAATTCTCGGATCTATAATTGGCCGTAATTTCACAGTAACTTTTCGTAACCTCTACATAAAATGTCGCAACATACAAAAATCTAAGGACTCTACGATCAAATGGGTGAGACCGACTCTATTGTCATCCTAAGGTCATCAAGAGATCAAGAATCCGTTCCTCCAAGATCCTTTGAAATTCCTCCCGCGTTGTGGGAGGTATACTTCCTTATGGTCAAGGAGTCATGCAAAATGTGAACTTCAAGAAAGCAACAAAGCAGTGGACCGTTGAATCTTATGGGAATGGGAGAGACAGGATGCAAAATGGCCTGGAAAACGACGACGCTCCAGTCAGAAATGACATGCTATGTCATTCAATTTTAGCCTCAAGCCTCGAATCAATTGAGATCAGATGATGTTGAACACGTGAGGGCGACACCCATGCGCGTACGCGTGTGTTTTTTCCCCTCCTCTTCCATTTTATGACCAATTTTTCTGCAAATTCGTCCTTGTACTATTGTATGTTCAGACTACTATGACTAAGTTGATTTAGGGGAGATAGTCTTAATTAGTTTACTATTGTTCGAGGGTAATTATCACGATGTTGATTTATATAGTAGAGAAGGTGTCTCGATTAATTAAAATACAAGCCGATCTATGTAATGTATATAATAGTTCGGGGGCAGCAAAAGATTACTAGGAACATATATTCTGTAGTGGATTGCTCGAGCTCGAACTCGAACTCGAACAGAGCAGTAACTCGAGCATTTCATGAGCAAGCTCCTTCAGGGCAAAACCGATTTTAAGCTATAATGTTTGACGCAAAAGATTGAAGTTGTTAAAAGCATTCTACGTCACTTATTTATGAGTTTTATTTAGTCTTCCTCCACCTATTAGCTTAATCTTTAGGTTGGACCTTCTAGCATGTAAAAATGTTTTGTTAAAGTATCAAACGGCGTTTATCCACGGGGTACGCGTCTGGCCTCCCTACACTCCGCATGCTATTTTAAACACTCTGATCAAGGACTAAGATATGATTAAATTGCTGTTCCAAGTGGGACAGCAAAACAAAAAGTCAGCGCCCAAAAACAAAGGGCAAAGAGAGTCTGCATGTGCCAATGAGGTCAACACCATCGGAAATTCAAAGCCGCTTTCGGCGGAAGACATTAAAGAATTCAACCATTGGATTGCGTCCACATCGTTAAAAAAAGGTATGTTGTGTCGAGCTAGATTAAAGCATATATCCATTTCAATAATTAAAAAGGGAAATAAAAATTTCAATACTTCGATCATCTATCTTTCTCTGCCGCAAAATATACATAAAATATGTACACCAACGTCTTTGTGCAAAGGAGTCAAAAAAGCTTGCTCCCAAACTCATCTACCTCAGTCCCTTCTATACAAGAAGCCATTGATTTTCTTGCCAAGTCTCGGAGCTCCGACAAGCTCCGCCCCAGCTTCATCGCCAACTTCATCTCGAACATCTGTCCATTCTCTCTCTTGCTGTAGTCTCGCTCTTCAAGTGTCGCTTCGATCATCTCTTCCGTAAGCTCGAAGAACCCCGCACAGTTTCTGTACATCTCCACGACCATACCAACTTGGCCTCCGTGCTCGAAGCTGTTGATGATCGCAGCCATTGCCCCTGCGATGGCCACCACCATTGTGGCCGTTGAGCCACCAAAGGCCGAGCCGGCCGCAGCAATGCTGGTTAGCAAAGGAGCTGAAATCGCTAACATCTTATTCAATTTTAGCGCCAGATTCCCAAGCCTCAGGTAGTCTTGCTTGTCTTTGCTCTTGAGCACTTGGACGATCGCTCTCATCTCCACTTCTAGGTCCTCGCTCCAACCATTTCGCTCACTATTTACAAAAGTTTTCCGCCCTCGGGATCGGCAGCTGTTGTTGGAAACCCTAGGCCACCATGCAGAGGGCTCAAATTTCGCAGGGAACTTCTCGAGCATCCCTCCGAGCAGAGGCAGCGGATAAGCCCTATCAAGGGCCAGCACCTTCTCCATCATATCCTTCACGTCTGTTTGTTTTGGAGATTGGAGCGCAAGCATTGACTTGATCTCGCTGCAGAGCTGCTTGAACAACCTCGAGGCATTGCGTTGCTCTTCAGCCAGCTGTGAGGGCTGGATTTTGCTCATCACGAGCGACATGCCAGTGGCCGCTGTAAACAAGAGAGCGGAGCATACTCTCAGCGACGGAGCCGGCGCAGCCGCAGCCGCAGCCATCGCAGCCGTGGTGGTGGCAGTGAGAGTCATCATGTTGACTGAGTTCAACAGGAGCTTATTCCAGTTGTCTCGCTGCTTCCCGATGTTATTGTGCATCTCCACTCTATCTTCGACAGCCTCCAAGATTGCATAGAGCTTCTTCGTCATTTCAACCGAAGAAGTAGGCGATAGGCGCTGCTCCAAAACCCGATCTTTCTGGCTGACGTCCATTTGTAGTGGCTCCGCGAAGGGGTAACCATTCCTGGTGCTCAATTCCTCGACTAGCTTCTTCGTGATCACAGCGCTTGCATCATTCACAAGGCTGAGTTTCGAGGGCTTTGTGAGTTGGATCGAAGCGGTGATCGTTCGCTTTGAAGAACAACCCGAAGAGGAGGAGGAAGAAGAAGAAGAAACCAAGAGAGATGAAGCTTGTAAAGCGGCCATTAATTTTTTGTGTTTTTCGAGTGTATAATGCGATGGTTTTGAGAGGATTGCTTGAGGATTGGAGCGGCTTTGGTTATGGAGGTTGGCGGTTCTTTGGGGTGCATATTTATACATGCGAAGTCCGCGTACGCGATGTAAAATGAGAAGTGGTCGGAATTGTTGAAAATTTGACCGTAGAACAAAAGGAGTTGACTCCGCCCATGAGGCTGACCTTTTCTATTTGAATTTGTATATGTAAAATTGTTACATCACATCACTTCATCCGTACGTTCCTGAAGTAGAATCACTTTTAGTGGCAGATATGAGGGAATGAATACGGTATATTGCAAATAAATATTTAAATAACGAGAATGACAATTTAAAAAAGTATTTACTATTACCGCATGTGACAGGCGCCACCGCCGGTGAGCCTCTTTTGTCAATTTGGCTAGCCCAAATAGTTAGACCTCCCTACGCATTCCCACTTATAACTCACATAGTATTATCTTTTCGTGATATCTTTCATAAAAATAATTAATTAATTATTCGTATTTATTGGCAAACCCTATTCGGATTACATATGATATGCTCTTGTTATGAAAGGCCATTTGATATTGATTTGCCAGACTATATCTTATACGAAAAATTAATTAGCAAACTATAGAATGGCCCCAGAGGGAGGGGATTGTCAAGTCAAATCTTTGAGTTGTTTCAGGTTTGACCATTTCTTGAAATGGAGTTTTCTCGGATTCAAAGAGTATGGGGTTGTTTTGGGTTGGGTCGGGTCGGTTTCCAAATTTCGCATTGGACAGCTTTGGATTGAGTTCATTATTTTTGCGATCGAGTCAACTTAATATTTTAGCATTTCACTTTTTGTTTTTTCCTTCAAATTGACTACAATGTGTGGGCGAGTCAATTTGATGTGGGTTCAAGTTTTGCCAGCTTTTCTTGAAAATGTCGAGTCCGTATGACAGAAGGGTAGATAAAAAAGCATAGTTGGATATTAATTATATTTCTCTATAATCTTAGCCGTTGAGAAAGCGACACATACTTTTATGAAGACAATCTATCTTAAATAATAAGCTTCGAAGTCATGAAAGCGAGTGTTGTCACAAATGTCATGGTTATTTGAAGACCCATTATAATGTTACTGCATTAGTCGGTCAGTAAATATGTTTAAGCAAGAAGTAGGCCTATTTTGACCGTCATTTTTAAAATAATATAAAGGTCATTCATAAACTTATAGACGCAAAACTCAAACAATTTGTTGAAGTGTGGATCTGCTCATCAACAAGAAAGCACGAGGATTGCAGGGGGCAACGCCCTTGGGCAGCCAGAGAAATTTTATAGTTTAGATCTGTATTTTATTGGTTGGACTTGAGTTCAAAAATAATTACTAAGTGGCCTAGGGTTTTCTCAGCTCCTAGGGTTTTCTTGTGCCACTTATTTATAATATATTCTCTTATAATTGAGAGTTATGTAGAGAGAGGTGGGATGTATTAATATAGCGGAATCCTCAACTAAATATAACTCTAATTTAAGGATAAAACAGGATAAACGTTGTGCCTGATTTCTCTGTCTCACATTTATCTCTATTTAGTTGTGTTTGTGCACCTAATACTAACAAAACTACTTCAAGAATCATTGAAAAGTTTAATCATGACACACTTAAGGTATTCTTCACTTTCATCTGTCCCATATCGAGTTTCATAATTTTGTCCTTTGATTTATGGATAGGCACTTTTCCGAGAGATCGCTCATCTTCATAATGTTCTCACTTGAGCACGCTTTAAGATTGGAACGTTTTAGTTACATCACGCATCCTGTGAGTTAATCCCAATTTCACATAATCCAGGAATGTTCTCTCCATGTTTGGTGTGCAATTTGATTCAATCTTGCTCCCTTTGTCATCCTGGAAGCTTTTTTAAGGGTTTCTTATTGTTCAAGCCCTTTGGATCTAGCAAACACTCCCCACCCTCGTTGAATCAAGTCATTACAAGCCCACCGACTTTCTCGTGGTTCATCCTTGAACAACCCACCTACTAGAGAGAGTTCTACTTCGATATCATATTGGCCAATTTAAAATTTGAAAATGATAGATGAAAGAAAACCACATTAATATTTAAAAAAAAAACATATAATCATCATATCAAGAAATATGAGAATTTCAAACACAAAAGCCTGAAGAAAGAAAAATAGAACTCTTGAAAAAGATCAAATGTCTCAAACACTTAAACAAGCACTAAGTATTGAATATTTCACATCACTTGTCTACAAAGTTTATATACTCTTCATATTTATGTGATCTTTCTCCACCTATCAATTATAATTTTTATTAGACATTCTAATATTGTATTAGAGTCAGGTTCTATTCTAGTTTATTTCACATTATGTCCTCAATTTATCAAATTTGATGTGTTGTTCTTGATCTGAGGTGTTAAATATCCCACATTACTTATCCATGTATTTATATATTTTTTATATACATGTGATCTACTTCCACGTATAGGATTAAGCTTTGGCATTAGGCACTGTAACACTAGGAAATATGCTCAAATTGTTGCTATAGGGTGGAAAAGAGCAAAAGTCAATGCCCAAGAACAAGGGGCAAGGAGAAACTGCATGTATCGATAAGGTCAACTCTCAGAAAATTCAAAGCCGCTTCCGCATGGGGACCGTTTGTGAAGTAGGACATTTAAGAATGCAACCATTCGATTGTGTCGACATCGTGAAAAGGGTATGACGCATTGCCCTCCGTTTTTCTTGACAAATCTTACATTTATGAAAATTAAAAACATGCCGTATGAAAATACTTCATCGATTAGTAAGAAAATAGACTAACCGAATTTTTATTTAATAAGTGCAATATTATGGGCCGAAACCAGACTAGGAGCATATATTATATTTACTTGAGTATTTAATTAAGATTTGACCACTTGTGCAAACTAAAAAATCAGACACTCATATCAATTAATGCTTTTAATTAATTCGTTTGTGAAATTAATTGATACAATTATGCACCAAGAAATAAAGAATGAAAGAATCACGTTAATGAGCATCATTGTACATGTCTTGTATGTACCCTATGTATCTTTGCTCAAAGGAGTTCAGAAAAGCTTGCTTCCAAACTCATCAACCTCAGTCCCTATACAAGAAGCCAATGATTTTCTTGCCAAATCTCGGAGCTCCAACAAGCTCCGTCCCAGCTTCATCGCCACCTTCATCTCGAACATCTCTCCGTTCTCTCTCTTGCTATAGTCTCTCTCTTCGAGCGTCGCTTCAATAGTCTCTTCCGAGAGCTCGAAGAACCCTGCGCAGTTTCTGTACATCTCCACGACCATGCCGACTTGGCCTCCGTGCTCGAAGCTGTTGATGATTGCGGCCATTGCCCCGGTGATGGCTGCCACCATCATGGCTGTTGAGCAACCGAAGGCTGAGCCGGCAGCGGCAATGCTGGTGAGCAAAGGAGCAGAAACCGCCAACATCTTATTCAATTTTAGAGCCAGATTTCCCAGCCTCAAGTAGTCTTGCTTGTCTTTACTTTTGAGGACTTGGACAATGGCTCTCATCTCCACTTCTAGCTCCTCGCTCCATCCGTTTCTCTCCGCGTTCGCAACCGTTTTCCTCCCTCTGGATTGGCGGTGGTTGTTGGAATCCCTAGGCCACCATGCGGCGGGCTCAAATTCCGCGGGGAACTTCTCGAGCATCGCGCCAAGCAGAGGCAGCGGATAAGCCCTATCAAGGGCTAGCACCTTCTCTATATTCTCCTTCACGTGTGACTCAGTCGGGGATTGGAGCACAAGCATTGACTTGATCTCACTCCGGAGCTGCTTGAACAACCTCGAGGCATTGCGTTGCTCTTCAGCCAGCTGTGAGGGTTGGATTTTGCTCATTATGAGAGACATCCCGGTGGCTGCCGTAAACAAGAGAGTGGAGCATATTCTCAGCGATGGAGCTGGCGCAGCTGTAGCCATCGCTGCCATGGTGGTGGCAGTGAGAGTCATCATGTTGACCGAGTTCAACAAGAGCTTGTTCCAGTTGTCTCGCTGCTCACCAATGTTATCGTGCATCTCCACTCTATCTTCGACAGCCTCCAAGATCACATAGAGCTTTGTGGTCGTGTCGATAGAAGAAGTCGGTGATAGGCGTGGCTCCAAAACCCTATCTTTCTGGGCAACGTCCATTTGTAGTGGCTCTGCAAAGGCATAACCATTCCTGGTGCGCAATTCCTCGACGAGCTCCTTCGTGATCGCAGCGCTTGGATCAGCAAGGCTGAATTTTGAGGGCTTCGGGACTTGGGTCGAAGCAGTGATCATTCTCTTCAAATGACAACCTGAAGAGGAAGAAGAAGGAATTGCAAGAGAGGAAGCTTGTAAAGCGGCCATCAATGGAGGTGATGGTTCTGGTGTTGCTGTTAGTTTCAGTGTGTGAATGTGACGGCTTTTGAGATGATTGAATGAGAATTTGAGTGGTCTTGGTTGTGGAAGGTGGAGGTTCTTCTGGGTTGCATTTATTTGTGGGGGAAGCAAGCAACGTTCATGGGAAGAGACAAGGTCGTAGCTGTTGAAAATGTCGACCGAAGAACACATTGGTTGACCCAGCCCATGAGGCTGACCTTTTCTATTATTTGAATTTGTACATTTCAAACATCTGAATGCTACGTGAATTTGCAATGTAGAAACATTGTGAAATCACAGTTCAATTCTATCTACATAGTTAGTACATTAATGAATTACGACATGTTGTCATTTACACATACAAGTTATATTCAATTTTTAGATAGAAAATTTGTCACGTTATTTAATATTAAAATTTTGAGAATCAGTGTTGGTGTATCTTTTAATTACAGGTGATATATATGATAGATCACTTTTGCAGAAATAAGTATATGAAATGAGTGGTAGCATTACATGGACAATATGTAGGATCCGGATGACTCTATTCTTTGATTAAAAAGTGTTAGCATATGCTTGAATTTCACGATATAATCATTAATATAGTTTGATTTGAGTAAATCTTAAAATTAATATGGTCAAATAGAATGAACTTTATGAAATCATTTACTATTACCACATGCGCCCTCGGCTTGTGAACCTATGCCTCTTTTGTCAACTTGGCTAGCCCAAATTGTTAGACCCCTCTAAACCCTTTCCCACTTATAATTCACATATATTTTATTTTAGGGAACCAATTCGAATTTACATACGTTATGCTTTCTAAAATTAAATATTCATATTTATTGCGGACACAATTTGAATAATCCATGTTATGCTCTCGCTGGACAATAGAAATATTGCTTATATAACAAATTCATTCGCAAACTATATAATCGGTTGGGGACAAGAACTGTCAAATCAAATATCTGAATTGTTTGAGGTTTGACCATTTCTTGAAATGGACGATTCGCATGGTATCGAGTTTTGGGTCGGGGCGGTTTACGATTTCGCATTGGACATCTTTGGATTGAGCTCATCATTTTGCGATCCAGTCAACTTAATTTGTGAGCATTTGACTTTCTTCTTTTTCCTTCAAATCGGCTATAATGTGTGGGCGAGTCAATTTGATGCAGGGTGAACTTTTGCCTGCTTTACTTGATTATGCCAAATCCAAATGACAAAAGGGTGGATAGAAAGAATAGTTAGATACTATTTATATTTCTTGTTAATCTTAGTCGTGACGCGTACTTTTATGAAGACAATAATAAGTAAACTTTGAAGACATGAAAACAAGTGATTTCATAAATGTCATGATTAGTTGAAGACCTATTGTAATATTATTGCATTAGTCTGTAAATATTTTAAGCAAGAAGTAGGCCTATGTTGACCATCATTTTCAAAATATTATACAAGTCATTCATAAAGTTACATACAAAATTGGAAGAACTACTTCAAGAATTATTGAAAAGTTTAACCGTGGCTCTTCTAGATTAACTTACTTAAGATATTGTCCGCTTTAACTCATCCTATATCGAGTTTCATGGTTTTTTCCTTTGACATAGGGCACTTTCGAGAAGTCACCCATCTTGGTAGTACTTTCATCTAAACATGCTAAACAAACATTGGAGTTCCAATGATAAAGGTTATCATTACGTCAAAAAACACTTATATGAGTTAATTTTAGATTAAGATATATATCTAAAGAACACTAACACTCTCTCATGTCTGGTGAGTAATTCAGTTCATTCATGCTCCTTTCACCATCCTAAAAGCCTACTAGAAACTAATCATTGTTTGGGCTAGCCCCAGGGAACACTCTCCACCCTCGTTGAATCAGGTCATTACAGACACACCAACTTTCTCGTGGTTCGTCCTGAACCACACACCTACAAGAGAGGATTTTGCTCTAATACCATATGATGACACTCTTGGATTGACTTACTCGAGGTATTGTCCACTTTGGCGTGTCCTATATTGAGTCTCATGGTTTTCTCTTTTAGCATACAAATTGAAATTTTCGCAAGAGGTCGCTCATCTTGATTATGACACCCTGATTTTCCAATTCTATTTTCAATAAATTGAGACGGATATTTCGTTGGCACGCATATAGTTCTTTTCCTTATGTCGGCCACTCATGTGAAAACTAGTCTATCAGATGAAGCCGTTAAGAAATTCTAATGCATCAGACTCGAGAATTTGACTAAAAAGCGACCTTTCAACCGAGCTAATCTGCAAGGGTTATTCGGCACAATTAAAAATCGATTAGAGACTGGAGATAGGTCGAGTCGACAAAGACATGTAATCAAGTGTGGGTGATTCCACCAGATCACACAATTCTTGTCGATCGGCACTGAACCGACTTTTCTGTCGATTGGTTACCCTGTATCCGTATTTAAAACCCTAAGATTACCCCAACAACCAAGAGTCGCAAATATTTCAAAGATGTACATTGTGGCTTAATCAACCACAGGTCAAATGCATGGAAATTTCTAAAAGCTACTCGGTAGATTAGGACGCGCTAATATCGTGCCAGAGTGAAATCAACCGTGAAATTGAGATCGAATTCAAAAATTGGAAGTCCTGGTGTGTCACAAATCATTTTAGGAATATTGACTCATCTTTGGAAGATTTTTCATACAGTCAGAGTTTTTTCGCAAGTTAATCAAATTATGGCTAATAGGGTTCAGAAAATTGGTAGGCCCGCTTTTAGTCGTATTTTTGAGCTCAAGATGGTTCTATGGTCAAGTGATTATATGAATTGAATTGTGGTGACATTGGATTAATTTTATGGACTTCAATTTGGTTCAATTAGAAGAGAATTGAAGAATATGATGTACAAAGTTTAAAAATTCGTATGCCACGGCGGAAAATGAAATTGCACCCATTGGAAGATGTTATGGAGGGTTGAGTTAGTGGAAGATGACATCAGATGTCATGGTGGTTAGGCCAAATTGAAGGAGATCTTGACAAGTGGATGGTGGGGATTGACTCTTGGAAAGGTAGGATGTCACTTCCCCCTATCTCCATCATCTTCTTCATTTGAACTAGGGAAGAGAGAGAAAGAGGAGAGAGAGAGAGAGAGAGAGAGCTTTGACTAGTTCAGCCAGCCCAATGCTCCCTCTACCCACTCGATCGTCCGCATGTCGCTAGAGCCGCTCATCGCCACCATCGCCGCTCGTTCGCACATGCCTTGCCCTCTTGCCTCTCCGTCGCTTCTCCCTTCGTCCGCCGCCTAGCAACGCAGCCATGTTCGTCTTCCAGCAGCCCTCTTCGACGCTCCTTCACTGCTCGCTCGCTGCTCGGCCGCCAGCTCGCTCGTTGTTGGAGCCCGTCGCCGCCGTCGTCCGTCCGCGCACACGCCATCCTAAGCGTGAGCTGCTTTGCCTTCCCGTCCCTGCTTCATCCGCATGCCAGCAGCCATCGTCCGTCATCCAGAGCTGCGAGCCGTCGCCAGAGATCTCGCCTGGTCGCCGAAGCCTCTGCTAGCAACCGCCCGAGCTATCGTCGCCATTTCCGTCGGTCTCGCGCCCAACCGGTGACCGAAGCTCCTTCGACCGGCCTTGGGTAGCAGCTGGATTTCCGGCAAGATCTGGACCTTCAAGGACCGTTTTAGGTGTCTTCCTGGCCACCTTTGGTGTCGCTCCAAGGAGATTTGTTGACGGCCTCGCCATCCACTTTGCCGGAGACTCATCGGAAAACAATTCCGGTTAGTTTAGTTCACTAAACCTCAATTAGAGGGTTAATTATGCTTAGAGAGGTTTAGTTTATGTTAAGTGTTATTAGGTAGTTAGTTTAATTTATTTAAATGTGGATTAGATTAAGGGGTGTGATTAGTTTAGGGTGTGTTTATTTATAGTTAAATGGATGGTTATGTTAGTTTAATGATGACTTAACTTAAATATATAATTTTGAATTATATGTGTATTTCGAAATTATTTAATTATTTAATAATATATTATATTAAGAAAATTATTAAAATATTATTATTTAATTAATTTTCTGAATAAAATTAATTATTTAATAAATTCCGAAAATTATTTCGAGACCTTAGTTTTTTAGAATTGTTGACACCCGAAATTTTCGTCGACATTTTAAACAATAATTTGCAAAAGTAAAAATAAAAAATGAAAAATTGTTTGAAATGAAAAGATAAAAAAATTAGAAATAAGGAAGAACAAAAAAAAAAGAGAGAGAAACAAAGAGCTGAAGTAGAAAAGAAAAGAGAAGAAAAAAAAAAAAGAAGAAGGAAACAAAAAGAACAAATGAGAGAAGAAGAAAAACATAAAAGAAAGAAAAAAATAATAGAAAAAGCAGATGACGGGGAATTCTCGCTCACAGGGGGCTCTCTCATTTTTTTTTTTTGGCGCGCGGATTCTCTCTTTTCGGGCTCTCGCGGACGCTCTTTGGGGGGGGATTCTCTTGCAGAGGGAAATTTTGGCTCCCGCTCTCTCTTCATGACGATCTCTCTCTCCCGCGGAGCTGAAGAGGGGGGTTTTCTCTCTTTCGATTGGGATTTTTTCTTTCGGGTCTCCTCCACCACACCAAAAAAACCCTAGATGGAGGATCCTCCATCGTCAAGCTTTCTCTCTTTCTCTGCACTCGACTCGGATCCCAAGTCTTCAAGTTCTTCCCATCGTGGTGGAGATTCGATTCGTGTGCCACTGCTACCGCAATCCGTTCACCAACCGTCACATCCTTCGTCTCCACCATTGCTTTGGCCTGTCGCCTCCGGTACTAAGATCCGGAGTTGATCTCCACTCGCGATCGGTTTTCGTTTCTTCCATCGAGAGTTCCGCCACTCGGAGGTTTGTGCTTCTGGATAGATAGAGTCGAAGAAGATGGAGAATGAGAAGAAATCGTCGGTGATGTTTCTGGCTTCGAAGATGAAGAGCTTGAAGCGGTCGTTGGCCTCGCTATGCTGATCATCTTTGCGCTCGGCGTATTCCCATCCCCGATCGGTGACAGCCGCAGCTAAATTTCTTATATCGGTCAGTGCAGCCGCGACTGTGACGGAACGGACGAACGCTCTCGGCTCAGACTCTCTCTCGGAGGAAAAACGGCCGAACGACACTCGATCGCTCTCGCCCGGATCTAGCTTCATCAAGATCGGAGATTCTCTCTGTTCCGACTGGTTGAGGATTGCTCTCGGAGATTAGTAACTCTCTCGATCGGAGGCTCGCTCTCTGGACGATTTCTCGGGTCTTATCTCCTGTCTGGTGTCGCGAGCCAGGTAGGAACCCTTGACCGATTGCCTTATTTTGTCTCTTCTTTGTGCTTAGTTTTGGAATCATTAGACCAGGTCGCCGTTGTCCTGTTCATGTGAGTTTCGGTTTTATCCATGTGCATGCTGGGATTGCAAGGTCTTAAATGTTGATTGTTTTTAAATCCCTACTCAAGCTCAATCTCGGTGCTCCCCGTTTTTCTTGCGCCTATTTAGCGTTCGATGAAATGCCTAAGCTAAAAGAATGTTCATAGTCTTTACTGTGCTCGAGTCTTGCTGTTCATTGCAAATGCAAATTTGACTTTCCATGACACACGCCATATATGAATATCAGTATGCTATAATTGTCACGCCCCGAACCCCGAGCGCGCACACATCCCATTGCGGTCGATCAAATGCGACATTCCCAGGTAGTGTCGCCGACCCCATTCATTTAATAATGCACATGCGAAGCGAAACAAATCCCCTGACAACATTAACCTGGGATAGAAAAGCAGGAAGCAAAACCACCACATAACACTTTCATAATTCAACATAATTACAAACAGAGGTCTACGGCCAAAAGTCTACAAAAGACCGGCTCTTAAAAAGGAATTGTCCTACGACCTACAAGTCGGACACGTTCTCCAATCCTCATAACTTCACCTCTGCAACTCCTCAAGGTCAACCAAAGCTATCCAGTCGCTCCGTCCACCAGGGACCTGAAATTTTAATTCCACAACCGGGATGAGACGATGTCTCAGCAAGTTCAACCCCCTAAACCCCTATTAGAAAGAAAATACGCCCCGGGTGGCCTAGCCACATCACACAGAAGACTTACCTCGCATTAGTCTTCATCTGCAGGTTAGCACAGTTTATATAATTCAACCACGTGCAATTCTAATAACTCAACAACGGAGATACAATCACATTATCAGCACAGCTCAATCATGGGGATCGTCTCAGCAATCAATCGACTCGGTCGATTACATGTCATTCAAGTGAATCAATTACTACTTCCAATCTCGACCCTATAGGAAGGCTTAATAACCAGTGGCAATCACGGCCCCACTCGGCATGACCTTTAATTAGGTGGTCCATCACGGCCTCCTTGGGCACGACCTCTCATAGGTGGTCCATCCCGGCCTCACTAAGCACGACCTCTAATAGGTGGTCAATCACGGCCCCATTAGGCATGACCTCCCTTAGGTGGTTCATCTCGGCCCTATTAGGCACGACCTCTCATAGGTGGTTCATCACGGCCTCACTAGGCACGACCTCTAATCGGTGGTTCATCACGGCCTCACTAGGCACGACCTCTAATCGGTGGTTAACCACGGCCTCACTAGGCACGACCTCTAATAGGTGGTCAATCACGGCCCCATTAGGCACGACCTCTCTTAGGTGGTTCATCGCGGCCCTATTAGGCACGACCTCTCATAGGTGGTTCATCACGGCCTCACTAGGTACGACCTCCAATCAGTGGTTAATCACGGCCTCACTAGGCACAACCTCTAACAGGTGGTTAATCACGGCCAATCTCCAATCAATTCCCACACTTAGGGTTTTCTAAAGAATCCTCATAAATCGCAATCACACTCAATTCGCCACAACCAATCATCAATTTCAAATTCTACATGCACAGCAGCGATCGGCACGAAATTCTAAGAGAACAAGGTCCCGGCAAAATTTTCGGAATTTAATAAATAATTAAATTTATTCCGAAAATTAATTAAATAATAATATCCATATTTTCGTCATCCACAGCCAATTTATAATATCCAACCATTAATTTCAAAATCCGAACACACAGCAGCGATCGGCACGAAATTCTGAGCAACCGGGGTCAAAAATAATTTTTCCGTTTTTTTTTAATAATAATATTTTAATAATTTTGGAATATAATATAATATTATAATTTCCAGAATTTCGAAACAATAAAATAATTCAAAAGTAAAACCCTATTATGTCACATCAAGGCTTTATATTAAAAATAAACATACTTAACTTTAAACTAAACACACTTTAACTTAATTAAACACCATAATCTAATCATCAACCAAATAAACTAATCTAACCACCTAAACTTACTTAACTTAGACTAAGCACACTTAGGGCATCATTAACCCTCTAATCAAGATTTAGTGAGTTAAACTCACCGGATTAGCGAGCTAAGCGGACCGAAACGACGGGGACGCCGAGGAGAACAACTTTCCTCAAAGCGGGCCGAGCATCCGAGCTCGGGAAGACGGCCAAAATGGGCCAAACGTCCGCTGCATACCCATTTTTCTGCAGCTGCTGGTCACGGCGGAAGAGGGCCAAACGGTGGCTGGTTCGGGTCGCAATGGGTGGAGGAACGGCAAAGGAGTTGAACCGGACTTAGGCGGGGCTTCACGGTGGCCGGAGGTGAGCTGGACGGCTCCGGTGGAGCTCCACTAGATCTGAAATCGCTGCTGGACTCGCGGAACAGCAGGGACGACGGTGAGAGGAAGACGGAGACAAGCGGAGCCGTGGCGGTGCACGAGACGGCGAGCTAGCTGGGCGACGGCTCCGGCAGTCCTTGCTGGCTCCAACGGTGGCCGGCCCATCTTGCACGACGGCTTGGACGAGCAGATCCAGGCGGAGTAGCGACTGGACGAGCTGGGGAGGCGCACGGCAGCACTCGGTTCCGCCCGGCTTCCACAAGCGAGCGACGGTGAGGACGGCGACGAGCGGCACTGCTGTTCCAGGCGACGAGCAGCTTCTCCTCTGCAATTTCTGGGCTTCGAAGAAGAAGATGAAGACCATGGAGGAATCGCACGAAGGAGAGAGGAAGAAGAGAGGGAGGAGAGAGAAGGAGGGGGCTCTTTTCTTTTCTTTTTCCTTTTTTTTAATCCCACGAAATGGCCCACCATGACCTCATGGATGATGTCACCTTCCACTATCTCCCACAACCTCATTCCAATGGGTTCAATTTCATTTTCCGCCGTGGCATAAAATCTTGTACACTTAATTCAATCAATTCTCAATCAATTCCGTCCAATTGAAGGTCAATTAAATTAACCCATGTGTCATCGGCCTTCCCACGACATTTCCCCATCAAATGATCCAACTTGCATCCCGAAGATTCGATTAAAAACGGCCCTCTGACAATCCCGAACAAAAACGGCATTACTTTGCTTTTCCGCCAAAAATCTCGGTTTGTAGAAAAATCTTTTGAAGATAAGTCAATGATCCTAAAATGATTTGTGACACACCCAGACTTCCAATTTCTGAATTCGATCTCAATTCAACGGTTAATTTCACTTTGGCACGATACTAGCGCGGCCCAACCTACCGGGTAGCCTTTAGAAATTTTCATGCATTTGACCTGTGGTTAATCATCTCAAGCCACGATGTACATCTTTGAAACATTGGCGACTTTCGATTGTCGGGGTAATCTCAAGGTTTCAAATACGGACACAGGGTACCCAATCGATAGAAAAGTCGATCCAGTGTCGATCGACAAGGATTATGCGATCTGATGGAATCACCCACGCTCGATCACACGCCTCTGTCGAGTCGACCTATCTCAAATCTCTAATCGATTTTTAATTGTGCCGTAATGACCCTTGCAGATTAGCTCGGTCGAAAAATCGCTTCCTAGTCAAATTCTCGAGTCTGATGCATGAGAAACTCTTAACAGCTTCACCCGATAAACTAGTTTCCACATGAGTGGCCAACTCAAGGAAAAGAACTATATGCGTGCCAACGAAATGCCCGTCTCAATTAATTGAAAATAGAATCGGAAAATCGGGATGTCACAATAATTGCTGCTTATGATTGAAGCATGTGGAAAAAATATTATGTCAAGGATAAGTCAAATTTTACTGAAAATCGATCCATGTATGCTGACCATGTTTGGGTGTGCATTTGATTCCAACTTGAAGCTAGTTTGGTTATGGATTGATGCCATTTTGATCAAGTAGACTCATTCATGCTTATGAGAAAATATGGCTTCAATTTCATGGCGATTTGTCATCAAACAATCACAATTTGCAGCCTCGTATGCTCTGTTACCATTCCGACTGCATGCTGGAAGTTGTGGATTAAATATAGATTAGATGAATTCTGTCTTAGCTTGGTTCTGCTTTGCTGTTTTGCTACTCTGTTCTTGTGTAGATTGTTTTAGCCGATTGATATATCTTGGCTCTTGGAGTCTCTTAGAAAAAAATATGCTTGTTGAATCTGAGAATGTTGTCTTCTTAAAGCTGCTTGTGATATGCTTTTTTTTTTTTTTTTTTCCTGTGGCTAGCTGCTGTTAGTATTGAAATGGAATAGTTGATGTGTCACGATTTCGTATGCCTGATATGTCACTTTCTGTTTTGGTTGAAACGAGGTGCTGATAAGGTTTTTTGACTTCGAGCCCTTCTAAACATATAAAATACACTTCTAGAGCTTTGATTTGATATGTTGTACGCCCTGAACGGACGTCATTTGGTCACTGAAAAACACCTACAAAGTCTGTCAATTCTGCAGTAGTTTTCAGGTTGATTTGCTGTTCTGCGATTTTCTGTTTTAACTGGACTGAGCTGGTAGATGATGTTATTAGGGTTTAATGTCTTCTAGAGATTTGAATAGACTTTTCAAGTGTTCCATAGACATATAATACGTCCGATTTGGCCACCATTTGCCCTGCCTGATGCTTCTTGCAAAGAGCACTAATCTGCTGATGTGTTCTGCTTGTTATGATCTGATCTGACCACTTATACAAATGGCTTTCCTTGAGCTAGAAAAAGACTTAAATTGCAATTGTCACCTAATAGGAATTCGTAAAGGACACCTTGAGCTTTCTAACGATGCCTTGTTTGTCCAATTTTCCCATCATTTGCCCTGTTTTTTTTCTTTTCTTTAGATCAAGTTTTGAAGTCTGAATTTGTCTTGACCTGCAGTGCTGTCTTGTCTCTATGAATCTGACTGTCTACCAATTTTGTGTGATCTTATACATAATGATCTTGAGCATAAATTCTCAATGAAGACTGTCCATAATATCCATATCCATCCCATGCTAAAATTTGAGAATTTTTAAGGTCAAGTAATCTTAGAATTCAAGTTGACATGTAGCAATTTAAATTGTTATGCATTTTGCTCCTAATGACAAGTCACATATCAATGTTAATGGATTTGTGTGGCCTTTTGCACATGGATGTAGGGTTAAATGTCCAAATCAAACTTTTTCTTCACATTTAACCCTACGTCATGTTCAAATTTCATGATTTTCATACAATGATTAGGTGGCTTAACATGCATCATTCTCTGATTTGCTTATGACTGATTTGCATGCTTTAGCGATTGTTGCTTTTTGGCCATGAATTTGACTTTACTTGAACTTGATATGCCTCAGGAAATTCCATTCATGAAAGTTGCTCTTTATAAAGTGCTTGATTTTTGTGCTTTTTACTTAGAGCAAATCATACATGGGTTCTAACCCAATTGCTTTGATCTTAGTTGTGATGATTGTTTCTTTCACTTGTACGCACCTAGTCATAAATTTCTTAGATTAGGTTTAGATTAGGACCTTGAAGATGGAGAAGGCGTGAAGATGGTGGAGGTCGATGTCCATTCCGACCATTTTCATGTAATACCCATCTTCCCGACATATGTCTCGGGCTCCATTTGTTGTATAAAACCCGATGAGTTGTGGGTTTTTCTCTCTTTTTTCCATATATTTCTCTTTTATACTTTCTTTTAGGTTTGCATGATAGATTTACTGCTTTTCTTGATTGTTTACTTCATGTCCTGCAATTTCAATTTCGTTGATTGTTTTATTTTCATTTTTTTAGAAATAGAATAGAATGAAAGTAATTCACCACGCATAATCATTTAGTATAGAATTGACGATCCTGAAAATGTAAAAAGAAATGCATTGACATGTTAGGAAAAACACAACATACTGTTTAGGTACCGAAATGGCGCTGATAGCAATATTAGCATAACCCAAGTCCCCGAACCTAGATTTTTCTCTCTTTTTTCCATATATTTATCTTTTATACTTTCTTTTAGGTTTGCATGATAGATTTACTGCTTTTCTTGATTGTTTACTTCATGTCCTGCAATTTCATTTTCGTTGATTGTTTTCTTTTCATTTTTTAGAAATAGAATAGAATGAAAGTAATTCACCACGCATGATCATTTAGTATAGAATTGACGATCCTGAAAATGTAAAAAGAAACGCATTGACATGTTAGGAAAAACACAACATACTGTTTAGGTACCGAAAGGGCGCTGATAACAATATTAGCGTAACCCAAGTCCCCGAACCTAGATATCTAGTTGCGTAAGAATCGAGGGAACACTCCTGACCCTCTATTGGGTTTCTAACCAACCCCCAAAAATAAGGCTAGTGGCAACTTTTATATTTTTTTTAGGTTGTTAAATACCTAGATCGTTTAAATAAATCCGCTGTCACGCGGGGTATGAGCTTGGGAGAGCTCGTGATCTTGATATCAAGTACCCCTAAACCCAACCTTTCCCTCCTTGGATACTTTTCGAGGGGTGGCAAGATCGGGTCGGGACAAGAATTTCGCGCCGATCGCTGCTATGTATTCAGATTATTAATTTAATGAGTGGATATTGCAAATTGAGTGATGATTTGTGCAATTGATTACTGAATTGTGAAACTGAGTGATAATTGTGAAAAGTACATAATTTCTTTAGAAAATCTCGGGTGTCGGGTTTGACACCGAAAATGGATTTTAAGTATTATATCAAATAGTGGGGTTTGAAAAAAGAATGGTGTTAGTTTTTGTGATTCGAATTTGATTGTGTACCCACACACAATTACTTTCTCAAATGTTTTTAATATGAAATAAAATGGTCGGAATCACTATTTTTTGTTGTGTGATAATTAAGAGGAAGTTATCTAGGGCTGTTGAGTCGGACTTGCCCCTATATGGAATGCTCCTTACAACGGATGTGGATCGTAGTAGAGGCTAGGCCAACTGGACCCATGCTCCTTCGGGAATGCCGTCGACGTAGTGACGAAGTCGCGCTCCAAGGGGGAAGGCGATGCCTGGCATTAATGTCAGTAGATAGCTGAACTGTGAGTAGGCTATACCCTTGTGTGGCAGTGAATAACAATTGGATCGCATGCTGGCTATTCCCTTGTGTGGTAGTGAATAACAATTGGATCGCATGCTGAGTGTTATTGACGGGTCGGATTATGGGACGGAATCGTATGGCATGGTATGGGATGTGTCATAACGATTTTGTTTTATAATCCGGACTCCTATGGTCATTTGAAATGATATTGTTGGCGTTCCGGTGGTTTAAGTTCCTCTTATTATCTATGATTGAGTGATTTGAATTGTGTTAACTTGCAGGAAAGAACTGAGGCAATGTAAGTTCTCTATGTGGTGTGGCTATGCCACCCTTGGGTGTATTTTCTTTTTAATAGGGGTTTAGGGGGTTGAACTTATTGAGTCAATATATCACGTTGTTGTGGGCCAAAATTTTAGGACCGTAAATGGTGGAACCCTCGAAGGCTAATCAATCAGAAGTGGGATCAAAGAACGAGTCCAACTAGTGGTCATAGGACCAATCCCTTTTGTAGACTGCCCCTTTTTGGTATATGTGTAAACCCATGGTTACATTTGAAAGCATGTTTGTTTATGAAAGAGTTGGTTTCTTGCTTTCCTATCCTGTGAGTTTTTGTTAGGAGTTTTATAATACGTTCCGTTTGCGCAATAATAAATGAATGGGGTCGGTGACACTACCTGAGAATGTCGCATTTGCATGACTATGGCGGGATGTTGGCGTGCTCGAGGTTCAGGGCGTGACATTGATAGTGCTTTCACCTAAGCATACTTAACATTGGAATGCCAAATGTTATTGTTACGTCAAAGAACATTTTTTGTGAGTTAATTTCAATTTCACATATATATCTCAAGAACGCATTCTCATTATTGAGTGCGCAATTCGATTTATTTTTGCCCCGTTCACCATTTTAGGAGCCTGTTAGGAATCACTTTTTGCCCAAGCGCACTAACCCCCATGAACACTTCCCACCCCTATCAGACTGAGTCATTATAGACCTATCAACTTCTATGTGTTATTCTTGAATCATATACCTACCGGAGAGGATCTCACTCTAATATTATATTATAACATCCTTAGATTAACTCACTCGTTGTATTGTCCGCTTTAGCATATCTTATACTAAGCCTCAAGGTTTCATACTATGAGCTATAGGAGGGCACTTTCCTTGGAGGTCGCTCATCTTATTAATGCTTTCACTTGAGCATACTTAATGTTGTTGTTTCAATGCTATATGTTGTCATTACATAAAAAAGCATCTCTCGTGAGTTAATTCCAATTACACACACATCCCAGGAATGCTTTCCCCTAGTTTGATGCTCAATTTGGTTCTACATTGCCACTCTTTTTCTAGGCTCTCTAGCCTCGACAAACATTCCCCCTCATAGTATCATCACATGATTTCAAATGATTAGGTTGCTCTATACTAACCAATGTTAAAACATAAAGGCGAAAAGCTAGAAGTAAAAATTTCGTTCTAAACAAATTGAGTGTATTAATAAACCCTCCTATTGAGAACATAACCAATTAAGTTATTTACCATATATTAAAATGTCCAATTCAAAAACTTAAATTGATAAATTGAGAGAGAACACATGTATATAAAAGGGTATAGAAAACTCGTAATCAAGCCATGTGGTTATTTCAACAACACAAAAGACTAAATCAAAAGGGGAAAAAATGGAAAAAAGATAAAAAGTCTCAAACATTTTGACTAAGTGTTCAATATCTCATATTGCTTGTGTACCGGTTTTATATGCTTTTCATATACATGCAATATCCCTTCACATATAACTTGAGTTTTTGTTGGACATTCTAATATCGTGTTACAAGCAGGTTCTGTTTCTGTTTCTTTTTTCTTTTTCTTTTTTAATTATGTTTCAATTTGCTCGTCAAATTTCACTTTGTCATTATTGATCCATGTTTCAATAATGTCAACTGTTTCAGAAAATTCAAAGCCGCTTTGCATGGGGACCCTTTGTGCGGTAGGAGTCATTTGAGAATTCAACCATTTGATTGTGTCCACATCGTGAAAAAGGTATGATGCATTGCCCTTCGTTTTTCTTTATAAATCTAACCTTCATGAAAATTAAAACCATGGCCATACGCAAATGCTCGATCTTTTAGCAAGAAAGTAGAAAAACATTATATTCATTTAGGAATTGGAATATCAGATAAGATGTGGAATGTTCATATGGGTCAAAACCAGGCTTGAAGCATTAATTAACATGAGTATTTAATTATGATTTGACAATTTGTGCACATAAAATCATCTGATTCTATCAGTATATACTTCATGATAATATGTTAAGACAACATTTTAAAAACAATTGTTTCCTTACAGGCACCTCTGTTATTTAGTTCGTACTTTGAGAACTAAAACAATTTACTTTTCACGTTTTATATGTGATAGTGATGGACACATTTTGTCTTAGAAAAGCCTTTAGTACCAAATTTTGCTACCGTACTATATAATAAAAGCGTTGTCCATTTGACAATTATTTACACAGGCAAACTAAAAAGAATCAATCAAATCAACAGTCCAATTAATTAATGAAATGAAAAGGGGTTGTGAAAATCAGACCCGCATATCAATTAATGCTTTTAATTTTTGTGTTATTAATTGATACAATTATGCACCAAGAAATAAAGAACGAAAAGAATCATGTTAATGAGCCTCATTGTACATGTATAGTATATACACTATATATCTTGGTTCAAAGGAGTCAGAAAAGCTTGCTTCCAAACTCATCCACCTCAGTCCCTTCTGTACAAGAAGCCATTGATTTTCATGCTAAATCTCGGAGCTCCGACAAGCTCCGTCCCAGCTTCATTGCCACCTTCATCTCGAACATCTCTCCGTTCTCTCTCTTGCTGTAGTCTCTCTCCTCAAGCCTCGCTTCAATCGTCTCTTCCATTAGATCGAAGAACCCTGCGTTGTTTCTGTACATCTCCACCACCATACCAACTTGGCCTCCATGCTCGAAGCTGTTGGTGATTGCCGCCATCGTGCCAGCGATGGCTGCCACCATCATGGCCGTCGAGCCACTGAAGGCTGAGCCGGCTGCAGCAATGCCGGTTAGCAAAGGAGCAGAAACCGCCAACATCTTATTCAATTTTAGCGCCAGATTCCCGAGCCTCAAGTAGTCTTGCTTGTCTTTGCTCTTGAGGACTTTGACGATGGCTTTCATCTCCACTTCTAGGTCCTCGCTCCATCCGTTTCGCTCCGTCTTCACAACGGTTTTCCTCCCTCTGGATTGGCTGTGTTTGTCGGAAACCTTAGGCCACCATGCGGCAGGCTCAAATTTCACGGGGAACTTCTCAAGCATCGCTCCGAGCAGAGGCAGCGGATAAGCCCTATCAAGGGACAGCACCTTCTCCATCATCTCCTTCACGTCTGACTCAGTCGGGGATTGGAGCATGAGCATCGACTTTATCTCACTCCGGAGCTGCTTGAACAACCTTGAGGCTTTGCGTTGCTCTTCAGCCAGCTGTGAGGGCTGGATTTTGCTCATGACGAGCAACATCCCAGTGGCCGCTGTAAACAAGAGAGCAGAGCATGCTCTCAGCGATGGAGCTGGCGTGGCCACAGCCATCGCTGCCGTGGTGGTGGCAGTGAGAGTCATCATGTTGACCGAGTTCAACAAGAGCTCGTTCCAGTTGTCTCGCTGCTCACCAATGTTATCGTGCATCTCCACTCTATCTTCGACAGCCTCCAAGATCGCATAGAGCTTTGTGGTCGTGTCGATAGAAGAAGGAGGTGATAGGCACGGCTCCAAAACCCTATCTTTCTGGGCGACGTCCATTTGTAGTGGCTCTGCAAAGGCGTAACCATTCCTGGTGCGCAATTCCTCAACTAGCTTCATCGTGATTGCAGCGCTTGGATCAACAAGGCTCAGTTTTGAGGGATTCGGGAGTTGGATCGAAGACGTGATCATTCTCTTCAAATGACAACCTGAAGAGGAAGAAGAAGGAATTGCAAGAGAGGAAGCTTGTAAAGCGGCCATCAATGGAGGTGACGGGTCTGGTGTGGCTGTTCGTTTTCAGTGTGTGAATGTGATGGTTTTTAAGAGGATTGAATGAGAATTGGAATGGTCTTGGTTATGGAAGATGGAGGTTCTTTTGAGTTGTAATTATATATAGGGGAAGCAAGCGGCGTACATGGGGAGAGAAGAGGTCGTACCTATTGAAAATGTTGACCGTAGAACACAGGGGTTGACCCGGCCCATGAGGCTGACCTTTCCTGTTCTCTGATTGTGTACATTTCAAACATTCAAATGCTACGTGAATTTGCAGTATAGAAACATTGTCACGTCACCTCCATATACGTAAAATGCGTCAGTAAATATAATTGTCATCATAGGACGTATTTCAAATCCATCTACATAATTTGTAAATTAATGAATCATGACATGTTACAAATAAATATTTAAACATACAAGTCATATTCAATTTTTAGAACGACAATTTGTCATATTATTAAATATCATAATTTCAAGAATCAGTGTCGATGTATCTTTTAATTATAGGTGATACTTCTGATAGATCAGTTTTGCATAAATTAAAGTGGTCCTACTATCTGAAATGAGTGGTAGCATTACATGGACAATATATAGGATCCGATGTATCCTATGTTCAAATTTCACGATATAATTATTAATTTAGTTTTGATTTGAGTAATCTTAAAATTAGTTTGGTCAAATAGAATGAACTTTATGAAATCAATTACTATACCACATGCCCCCTCGGCTCGTGAACCCATGCCTCTTTTGTCAACTTCGCTAGCCCAAATAGTTAGACCCCTCTCAATCCTTTCCACTTATAATTCACATAGATTTTATTTTAGGGATTTCTTACAAAAAAAATAAATAAATTATTCATATTTATTAGGCAACCCAATTCGAATTACATACCTTATGCTCTACAATAAATTAAATATTCATATTTATTGTGGACGCAATTTGTATAACATATGATATGCTTTTGCTAGACTATAGATATATTGCTTGACAAAGTCATTTGCAAACTATAGAATTGGGGACAACTGTCAAATCAAATCTCTGAATTGTTTGAGGTTTGACCATTTCTTGAAATGGAGTTTCCTGGGATGGTATCGGATTTTGGGTCTTCCAATTTCGCATTAGACAGTTTTGGATTGAGTTCATTATTTTGTGGTCAAGCCAACTTAATTTTCTGACATTTGACTTTTTTTCTTTTTCCTTCAAATTGGCTATAATGTATGGATGAGTCAATTCGATGCAGGGTGAACTTTTGCCTGCTTTATTTGAAATTGTCAAGTCCGACCGACAAAATGGTGGATCGAAAGCATAGTTAATTAATTATATTTCTCGTTAATTTTAGTCGTAGAATAACGTGACACATACTTTTATTAGGATAGTAATAAGTAAACTTCGAAGACATGAAAATTAGTGATGTCATAAATGTCATGGTTATATGACGACCTACTGTAATGTTACCTTCTATAAATATGTTTAAGCATGAAGTAGGCCTATGTCGATTGTCATTTTCGAAATAATATACAAGTCATTAGTAAACTTACCTAAAAACTGGAAAAATCTACTTCAAAAATTATTGAAAAGTTTAACTATGGCTCTCTTAGATTAACTCACTTAGGATATTATCTATTTTGACCCATCCTATATTAAATTTTACGGTTTTGTCCTTTGGTATACGGGTGAGCACTTTCCTAAGAGACCCCCTCATTCTGATAGTACTTTCATCTGAACACGTTGAACAAACATTGGAGTTCTAATGCTAAAGGTTATTATTAAGTTAAAAAAAAAATGCCTTTTGTGAGTTAATTTTAGCTTCACATCTCTCGAGAATACTCTCACCTGTTTGGTGAGTTCATTCATACTCCCTTCACAATCCTACAAGCCTGCCAGGAAGTACTCATTATTCATGCCCTTTAACCCCGATGAACATTCCCCACCCTTGTTGAATTGGGTTATTACGACACACCAACTTTATCGTGGTTCGTTCTAAACCACACACCTATGAGAGAGGATTTCACTTTAATACCATATTATGATACTCTAGGGTCAACTTACTTGAGGTATTATCCATTTTGGCCCATCTTATATCAAGTCTCACAGTTTTGTCTTTTAGCATACAAGTTGAAATTTTCACAAGAGTTCATCCATCTTAATAGTGCTCTCACCCAAGCATACTTAACATTGGAGTTCCAATGCCAAATGTTATTGTCACATCAAAGAACACTTTGTATTAACATCTGTTGGCCGAAGTGGTAAGGGGCTTGGGTTCCCTTAAGGAAGGTCTCGAGTTCAAGCCTTGTGTATGGAGTAGACAGCATTGGAAGAGCCCCACCTTTATGGTCCAATAGTGCTCACATCCAAATTAGTCAGGGCCAAAGCTTCGGATACCAGGTGGTCATACATTGAAAAGAAAAACACTTTTTATAAGTTAATTTCAATTTCACATATATATTTAAGAACACTCTATCATTATTGGGTGCAATATTCAGTTTATTTTTGTCTCATTCACTATTTTAGAAATCTGCCACGAATCACTCTTTGCTCGAGCCCTCTAACCCCCACTAACACTTCCTGTCCCCATTGGACCATATCATTACGAACCTACTAGCTTTTGTGTGGTTTATCCCTTAATCATACAGCTATTGAAGATCTCAGTATGATATTATTGTAAATTAAAAAAATGCTTTTGTGAGTTAATTTTAGGTTCCCACACGTGCACATGCACACATCTCAAGAACACTCTCTCTTGCCTAGTGAGTAATTCGATTCATTCATGTTCCCTTCGCCATCTTGTAAGCCTACTAGGAACTACTCATTGTTCAGGCCCTCTGGCCTTGGCAAACACTCCCTACTCTCATCAAATCAGGTCATTATAGGCCCACCAGTGTCCGTGTAGTTCGTTCTCAGACCACACACCTATAGAGGGTTTCACTCTAATACTATATTATGACACTTCTAGGTTGACTTATTTGAATTATTGTCTACTTTGGCCCATCTTATATTAAATATCATGATTTTGTCCTTTAGAGTACAAGTTGAAACTTTCACAAGAGATCACTCATCTTGATAGTGCTCATATCTGAGTATTCTTAACTTCAGAGTTCCAATGCCTAACATTATTGTTACGTCAAATGATACCTTTTGTGAGTTAATTTCAATTTCACATATGTATCTCAGGAATGCTCTCTCATTATTGGATACACAATTTGGTTAAGTTTTGCTCTATTCACCATCTTAGAAGTTTGTCAAGAGTCACTCCTTGTTGAAGTGCCCATGGCCACTTCTCGCCCTCATCAAACCAAGTCATTATAGACCCACTAGCTTCTATGTGGTTTATCTCTAAATCATACACCTACTAGAGAGGATCTCCCTCTAATACCATATTGCAATATCCTTGGATTAACTCACCCAATGTATTATCTGATTTAGCCCATCCTATGCCAAGCCTCAAGGTTTCATCCTTTGAGGTATAGGTGGGCAGTTTCCTAAGAGGTCACTCATTCTAATGATGCTCTCACCTAAGCATGCTTAATATTGGTGTTTCAATGCTAAACGTTGTCGTTACATAAAAAAATCATATATTTTAAATAATTTCACATACATATCTCAGGATTGTTTTCCCTTAGTTTGTTGAGCAATTTGGTTCAATACTGCCCTATTCTCCATCCTAGATATCTTCCGGGAGTTGCTTTTTATCCAGGCCCTCTAGCCTAAACAAAAATTCCCCTCTTGTAGAATCAAGATTATAACATTAACATGATTTCAAATGATTAGGTTGCTCAGTACTAACCAAAGTTAAAACCTCATATGCTAAAAAGCGAAAAGCTAGAGGTAATTTTTAGTCTAAATAACTAGCATATTTTAAGAAACGCTTGTATTAAGGACATAACCATTTAAGCTACACATATTAAAATGTCCAATCCAAAAACTTAAATTGAGAGATGGAGAGAGAACACGCGTATATAAAGAGTATAGAAATCACGTAGTCAAGAGATGTGGTTATTTTAACAACACAAAAGACTAAAGCAAAGGGAAAAAAGAACTTTTGAAAAAAAGATAAAAAGTTTCAAACATTTTGACTAAGTATTGAATACCTCATTCTTGTGTACAAATTTTATATGTTTTTCATATTCATGTAATATCCCCTTATATATAACTTCAAATTTATTGGACAATTTGATATCATATTAAAGGCAAGTTCTATTCTAGTTTATTTCATGTTTTGACTCTTGTTCATCAAATTTCATTTGTCATTCTTGATCCATGGTGTTAAATATCACAAATCTTATGTCCTTGAATTTGTATATTTTTCATATACATGTGATTTTTCTCTACTTATCAATTTAAACTTTTGACCGGGTTCTGTCACCCTAATGAAATATGCTCAAATTCTGCTACAGGGTGGAAAAAAGCAAAAGTCACCGCCCAAGAGGAAGGAACAAAGAGAAACTGCATGCATCACTAAGGTCAACTCTTTCAGAAAATTCAAAGCCGCTTTCGCATGGAGACCGTTTGTGCAGCAGAAGACATTTAAGAATTCAACCATTTGATTGGGTCCACATCGTGAAAAAGGTATGACGCATTGCCCTTCGTTTTTCTTTACAAATTACCTTTATGAAAATTATAAACACCGCTTATGAAAATGATTCATCGTTTAGTAAGAAAATAGACTACCTAAATTCGTATTTAAGAAGTGGACTATTAGATAAGATGTGGAATTCTTATATGGGTCGAAACCAGACTAGGAGCATATATTATATTTACCTGAGTATTTAATTAAAATTTGACCATTTGTGCAAACTAAAAAATCAGACCCGTTTATCAATTAATGCTTTTAATTAATTCTTTTTTGGAATTAATCGATACAAATTATGCACCAACAAATAAAGAATGAAAGAATCATGTTAATGGGCCTCATTGTACATGTATCGTGTATACACTGTTGTATATCTTTGTTCAAAAGGAGTTCAGAAAAGCTTGCTTCCAAACTCATCAACCTCACTCCCATCTATACAAGAAGTCATTGATTTTCTTGCCAAATCTCGGAGCTCCGACAAGCTCCGTCCCAGCTTCATCGCCACCTTCATCTCGAACATCTCTCCGTTCTCTCTCTTCCTATAGTCTGTCTCCTCAAGCGTCGCTTCGATGGTCTCTTCCAGGAGCTCGAAAAAGCCTGCACAATTTCTGTACATCTCCACCACCATGCCGACTTGGCCTCCGTGCTCGAAGCTGTTGGTGATTGCCGCCATTGTACCGGCGATGGCTGCCACCGTCGTGGCTGTCGAGCCACCGAAGGCCGAGCTGGCTGCAGCAATGCCGGTTAGCAAAGGAGCAGAAACCGCCAACATCTTATTCAATTTTAGCACCAAATTCCCGAGCCTTAGGTAGTCTTGCTTGTCTTTGCTCTTGAGGACTTGGACGATGGCTCTCATCTCCACTTCTAGGTCCTCGCTCCATCCGTTTCGCTCCGTCTTCACAACCGTTTTCCTCCCTCTGGATTGGCGGTGTTTGTTGGAAACCCTAGGCCACCATGCGGCTGGCTCGAATTTCATGGGGAACTTCTCGAGCATCGCTCCGAGCAGAGGCAGCGGATAAGCTCTATCAAGGGACAGCACCTTCTCCATCATCTCCTTCACGTCTGACTCAGTCGGGGATTGGAGCATGAGCATCGACTTTATCTCACTCCGGAGCTGCTTGAACAACCTTGAGGCATTGCGTTGCTCTTCAGCCAGCTGTGAGGGCTGGATTTTGCTCATGACGAGCGACATCCCAGTGGCCGCTGTAAACAAGAGAGCAGAGCATGCTCTCAGCGATGGAGCCTGCGCAGCCACAGCAATCGCTGCCGTGGTGGTGGCAGTGAGAGTCATCATGTTGACCGAGTTCAACAAGAGCTCGTTCCAGTTGTCTCGCTGCTCACCAATGTTATCGTGCATCTCCACTCTATCTTCGACGGCCTCCAAGATTGCATAGAGCTTCTTGGTAGTTTCGATGGAAGAAGAGGAAGGCGATAGGCGTGGCTCCAAAACCCTATCATTCTGGGCGATGTCCATTTGTAGTGGCTCTGCAAAGGCGTAACCATTCCTGGTGCGCAATGCCTCGACTAGCTTCTTCGTGAATGCAAAGCTTGGATCAGCGAGGCTGAATTTCAAGGGCTTCGGGAGTTGGATCGAAGCCATGATCTTTCTCTTCGAAGAACAGCCCAAAGAGGAAGAAGAAATTAAGGGAGAGGAAGCCTGTAAAGTGGCCATCAATGGAGGTGACGGGTCTGGTGTTGCTGTTAGTTTTCAGTGTGTGAATGTGATGGTTTTTGAGAGGATTGAATGAGAATTGGAGTGGTCTTGGTTATGGAAGATGGGTTCTTCTGGATTGTACTTATATATGGGAGAAGCAAGCGACGTACATGGGGAGAGAAGAGGTCGTGGCTGTTGAAAATGTTGACCGTTGAACACGGGGGTTGACCCAGCCCATGGGGCCGACCTTGTCTATTCTCTGATTTTGTAAATTTCAAACATCCAAATTCTACGTGAATTTGCGGTATAGAAACATTGTCACGTCACCTCCATATACGGGAAATGCGTCCCTAAATATAATTTTCATCACGCAATGTATTTCAATTCCATTTACGTAATTAATATATTAATGAATCACAACATGTTACAAATATACATTTAAACATGCAAGTTATATTCAAATTTTAGAATGACAATTTGTGATATTATTTAATATCATAATTTCAAGAATTAGTGTCGATGTATCTTTTAATTATAGGTGATACTTATGATAGATCACTTTTGCATAAATTAAAGTGGTTCTACTATATGAAATGAGTAACAGCGTTACATGGACAATATATAGGATCCGATGCATCCTATGCTCAAATTTCATGATATAATTATTAATCTAGTTTTGATTTGAGTAAATTTTAAATTTAGTTTGGTCAAATATATTGAATTTTATGAAATCATTTACTATTACCACATGCGCCCTCAGTGCGCCCTCAACTCTGAACCCATGCCTTTTTTGTCAACTTGGCTAGCCCAAATATTTAAACCCCTCTCAATTCTTTCCCACTTATAATTCACATATATTTTATTTTAGGGATTTAAAAAAAATTATTCGTATTTATTAGGCAACCTAATTCGAATTACAGATGTTATGCTCTATAATAAATTAAATATTCACATTTATTACGGACGCAATTTGTATAACATATGATATGCTTTTGCCAAACTATAGATATATTGCTTATATAACGAAGTCTTTCGCTAACAATAAAATTGGGGTTAACAACTGTCAAATCAAATCTCTAAATTGTTTGAGGTTTGAACATTTCTTGAAATGGAGTTTGCTGGGATGGTATGGGATTTTGGGTCTTCCAATTTCGCATTGGACAGTTTTGGATTGAGTTCATTATTTTGCGGTCAAACCAACTTAATTTTCTGACATTTGACTTTTTTTTCTTTTTCCTTCAAATTGGCTATAATGTGTGGACGAGTCAATTCGATGGAAGGTGAACTTTTGCCTGCTTTATTTGAAAATGTCAACTCCGAATGACAGAAGGGTGGATCGAAAGTATAGTTAAATATTAATTATATTTCTCGTTAATTTTAGTCGTAGAATAGCGCAATGCATACTTTTATCAGGACAATAATCAGTAAACTTCGAAGACATGAAAATTAGTGATGTCATAAATTTCATGATTATATGATAACCTACTGTAATGTTACTGTTCGTAAATATGTTTAAGCACGAAGTAGGCCTATGTTGACTACAATTTTCAAAATAATATACAAGTCATTAATAAGCTTACACACAAAACTGGAAAAATCTACTTAAAAAATTATTGAAAAGTTTAACCGTGGCTCTCTTAGATTAACTCACTTAGGATATTATCTATTTTGACCCATCCTATATTGAATTTTACGGTTTTGTCCTTTGGCATACGGATGAGCACTTTCCTAAGAGGCCCCTCATTCCGATAGTACTTTCATCTGAACACGCTAAACAAACATTGGAGTTCTAATGCTAAATGTTATTATTAAGTAAAAAAAAATACCTTTTTTGAGTTAATTTTAGCTTAACATCTCTCAAGAACTCTCTTACCTGTTCGGTGAGTTCATTCATACTCCCTCCGCCATCCTACAAGTCTGCTAGGAAGTACTCATTATGTATAATTGCAAAATTCCAAACTGGTACATTAATTAGCTATCATGTTTCATTCAACTTAGTAATTTGACAGTAAAATTTAACGGAAACTGGCAGAAAATAAATTTATCACATGTATACTAATTTAGAGTAAATTTGTCAAGACTATATCGTTTATGATTTTTGATGATTAAAAAATTAGTTTATGATAAATTTATTATAGATATATCGTTTAAAAATTTTCAGGATATTAACCTCATAAAAAAATAAGTCTCGTCGGCAATTACTACCTACGCTTATGATCATTTCCCTTCTTGTGGGAGGGGCATTTGTGAATTAAAAAGTAGAAAAGAAAAGTCCCACAAAAAAAAAAAAAAAAAAAAAAAAAAAAAAAGCCCTTTGGGAAACGAAGGAAAAGCGGGAGGGAGACTCGATGCGGGATGGCGAAGTCAGGTGGCACGATTGCTTGCTGCTGCTGGCCGCGGCGGGGTTAGTTCGGAAGCGCCGGTGGGCCCCGCGGGCTTACCAGCCGCTGTCCTCGCACAGGGGGACGGACGGACGGTGCGTGGCTTTCATTCCGAGAGACCACGTGTCCCCTTTTCATCTACCAAAAAGAAAAAAGGCCAAAAATGGAAGAAAAGGCGATTTTTAACTCGCAACATACCAAACCCTGTAATGCAATGCAATGCTAAGTTGCTAACCTGGTAGGTATTGTACCAAAAAAAAAAAAAAAAAAACCTGGTAGGTAGGATTAGGCACCCTAGCATTAGCCAGCCTCCTGAACCCACCCTTTCCATCGGAATCGACCTTACATCAGCCCCCATTTGCTTTGCGAAAAAAATAAATTGAAATTTTGTTTAGTCACTTTTAGTTAATGAAAAGAATTTATCATCGACGTTAATTTATGTTAAAATATTATTGTATACAATGATATTTTTTGCCATTCCTTTATTTTCCTAAATGATATAATAACATTAAATATGTTTATATAGTTTAAGAACTTGATTAAATATATACTAATAATTTAATAATCATAATGAATAAATCAATAGTTAATGAATAATATTGCACATTGCATTAAAGTTTGAGGATCATTTATATCATTTTCACCGTTCTTTATATTCAGATCGTAGCATGTCATGAGATTAATTGCATTAAAGTATTGTGGGATTAGATAAAGAGATTTGAGATCAATCAATTGATAGAAAAGTATTTATCAATGTTTTGCTTTTGACCACAGATCAAGAATGACAAATGAAATTTGACGAACGAGGGTCGAAACATGAAATAAACTAGAATATAAATACGATATCAAAATGTCCAATAAAATTTGAAGTTGTATATGAGGAGATATCACATTAATATGAAAAACATATAAAATTTGTACACAAGCGTGAGGTATGCTATACTTAGTCAAAATGTATGAGACTTTTTATCTTTTTTCAAAAGTTTTTTTTTTCCCTTTGCTTTAGTATTTTGTGTCATTGAAATAACCACATCGCTTGACTACGTGATTTTGTACACTTAATATACACGTGTTCTCTCTCCATCTTTCAATTTAAGTTTTTGGATTGGACATTTTAATTTGTGTTAAATAGCTTAAATGGTTATGTCTTTAATACAAATTCTAGTTAATTAGACTAAATTTTACCTCTAGCTTTTCACTTTTTAGCATATGAGGTTTTTTGTCAGTATTGAGCGACCTAATCATTTGAAATCGTGTTAATGTTATAACTTGATCCTCCAAGAGGGGAATGTTTGTTTAGGCCAGAGGGTCCAGATCTAGGATGGAGAATAGGGCAGTATTGAACCAAATTGCTCATCGAACTAAGGGAAAACAATCCTAAGATATATATGTGAAATTAACTCACTAAGGTCAACTCTTTCAGAAAGTTCAAAGCCGCTTTCGCATGGAGGCCGTTTGTGCCGCAGAAGACATTTAAGAATTCAAACATTTGATTGTGTCCACATCGTTAAAAAGTTATGACGCATTGCCCTTCGTTTTTCTTTACAAATCTTCCCTTTATGAAAATTAAAAACACGGCTTTTGAAAATGCTTCATCGTTTAGTAAGAAAATAGACTACCTAAATTTTTATTTAAGAAGTGCCATATTAGATAAGATGTGGAATTCTTTTATTGGTCGAAACCAGACTAGGAGCATATACTATATTTACCTGAGTATTTAATTAAAATTTGGCCATTTGTGCAAACTAAAAAATCAGACCCGTATATCAATTAATGCTTTTAATTAATTCCTTTGTGGAATTAATCGATACAAATTAAGCACCAAGAAATAAAGAATGAAAGAATCATGTTAATGAGCCTCATTGTACATGTATCGTATAGACACTGTTGTATATCTTTGTTCAAAAGGAGTTTAGAAAAGCTTGCTTCCAAACTCATAAACCTCACTCCCTTCTATACAAGAAGTCACTGATTTTCTTGCTAAATCTCGGAGCTCCGACAAGCTCCGTCCCAGCTTCATCGCCACCTTCATCTCGAACATCTCTCCGTTCTCTCTCTTGCTGTAGTCTCTCTCCTCGAGCGTCGCTTCGATGGTCTCTTCCATGAGATCGAAGAAGCCCGCACAGTTTCTGTACATCTCCACCACCATACCAACTTGGCCTCCATGCTCAAAGCTGTTGGTGATTGCCGCCATCGTGCCGGCGATGGCTGCCACCGTCGTGGCTGTCGAGCCACCGAAAGCTGAGCCGGCTGCGGCAATGCTGGTTAGCAAAGGAGCAGAAACCGCCAACATCTTATTCAATTTTAGAGCCAGATTCCCGAGCCTCAAGTAGTCTTGCTTGTCTTTACCCTTGAGGACTTGGACGATGGCTCTCATCTCCACTTCTAGGTCCTTGCTCCATCCGTTTCGCCCCGTCTTCACAACAGTTTTCGTCCCTCTGGATTGGCGGTGTTTGTTGGAAACCCTAGGCCACCATGTGGCGGGCTCAAATTTCATGGGGAACTTCTCGAGCATCGCTCCGAGCAGAGGCAGCGGATAAGCCCTATCAAGGGACAGCACCTTCTCCATCATCTCCTTCACGTCTGACTCAGTCGGGGATTGGAGCAGGAGCATTGACTTTATCTCACTCCGGAGCTGCTTGAACAACCTCGAGGCATTGCGTTGCTCTTCAGCCAGCTGTGAGGGCTGGATTTTGCTCATGACGAGCGACATCCCAGTGGCCGCTGTAAACAAGAGAGCAGAGCATGCTCTCAGCGATGGAGCCGGCGCAGCCACAGCAATCGCGGCCGTGGTGGTGGCAGTGAGAGTCATCATGTTGACCGAGTTCAACAAGAGCTCGTTCCAGTTGTCTCGCTGCTCACCAATGTTATCGTGCATCTCCACTCTATCTTCGACGGCCTCCAAGATTGCATAGAGCTTCTTGGTAGTTTCGATGGAAGAAGAGGAAGGCGATAGGCGTGGCTCCAAAACCCTATCTTTCTGGGCGATGTCCATTTGTAGTGGCTCTGCAAAGGCGTAACCATTCCTGGTGCGCAATTCCTCGACTAGCTTCTTGGTTACTGCAGGGCTTGGATCAGCGAGGCTGAATTTCAAGGGCTTCGGGAGTTGGATCGAAGCCATGATCTTTCTCTTCGAAGAACAGCCTGAAGAGGAAGAAGAAGAAGAAGAAATTAAGGGAGAGGAAGCCTGTAAAGCGGCCATCAATGGAGGTGACGGGTCTGGTGTTGCTGTTAGTTTACAGCGTGAGAATGTGATGGTTTTTGAGAGGATTGAATGAGAATTGAAGTGGTCTTGGTTATGGAAGATGGGTTCTTCTGGGTTGTACTTATATATGGGGGAAGCAAGCGACGTACATGGGGAGAGAAGAGGTCGCGGCTGTTGAAAATGTTGACCGTAGAACACGGGCTGACCCAGCCCATGAGGCTGACCTTGTCTATTCTCTGATTTTGTAAATTTCAAACATCCAAATTCTTCGTGAATTTGCAGTATAGAAACATCGTCACGTCACCTCCATATACGCGAAATGTGTCACTAAATATAATTTTCATCATGCAATGTATTTCAATTCCGTTTAGATAATTCATATATTAATGAATCACAACATGTTAAAAATAAACATTTAAACATACAAGTTATATTCAAATTTTAGAAGGACAATTTGTAATATTCTTTTGCAGCAAGTCGACTTAATTTTCAGGCGTTTGACTCTATGTTTTTTCCTTCAAAGTGGCTATAATGTATGAGCGAGTCAATTTCATGTAAGGTGAACTTTAGCCTGCTTTTCTTGAATATGTCAAGTCCGAATGACGGAAGGGTGGATAGAAAGCCTGGTTAGATATTAATTATATTTCTTGTTACTCTTAGTAGTTGGATAAGGCGACACATTCTTTTATGAAGACAATCTACCTTAAATAAGTAAACTTTGAAGCCACGTAAACGAGTGGTTTCATAAATGTCATGGTTATTTGAAGACCGGCTGTAATGTTATTGCATTAGTTGGCAAATATGTTTATATAAGACGTAGGCCAATTTTGACCGCGTCATTTTCGAAATAATACAAAGGTCACTCATTAACTTACGCGCACAAAACTAGAAAAACTACTTCAAGAATTATTGAAAAGTTTAAGTGTGGTATTCTTGGATTAACTCACTCAAGATATTGTCTACTTTAATTCATCATATATTGAGTTTCATGTTATTGTCCATCGGCAAACGGGTGGGAACTTTTCTAAAAGGCCACCCATCTTGGTAGTATTCTAATCTAAACACATTAAGAAAACACTGGAGTTTAAATGCTAAAAGTTATTGTAAATAAAAAAAATGCTTTTGTGAGTTAATTTTAGGTTCACACGCGCACATGTCGCGACCAAATTTTCAGATGCACCACCTAAAATTAAGCTAATGGATTACTAAGCCTAAATTTAGCTTGGACTCTCCCAAGCCCATACCAATCCGCGACTTAAATTCAAGTTCTTATCAATTTTTTAATTATGAGTCGCCACTAATCTATTTTTGATGGGTCAATTAAAAACCCAAGTAAAGTAATCAGAGATTTATTTTACGCTTACGAACCAGAGATTGTGAGTTCGGAGACTTGATTACACTAGATTTATTTAACGCCTTTATTTTAAAAATATTTTGCAGACAGCTTGAATTGATTTTAATTTATTTCTCTAACATGTGAGGTAATCATGCAGATGCACCAACCGCCAATTAAACACCAAAATGAAGCAATGAATAAATTGCATGACTTACCTTATAATAACGAAAGCATCTACAATGTTAGCTTAGAATTCATATCGATAATTCTAGAAATGATTTCTAATTAACATACAATCACTCAATTTTGGTTTTCACTCTATTTAATGAGAATCATGCAATACATGCTACTAATTTAACATGAAATGATATGACGTGATAATATGACCTAAACTATATAACATGAATAAGCATGCAATCTATCCTAAAGCATGAAATGAATTTATTCTAAATTTTTTGTATTTTTCATGAAATTCGAAATTAAAGAAATGCAACAATTAAATATGCAATCTAAATTAATCAAATGACTTAATTCTATTGACGAGCAATTTCTAACTAAATGAACCTAGCAACAATCACTAGATGACGAAAATTTCATAAACCTAATCTTACATGTCTGATTTATTAAACCTAAGTGCTTTGATGCAAGATTTTGATTTTTTGATTTTCTTATTATTTTTTTAGTGTTTTTCCAAGAAAAGTAATTATCAAATAAACATTATATCTAAACAATCAAGATATTCAATAAATAAAGGATTAAAATATTCAAAAAAAATAACATGCTGTCTCATAGGTTAAATTAACGATTACTGTAGCTCTAAATATCACGACATATAAAAAGAGTTCAAAATAATTAAAAATCTAATTCGAAATCTTACGGACCAATTTAATAATTATAATGATTTAACAATTAAAATACTATCCAAATATCCAATAATTAATATAATTAAAAAAATAATCTGACATCTTACAGATCAAATTAATAATTATAACAATTTTGGACAAAACTCCTGCGGTTAATGCCTATAATATTCATAACCTGAAAATCACCTCTCAATATTCAAACTTGTACAATAATAGCAAAACTTAAAGAAATAAAATAAAGTAAAATAACATAAAATGAAAGATAAGAATAAAAGAAAATTGAGCAACCTAAGGAAAGTGGGGACAGCAGGTTGGTCGGCGCCGGGCGGACGGTGGCCGGCGTCGGGACTCCGGCGAGGGCTGGGGTGGTGGCGCAGCGTCGGCGAGAAAAGGGTCGTCGTCGTCGGGCGCCGAGGCTGGCAGGCGGAGACGGCAGCGGGAGCGCTGCAAGGTCGTCGGGCGGATCTCGGGCTGGTGCAGCGTCGCGGGGATCAGCGGCTCGGCTGCCGGCGTTGGGTGGTCGCCGAGGACAGAGGAAGAGGCTGGCCGTGGGCGTCGGGCTGCGGGCGAGCTGCTGGCGCGATCGTCGGGCAGAGGCGCAGCCGCAGGTGGCGGCGACGTTTGAGCGGCGCTGCAAGTGGAAGCGAGCAGGTCGCTGCTCGCGGCGTCGAGCGGAGCGGAGGCGGCGCGGGTCGTCAAGCGCCACCGGTGGAGGCGGAGCAGGAGCGTCGGCGTTGGGGCTTCTGGCGTCCGGCGCTACTGGGCACGGAGACGCGGAGGTCGCTGGGTGGGCGAGCGGAGGCTGTCTGAGCGGTGGCGAGTGGCGACGTCAGGTTGCAGACGGCGCGCGGCGAAGACTGGCGGCCCGGCGACTGGCTCGGATCTGCTGGCGTCAGGGACGGTGGTGCGGAGGTGCGGCGACCAGTAGCGACGAACGGGTGAGCTGCTGCGACGGCGCTGGTGCAGAGGCGGGGCGGCTTCGCTGACGAAAGGCGACGGGCTGGCGGAGGAAACGCCGGTGCGGTGGCCGGCGTGGAATCGGTGACTGTGGAGGCGCGGCGGATCGGGCAGCGAGGAACGGCGAGGAAGATGAACAGTATTCTGTTTTTTTTGTTTTTGCTTCCTTTTTTTCTTTTTCTCTCCCTGTCTCTCTCACCTGTCTCTCACGTCCCTTTTTTTCTGCCACTTGTTCCAAAACGTCGCATCCTTTATTTATTGAGGAAAACTCAAATTGCCAGATATTTACGCAACCACTTAATAAAGAAAATTGTTCCAAAATCACATGACAACTAAGGGTGTGTTTCGTAACATTTCTGTTTAAAAATTGTTTTAAAACAAAAATATTTTTTCTATTTTTGTTTCAAAAAATAATTTTTGAACAAAAAAACGCATTTGGTAAATCTATTCCGAAATATAAAAAGAATAAAACACGTTTGATAAATTTGTATAATTTTTTTCATTTCTTTTAATTTTTTAATATTTTTATTTTATTTGTTCTATGTTCTTATTTATTTTTCCTTTTTTCATTTTTATTCTTTTGGTTAGCCGCTGGCCTCGGCCATGACCGACGACCGGCCGACGAGGGCTAGCGACCTCGCCCTACCACGGCAAGGCTCGCCGCCCCTAGTGAGGCCGAGCCTCGCCGTAGCCGGGCAAGGCTCGGCCTCGCCTTGACTAGGCGAGCTTGAGCTCGCCCGCATCCGGTGAGGCCGAACCGCCTAGCGGCCGTCGCCGAGGCTCGATGTCGTTGGGCCACCGCCAGTGACGCCGACTGGTGGTGGCCCGGCGAGGCCAAGCTCGCCCGCGGTCGGGGAGGCCGAGCCTCGCTAGGGGGCAGTGACGCTCCGGCGAGGTCACTGGCCCTCGACGGCCGGTCGCTAGCCATGGCCGAGGCCAACGATCGGCCAAAGAGAAAATAAAGAAAAAAGAAGAAGAAAAAAGAGAGAAGAAAATGGAAGAGAGAGAAAAAGTGTTTCTAAATTCTGTTCCAGATCCGACCAAAAAAAAAAATTCTGTTCCGAAACAAGAAAAAACTTTTTTTTTTGTTTCTTATTTTTGTTCTAAATGTGTTTCTGAGAACAAAAAAATAATTTTGGAACAAAAAATTAAATAAATGCATTTCTGTTCCTTTTTTGTTCCTAGGAACAAAAAAACAAATATTTGTATTCTTGGGAACAAGAACACATTTTACCATGCAAGGCCTAATTTTTTTTAATTTTGAAATGAGAAGATATGTTTAACAAGAAAAATGCTTCATTATTCAAAAATTTCCAAAATCTCCCTCCAAATGTTATTTATTTATTTTATATGTTATTTATTATCCTCTATTTTTATTTTCTAAAAGATAAGTTTGATCCTAAATGTTATTATTATCTAAATGCAATGGTATGAAATGCTTAATGTAACAAATAAACAGCATGGTCAAAATTAGGTGTCAACAGCACACATGCGCACACATCTCAAGTACACTCTCTCCTGCCTAGTGAGTAATTGGATTCATTCATGTTCCCTTCGCCATCTTGTAAGCTTGCTAGGAACCACTCATCGTTCAGACCCTTTAGCCTTAGCAAACACTCCCTACTCTCATCAAATCTAGTCATTATAGGCCCACCAGTGTTCGTGTAGTTCGTTCTCAAACCACACACCTACAGAGGGTTTCACTCTAATACTATATTATGACACTTCTAGATTGACTTATTTGAGTTATTGTCCACTTTGGCCCATCTTATATCAAATGTCATGATTTTGTCCTTGAGTGTACAAGTTGAAACTTTCACAAGAGATCACTTATCTTGATAGTGCTCATACATGAGTATGCTTAACTTTAGAGTTCCAATGCCTAACATTATTGTTACATCAAAGGATACCTTTTGTGAGTTAATTTCAATTTCACATATGTATCTCAGAATGCTCTCTCATTATTGGGTGCACAATTTGGTTAATTTTTGCTTTGTTTACCATCTTAGAAGTTTGCCAAGAGTCACTCCTTGCTGAAGCGACCATGGCCACTTCCTGCCCTCATCAAACCGAGTCATTATAGACCCACTAGCTTCTATGTGGTTTATCTCTGAATCATACACCTACTAGAGAGGATCTCGCTCTAATACCATAGTGTGATATCCTTGGATTAACTCACCCAATGTATTATCTGATTTAGCCTATCCTATGCCAAGCCTCAAGGTTTCATCCTTTGAGGTATAGGTGGACATTTTCCTAAGAGGTCACTCATTCTATTGATGCTCTCACCTGAGCATGCTTAATATTGGTGTTTTAATGCTAAATGTTGTCGTTACAAAAAAATCATATATTTGAAATAATTTCACATACATATCTTTCCCTTAGTTCGATGAGCAATTTGGTTCAATATTGCTCTATTCTCCATCCTAGGTATCTTCCGAGAGCTGCTTTTTATCCATACCCTATGGCCTAAACAAAATTTCCCCCTCGTAGAATCAAAATTATAACATTAACATGATTTCAAATGATTAGGTTGCTCAGTACTAACTAGAGTTAAAACCTCATATGCTAAAAAGCAAAAAGCTAGAGGTAATTTTTAGTCTAAATAACTAGCGTATTTTAAGAAACACTCGTATTAAGGACATAACCATTTAAGCTATTTAACACATATTAAAATGTCCAAACCAAAAACTTAAATTGAGAGATGGAGAGAGAACACGTGTATATAAAGAGTATAGAAATCACGTAGTCAAGTGATGTGGTTGTTTTAATAACACAAAAGACTAAAGCAAAGGGAAAAAAGAACTTTTGAAAAAAGATAAAAAGTCTCAAACATTTGACTAAGTATTGAATACCTCATGCTTGTGTACAGATTTTATATGTCTTTTCATATTCATGTAATATCCCCTCATATATAACTTCAAATTTATTGGACAATTTGATGTCGTATTAAAGGTAGGTTCTATTCCAGTTTATTTCATATTTCAATCATCGTTCATCAAATTTCATTTGTCATTCTTGATTCATGGTGTTAAATTTCACAAATCTTATGTCCTTTAATTTGTATACTTTTCATATCCATATGATTTTTCTCTACTTATCAATTTAAACTTTTGACCTGGTTCTGTGCACTAATGAAATATGCTCAAATTGCTGCTACGGGTGGAAAAAAGCAAAAGTCACCGCCCAAGAGGAAGGGGCAAAGAGAAACTGCATGCATTACTAAGGTCAACTCTTTCAGAAAATTCAAAGCCGCTTTCGCATGGAGACCGTTTGTGCAGCAGAAGACATTTAAGAATTCAACCATTTGATTGTGTCCACATCGTGAAAAAGGTATGACGCATTGCCCTTCGTGTTTTTCTTTACAAATCTTACCTTTATGAAAATTATAAACACGGCTTATGAAAATGCTTTATCGTTTAGTAAGAAAATAGACTACCTAAATTCGTATTTAAGAAGTGGAATATTAGATAAGATGTGGAATTCTTATATGGGTCGAAACCAGACTAGGAGCATATATTATATTTACCTGAGTATTTAATCAAAATTTGACCATTTGTGCAAACTAAAAAATCAGACCCGTTTATCAATTAATGCTTTTAATTAATTCTTTTGTGGAATTGATCGATACAAATTAAGCACCAAGAAATAAATAATGAAAGAATCATGTTAATGAGCCTCATTGTACATGTATCGTATATACACTGTTGTATATCTTTGTTCAAAAGGAGTTTAGAAAAGCTTGCTTCCAAACTCATCAACCTCACTCCCATCTATACAAGAAGTCATTGATTTTCTTGCTAAATCTCGGAGCTCCGACAAGCTCCGTCCCAGCTTCATCGCCACCTTCATCTCGAACATCTCTCCGTTCTCTCTCTTCCTATAGTCTCTCTCCTCGAGCGTCGCTTCGATGGTCTCTTCCAGGAGCTCGAAAAAGCCCGCACAATTTCTGTACATCTCCACCACCATGCCGACTTGGCCTCCGTGCTCGAAGCTGTTGATGATCGCGGCCATTGCCCCGGTGATGGCCGCCACTGTCGTGGCTGTCGAGCCACCAAAGGCCGAGCCGGCTGCAGCAATGCCGGTTAGCAAAGGAGCAGAAACCGCCAACATCTTATTCAATTTTAGCGCCAAATTCCCGAGCCTCAGGTAGTCTTGCTTGTCTTTGCTCTTGAGGACTTGGACGATGGCTCTCATCTCCACTTCTAGGTCCTCGCTCCATCCATTTCGCTCTGTGTTTGCACCGGTTTTCCCCCCTCGGTATTGGCGGCAGTCATTGGAAACCCTGGGCCACCATGCGGCGGGCTCGAATCTAGAAGGGAACTTCTCTAGCATCGCTCCGAGCAGAGGCAGTGGATAAGCCCTGTCGAGGGCCAGCACCTTCTCCATCGTCTCCTCCACGTCTGACTCAGTCGGGGATTGGAGGGCGAGCGTCGACTTGATCTCGCTCAGGAGCTGCTTGAACAACCTTGAGGCGTTGCGTTGCTCTTCAGCCAGCTGGGAGGGCTGGATTTTGCTCATGACGAGCGACATCCCGGTGGCCGCCGTAAACAAGAGAGCTGAGCATACTCTCAGCGATGGAGCCGGTGCAACCGCAGCCATCGTGGCTGTGGTGGCGGCAGTGAGAGTCATCATGTTGACCGAGTTCAACAGGAGCTTGTTCCAGTTGTCTCGCTGCTCGCCGATGTTATCGTGCATCTCCACTCTATCTTCAACAGCCTCCAGGATCGCATATAGCTTCTTCATCATTTCGACTGAAGAAGTAGGCGATCGGCGCGGCTCCAAGACCTTATCTTTCTGGGCGATGTCCATCTGTAGTGGCTCCGTGAAGGCGTAACCATTCCTGGTGCTCAATTCCTCGACTAGACTCTTCTTGATCACAACTCTTGGATCATCGGCGATGCTGAGTTTTGAGGGCTTCGGGAGTTGGATCGCAGCGGTGATCGTTCTCTTCGAAGAACAACCTGAATAGGAGGAGGAAGAAGAAGAAACTAAGACAGAGGAAGCTTGTAAAGCCGCCATTAACGAATTCGATGATTTTAAGAGGATTTCTTGAGGATTTGAGTGGTTTTGGTTGCGGAGTTTGGAGGCTCCTTCGGGTGCGTATTTATAGATGCGAGGTACGCGATGTCGAATGAAGACGAGGTCGGAATTGTTAAAAATTTGACTGTAGAACGCAAGGTGTTGACTCAGCCCATTCGGCTGACTTTTCTATTATTTGAATTTGTATATGTCGAATTCTTACATCACATCGTTTCATCCGTACGTTCCTGAAGTAGAATCAATACTAGTGGCCGAAATATAAACGCGATATATTGCAAGTACGCATTTAGACATGCAAGTCATATCCAATTTTGAAAGTGACAATTTATCATATTATTTAATTAATATAATAGCTCTGAAAATCAGTATTAGTATACTTTTTAGTTTTAGGTAATGCTTACAAAGATCACCATTCCTTATTAGAAATGAATAGTAGCATTCTTTGACTGAAAAAGCGTTGCCATATGATCAAATTTCATAATATTACCACATGTCACATGCGCCACCGGCCCGTGAGCTTATGCCTCTTTTGTCAACCAGGCTAGCCCAAATAGTTAGACCTCTCTACCCTTTTTCCCACTTATAGTTCACATATATTATCTTTTAGGGATTTCTTATATATAAATAATTAGTTAACTATCCATATTTTTTATTGGCGAACCCAATTCGAATTACATATGATATGCTCTTGTTACAAATGGCCTTTCGATATTGATTTGCTAGACTATATGCATATTGCTTATATGAAAATTCATTGGCAAACCGTAGAATTGTTGAGAAGAATTGTCAAGTCAAATCTCTTGATTTACTTGAGGTTTGAACATTTCTTGAAGTGGAATTTCGTTGGATTCGAAGAGCATCGGGTTTTAGGTGAGGTCGGTGTCCGATTTTGCATTGGACAGCCTTGGATTGAGTTCATTATGTTTGCGATCAAGTCAACCTAATCTTCGGGCGTTTGAATCTTTTGATTTTTCTTTCAAATTGGCTATAATGTGTGGGCGAGTCAATTCGATGCTGGGTGAACTTTTGCCTGCTTTGTTTGAAGATGTCAAGTCCGAATGACAAAAGGGTGGATAAAAGTATAATTAGATATTAATTATATTTCTCGTTAACCTTATATGTTGGATAACGCAACGCATACTTTTATGAAGACAGTCTATCTTAAATAAATGAACTTCCAAGCCGTGAAAATGAGTGGCGTCGTAAATATCATGGTTATTTTGTTTTATTTTTTTGGTCGAAATATCATGATTATTTGAAGACCCACTATGCTGTTATCGTATTAGCTGTTAAATATGTTTAAGCAAGAAGCTGGCCTATTTGACCATCATGTTTAAAATAATACGAAAGTCGCTCATAAACTTATACACAAAACTAGAAAAACTGCTTTAAGAATTATTGAAAAGTTTAATCATGGCCCCTCCTAGATTAATTCACTTTAGATATTGTCCGTTTTGACCCTTACCATATTGAGATTTGCGGTTTTGTCTTTGGCATATGGGTGGGTATTTTCCCAAGAGATCACCCATCCAGATAGTGCTCTCATCTAAACACTCTAAACAAACATTAGAGTTCCAATGCTAAAGGTTACAGTTAGGTCAAAAAATGCTTTTTGTGAGTTAATTTCATGTTCACATATATATCTCAAGCTATCTTATGAGTAATTTGGTTTATTTCTACTCCATTTGCCATCCTAAAAGCATGCTAAGAACCACTCATTGTCTGGGCCCCCCAACTCCAACAAGCACTCTTCGCCGTCATTGAAACAAGTCATTACGGGCCCACTAGATTCCTCATAGTTTGTCCTTGAACAACACACCTACAAGAGAGGTCCTACTCTAATACCATATTATGACACTTTTGGATTGACTTATTTGAGATGTTATCCATTTTGGCCCTTCTTATATCAAGTCTCACGGTTTTGTCCTTTAGAAAATAAGTTAAAGCTTTTATAGAGGTTGTCCATTTTATAAGTGCTCTTACCTGAGCATGCTTAACATTGGAATTCCAATGCCAAATGTTGTTGTTATGTCAAAGAACATCTTTTGTGACTTAATTACTGTATCACATATATATCTCAAGAACACTCTCTCATTATCGGCTGCATAACTCGATTTTTTTTTTCTCCATTAGCCATCTTACTAGATTGTTGGGAGTCACTCCTTGCCCGAGCACTCTAGCCCTCATGAACACCTCTTGCCCTTATCGAACCGAGTCATTACGGACCCACTAGTTTATGTGTGGTTTATCCTGAACCATACACCTACTTGAGAGGATCTTGTTCTAATACCATATTATAACACCCTTGGATCAACTTACTCGATGTATTGACCATTTTAACCCATTCTATACCAAGTCTCAATGTTTCATCCTTTGAAGTATAGATGGGCACTTTCCTAGGAGGTCACTTATTTTAATGATGCTCTCACTTGAGCATGCTTAACATTGGTGTTCCAATGCTAAATGTTGTCATATATAAAAAAAACGTTTCTTGTGAGTTAATTCCAATTTGACATATATATCTTTGGAATGCTTTCCTCAATTGGATGCACAATTTGGTTCGATACTTTCCTATTTGTCATCCTAAAGTTTTCCAAGATCCACTTCTTATCTGAGTCCTCTAGCCTTGACAAACATTCAACCCTCAAAAAGGGCTTGGAAAACTCAAACATAGGACTTCCAGCTCTGATACTATATGACATATTATAAATCACAGTTAATTGTTTTAAAAGTTTAAGCTGTTAGATGAAAGTATAATTTAATATTTAAATACTCTAACAAGGCAAAAGCCAACGCCCAAGAACAACAACGGGTGAAGAAACCCGAATGTGTCAATGATGTCAACTCTTTCAGAAAATTAAAAGCGGCTTTCGCACGGAGACCGTTTGTGTGGCAGGAGACATTGAAGAATTCAACCATTTGATTGCGTCCATCCACATCGTGAAAAAGGTATGACGCACGGCCCTTCGTTTTTCTTTACAAATCTTACCCATATGAAAATTAAAAACATGGCCTATAAAAACGCTTCATCCTTTAATAAGAAAATAGAATAACTAAATTTTTATTTAAGAAGCGGAATATTAGATTAGATGTGGAATTCTGACTAGGAGCTTATATTATCTTTTCCTGAGTATCTAATCAAGATTTGACCATTTGTGCACAAGAAATCATATGATTCTATTAGTATAAACTTCATATTATTTAATCAAGATTTGACATTTGCGCACATAGAATTATACAGTATATACTTCATGATAATATGTTAAGACCACATTTTAGAAACAATTTTTTCCCTTTGGCAACTTCTTTTGGTTCATATGTTAAGAAGTAAAGCACATGATTTTTCGCATTTTATATGTGATAAAGATGGATTCATTTTGTCTTAGTAAAAGCCTTTAGTACCAAACTTTTCTACCATGATATATAATAAAAGCATTGTCCGTTTGGCAATTATATACACAGGCAAACTAAAAGGAATCAATAAAATCAACAGGCTAATTAATTAATGAAAGGAAATGGGGTTATGAAAACCAGACCCGCATATCAATTAATGTTTTTAATTATTTATTTTGTTGAATTAATTGATACAATTATCACCAAGAAATAAATAATAAAAATAATCATGTTAATCAGCCTCATGTACATGTATAGTATATACACTGAATATCTCTGTTCAAAGGAGTTCAGAAAAGCTTGCTTCCAAACTCATCCACCTCAATCCCTTCCATACAAGAAGCCATTGATTTTCTTGCTAAACCTCGGAGCTCCGACAAGCTCCGTCCCAGCTTCATCGCCACCTTCATCTCGAATATCTCTCCGTTCTCTCTCTTGCTATAGTCTCTCTCTTCGAGCGTCGCTTCAATCGTCTCTTCCATGAGCTCGAAGAACCCTGCGCAGTTTCTATACATCTCCACCACCATGCCGACTTGGCCTCCGTGCTCGAAGCTGTTGGCGATCACAGCCATTGCCCCGGTGATGGCTGCCACTGTCGTGGCTGTCGAGCCACCGAAGGCCGAGCCGGCTGCAGCAATGCCGGTTAGCAAAGGAGCAGAAACCGCCAACATCTTATTCAATTTTAACACCAAATTCCCGAGCCTCAGGTAGTCTTGCTTGTCTTTGCTCTTGAGAACTTGGACAATGGCTCTCATCTCCATTTCTAGGTCCTCGCTCCATCCATTTCGCTCCATGTTCGGAATGGTTTTCTGTCCTCGGTATTGGTGGCAGTTGTTGGAATCCCTAGGCCACCATGCGGCAGGCTCAAATTTCGAGGGGAACTTCTCGATCATCGCTCCGAGCAGAGGCAACGGATAAGCCCTATCAATGGCCAGCACCTTCTCCATCAGCTCCTTCACGTCTGACTCAGTCGGGGATTGTAGCACGAGCATTGACTTGATCTCGCTTTGGAGCTGCTTGAACAACCTTGAGGCAATGCGTTGCTCTTCAGCCAGTTGTGAGGGCTGCATTTTGCTCATGAAAAGTGACATCCCGGTGGCTGCTGTAAACAAGAGAGCAGAACATGCTCTCAGCGATGGAGCCGGCACAGCCGTAGCCATCGCCGCCGTGGTGGTGGCTGTGAGAGTCATCATGTTGACCGAGTTCAACAGGAGCTTGTTCCAGTTGTCTCGCTGCTCGCCGACGTTATTGTGCATCTCCACTCTATCTTCAACAGCCTCTAAGATTGCATAGAGCTTCGTGATCGTTTTGACAGAAGTAGGTGATAGGCGCGGCTCCAAAACCTTATCATTCTGGATGACGTCCATTTGTAATGGCTCCGTGAAGGCATAACCATTGCTGGTACTCAATTCCTCAACTAGCTTCTTCGTGATCGCAACGCCTTGGTGATCGTCAAGGCTAAGCTTCAGGGCTTCGGGGCTTGGAACGAAGCAGTGATCGTTCTCTTCAAAGAACGACCCAAAGAGGATGAGCAAGAAGGAACTAAGAGAGAGCAAGCTTGTAAAGCGGCCATTAATGGAGTCGTTGAGTCTTGTGTTGCTGTTGGATTTTGCGTGTTTCAAGCGTTTGAATGCGATGGTTTTTAAGAGGATTGCTTGAGGATTGGAGTGGTTTTGGTTAGGGAGGTTGGCGGCTCTTCTGGGCTTGTATTTATACATGCGAAGTACGCCATGTAAACATGAAGAAACGGTCGTAAGTTTTGAAAATTTGACTTAGAACGCAAGGAGTTGAATCTGCCCAGGGGCCTGACCTTTTCTAGATTTTGGACATTTCAAACATCCAAATGGTACGTAAATTAGCAGGAGAAAACCGAACCACTCTTAAATCCCATCTATTTACGTGAAATGCGTCATCACTTATGTTTTAATAATGGTACTAGGTTTCTTTTATTTGACATATTCCACGAATACCACATAGTGCAAGTGAACATGTAGGTATGTCAGTGGCACTCAATTTCGACCATGGCAATTTGTCACATTATTCATTATTTAATTTCGAGAATTAGGTTAGTGTCTCTTTTGTTTATAGGTAACACCTATGTGTTAAGACTAATGCGGAAATTACAACAAAATTAAAACTAAAAAGAATAAAACAAACACACAAACTTACCTGCAAAACTCTTATAGGAAAAACCACGGTGAAAGGAAAGGAAAGGCAAAACTCACTATGGAAATTTAAGAATTACAAACGGTGTCTTGGAAAACCTTAAAAGACTTTTTTTGTCTGTCCATTTTTTCTCAAATTAAGTTGTCGCAAATTTCAACTCGGGTATCAAAACCTAATTTAGTTGAATACTTGAAACAATATTCAAGACACGATCAACATTCAAAAAGATCACTTTTGCATAAAATAGGAGGGGGATGAGTATATTCAATCATTGAAAAAAGTGTTTTTTCAGGCTCAAATGTCACGATAAAATTATTAATATAGTTTTTATTTGAGCAAATCTTGAGATTTCTTTGGTCCAAGAGAATGAAATTGATTCTTCTCAATATGGCGTTGTCAGTTTTTTTGGCTTGAGTTAGTTAATTTGGCTTTGAAGTCAACATAAATTTCTGGCGTTTCACTTTTGGCTTCTTCTTCAAGCTGTGGCTATAATGTGGCGAGCAGTCAATTCGACGCAGGGGTGTAACTTAGCCTGCTTTGCTTGAAAATGTCAAGAAAGGCCGATTGATGTTAATCTTTATTAGTTAAACAACACGACGCATACTTTTATAAAGATGGTTTATCTTAATTTAAGTTAGGGATAACAACATAAATGATTTATGAACTATGATTCGATATACACTATGGTCCTTGAACTTTTAATACGTCCATTACAATCTATGAATTTTAGCCAAAATGTGGTTGTTTTTAACATGTTCAGTATGACTTCTGAATTTTTTGATACATGTTAAAACTAGTCCATACATTATATTAAAATGTTCAATGTTGTTCAACAACTTGACTGTTCTCATATAGTCCAAAGGACCAATTTGAACATTACTAAAAGTCTAGAGATCACATTACAAATTAGACATTGAACAAATTTAAAAGTTTATGAACCATATTACATATTTGGTCAAAGATCATATATCATTTATGTCATTCTTTCTTTAAGTAAATTTCAAAAATCATGAAAAATTCCAGGAAAAAAAGCCCCGCAAAAGCCACGTCATTCGACCTATCTATGAATCAAGTATGAATATGAAGATTTATCATTGATTGCAACTGTCAATGTCAAGTTATTCAGAGCAAATCAAAAACAGAGGGACATCAGGAAGAACAGGAAAATGTCCATGGGGCTCATGTACCATCCAACAATTAAGATGGCTTGTAGTACTTTGTGGGGACGAACGGCATTTTTGTGACGACGCCGTCGTAGGCCTTTCCTCGGACCAGGATCTTAACCTTGGTTCCAGCTTTGTGTGACCCAGATTTCACGTACCCCATGGCTATGTTCTTCTTCAAGCAAGGGCTGAACCCTCCGCTTGTGACTTCGCCGATGTTTGCTCCCTTATCATTCTGGATCTCGCTGTGGCTTCTAGCAGGCGGGCCTGAAGAGATGAATCCGGCACGCCTGATCTTTGGACCCTCTGCAAGCTGCTTGAGGATTGTCTCAGCTCCAAGGAATCCGCCTTCAGCCCTCCTCCTCTTCCCAATGGCCCATGTCAGTCCAGCTTCCACCGGAGTTATGTGCTGTTCCATATCGTTGCCATATAAACAAAGTCCAGCTTCAAGACGGAGACTGTCCCGAGCACCTAAGCCGGTCAACCTCACCTTCCCTTCTGACTTCTCCAGGATCGCTTTGGCCAGATCCACGGCATGCTCTGAAGGAACTGAGATTTCAAATCACCAGTGTAACTGCAAAAACACAGAAAACCATCCAATAGGCTCTCATGCTAGTTGGATGTGAATAGGGAAGTGGCATAAATATGAAGAGAATTTGAACTATCGATCCCGCTGACTAGATATATTTGGATCATTTTCTTTGCTCACTTGTGAGGAACATGAAATTATAGACGGACAAGAGAGGCCTTTCCACAAGACATGAACTTTCAGGACCAAATATAGGAGGACAAGCTGATCGCAGAGATACAAGAATTATGGTCATTTTTATGAAGTAAAAGGCAATAAAAGGATCAACTGAGAAAATTTTCATGTACCCAGTTCTGGTGAGAAAGCAGGAAGCACCGTTGATATCAATGATGCGGAAGTCGCTGAAATAAATCTTGCTCAAGTCCTCTTTTGTCAAGTGCTGGAGAACTGGGGCAGCAAGAGGACCCTATACGAAAGAAGATAGGAGGATCATAGTTATGTCCCTGAGATAGACACTTGGAACATTTAAACTTCCCTTTCTAAATCAAGCTGCTTTTGGAATTCAGAAATCATGACAGATAGGGCTATAAAGAAAACAACAGTCCCCCCAGTTACAATCGAGTCTAGAATAGATTCTTTTATAAACCAGAGCGCATGACCTTTCATTTGTCCCTCCATATTTCATTTATGCAATCAGGAGTATCAACTACAAATAATAAGATAAATAAACAAAGCAAGGCCAGATTACTTGAAAAACGATACTTTCAGAGTTTTTTCGATCTTATCCTAAAACCAAGCTTTCAATTCTAGTATCAACATTATTATCACTCAATTGGAAGGACAAGGATAGGTTGATCAGACAGTCTTCTTGGCCCATTTCTGAGTACAAAAAATAACCATCTATTTAAGATAGTGAAAACTGCATGTCCACCCAAAAACTGTGAAATTAGGAAAAAGATGTGTTCAGTAAGATCAACCTGGAGAGCAAGGAGAGATCTTTCATCATGAATGTGCCACAAAACATCCCCGCCTTTGGCCTTGAAAGCCTTCATATGCTCCTCGATATGGGCCAGGTCCTTATCCCTACACCCAGCATTCACCACAAGGTATATATGATCGTCCTTGACTTTGGTGATCACAGTGTCGTCAATTGCCCCTCCTTTCTCATTAGTAAGCACAGACAGTGTCCCTGTGCCAGGAGCTAGCGCAGCAACATCGCAATGACCAGCTTTTCAAGGAAAGGAATGCAATCCTTCCCTTTAAGGCTAAGCCCACACATATGAGAGACATCAAAGAGGCTACCATTTTCTCTGCAGTTCACTGTGGACTCCATGATTGAGTCCTTGTATTGAATGGGCATGCTCCACCCAGCAAAAGGCACCATTTTTCCCCCATGAGTGACATGGAAGTCATAAAGCACTGTCTTCTTGAGATCAGCTTCGCTTGCAAAGTATCGACGTGCGACAGCCTTCTTATCAGCCTGAGCAAGGTGGCGACGGATTGACTGGCCAAGCTGCCACAAACCTCCTCCTCTCATGTTTAGATGAAAAAAATCTGGTCAAAGAAATAGAAGACGTTATAAGTAAGATATCCAGGACAATTTAAGTTTTTCCCCCTCTCTCGCCTCAGTTCCCATTCTCCAGACAACAGCTTTAATTGGATCAGGACAAGTGATGATGGGCATTGGTTTGGTAAGTGTACATGGTGACTTGAATATTTTGGCAAAAGGATGAAATGATGCATCATTAAAACAATTGAATGTGGAAAGAGCAAGCACATTCTTTGACAGAGATTTTCCATGTTCACACAGGCAACTCCATAAGGAGCTTAAGCATTTCATGAAAGTCCCATCAGGTGCTATATTCCTCTCAGAAACTGGCAGCATTTAGTCATGCAAAACATCATAAGAACGACATCACAACCCAGACAAAACATACAACAAAAGAACAAATAATAGATCTATATCACCTCAGGCTTTCATCATATGTAAGGTCACAAGATAAGACAATGGTCATCAGCCCTCTAAATCTTAGAATTCATTTTGAGCAGACCAACCATATTGTCCAAAGATACTCTAAAAAAGAAAAGAAAAACTAATGAAAGAGCCTCAGATTCTATGAGAAACAAAACCAACCCATCCAAAATAGCTGATGCCTTGATTCACCGAAAACATATCAAATAGATATGGCTTTCATATTGCACACACATACACTACAAGGTCTCAAAACTGAGGAGCAAACTCTGAATATCATTCATTTTCAACCAAAAGCACAAAATGACATTCAGATCCTATCAAAAACCCACTTTTCCCAGGACAAGAACGAAAGTGCCCTGCAGAGAGATTCGAATCCAACACAGAAAGCACCGATCTTTCGCCAAGAGTTGATCAAAAAGAACAGAACCCAATTCATATTTCAGGCATTTAAGCAAAAACCTCACGTACAGAGAGAAGACTCACCCGAGAACACGCTCTGCTCCTCAACCAAAGACCACCAAATCTCGGAGCCCAGCAGGGCATCAATGCACGAGGTTGGTGATAGAATGAAGGATGTCCTTTTATTGGGTGCTTCGTAATATGGTGGATAATTAACAAAAGGGCAGTCTTTTATCCTATTGTTTTTTGGGTTGGTGAGACAGGGGGCGCAGTGGGTGGAGGAGGGTTCCTTGTTCAGATCAAAACCCATCGTTACCGAGTGGTGCTCGGCAACGGGAGCAACCCCATCTCTTTCCCTGGTGTTCCTGTGCTGCTGAGTCCCATGATGTTATGGTGGTCTTCGAACATCGATGGTCCAGGAACCAGACGTGCGTTTTCTGAGAAGGGATCTGTCGTTGGGTCGAGAGAAGATTGGTCGGTGAGCTTGGAATTCTAAGTTGGAACTGAATGTACTGGATTCTTGGTAGAATCTGACAGATTACCTAAGCGGCTCCAACACCAACGTGGAAACAGACAAAATCTATTTTTTTTTTTTTTTTCAAAGGAATATGAATCTCGGAAGTTGATTTTTGATAACCAGATAATTTTTACCTTACATTTATAACCCCTTTTCTTAACACACAATCATTCTATACTAGATCACCTAAACATGTCACGATATCATAAAACAATCTTAGGCTTGTTAAGATTAAGAGTGATTGATTTTAGGTTGCATGGATTTCAAATCTAAAATTGAAATCTATGATGTCCAATTTGATTTCCAATTTTTTAGATAAGCAATTGATTTGATTGACTTTGGAACAAGTCGAGACTTTTATTTTGCATTTTTTTTTTTCATATATTATATATAATATGCATGTGTCAAATTTGAATATAATTTTTTTTTTTGCTGATGACAATATGTCAAATTTATTTAATATCCACAAAAATTATTTTTATTAAAAAAAAAGGTATAAAAAACCTTGCTTAATATTAGTGGTAATATGGTTTGGTTCTAAATTCTACCTTAAAATCAACTTTATAGAAAATTCTCGAGTAGAACCGATCAATTTCAAGTATAAAATTGGGAACCCACCTCAATTCAGTTCCCAATTTAGAAAATAAATCTCCTTGTGAATCAATTTTGAATTCCCAAGTTGAAAAGGTTCATTGAATTTGTCCTGTTTTGATGATGAAAAAAACCATGGTTTATCCACCATTTTTTCTATCCTACTTTTGAACATCGGATTTCCACCTTTGCCTAATAAGATTTTAGGAACATCAACAAAATACCCATTTTTCTCATCATGATATCTCCACCTAACTATGAAATAAAATTGGACTGCTTTTTGCACAGCACGGCGCCGTTTCCCTCTCTCCCAAAACTGCAGAACCAAGAAGAGGACAAAAACAAAAAACCAAACGAGAGACAACCCCCGCACGTTAATTTTCATGGCAAGAGTTAGTCGGTTTGTAAAAAAGCCAAAGAAAAGTGGACTGCAAAGGTGAGAATTCTTGAAGAAGCCGAAATTCGCTCCTAGCTTCAACTTTGTAAAAAAGTTTCAGCCCACAATTGTTGACTCCTTGGCCAAGAAGAAATGTTCAACTTCAACTCTTGTATGTTGAAGATAATGGTGGTGAAAATGCTTATAAATATAGGGTTATGTTAGAATTGTAAAAGTGAGAGAAAGTGAGATTTTAGAGAGAGTGAGAATCCAACCTCTTAAGCCTTTACAAAATCTCCAGAGCCATGCAAATAACTGGTGGCCTAGAACAGATTCCTTGCCCCGCCCCCAAAGATCTTTGATGGCTATTGGGTCCATCCCCTGCTTCGAATTCTCTTCTTATCTCGACTTGGATGATGCATGCCGCTGCTGGCGGGGGAAAACAGAGTTCCTCTCTCTTAGCATTTCCCGTGTGATGAGCTTGTCTCGTTCCTGACGAGGTGCGTGACCCCTGCTGCTCTGCTTTTCTCCGGATTCGCGTTTTCGGATGATGGGTCGTCTCGAGTTTCGCGGTTTATTGGGTTCTGGTTAGTGGGTTCTCGTTTGTTTGATTGGTTTTGCTGTGAACGATGTGTTTTTTGCGTCGAGGCGAGCAATCAAAAGGGGTTGTCGATAAGGGGGGTGAGCTTGGAAGTGCTGATGCAATCGGTTCTTGTTGTTTTTAGATGCAAATGACCCTGCTGCTCTGCTTTTCCTGACGCGGATTCGCGTTTTCGGGTGATGGGTTGTCTCGAGTTTTGCGTTCATTGGGTTCTTTTTACTGGGTTCTCGTTTGTTTGACTGCTTTTGCTGTGAATGACGTGTTTTAGTGTCGAGGCGAGGAATCGAAAGGCGTTGTCGATTGCGGGGCCAGTTTGGAAGTGCCGATGCAATCGGTTCTATGTTGTTTCTAGATGCAAATGACCCTGCTGCTGTGCTTTTCCCCTTCACAGATTCGCGTTTTCGGGTGATGGATCGTCTTGAGTTTTGCGGTTCGTTCTGTTTACTGGATTCTCGTTTGTTTGATTGGTTTTGCTGTGAATGATGTGTTTTTGAGTCAAGGCGAGCAATTTAAAAGGGTTGTCGACTAGGGGGGTGAGCTTGTACGTGCTTATGCTTGGTTCCATGTTGTTTTTAGATGAAAATTTTGGTGGGAGAAACGTAAGAGTGTGAAGTTTCAGCCTTTTTTTCTAGTATCTTCACTTCAATACTGGTGTTGAACAGAGAAAACAGAGGATATAAGAAGTGTTGGAGTTTCTATGAGCCAATTTCTAATGATGTGAATGGCTTCCTTTTGTTTCCTTGGGCCGAATTTTCCTTTCTTTCCATTTTTAAATTCTTGATTGCCAATTTTTTATAGGTCAGGGCAATTTCCAGTTTTGTTAGTAAATTGAATTATGGATTTGTAGATTCTTTTCTGGGCATGGAGAAAGTCAAGTCCTTTATCTTTTCTTTTTTATGAACTTTGGTTTTGTTGATCGTTGAAAGTGCTCAACATGTTGGTTTTGTTAATCTTGTCAGGTTTACAGTCATTTGTTTTGGGATGGCATGCTGAATGAAGAATTATCATGGTACAACCATGCTTACTGTAATGGGCAGTGTTGGCAATTGCCAGGCACTTCCAAAGAATCCGGTTCTGCATGAGACTGTTTCATGCGGAGCTAGCCATGTGATTTGCTCCACTAAAAGTGCAGTTTTTGTTCCTGTGAGGAGTACTAGTAACGTTTTGAATTCTTCATTTTCTGACAAAGGCCGCACTCAACTGCAGACCCTTCACCATGTGGCTTCAAAAAAATGGCTAGTATGCATGTTCTTTATCCCAAGTTCCAATTTTTTTGTAATATCTCGATCTAGTTCTTTCTGGTGCTGAAGGTTGTGCAATTGTTGCGATGCTATAGTGCCGACTGGGTGACTCCAGTTCGTTTGATGATGAATATCGTTCATCCCGAAACATAGCTATCAGTCTCTTTAGGCGGTACAGGAATGCTGTTGATCGTGGAGGAGGTGACAACTTAAAAGTATATTTAGCAGTTTGCTGGATCTTTCATGAGTGAGCTTGAGTTGTTGTCTTTTGTAAGTCAAAACCTTTTCCCTGTATCAGGAGTTCATCAGTGCTGGGGTAAATGCATACGCACTAGGCTGCACCGACGAAGGATTGAGGGATGAACTTACTGATATGAAGGAATCTGGTGTTGAGATTGAAGCAATGCAAGCTTATGGTGGAAACACCACTTTAAAATCTAAGATCATCTCTGAGGAGGTAATAATGATTAGAACCTGTAAACTTCATGAACTATATAATAATAGTGGCATATTAGTGTTCTTGGTGACTTTTTGGGCTCTTTAATCTATAATGATCCTGTTCTTAGTTTATTCCCTTTCCAATATCAATGCATTTGACTGTTTTAAGATGTCTTCTGGTGTTCATTATCTGCAGATTGATGAGTGCATATTTTGGTTGAGCATTATATTCATTACCATCTTGTGCACACCACAACCGACAGTCGTTAGATGGTCATCTACCCCACCTGTGTCGGAAGAAATACTACGCCAGTGGAAAGGATTCTGTGCTCTCATAGCAAATGCATATTATATTAGGGGAATGGCATGGTGAGCTTTTGCTTTCTTGGTATCATTATTATTGATTTCTGAATGCAAGCCTTCTCATAGTGACAAAAGATTCTAGAATGAAACTACTTGTCCTCGCATACCACGTTTTAGTTTTAGAATCTAATGTTGATACCTGTTGAACTGTATGATTAAATTAAGGCTTCCGGTGAAAACTCTTCAAATGGAGCAGATGGCTGTGATGGGCCGTTCAGAAGAGCCATCGGTAGTTGCTAGCCGAATGCGTCTGGTGTTCAGTACTCTCGAGGTTAGCTCCTATTCTACTACAATTTTTCCCATTTCTGCGCAAATGTTGAGAGAATGCATCTTCTGAAGTTTAAAAGACTAGAACACAGTGGATGTCCCGGTCTCATATACTTCCACTACATGCATTCTCCATGCCATGAAGAATACATTGACACCCTGCTTTCGACCATTATGTACTAAACTTCTTTATTGGTCATCCGATTCCCTTTTCTTCCTTGAGTGGTCTTAAAAATTGGTTTGTTCTTATTTTATCCGATTTCTACGATGATAATGAATTTTGAGTTGATATATGCATCTACTTGATGTGTTTTTGCTGGTGAGATTATTTATTGGCCTGTGCAGGTGGTGAGTCCACAGTGGCCAAAAGTCTAAGTGCTCCTGACTGAGGTGTACTCATTTTTCAAGCATATCATCCCTTGTAAGAACTGTGCAGATTATAAGTTGCATAATATTCAGTGACCCAGAAATTTTCACTAGTCATCGTACATAGTAATTTGTGTAATAATTACGCAAATTTGTGAATATGTTTGCCCAAATATTCGAGTCTAGATCTAGGCCCTGCCATTGTTCTTTTTAGCTCATTCAATGTTCGGAATACCTTCGCAATTAGAAAGATACAAGATATGTAATTGACTTATTAGTTCTCATTCCTACATCACTTATTTGCCTTCTGCATTTGCACTGGCACTTGAAATTTCATAGGAGTGATGCTTGTCTTTGCATCACCAAACAGAAGAATATGGCAGAAACTTTCTTGGTCTTGATGTGGACATACAGATGGGAACTTTTAGTGTTTCCTGTAGCTGCTACGTTTGGCTCCGTCCCGGCCCCCCCTTTCCAAATCCAATCCCAATATCCATGCCAAACCCAATTCTAATACCATTACTTCCCCCAGTTGTCATCCCTTTACCAGATGAATCGCCGCCTTTGCCACCGTTAAACTCACCACCCATGCCTCCGCCTCCACCTGCTCCGAAACCACTGCCTTCACCATGGCCATATCCCTCCCCTGAATATCCCCCCTGTCCACTGCCACCGCGATCCCCACCTCCTCCTCCACCACTGCCACCCCCCACCACCTCCGCCTGCCAAAGCCTCCCCAACACCACCACCCCCAACACCTCCGCCTCCACCACCAGCTACCCCTCCATTAGCTCCTGAAGCAAATTCAGCGCCAAAGCCACTTCCTTGACCAAACCCTTCGCCAGAGCCACTGCTGCAATATGCTCCACCTCCACCACCGCCACCTCCACTGCCACTGCCACTGCCGATTCCACTTCCAATAGCACCACCAGCACCAAACCCACTTCCATGGCCAAAGCCTCCATCAGAGCCACATTCTCCACCTCCACCACCCTTGCCTTTTCTTCCATTTCTACTACCCTCACCCGCCCCTGCCCCTCCTACGTAACCTTCTCCATGGCCATATGCGCCATTTCCTCCACCACTATCTCCTCTTCCGCTGCAGCCACCAACTCCACCTCCGGCTCCACCATAGCCTGCACTACCATTCACATTACCTCCCCTGTCAAAATTTTCAGCATACCTGCCAAAGAAACTTCCACAACTATGCCAACTTCTAAACGTGCAGTGCTCATCATCATCATCTTTGTCAACCATAAGCTTCCCACCGCTTGATCAATGACGAAAGTTATTCCAATCAATTTCTCTGGCAATGTCATGGTCGACAGTACTCATGGAAACAACGACAGTAGAAAGAAGAAGAGCAAGGAGAAGAGCGCTGTTAAATGTGTTCATTGTTCTTGACAGCTTCAGAGCTTCACCAAGTCAAGCCACCCTTCTTGGCCTTGTTGAACCCAAGCCCAACAGCTCTAAATAAATAAGCAGCTAGAAATGGAATCTGCTGTTTAGACACACTGCAGTGGTCCATACCCATTACAAGCCAAGGACGGTCCAATACATGCTCTCTCGGTTCTCAACCACATCACACACACAGAGAGTCCCCTAGTCCCTTCATTTTTATAGGTTAATTGTTACCATTTCATTCATGAAACGAGTTGAATTCCTCCAGTTAAATACAGTAAGGTCTTTCTGCTGGATCTACATCAATTGACTTATTTATATTAGACTTGAACGATTCCCAAAAAGAACAAAAAAAAAAAAAAAAACAAAGTAATTTAGAATATACGAAAGGTATGTTGTTCCCGGTTGGATCCCACTGTCTCTCGCTTTCTTCTTATTTTTCTCAAGGGTGGGGAGTAGGGACTGTCTCCACCATTAGGTGACGTGAGCAGCTATCAAACTTCACAGTCTCTTATATTTTTAGTTATTTTATAATGTTTTCTTAATTTTGTTTGGAAAACTAACTTTCATTTCCTTGAATCTCCTGGTATGTATCTTCCATATTTTTGCCATTTTGCCACCGGCCTAAAGGAAACTAAAATTGCAGGCCTCTTTGTAAAATTGTCATATTTCCATATGTTGTTCCAGGCTTTTGAGCTTTTGAGTTTAATCAATTTTATATTATCGAGCAGTAATTCCTCGAGCCGTGCATCGCATGACACTCAGAGCACATCTTTCCTGTTATGATTCGACTTGAAAGAGCAGAGGCAGTGTAAAATTCAGGAAACAGAACCAAAAAGAAAAGAGCAAAAAAAAAACGGCCATGGCGAGGTCAGAGGAAAGATGCCCCGAAATTGCAGACTTTAGAAGAACAAACTTGTTAGATAAATGTACAAAGAAGGAAGAGTCAGAATCCTCAAACACGCATCTACAACCTATTTCTGTCCTAACTTTTCGTGAAATTGGGGGCAGATGTTTGAAAAAATCTGATCTGAATCAGGGGAAAATAACAAATGAATGAATCTCATCCAACCAAAGATCCGCGGTCATCGGTCTGTAACTTAGCGTGGCATCAACATAGGAATCGAAAAGAAAAGGGAGAAACGTGTGGCTAGAAGAAGTTGAAATGCCCTCACCAATGCATCTATCCCTCCACTTCTTGAGGTGATGAGCCCTAATTTGTTGGCTGCACCACTTGAGTCGGTGGAATTTGTCTGCCCTGTGTTGTTGCTTTCCTTGCTGCACCCAAAGTTAGGCATTACCCGGTAATGAGAACGTCAAGAAGGATTCTAATCAAGCAATCTTCTAAGTTTAACATGGCCAATGAGCACATGCATAATGCAATATGTGGGGGAGAATGAGATTTACCAACACAAGATGGCATAAACACAAGAAAAGAAAGTACTGAAGAAATGGCCTCTTACCTTCCAGGAAAGATACAGTCTCCATGACCTGAATGGAACAATAAAATCGTCAGATGGGCTCAAAACTTTCAGAAGCATGGAGAACATAATACAAACAGGAAAATATTTCTTATTAAGATCTTGCGAATGATAATATTGTAATTAGAAGCATTGCCAGGAAATGAGGCATCTCTACTAAGTTTATGGTCACTTGGGAGTCTTCCAGCTCAACCCAGATAAGGAAGATAAGAACCATCACGTGGACTAGGTAAACGGTTAAAATGACAGATCGAGAAGTTTGGTCAACCAATAGTACTCGCTAGTCTATTATCCTAAGACCAATCCAATTCAATGATTAGAGCTTAGGAAAGGTGCATTCACAAGGAAGTCCTAATGCCAACTTCAAGAACTACTACTTCTTCACAAACCCTTTAGTTACATTGACTAGTAACAGGTTGTGCACTCTTAGGGCTCAAGTTTAAGAAGAAAAGATTCATCCAATTTATTCATACTTCTTACTAAGACAAGCTGTACTCTTGGTCATAGGGAAAAGCATTTCACACATTCGCCAATGAAGTCATAGCCCCTTACAAGCATGGCCAAGCACAGGCATGACACAAATCCAATATCTATGCAGTTCAAGAAAGCAACATGGAAAAAGAAAGAAGAATGCTTACTGGGGTTCGTAGTGGTGATCATAGCAGCACCCTTGAAATCACAAGACCCAGAAACTTTCCCTTCCTTCTGGTAATAACTATCAAATGCATACGAAGCATGGCTTTTCACATTGTTTGGCTTAAAACAACTCTCTCCTGGCTGAATCTCTGTGCAATTTGCCTGCCCAGGACCACATGCCCAATCCAGTGCTGCTTGTAATGTCCTTGAATCTACACCGCCCATTGCAATACAGTATGTCTGGTTGGTTGTATCATTGGCCAAAAAGCCCCCGGTGTCTGATACGTGCAGCAAGTAAGCCGGCGTCAAGTCCCCATTAAACAACCCCCAACTGGCTTCAGATACTGGAGGTGATCTAAGATCCTCATTGAACAACTCATATATGTACACATTGGACGTGAGCTCTGGATGCAGAGGAGTACCACTTTTATCAAGTACATGTTTAATCAAATTTGAATTGTAAGTATCAGCATAATCCACGGTTGCATAGGGCTCCTTTGAATCACCCTTCGAAGGCCATCCTGTCTCAGTCACGAGAACTTTGACATCCGTAAAGTTAAAATTCTTCATCGAATAATAGGCAGCGTCAATCATCGCATCGAGCACATTAGTATAATGAAGCAAAGGATTGGGATCAACCATTTCTTTGGATGGAGCTATTGGCCTGAAGAGCGAATTTGCAAGAGGAACTACACCTTTATTCTCCATGAACACATAGTAAGGGTACAAATTCATCATCAATGGCGAGCCAGTCCTAGACAAGAACCGCAACAAAGGGACTATCACAGAACTAAGGCTCTGGTTAAAGAAAGCTTGAGAAGGCGGGAACGTGTCAAGAATCAGAGACGCGGCATGTGGGGTCGAAATCTTAATTTCATTATGCAAATTTGCAGCTACCAAAGCACTGTAAAGGAATTCAATTGCAGGCACAAGAATGGGGGCATAAGAGGGTACTGTGGTCAAGACTTCATCCCCAACTGCAATGCCTGTTATTAGGGTTTTTGGGTAGTAAGCAAGAACGTTCCGGCTAATCCAAGCAACAGCCGTGGCATTCGACGACCCGATTGCAAGAATCTGGTTATTGGGAACACTGATGATTACCCGAATTTTACTGCGAGCCAGAGCGGTGAGAATGTCCGGGTTCGCATCGTAGAGGCGCACGTGGGCGATCTTCTGCACTTGCAGAAACGACACCAGAGCTTCCGGGGAAACAAGATTCGAAACCTCCGTGCCTATGTTCAACCCCACGAAGGGTTCGTCTCTCGGGCCTCGGGTTCGCTTAATTTGCACGGCAAGAGGCGACGACCCAGCTGCAGAACCAATTCAAGATAACCAAGAAGAAAGAGACCCAGTTAACGAAAATCCCAAACCCTGCCCTGTTTTTCTTGAATTCCTCACGGGCTGAAGTGTCGGTTACGTCGGTTACCTGGAATTCCGGAGCAGAGCAAGAAGACGGCGGCCAAGAAGACGGGAACAACCATCCCAAGCTCGCCGTTACCGAAACACGGCACCGCGCGGTCCTTCATCGCGCAGTCCAGCTTCGGCTGCTGGCACTGGCATTATGCCGAACAGTTATCTTGCCTCACCTTGAGAGAGAGAGAGAGAGAGAGAGAGAGAGAGAGAGAGCCCAAAAAGTTGATTTTGGATAGAACCATTGACAAGAATTGCTGCAGTTCATTCGCTGATGAATGCCGAACCTGGGTTCGGTTCAGCTGAGAACAGAACGTGGAAGTTAAACGTTTGAGGTTTAGCAGTGTTTGAGGATCAAGACGGTTAAAAATGCAGCAGCAACATCTGGACTCTCGAAAGGAGTGAAGCGATGGCGATGCGATGCAACGTTGTTGACCAAGAAAACGAAAGGTAAGGGAAAGGAAAACGACACGCAACGTTTGGAATTTGCACGGAAAGTTAGGCAACGTGAATAGAGCGCGTTGGAGAGCGGAAATTACCGAGAAAAAGCAAAAGCCCAGACAAGTCAAATTCTCAAAATTGTCTTATGTTTCTATTTTAATTAATAACTTTAAAAAACAGCTAACATTTTGATCTCGCTTTACGAAGCTTCCAAGAGAAACTACTTATACAGTTACACTACCAATATCTCAAAACTGATACGATCATGTCATATTTATTCTACTGATTTTGATGTCACAAAAAGTATTAAAAATGATGTTTTCAATGCCATGTTTATCCCATTAGAAAAAGATCTCAAATTTATGCTCTCATGACAAATCTATCTTCAGAGGCTAATGTTAAAACACAAGTGACTAACAACTCAAATGATGTTGGGCGCAACGTAAAATTCCAACACAGATGGTTGTCTTGAATGATATAGTGAACCGAGATAGAGAAATTTGCTACAATTTGCTAATTTTTTCCCCCCAGAGCGCCTCACGTTTTGAAGAACTAATAAAACCCCCAAATTCGCCCTAAGATTTTGGTTATATGTACGAAAGAAAGAGCAGATTTAGTTTTGCCATAATTCTCGATCTCAATTTTGGTCATAAGCAATTTCCATTTCTTTGTAGCAGTGTCTTTCCATTGTTCAATATGAACGATTGTATAACAGGATCTCTCCCTATGGTTCAACATGTCTGTTAATTCCAAGAAGGAACTAGTAGCTCTGTTGAATGTAATAATCACATGCAAGAGCATACCGGTGTGCAGCAAATCCTGCAACGTTTTATCTTTTCAGCTGCCATTCAGCAATGATCTATTTTCAATCATGTAGAGCAGCTCATATTCATAATTCTTACGTTGGCAGTGCAAACAATAGATGCACTAGATTTTCAAGAACTGAAGAAAGAGTCCATCTTTTCTTTATTTGGTAAATTAAAGAGTACAATAAACACATTCTTGCCGAGTCGCTTCAACCCAGTCTTCCACAAATGAACTGCTTGAATAATGCAGTAGTCGGAATCAATAGAGCTTAAGAAAAGGCATGGACTAATGGTGGCGGCGTCGCTAGATGATGCAAGTTTGTTCGCATCTAAACAATAGATGAGGCCTAGAAGAACGATTTAATCTCAGGCCTTTCGGTGACGCCTGCACATCTTGATGACGAAACTTGCCACCATGAAGAGGATCAAAGAATTGATGAAGAACGATCCTAACAAGGAAAGCTCCTACCAACAAAAACTCTATATAAGAATGGCAAATGCCATCTTTCAACCCCTGCTTCTGGGGTATAGATGTGCACAGATGGAGAGGTAGAGTTGGCAACAAAAAGTGGGTTTTATGTTCAGAATGTGAATCTGCATTCAGGTGCTCAAAGAATCACTCCATGGAATAATATCTGATGGATAGCAGCCAAGGACACGGAGGAAACTGGCAAATTCCTGCAAACAATTTAGGCAAACGAAAAAAAAGAAGATTACATTCTTGTACTTTCTAGTACGAATTTGCCGGTGCTTTGCGTACACATTAAACAAGAATGAGAGAGAGCTGGTTAGGGCTAAATCATCGAATCTCGATACAACCTCAGATCGGGAAGTAAACTGAAAAATTGGACACGGCAAAGAATAAGACAATGAACTGCTTCCTGGGAATTGATACTATAGTACAATTTAAACTCTGAAGAACATCAAATTTCCAAAATACTGATCTCTAGTGAGATGTGAAACAACAAACCTGCAGATGTCCCAAGGCAAGTTGGGCCCGGGGCTCTGCCATGGACGCTTCAAAGTCAATGTAGAAAAGGTAGTCAAAGTACCTGCCATGTTTCAATATCAAATAGTCAAATAACAAAATAAAAAAGTCGTAATAAACTCTGCATCCTTGAAGAGTAGAAGATAAACCCTACTCTTTCAGAAACCAGAAATTGCATTATCAATATGTAATGGAAAACCAGTCGACAGTGAGACTACTCACTTGGCACTGCCTTTATTTGAGTCATCCACAACCCGTAATGGACGCTTTCTCTGAGGACGGCTCTCTATCTGAAATTTCACTAGAGAATGTAACGGAAAAATGTCCACTGGTGGTACAATCAAAGGCCAAAATCGACCACAGTAAAACGTACCTTTGTCAAATTAATGTCCCTAAGAGCAAAAACTGCAAGGGCTTTAAATAGTACACCAGGACCTTCTTCGAGAGTGAAAACAATGCTTGTCTGATGGGAAGATGTAAAAAAAAAAAAAAAAAAAAAAAAAAGAAGAAAAACATTGTTGACGGTGCTATCAAGAGATTATGTCAAAATGTCATTGCAGCAATGTAATACCTTAAAGGGTCTGTCAGTTCCTGGGATGATAGGCTCTCTAGCAAGTATAAGGAAACGGGTGATGTTATCATCATCATCCTGATAAATGTTAAGTGGAAACAAACCCAATCAAGTATGATCATGAGAAAGACAAAAGCAAAAGAAACACATGCTACACAAAACTTAAGACTAATGCCATTTAAAAAGAGCAGAGTATGGTAGTTTTACAAATACACCGATGATTGATGCATGATGGTTGTGCATAAGGGATATGAAATGGTTTAAAATAAACTATTAATGTCATGGCATCATTCTCAGATATCTCAATGTCAGTGCATTAGAACTACTGTGCTGTATCGTTATCCTGGATATTTCTAATAATATATGCACAATCGCAGTGAGTTGCTGTAGCAAATAGACAAAGACAGATTGACTAATATTCTAAACAAGTGATTCACTATGGCATGTGCATGCACCGAACAGCGCAAACTCCTCTATGTTCCCGTAAAACAAGCATCACCTGGATTTTTTCGGCAAGAATGTCGAGTCCATAAATCTCTGCTGCTCTTGAACTTGCAACAGCTCCAGCTTCTCTTGCACCTTTTGAGGCGACAATCTATTCAGAGTATTATCGTGATGAAATTTTAGCAACATCAGTAATTTAAAATGATGCCAAAAGGAGACACATGACTTTTCAGCATGGTTACCTGAGCCGCCCCTGCAGTGTCTTCAGTACCTATTCTGACGACACCTAACGCCATTAGTGTCATCTCACATTGAGCCAGAGCCTGAAAGACATAAATTACATGTTAGATAGGAGACAAATAGGATCGTGTACATTTTCATGGAGAGTACGTAATGTGTAATACAGCTGGTAGCATCAGATAGATATCACAGTAAATACCAGCACATGAGATGCTTAAAACAAGTGACTAGGATTTGGCATCTAGCTCCTATTTCTAGTCAGCAACCAAAAGGTTATGATCCAAACAGGCAGCTGTAATGACAGCACATATACCAACAGCCAAAAAGACAGTTTAACAGTTTCATCACAATTAAAATATGATCATATCTATTGGCCAAAGTTTTATAGTATGTCATAATCAGTTGGTAATCATTACCCATATCCTGCATACAAGCAGGTCATAAAGTTAAACAGCCTTCCATTTTAAGGAACCAGGGAACAGGAGAAGGTGAAAATGGGAAAATAAGTGACCTGTGGGTGGCTCAAAACCCGTTTAATATCCTCTTTTCTTGTGCCAGGCAAACCCAGTAAACAGTGATTAACTTGTAATTGCACCTCCCCCACTATATGCAATCTATGACGAAGAAGCAAGTCATAGTTACGGTGGATGCTTCCACCTACAGAGTTCTCGATAGGTAAGACTGCCTTGTCAACTAGCCACAATTCAACTGCCTGAAAGAAAAACACTTAATTATATTTAGGTCTGGTCGTGCAAAATTATCAGTTGAGCATACACCGTAGCAGTATCTTAAACCTTGAATGCAGCTTCAAACTCTTCACATGGAACTGTCTCACAATTTGGGTATGCTTTTAGAGCAGCAGCCTCACTGTATGCTCCGGGTACACCCTGCATTGATGACATCATAGTTCATAAATATAGCATTCTAAAAATATGAATGGGAAAAATAAGCAAATGGTGGTTCTGTACCTGATAAGCAACTCGCACTTTTGAACCATCATTTGATTTAGAATAAAGGTCCAGCGCAGACAGTGGTTCTGCCATTTATACATGTGACCAAGTTTATGAAATTGTCAAAAAGACAGAGGAGAGAGCTGGAAATCTAATATCAAAACCATTAATCTTAATATCATCAACTTACCGACATTATAACAGCCAATAGTATATTGTTAGGTTCCAATGGCATCCAACGGGATTTGGTGAGTGATTAGTGATCAATAATTTTTGGTCAATCAGAAATAAATGGTCTCCAAGAATTTTGAATATGCATCTGAAAAGATTTTCTTTCCGTTTTTCTCCATTAGTTGCTGGAGTGGAGAGATTTGCAGATAGTTGGGAGCAAACCTAGATCCCTTTTAACACTTTATCCCATGATATAAAGTCATTTACGGTCCTTAACTCGTAAATAGCATATCCAAAAAGCGCAAAACTTTTTCAGCACTTGGATGCAAACTAGTTTTTTTTTTTTTTTTTTTTATCTCTAATCAATCAAGTTTGCATAGATAAATGCCACTTCCAAATACAACCAAATACAACCAAAATTTGTTCACTAAATAATCTGAGAGACCTACTACTTCTTAAAGCACACATTAGTTATCCCCTCCGACTAAGGCATATGTAATTCCTGATCTGAAACAACTTGCATTTTCCCTTTGATCAAGAACTTCTCAACTAAATGCGTAAGCATTTATTAAGGCAAACATAACTATCATGAACGCCATCCACATACTCTGGAGCAAGACTTCTTTGTCGGGCATGTCCTTTCTTGTTCACATCCATCGCACGTGTGAACCACACAATTATTCATCCAATCATCTTCTCCATAGCAAAACCAGTTAAACCATAGCAGATCCAACAACACCCAAAATGAAAGACCCCAAGCATCACATAACAAAACCCAAAGTCAATCTGCATTCTCCAAGCTAATTCAATTCAAAAAACAATCGAGGCTAATCTTCAAGCAGACATTAATAAATAAACTCTCCCTCACTCCACATAGAATCTCAAAAGCTTCCAACTTACATTAACCACATAACTAAATGCAAGGTTAAAACTACTCACTTGGAAGAAGACTCAAGTCCTTGTGAAACCCCTTGGCCTCCTCTTGCCGGGTCCTCTCAATAGCCCCAGACGACTCCAACCCAGAAGTCTGAGGCTTCTCATCCTCAACCGGAGTGATAGCTCTCTGAGCCAAGACCCCAACGCTCAGGCACTCCCATTTCCGAGGCCTCCCCGAACCCACCTCGGCGCTCAAATTCAGACCGAACCCACAAGTCCTAGCCCCGGAATCCGGGCAACCCACGTGAACCTGTGGCCCCGCCGCCGTCTTGGCGCAGACCCAGATGGGCAGCGCGCCCTTCGAAGCCATCAGCGCCACCATTCAATCCCCACGACCGCACGAACGCGCAACAATGTGCTGCTGCTGCTGCTGCTGCTGCTGGGTTCGGTGGGGCATTGCCCGACGGCAAGGGGTTCAAGAACCGGTGGCGAGGCTGCGGGCCCCACGGCAGCGGGCGCAGGCGCACGTAATCATTAACCGGCGCGAAAAAAGGAAAGATTTTCCTTCTGCTGCGCGGGTGTCATGCAGAATGCGGAAGGAGACGTCTTGTGGGTGGATTTTGTTCCCTGCTTTCTTATTCAGTTTTTCTTGGAGAGAACAGAGGAGGGTACGTGAGCGGAATGTTGGCTACACGTTTCCCCGTAAACGCATGGAAGGATAGATGGAGACACAGCAAGTTCCTGTGACGCTTTCTGGGTTACAAAAATAAGGACCGAGAGAGAGAGAGAGAGAGAGAGAGACTGATAGAGAGATTGACAGGGGGTAGAGAGAGAGAGAGACTGATAGAGAGATAGAGAGAGGGGTAGAGAGAGAGAAAAGATTGAGTTCTTTCTTCCTTCTCTTGTTGTCGGCTGTCTCTCTGCACGTGAGAGTTGAATCTGCAATTTCATCTTCTCTTTTTGGTAAATTTGCCACACTTCTTCTTAGTGCAAAGCTGTTTTAAGCCATATAAAGAAGCTTGTGGATTTTTTTTGCCAAATATGGAGAACTTCTTTTTTGGCAAAAGCAAGTTAGGACACTCTTTATTTGAAAATTGTTTTATGATGTTTCGGTATTTAAATGACTAAAAACTAATTATTGTCTTTTAATGACTCAAAAGAGGTCGAAATGGATATAACAAGTTTGAATTGAGAGAAAGCGATTTCCCTTCTTAATAAGAACGTAATCGCTTTCTTTAAATCACCAAAAAACGAAAACTTTCATGGAAATGGTTTCATTTTATTTGTGAAATTTTCAATAAAACAAAAGCACCAAACATTTTGCCAAGAAATTTGTTATTGTGAGGGGAAGGTTTTGGTGAGGGAGTATTAAGCAATCAACTAATTTTGAAAGAAGCAATCACTATAAATTCCCACAATTCATTTCTTAGTGTTAATCCCCTTCCTTTATTTGCAAATTTATGTACTTGTAATATTAGCCTAGAGTTGATTAACAACCTGTTTAAGTGTTGTACTCAATTAGTTGCACTTTTAAAGGCTCGAAGTTCTAGATTTGGTTTATCTTTATCCCACTCACAACCCCTTTATTTTCTACCTTTCTTTTGTTAAATATTTGCCGATAAATTTGTATCATGAGGGGAAGGTTTTCATGAGGGAGTATTAGGCAGTGGACTAATTTTGAAAAAAGAAATCACTATTATTTCCCACAATTCATTTATTAGTGTTAATCCCCTTGCTTTATTTGCAAATTCATGTACTTGTAATATTAACCTAGAGTTGATTAGCAGTCTATTGAAGTACTCTACTCAATTAGTTGCACTTTTAAAGGCTTGAAATTCCAGATTTGGTTTATCCTTGTTGCAGTCGCAAGCCCTTTATTTTCTACCTCTTTTGTTAAATATTTGCCAATAAATTTGTTATTATAAGGGGAAGGGTTTGGTGAGGTAGTATTAGGCAATGGACTAATTTTGAAAGAAGCAATCGCTATAATTTCCCACAATTTGTTTATTAGTATTAATCCCCTTGCTTATGTACTTACAATATTAACCTAGAGTCAATTAACAACATGTCTTAGTACTCTACTCAATTAGTTGTACCTTTAAAGGCTCGAAATTCCAATTTTGGTTTATCTTTGTCCCACTCACAATCCCTTATTTTCTACCTTTCTTTCGTTAAATATTTTCCAGTAAATTTGTTATTATAAGGGGAAGGTTTTGGTGAGGTAGTATTAGGCAATGGACTAACTTTGAAAGAAGCAATCACTATAATTTCCCACAATTTGTTTATTAGTATGATACCCTTCCTTTATTTGCAAATTCATATACTTGTAATATTAACATAGAGTTGATTAACAGCCTATCTAAGTACTCTACTCAATTAGTTGCAATTTTAAAAGCACGAAATTCCAGTTTTAGTTTATCTTTGTCCCACTCACAACCCCTTTATTTCCTACCCTTTTTTTGCTCAATATTTGCCAATAAATTCTTTATTATGAGGGGAAGGTTTTGGTGAGGGAATATTAGGCATTGGACTAATTTTGAGAGAAGCAATCACTATAATTTCCCACAATTCATTTATTAGTGTTAATCCCCTTGCTTTATTTGCAAATTCATGTACTTGCAATATTAACCTAGAGTCTATTAACAGCCTATTTAAGTATTCTACTCAATTATTTGCACTTTTAAAGGTCAAATTTTAGTTTTGGTTTATCTTTGTCCCACTCACAATCCCTTTATTTTCTACCTCTCTTTTGTTAAATATTTGCTCATAAATTTGTTATTATAAGGGGAAGGTTTTGGTGAGGTAGTATTAGGCAATGGACTAATTTTGAAAGAAGCAATCACTATGACTTTCCACAATTTGTTTATCAGTATTAATCCCCTTGCTTTATTTGCAAATTCATGTACTTGCAATATTAACCTAGAGTCGATTAACAATATGTTTAAGTACTCTACTCAATTAGTTGTGCTTTTAAAGGCTCGAAATTCCAGTTTTGGTTTATCTTTGTCCCACTCACAATCCCTTATTTTCTACCTTTCTTTCATTAGATATTTGCCAATAAATTTGTTATTATAAGGGGAAGGTTTTGGTGAGTTAGTATTAGGCAAAGGACTAACTTTGAAAGAAGCAATCACTATAATTTCTCACAATTTGTTTATTCATATTAATCCCCTTCCTTTATTTGCAAATTCATGTACTTGTAATATTAACCTAGAGTCGATTAACAGCCTGTCTAAGTACTCTACTCAATTAGTTGCAATTTTAAAGGCTCAAAATTCCAGTTTTAGTTTATCTTTGTCCCACTCACAACCCCTTTATTTCCTACCATTTTTTTGCTCAATATTTGCCAATAAATTTTTTTATTATAGGGGAAGGTTTTGGTGAGGAAATATTAGGCATTGGACTAATTTTGAAAGAAGCAATCACTATAATTTCCCACGATTCATTTATTAGTGTTAATTCCCTTGCTTTATTTGCATATTCATGTACTTGCAATACTAACCTAGAGTCAATTAACAGCCTGTTTAAGTATTCTACTCAATTATTTGCACTTTTAAAGGTCAAAATTTAGTTTTGGTTTATCTTTGTCCCACTCACAATCCCTTTATTTTCTACCTCTCTTTTGCTAAATATTTGCCCATAAATTTGTTATTATAAGGGGAAGGTTTTGGTGAGGTCATATTAGGCAATGGACTAATTTTGAAAGAAGCGATCACTATAACTTTCCACAATTTGTTTATCAATATTAATCCCCTTGCTTTATTTGCAAATTCATGTACTTGCAATATTAACTCAGAGTCAATTAACAACATATATAAGTACTCTACTCAAGTTGCACTTTAAAGGCTCGTAATTCTAGTTTTGGTTTATCTTTGTCCCGCTCATAGCCCCTTTATTTTCTACCCTTTTTTTGCTCAATATTGCATGTATAATCCTATTGAAAAGGGTGCGAGATTTTGTAATATTATTGCCAGCTATCTTAAAACTTAACATGTTAAATTAAGGTATGATTAATATTTAAATATTAAAACGAAGCTCATGCTTAATCTTAAGTGTAAAAATTGAGTGTTTCCTTCTAGTAATACAGTTTTTTTTTTTTTCTTTACTAAACTTTGAATTAAAATGTTTCAACTAAAATCATTTAAATCTCTTTGGCAAATTAAAGGTATGCATCCGACAAGTTTTGAAAAAAAAAAATAAAAAGAGACATTGACCTTTTCCAACCCCGATTATTGCCTAAATCAGGTGATTAGGTGAAGTTAATTAGAATTGTGGCTACATTTAGGTGAGGGAGGTAGGTTAACATGTGCTCTTAATTTCCAAATTGAGGGTCTAAGTCGCTTGTTCAAAAAGGAATTTCCATTCTTTTGCTGTTGCCCACGCAATTGAGGATCTAACCAGGCTAAGCTTTGAAGGACTCATCCAACTAATTTTCTGCAACTTAACTTGACAGTGACAATTTCTGAATATCTAAATGATCATCGGAAGAAAGTTTGTTGATGATGATGACAAGTCCAAAGCGTGATTTATCAAGTGAATTTGTGTGTGAATACACTATCCAAACTATATGCAAAACCAAATTTCCGAAATTAGTGGTCCACCCTTTAAATAAGTACCCTAACTTGTAACATGTAGAAGACGTAAAGAACATAATCAAATATAATTCTAAAGAAAACTTAATATCTCTAAATAAATGCATAACAAAAGTTCTACTTTTTAATACCACACATATCACCACTGATAGTCATAAATCTATCGTCCGCTAGAAACAACTCACATTCATTTTCTATGTGGCATACAAATAATGCATATAAATAATTTAATTTATATATAAACTAGGCAAATTGTAAAAATATGAAAGAGTTACAATATACACATGTCGATATTGCATAAAATGTTTAAAGCAATTAATAAGTATGAGATATCTATGACTGATGGCACCAGTAATATTATCCTTTGTTGCATTTTTATCAATATTCTTTACTATATTTTCGCTATATATTTTACCTTTTGTAGCTTTAATATTGCAAAATATTCTCTACAAATAGAGAAAAAAAATATTCATTTCATTACAGGCGCCACAAGATAAGGTGATAAAATAATTTCGATAAAAAAAAGGTGATAAAATAATGAAAAGAAATGGAGGGACCGAGGATAATATAATAGTTATAAATACAACTAAAAAAATACACAAAGTACTGATTCAACATATTATTTAGAGTAGTTTAAATCTATCAATTAGCAAACCAACATGTGTATAAATATTAGATTCTGCATAATGTAAACATAAAATTATTTTGGTAGAGCCATTCTAGAGATATCTTTCTTCCATATCTCAAACATATTTCATATATTACATTTTCTTTTATATGAATTTTAAGATTGAATTCCAAACACATTTTTTAAATGATGAGGAGTTACAAAATCGATATTGAAATAGTGAAGAGAGCGAAATATTGCCAAATAAGATAAAATTGCTAAAAGGACTTGCGAACCTCTAAATTGCTCCATTTGCAATAGCTTTCATAATATATATATATATATATATATATGCACTATTTACCGACCTAACACAAAAGTTAGGCTTAACATGTCAATAATTTTTATGTATCTATCCTATTTTTTTGACAACTGTGAGTAAGTTATTCATTTTTTTTTGTAATACTCTTATTATCATCATTGCTAAAAATTTTATGTTCCATTTAAGAAACTTTTTTTGTCAAAGAAGTCACTGTGTTGGATTTTACATAATATTTATATTGTCATTATTAAATCATTAGTTTTAAGAAATTGTCTAAATAGTTAAAAACGAGTCTATAGTTAACGAGGGAAATTTTATCTAGCTAGCACTGTGCATGGAGGTGGGTATGAGGAGAAGGGTTAAGGGTATGGGGGCTTGGAAATATTGTCCGGCCGTATTATCATTCCTACTCCAATGAGGTTGTGAAGACATCAAAAATTAAAAATATAAATTCTCTTAATGAACTGCTCAATCAGCATATACAATTTGTAAATTATAAATATGCAATAGGGAGAAACATAGATGTTGCCCTTCCTAAGTCGAGATTCTCCAATTGAATATTTAGTTTTACGCTTGTTACGATAAATTTTAGATGTTTTCGTAGGTCTAATCATTATTTGTGCCTAATTTCTGTGCTTTATTTTGAGTATCTTTTTTCTGAGAAAACACACGAACGAACCCGGTAATAGAAGAATGCAAAGCAATTGGGGAGGGAGAAAATCGTGCTCTGCTAATGTCCTCAAAGTTTCGTGTTTGAATAATTTGACCACTTTCTTTTCAAGTCTTTTGGTGACGTAGCATAAAATATTAGATTAAGAAATTTCGAATTTTTTACTCTTTCTTTTTGCCTTAATAAAGTATTGTAAATATAAATTCATTATGGTAGAGCCATTCTAGATGCTTCTCTTCAATATCTCGAATTGTTTCTTCTTTTGTATGACTTTCTGCATGAAAGTAGACCCACTTTTTAAATGATGAGGAGTTATAAAAATGATATTGAAATAATGAAGAGAGCGAAAGGATCAAATAAAATAAATAGATTATTGGGGGGATATATAAAAGTGGTCATTTTGCCAACTAAGAAAAAATGGCTAAAAAAAAATATTGCAAGACGTTGCATTTTTTTTTTTCCGCCTTGCAATATTTTTTTTAGCCATTTTGTCTTTTAAGTTGAAATTTTTACTGAGGTAGGAAACTTAGGAGTTAAGTTTGTCTCATTCATGCACCCAAATCCTATGGCATAAAAGTTCTTAAGCAACTTTGAAAGCATGATAGTCAAGAAATAAATTGATATAAAAGAGGGAAATTGTAGTTGGTGTTCTCGAATTCGAACCATTATTTTTATTCTAAAATGTTTAGTATAATCTGACCACCAAACAAAAATCCAACAACCCTCCTGGAGGGAAGCTTCCTAACATAGAAGTTAGATTTAATGTGTAAATAATAAGGAAAATGATATAAATAATCCTTGAATTATGACTCGATGAGCAATGTGGTCCCTAAACTTATAATTTATTCAATATGATTCCTGAACTTTAACTCAATTTGCGATGTCGTCTCTAAACTTTTAATTTGTTCAATGTGATTATAAATTTTTTATATGCGTTTTATATAAAAATGTTCAATTAATTGAATCATAAAATTGATTATTTTCATATAGTCTAGGGACTTGTTTGAACATTTACAAAAATATATGAGGACTACATTGAACAAATTAAAAAGAATTAGGGATTACAGGATAAATTTCTATGTTCGATTGATTGAAGGAATCTCTTTTAACAAAGTAGTCATTGTGTTCGATTATACATAATATTTATATTGATAGTATTAAATTATTCATTTTAAGAATGCATATTCAGCTAAATGTCTACATTCGATTAAAGATGATCTCCATCAATATGCCCATCGGGTATATAGTTCGGGAAGGAAATTTTGTCCAACTAGCCTGATGCGTGGGGGGCTGGGACGAGGAGCGGGGTTATGGTTTTATGGGTCGGCAACACTGCCTTGCCCTATTAGCATTTCTACTCAATCGAGGTCGTAAAGACGTCCGTCCAAATCTGAGATATAAATTTCATAACCAACGCGGTCATCAACACATAGAATTAAAAATAATAAATATGTGTAAGGAGAAAGACAGATTTTTTTTTTTTTTTTTTGGTGACCGAGGATCCATCGAGCCCCCTTTCACTTACACTAATTGGGGTCCCATGGCTCGTATAGTGTCCGTGTGGCGCCTCGAGGCCGGATGTCAATACCTCGAGAGAGACTAGCATAGGACCCCACCACCATGACCCCTACTTATAATGCTAATAATTACGGATTTCAAATCCTCAACCTTGGCAGTGAAGGAGAAACTCTCAACCAATGCAGCTACCCACCGGTGGGTGAAGAAAGACAGATGTTTCCATTCAAATATGTCAATAACTGTTGACTGCAATATACTCTAAAAAATCATTGCATGATTGACAGCATTTCACTTCCTTTCATGGATTGTCCATGATTGGTAAAAGAGATAGCACCTGAAAATGACAACTTTAAGATGAGCACTTGACATCCTTTTTTTTTTTTTATTACTTTTTAGGGAATGCGTTCTAGTAAGCTTTTATTTGATAGGCTTTACTAATATAATAATCCTTGAAATATTGTGAAAAGTGTTATGAAATACATGAATGGATAGAATACATGAATGAATATTCATTATATTCATCTTATCCAATGTACTTATTATGGTACATTTGTATCAAATGTTCTAAATACATCTCCCTATACAATGAACGTTCGTCTCCCTTATGTACATGTATCATTCAATACATTGATATTAATGATAAGTACATTCTTGTTCTCCTATAAATAAGAGTTTAGTTTTGATGTACAATAGACAAATCAAGAAAACGGAAAATGAAATACTAGAAATAAAGCTCTCTCATCTTGCTACTATCTCTAGTGTTCACTTGCTTTTTCTTCTTTAATCTCTTCTCTATTATATATTCGCCATGCGATATTTTACAACATATTATGCAAGGATCTAAATTGAGTAAGTTTGCAAGCACGAAGATCTACCAACTGAGTAAGTAATTTTTTGCAAGGTGGGTATTCTTATTATTGATCAACTTATACTTCATCTTCTTCTATCAATTCTTCATTTTTATTTTTCTTGGCCCAAAGCCAAAATTTTAAATCTAAAAGTATCCTTTTTGCTCCCTAAAGTAGCGGTGGATATTTGGAAATCCTTTAATTAATTTAAGGATTTATTTTTGCAAGGATTATGGCAAATATTGAAAAGCCCAAATTCCACATCCTGGAAGTGAGTGGAAAGAATTATCTATCCTGGCGCCTTGACATGGAAATGCACCTGCAAGGGTAAGGTCTCGCTAATACAATTATAGAAGGATGGAACATCAAATGAAAAGGATAAAGCAAATGCATTGATTTTTATTCGTCATCATTTGCATGAGAGCTGCAGACTCAATATTTATCCATTCGAGACCCGCATATGTTGTGGAGGAGGTTGAAGGATAGGTATGATCATACAAAAACCGTTATCCTCCCTCAAGCACAATATGATTGGCAAAATCTTAGCAAGATTTTAAATCAGTGTATTTGATTATAATTCTGCTTTATTTGATATTATTTCTCGACTTGAGTTATGCGGTATCAAACTCACCGATGCAGAATTGCTTGAGAAAACTTTATCCACTTTTCATGCTTCGAATATTGTATTGCAACAGCAATACCGGCAACGTCAGTTTGCCACATATTCTAAATTAATTTCTGTGCTTCTTACTGCCGAGCAAACTAATGAATTGCTGCTCAAAAATCATGATCCTAGACCTGCTGGCTCAAAAGCATTGCCTTAAGCACATGCTAACTTTAAGAAAAATACTGGCCATTTTAAGGGCTATAAGCGCAGGCAAGAATATAATCCTGGAAGGGATGGCAAGAAATTTAACCACCCTAGGAAATCAAACTTTGGCCTGAATCATGGCAAATAAAAGAAGCAAAAGAAGGTGATTAATGAAAGTATTTGTCATTGCTGTGGCATGACTGGGCACTGGTCACGTACCTGTCGTACGCCAAAAAACATTTTGTTGACCTATACAGGCATCTTTAAAGCATACGGGCAAGCGTGGTGAATCTCATGCCATTGAAATCAATCCTACCGCCATAACCACTTTGTTGAGGCCAACAATATCTCCGTTGGTGGTACTCCTCTTGCTCCCGAAGTAGCAAATGCATCATTGGATGTCTCTGATTTCTTTGAGGACCTCTGATTACTTTGATGAATCAGATTGGTGGATGATAATTTGAACTTTGAATTTTATGTTATTTTGCTTTAAATGTATTACTTTTTTATTGTTCTTTATGAAATACTTATGAACCTTATATAATATTTATCTTTGAAATTTTATTCGACTATATAACTAATATATAACTTTTATGATACTTGACACCTGAAGTTGTCAATATAAATGCAAATGGAAAATACCAAGAAAAAGGAAGATGTTTGTTTGCTTGATAGTGCAACAACACATACTATATTTTGTAGTAGACACTTTTTCTCGAGTATGACATTGCGTAAGGCACAAATCCATACAATATCAGGTCCTGTTTCGATTATTGATGGTTTTAGGAATGTTGCAATTATTTTGCTAAATGGCATAATCCTGCATATTGAGAATGCGTTTTTAAGCATTCGATCAAAAAGGAATCTGCTCAGTTTCAAAGATGTACGCCGTAATGGATACCATATTGAGACTATTTATGAGCAAGATAAGGAATACATTGGCATTTCCTCTTATAAGATGGGCTTGAAGACCATCCATGAAAAGCTAGAAGCTTCTTCTATGGGTTTGTATTGTGTCATGATTAAAGCTATTGAAACCTACGCTACCACATCCTGGAGATTGGTAAGCCCTGATCAGTTTAGAGTGTGGCATGATCGCCTTGGTTTCCTGGCATTTCAATGATGCGTAGGATAATTCAAAATACAAAAGGGCACCCTTTAAAGGATATAAAGGTATTGTTGTTCAAAGATTATAATTGTGAGGCTTGCTTACAAGGAAAGCTCATTATTAAACATTCTATAACAAAGGTTAATTTTGAATCTCCTTTATTCTTGCAAAGAATTCAGGGTGATATTTGTGGACCAATACAATCACTAAGTGGACCATTTAGATATTTTATGGTATTAGTGGATGCATCCCGAAGATGGTCTCATGTTTGCTTATTATCTACGCGCAATGTCACCTTTGCACGTTTACTTGTGCTGATTATAAATCTTTGGGCACAATTCCCTGATTATCCAATTAAAAGTATACGGATGAATAATGCTAGTGAATTTACATCAAAAAGTTTTGATATGTATTTTATCTTACTTGGAATCGAGGTCGAGCACCTGGTTGCATATGTTCATACCATAATGGATTGGCACAATCCTTGATTAAACCTATCTAAATCATTGCCCACACTCTACTATTGAAGGCGAATTTCAATGATACGGCATGAGTTTTGCATGTGGCAGCCTTAATAAGATTGCATCTCACTGCTAGTCTATTACAATCTCCCATTCAAATAATTATTGGTTATGAACCTAATATTTCACATTTATACACATTTGATTGTGCAATACATGTGCCTGTAATATCGTCAAAAAGGATGAAAATGGGCCCCCAACACCATTTAGACATTTATGTTAGGTTTAATTCACCGTTCATTATTAGGTTCTTTGAACTAATTACTGGTAATTTTTTTATTGCCAGATTTGCAGATTGTCATTTTGATGAAACTATGTTTTCATTGATTGAGATACCTACAACTTCTATAACTGCAAAGCATAAACTAGTTAAGGCTTTCTCTCGGAATGAGAAAAATTCATCCTAATTAGATCCAAGAACTCCTGAGTGCGAAAATGAGATGCAGCGCATAATCCATTTACATGCTATGACCAATAGACTTTTTGATGCATTTAATAATGTTACTAAGATAACGAAGTCTCGTATTCCAGTTGCAAATGCTCCAACTAGGATAGCTGTTCTCGAATAATAGGCTAAAATGAATCAAAATCCTCCACACTTGAAACGTGGTAGATCGATAAGATCAAAAGATACTATTCCTCGAAAACGAAGGTGAAAGAATCAAGAATCCGCTCCATAAAAGCCTGTCGTTGTGCTTACTCCTAAAGAGTTTATTGCCCCTTAAGAGGCACAAACCCATGAAAGGAGCACTAGCCCCGGGAATACTGAAAATTCCATTACATATTGCAATGAAATTTGGGATCGAAATAAAATCATCATTGATGATGTTTTTCCATTCTTAGTTGCTCATCAAATTATGGATGATGATTGTGAACCACAATCTATTATTGAATGTCGTCAAAGGCAAGATTGGCATAAGTGGGAGGAAGCAATTAAAGCTGAATTAGCTTCCCTAACTAAACGAGAGGTTTTTGGACCCGTAACTCGTATCCCCGATAATGTAAAGCCCATTGGATATAAATGGGTATTTATCCGAAAATGAAATGAGAAAAATGAGGTTGTCAGATATAAAGCCCGACTCGTTGCCCAAGGGTTCTCCTAGAGACTTGGGATTGATTATAATGAGATATATTCACCTATGATGGATATGATTACATTTCGTTTTCTCATTAGCCTAGCAATCTTTGAAAGATTGGAAATGCGTCTGATGGACGTTGTGACGGCATATCTATATGGCTCATTAGACTTTGATATTTTTATGAAAATTCATGAGGGATTCAAAATGCCTGAAGCATGCACTCCCCGCAATTTATTCTCAATAACATTGCAAAGATCCTTGTACGGGTTAAAGCAATCCGATCGCATGTGGTATCAATGCCTAAGTGAGTACCTAATTAAGGAAAGGTATAAAAATGATCCTATCTGCCCATGCGTGTTTATTAAGAAATCAGAAACTGGATTTGCTATTATAGCAGTTTATGTCGACGATATAAATTTAATTGGAACTCTAGAAAGAGTTAGCTGAAATTGCTGAATATTTGAAAAGGGAGTTTGAAGTTAAAGATTTGGGTAAAACCAAACTTTGTCTTGGTCTAGAGCTTGAGCATAAAGCAAATGGAATAATCGTCCATCAATTAGCATATGTTGAAAGATTGCTTAAACATTTCAACATGGACAAAGCTGACCCATTGAGCACCCCTATGGTTGTAAGGTCTTTGGATCCCCAAAAGGACCCATTTCGTCCTAGAGAATCTGATGAAGAGATACTTGGTCATGAAGTACCATATCTCAATGCAATTGGGGCTTTGATGTACTTGGCACAATGTACGAGACCGACATACTTTTGCGGTAAATTTATTGGCACGTTTTAGTTCTGAGCCAACTCGGAGACATTGGAATGGAGTTAAACATATTTTCCATTATCTCAGAGGAACCATAGATTTGGGATTATATTATTCCAATGATTCCACTAACTCTGATTTAGTTGGATATGCTGATGCTGGATATAGATCCGATCCACATAAGGCTCGCTCTCAAACCGGGTATTTATTTTGTTATAACGGCACCACTATTTCTTAGCGTTCTATGAAGCAATCGCTAGTAGCTACATCTTCTAACCACTTTGAGATTATTACTTTATATGAAGCTGGAAGAGAGTGTGTTTGGTTAAGATCTGTTGTAACACATTCATAATTCTTGTTGCTTAATACCGGTTATAAATTCTCCCACTATAATTTATGAAGATAATGCTGCTTGTGTTGCATGAGTCAAGGGAGGATATATCAAAGGTGATAGGACCAAGCATATCTCGCCGAAATTTTTCTATACTCATAAACTACAAGAAAGTCGACAAATTGATGTTAAACATATTCGATCCATAAATAATCTTGCAGATCTTTTTACCAAATCATTGCCAACATCAACTTTTGAGAAATTAATATATGGCATTGGTATGAGGCGAGTTCACAAGATGCAAGATTGATTAGCCCCAGAAGTGGCTATATGGCTCAATTGAGGGGGAGATATTATGAACTATACATTGCAGCATTGATATGAGGTGAGTTCACAAGATGCAATTATGATTAGCCCCATGAGTGGTTATATATGCATTGCACTTTTTTTTTTTTTCTTTATGACCGATTTTTTCCCATAGGGTTTTTTCGGCTTAAAGTTTTTAACGAGGCAATTAATGCATCCATAAAAGGGAGAGATCATAACATGTGTGCTCTGCACTCTTTTTCCCTTTTGTCCGGTTTTTATCCCACTAGGTTTTTCCAGCTTAAGGTTTTTAATGAGGCAGTATCATTCAATGCACATTTGTAATGAATATGATGAATATTCAAGGGGGAGTGTTATGAAATACATGAATGGATAGAATACATGAATGAATATTCATTATATTCATCTTATCCAATGTACTTATTATGGTACATTTGTATCAAATGTTCTAAGTACATCTCCCTATACAACGAATGTTCGTCTCCCTTATCCTGTACATGTATCATTCGATACATTGATATTAATGACAAGTACATTCTTGTTCTCCTATAAATAGGAGTTTAGTTTTGATGTATAATAGACAAATCACACAGAAACACGACAGTGAAATACTAGAAATAAAGCTCTCTCATCTTGCTACTATCTCTAGTGTTCACTTGCTTTCTCTTCTTTAATCTCTTCTCTATTATATATTCGCCACGCGATATTTTACAACAAAAAGAACAATTTATTGTGAACTATAAATTCTTGAAAAAAATGGGTCCCAAAATAATGTATAATTATTTATGATTTGATTTTTTGTGATTGAAAATAAACTGTTATTTTTACATTACATTAAATATTGTCACGTAATCATTTCTTTTTATTTGATTATTTGATTGTTCATGATACATCACCTTCCTTTAAATATATAAACATCACATTTTGATTTCAAGTTGTAATCTAGACGTTATTCATAATTTAGAGAATTATTTGTTATTTTTTTTATTTTGTTTTAAGTATCTTCTTTCGACGGATCAAACGAACCAACTCAATAATAAATAAAATGCTAAATACCCGACTAATCTAATAATACATGATAAACCTTATAGATGGACACATATCGAGTAATTATTAGAGACCAATTGCGTTAATTCCTTCCATTTTTTTCATATCTGAATCACAGTATGCTCTTCGAATTAACAAAAGTTCATCTGGAATCACTTTATTATGACTTAATTCCAAAATCAGAACATGATTTTTCAATGAGTACAGCCAAAGCATCATGTGCAAACAGGACAGCAATTTTCAAATCTCGAGTACTTGGTCAGGTCCTTTTCGGGTACCAATTGTACCACAATTTAATAGAAATGTGCGACACATGACCATTTGAGAACCAATTATAGATGACATTGGTAACTATATAATTGGTGGACCAATGCTGATAATTTCAGTTAGTTCAGCTCACCCACCAGTTTTCTCCTGCGGGTCAATTACTGCACTTAGATGGGAAATTTTGTCCTCCTATGTTACAACTACATCGCTCCATACGATTCCTTCACTCGCTACAAATCAATAATGGCAAAATTATAAAGATTGTGCGACACAATCACGTCGGTAATTTATAATCAGAATCGGCCGAAACAACTGAATTGATAAATCGTTGAAAGATTTGATATTGAATTAACAAAATTAAAAAAAAAAATCATGACTTAATCGGTTGTTGTACAATAAGTTTAATATTTTTTAGACAATTTTCCCATTAATAAATTCTATCCATACATCCTTATTTTCTATACAAGCACACATTACATCATACATATATATATAATTTATACATACCGCAAAAAAAGGTTATGTTACAATAACATAAACACACAAGTATTAAGAATTTTTACTTACTATGGGTAATTACCACCTTAAGTTAATTCTTTGCATAGTTCAACCAAAAAAAAAAAAACTAAAGAAGTTTTGTAATTCCACGAAATCTGATACTAAAGAGATTCAATAAAACAATATCGAACTTGAAACTCCATGGTTTTTAACGCAAGATTGCCTTGCCCTCAGTTCAATTACTAGGCTTGTCTAAATAGACTTTTGCTTCTGTCTTTTGCTTCATTTAAATTTCGTGATGAACGAATTTGGACCTTTTTCTTTAACCCGGAAACATTCGAACCATTCACAGCATGCAAATATTGCCTTGTTGAGTCACATGCTACAATTTTTCAGTAATTTCTTAAATAGGGTTTGGAAGATAAGTAACAAATAACAAATTTCAACCCTTCATCAAAATACACAAGAATAGCTTATCAATTTGCAAGACTATATTACTTACACATCTGTCCTCCAATAATCTTTTTTTTTTTTTTTGAAGAATGAATGGCTGTGATTTGTGGAGAGAGACTCGTGGTCTAAAATATGTTCTCAAATAAATTTGACTAGAGTCTATTGGATGAACTAACATAGGAATCAAAGCTCGACATGTATCTTGTCCCCATCACCATCTACCCTTTTCTCGTTGAGCTCCACTAACGTTGATGCCGACGTTTAAACTAACTTTGAACTTTTCGAAGTCAAATCAAACGCCTCTAACTTTCTTGTTGGTGAGATGGTAAGAACTTTACAGTATTGAACCAAAAATAAAAATAAAATGAAATTACAGAATTGCCTATGCCTAGTTATGATACGACCGTTGCGGTGGCACAAGACCAAGTCAAAATTTACCATTGCGGAAAAAAAGTTGAATTGACTGGACCCCTCCTGATCCGGTTGCAATGTATCTAAGCAGAAGAGAAGTAGCTTTTGATTTCGATTGCCGTGACTTTATGCTTGCTTTTAGTTGATGATTGCAACCATTAGGTTAAATAAATCCTCCACCAAACTAAAGCATGCCTTCAGTAACCAGCGTAAGATTACCGCTTCCAGTTTCTCTTCGGTTTACTGTTTTTACCACCCGATTAGCCCAGAGTCTTCTGGAAAATATGAAGATCTAGGATAGGCAGCCAACATCCTGGAGAGAGCGATGTGCTGCCTATTCCCTTGCCGTCCTAATGGACGAGATAGGTCCTCGACTCCGGTTAGGGCTGATTCATTTAAGAATGGATTGGTTCTCGATCAAGAACCTGAAATATACCTAGTTAATACAAGTTCTAACCTTTTGGAACCGAGACCCTTTGGAATTGGCCTTGAAATCGAACAGGTGGATTTTGGGGTGGACTCAGGAACCGAATCAGAAATTTTTATTTCATATTTAAAATATATTAAACTTATTTTCAGCATAATTAGCACATTAGTTTCCCCTAACCAAATGTTTGAAGCAATTTGAGGCTTTTAAAAAATTGGCTTGGGTAAAACATTCCCGAGTAAAACCAGTGGGTCAAAGGGTTAACTTGGGACTAGACCGGTGGCTTGTAGGCTTTTAGCAATAAGCCTACTTGCTTCACATAAGAACATAAGAACTAGCCAATTCGGTTTGGTTTTAGTCGGTTTCCAGATTGAATTGAGCTTCAATGTTCACCATAGTTCAACATAGAGCGGATGCTTACGAGATCACAAATTTGTTCTAAGAATGCTATCTAAGAGAAAAAAATGAGTATGCTATTCTATGAGCTTGTGAGATTTTTAATCATAGAAAACATATTTGTCTTTGTGATTCTCAAGTTGAACTGGAATTGATGCTTGCCCATGGTCTCGATGTACATAGATACTTACAATCTCACAACGAGTCCATTCTAACAATGTATTTATGAGAAAAGAAAGAGTGGTATTATGTAACCTTGTGAGATATGTAGACGTGTGTCATTGAGATACCGCACATGTTTAGTTGCTCATATCATTTTATGCAAATAATCTCACCTCAGGTCTAGGCATAGGGCTACTTTATTTGTTTGCCATATCTTCACTAGGTGTTTATGGAATTATTACAGCAGGCCGTTCGGTCACCTATGATACTAGGACCAATAGGTCAAAAATGGGTTTGTGCCGGTTGCTTGTATTAGTCGGTTTAGGGGGTTAGTAAGGTACTTCATAGGCTCAAAAATTACCGAAAAATATGAGTTTTCTTGTAAAAAAATAAATAAAGAAATCATGGTAATATGAATGATAAGTAAAAGGGAAAGCATCAATTTTGGGCCTAAGGTTGATAAAACATAGAAAAGTGAATGCAAATTTGGTCAACAAGGCAAGCCCAAGTGCGAATCAAGAAAATGTTGCGCTGCACTAGCCCGCCCATAAAACATAATCGGGCTACATTGGGCCCATGAGATAGTCCCTGCGCGGGTGCAATAATTTATCCCATCATCAAAGCAAGTTTCATCTCATATATAAACGAAATCAATCGTCCTATTCACCTAAAAAAAAAAAAAATCAATCGTCCTAACTAAACCCTAATTCATAGAAACAATTTCCGATCGATAATATGGCATTCAATTGCACTGTCCAGATTTAATTTCAAAGAAAACCACCAACATCACACATAAGGTTATAATCAAGCTAAGCTGAGTCGATACACTATCTAGAGATAGACATCACATATCTATGTCGAACGTAGTGGTCCCCCATACTCACTCGTCTAAAAATTTGAAAGTAGTTCATCATTTTTAACTTTTGTTACATTATTTTGGCCTAAAATGAAGCTTTGCCCCCGTTAAATGTGTAAGAAAGTTTCATTTGAATTTGCCTCCACAAATTAATAAAGTTTCATATAAGGTATCCTAATAGAGCATTGCAATGATGCATATCTGTGACGAGGGTGGTTGGGATGAGATCGACGAGTGAAATTTAGGACTTGATTGCATAAAATACTTGGATTTTCGGAGTCATGAGCAAAATGAAAATAATTTTTCCATCGTGCTGCCCTCTCGGGATTGAAGTTGTAGCTCCGGCGCTGCTCACAAGAGAGGGAGCGGAGATCTGATGGGGAAGCGAGTCATCCCGATCGGCGGTGATTTCGACTTCCTCTTGGAGTAGTTCTTGGATTTCTCTACATCTCTTGCATGGCCTTTGCTTCTTGAGCTGCTCTGTGATTCATCCTTTCCTTCACAGTGGATTTTCTTGGAGTAACGAAACCAACCCAAGAAGCTTGAGAAGATTCTCATGATGATCGGCAGCAGTGGCGGCGGCAGCAAGGAGGTGACGGTGGCGGCGATGGACTTATAGTCGTCGAGTCTTGGAGCTGAAGAGCTGACAAGAACAAGTGGGAATGCTGGCGAGTCTATTCCTCTGCTGTGAAGCGAATTACATGCTCTTCCCTTGTGTTTATATAGAGAGATGTTGCATGGGTTCCCCACGAAGTATCTAATCAATTTAAAGGAGGGGAAAAAAGAAACTAATGGTATGATACTCCAACTTTTCTGACGCGGGCGGGCGTAGGATCTCCAAGAATATTCAAAGTCAACTTCCTCCTGAAAAGATCTAATATTATATTATAGTATAGAATACGACATGAAATGATTAGTGAAACGGCCGCTTTCGAACCGGAGAGAACGATAAGCATGATGAACCCTGAAGTCAGGCGGGCTCCTGGCTAGCTAGAACCTCCAACAGTTAATGCGGCTACTTAATTGATCCGGGCGGCAAGGCGACATCGCACGCCATGAAAAGGACGAGTTCGACGTTCAACGGGGGTCGAGAGGTCGATCAGAGTCGACGTCCAACGAGGCTTGGATCGCACGGATTCGGAAGGATCGACGTGTGCTCGGAGGCTGCGGCACTACGATGTTGCTGCTGCCTCTCCATTGGCTTGGTGATGTGCAACGCACCGGCCACCATCATTTCCAGGAAATGGGAAACACCTTTTAATACCGTTTCTTGGATACGTAAATTATTTGGCACGTCTTTGACAATTTGTCAATATAGTCTTTTCGGCTCATTTTGATAAGAAATTAATGATGTGAACATCGGCTATTCTACATGACATGAATGATACTAACATGAATAATTTTCATAAATTTTTTTATAATTTTTTTATAATTTTTAATTTTTTTTTTTATTGTGAGCCACCAACCCTCTTCAAGATTCGGTGAGAGCGCCATGCCCCTCATTGGCCACAAAGATGGCTCACGGCTCCTCTGCCAAATCTGGTGAGGGCATGATGCACTTGTCAGATCCATTGCGGCCCTCACCTAGCTAGCCACGGCTGAGGTCGTTGACCGTTAGAAGGAAATAAGAAAGGAAGAAAGAAAAAAGAAAATAAATGAAAGAAAAGAAAAGGAAGAAATGAACAAAATGAAAATTTTTAAAAAAATTATCTGTGTCAATATTGGTTATGCTACATAGGATAATCGGCTTCACTTTGTGGTTTTTAGATTATACTGGCAAATCGTCAAAAGATTTAAGATTAAATTGATCAAAATGAATATTTATGAATGAATTTGAGAAAGAAATACAAACGATTGTAAGTTGTTTCCATTCAATTCCGGCAAACAAAATACTTTTTTTTTTTGGTCGAAATAAACACTTGTATTCATACTAAAGGAAACTTACAACTTGAAGTCAAAGCATCCGCATAAATTAGGTCAAGCATTACAACAGGAGGGTTAAGGATCCAGTTGTGGGCAGAAAATTCTGTGCGTTGGGCCTTCGCGGCCTAGTCGGCTACCAAATTCGCCTCGCATTATTAATATATGATTTTATCCAATTTATTATACAGCAGTACTACGGTGCACGGTACATCTTAATAAGGGATTTGGGCATTTAATGGGATGGCGTCATTTCCACCCCTTAATTCAACGGCCTTTCCCGCTCCAAACGCTACTACAACTACAAGCATAGTTCAGAGTGGAAATGGAGAACACGAATGCGACCTCTGCCATCTAAATGGTAATCGTTCTCCAATACATGTTTAAACATCAAAGCGAAAAAATACAGTCTCGACCGTATGGGTGGCGCCGAGCCAGCTTGCTGCGCGGTATTAACATCACACAGAAGATGTTTTCTTCGCGATCATCGGCCGATCGCATCTCCGGTGTGCGTGGGGAGAAAGTTAGCTCATCGTCCTTCATTCTCCGGGACTCAGAGGCGAGAGAGCTGAGATCCGATGGGGAAGTAAGCCATCGGGATCGGAGGAGATTTCGACTTCCGCTTCGAGGAGTTCTTGGATTTCTCTTCATCCTTCGCATGGCCTTTGCTTCTTGAGCTCCTCTGCGGCTGGCCGTTTCCTTCGCAATTGATCTTCTTGGAGTAGCGAAACCAACCCAAGAAGCTCGACAAGATTCTCATGATCGGCAGCGGCGGCGGCGGCAACCACGACGACGGACTTGTAGTTGTCGAGTCTTGGATTGGCCTGATTTATCTGTGACCCTTGGAAGCTGAAAAGCCGACAAGAACAAGTGGGAATGTTGGCGAGTCTCTTCTTTTGCTGTGAAGCGAAATGCATGCACTTCCCTTGTGTTTATATAGAGAGATGTTGCTTGGGTTGCAGGCGCAGTATCCATCAATTTAAAGGTTTTTTTTTTTTTAAAGTATAGTACTCCAATTTTTCTCTCACATGGGCGGTATAGTATACTCCAAAAATATTCAATGTCAACGTCCTCGAAAAAGATGTAATAGTATAGTATGGTATAGGACAAAATGATTACTGAAACGGGTGCTTTCAAACGGGGAGAACGATAGAGCCTTGCGACAAAGAGATTTCTTCAATATTTAATGTGTGCATGAGCCCTCGAGCTCGGATTTTGGTTGTCTATGGTAGAAATAATTATGGCTCAAACCCTACATTCCGTAGCATATATAGGTAAGTTTTAATTAATGGATGGGAGGCCAATTGAGCCCGTCGAGATTCAGAAGGCAAAGGAATGGGTTAAAGGACCCGCACCGCCCAACTTAAATTCCAACCCATCCGGACTCAGTCCTGGCACATCCTTATATCTCAGGGGCTACCACGGACCTCGACAACACATTAGACCTGAACTTCAAGCGCAGATTTGCTTGATGATTTATCCCCAAGTTTAGGGCATTTCAAATAGACAGAGTTGGTGCAACAACTGTCCTCAAGCATTTATTAAAGGAGCAATTCATAGGATTCTATTCAAAATCACGGATTCCTTTTTAGATTGATTTTTTGTAATCGCGTGGTTGGAAAAATGAGGTGTCTGTAATCATATTAGGTAACATTTTCAAGCCACGAGGTTAAGAAAACCAAGGAGAAGTTTTGTGGAATTGCAAGGGGTTTTAGATAGGGACAACCATGGGATTAGTCATTATCCTTGACTCCCAGATGGCAAATGGCACCGCAATTCTATGGCCAATCTTTGTTTGCCATCTTAAGTTCGACTAGTGCTGTAATGGGCTCGAGCATTTTTGGTCCCTACGCTCTTCCTTCTCATTGCGCTTCCACGTTGTCAAGTAATTAAACGTATATTTTCTTGCTGTTTGTTTCTTGATCACCAAGAGTCAGATTGAGCTCACTTAAAAGAATAATCCGGCCGACACAATAAAGTTAATTAAAAAATTCGAAGGGGATAGTTAAAGGGCTAGTCATAAAACTCCTCGTCGTGATAAAACATTTGGGTCCTAAAATCTTCATTTATCGCATTAGGTTGCTGGAATTTGCAACTTCAATATACTCGAATCATTCCGTTAATTCTGTGATTTTTAAATAGACTAAAAATGCCATGCGACATTTTCTATTATTCTATCAATTCTACGTGTGAACTAACAGAATAGCTAAATTGGATGATCATGATGAATTTCAAGACTTAACTGCATGAAAGGAAAATTTCTGGACTAAAGTAAATTCAAAATAAGGTTTAGGACTTTTGAGGTGAATATCGCTATATACAGTGTAGATCTAGCATATGGGACCATACTTTTCCAGTGAATCACCGAGCGAAAATATCAAACTAAATTGGGCCTATGAAAGTTAATTCTGTATATGAGGAGTTATAATAATATACATTCGGCAATAGATCACAAGATCCCGTGAGATATTTCTAGGGACGACAACGTTCTTAAGTAACATGAACAAAGAAAAGAGCAGAGTGGATTGAAGAAAGCAGTGATTAAAAGTCTCTAGAAATGAGATAAAAGGATGTTTGAATTCATCTTTAGATGAGATGATTTCCTAATTTCTAAATCATTGATAGTGTTAGAATATTTAAATAGTAAATCAGGCTCTCATTTAATATTCATTTATCTTGCATATACATATGTGAGTTCGTGCGGATTTCATGATTCCATAAGCGAACGCAACATAGAAAATAATTTCACAAAGACCAGTATGCAAAATGTTATGTGTGTACTGGTTACCACTTGTTTGTGGGAAAATTACCATTAAATACTAAGTTTACTATAGAAATGCCAATTTAACTCTAAATTTTTCAATTTTGCAAATGTGGTCCTAAACCTTTGTGCAAAACATTGATGTGTAATCCTTCCAATTCAATGCCCCCGGAAATCACTAAGTGACTATCTACAAGTTATTTATGTTAGCATGCCACATTGGATGGTAAGCTATGATTGAACACCACGTCATTAATTTCCTGCGGCAATGTACCAGAACAATTACATTGAAATTTTACGTAAATGTTCAATACTCTACTAGTGGGTTTCGTGTTTTCTTATGTTCCAAACCCATTTCTTGGAGTGTTAAGAAGTAAGCTACGGTGGCACATTCTTCATTTGAAATTGAGTACCGGTGTCTGGCTGAGGCTAACACTGTAGCTAAATTAGTTTGGCTATTCTCCTTGTTACGTAAACCACATTGCCCACTCCTTACACCACCCACTATCTAATGTGATAATGTTTCAACAATCTCTTTTGCCAAGTGAAGGAAATTACCTCCAATTCCATATTGTGATTTATTAGTGGCTCCAATTTGGAATATTCCACTATTGCTATCTCCTTTTTGATAGGAGGAGCTTGCTCAATAGCTAACTTTGATGCTTCCTTCCCAATGATGACCACAACGTGTGCTTCATCTAGTAGGTTGCGCATGTTGTCCACAGCATTTTGTAGCTTCTCAATTTTTTGGTTTTTGGTTTCTTCCAAGTCAATATGCAATGGGACAGGTATTTCCATAATTAAATGATGTAAAACAAGAGTATCTCCATGTGTACAAAATAATTAAGACATGCTCGTTCGTACTAAAAAAACGTACTTGTGGGTCCTTTGTGCTTCCTGATAGAAGTAGTCGAAAGAGTCCCACATTGTCATAGATGTGACTGTTTGTTTGAAAATCTACTACTATCTTAGGCAAGAAAATTTTCCTTAGGTGTCTAATCGGTCTATCATGAACTGATTAGTGGTGACTCATAGTTGATAATCTTTTGCATGCTAAATATTTGAACCTAAATCACGAATTAATATGGGCCTAGGAGAGCTAGAGCTAAGTTTAAGACTTAGTAGTCCATTAGCAAAACCCTAGATAGCGCACCCAAGATTATGTCGCGACAATTTGGAAACAAGATTTTTCTTATTTCTTCATTTGAAACAGGCTCTTATTCTATTTTTGCATTCTTTCTAAATTCAAGGACCAACTACTGAATCGCAAATGAAAAACAGGGAGTAGATTCATAGGTCTGATGACTTGTAATAGAACTTAGGGTTAATAGATCACATAGATTCAACAAATGAGGTGGGTTCATTAACAATTCAAAGATGAAAAAATGGTATAAAAAAAAAAAAAAAGCATTTCTTTCTCTTCTGTATCTTGCATATTTTTGCCTTCGTAGATCTCTCTCATTTAATAAAAGTCTTGAATTTTGGATTAACTAAAGTTTTGAGTTTTTTCATCCAACTAGAAAGGGATGTGGTCACCAGAGGAGAAGCTAAGGCAATTATCTTCAAGCGCTCGAACAGCCATGTTACGAACTGGCGGGGAAGGTGGTAGTATCCAATGGAGCATTAATTTGAGCCCCAACCTCAACACATTTGGCAATAGGTTCTCTCTCATTTAGTCACTCACTCTGTTAGTAAACAAAGGCAATGAATGTTAAATTAGTGAATCTCTCTCACTCACTTAGTAACTAACTTGATGCATGTTAAATTAGTGAGTATCTTTAATGACGTTAGATAGAATTTTTTTAGTATTGGTAAAGATTCATTAGCATTATCTGAGCCAAAAGAATGCAGTTGTGACGCTTATTTTTCATGTCACAACCTCAAATTAATGCTAATAAATTATTGTACTCCTCTTCATTCCGAAGATGGGATCATAAGTAACCAGCTTTGCTTTGTGACTAATGGCGGTCGGCGGCGACGGTCGGCGGTCGGGCGACGGTTGGCGGTCGTGCGGCGGTCGTGCGACGATCGTGCGGCGGCCGTGCGACGATCGTGCGGCGGTCATGCGGCATTGTCTATACCATCTCCAGCAATTATATTGTTGTTAACTAAACCATTTTTGGTTATCTTCAAATATGAGCTGAAGAAAATGTCTTCAACTTGTAATCTATTACCTTTTAATGACAGCACATATACCTACAACTGAAAAGACAGTTTAAAAGTTTCATCACAATTAAAATATGATCATATCTATTGGCCACAGTTTTATAGTATGTCATAATCAGTTGGTAATCATTACCCATATCCTACATACAAGCAGGTCATAAAGTTAAACAGCCTTCCTTTTTAAGGAACCAGGGAAAAGGAGAAGGTGAAAATGGGAAAATAAGTGACCTGCGGGTGGCTCAAAACCCGTTTAATATCCTCTTTTCTTGTGCCAGGCAAACCCAGTAAACAGTGATTAACTTGTAATTGCACCTCCCCCACTATATGCAATCTATGACGAAGAAGCAAGTCATAGTTACGGTGGATGCTTCCACCTACAGAGTTCTCGATAGGTAAGACTACCTTGTCAACTAGCCACAATTCAACTGCCTGAAAGAAAAACACTTAGGGTGCGCATGGATTTGTTTCTGTTCTTTTTTTGTTCCTGGGAACAGAAACAAAAAAAAAGTGTTTCTGTTCCGGGGAACAGTTTTGAACAAAGAACACATTTGGTAACGTTTGTCCGGAATAAAAAATGAACGAAACACGTTTGGTAAATTTTATTATTTTTTTGTTTCTTTTAATTTTTTAAACATTTTTTTATTTTTTATTTTTCCTTTCTTTTTATTTTTTCTTTTTTTTCGACCGGTCACCGGCCTCCGGCGACGGCCGACGGGGCCGCGGCAGCCTCGCCCGGCCACGGCGAGGCTCGCCGGCCCACGGCGAGGCCGAGCTCGGCCATGGTTGGACGAGGCTCGGTCTCGCCTTGGCCGGGCGAGCTCGGGCTCGCCCAGATCCGGCGAGGCCGAGCGTCGCCGCCCCCGGAGAGGCCGAGCCTCGCCATGGCTAGGCGAGCTCGAGCTTGCCCAAATCCGGCGAGCCCAAGCCTCGACGGCCGGTCGCCGGCCATGGCCGAGGCCGGCGACCGGCCAAAGAAAAAAGAAGAAAAAAAAGAAGAAAAGAAGAAGAGAAAGAAGAGTGGTTTTTGTTCTTTTGTTCTTCCGAGAAGTGTTTCTTTTTAGGAGAAACAACTTTTTTTTTTTTTTTTCTGTTTCTATTTCGTTTAAACAAAAAAAAAAAAAAAAAAAACGCAACCAAACGCGTTTACGTTCTTTTTTTTGTTCCCGGGAACACTTTCCGTACAGAAGTGTTCTGGAAACACTTTTTTGGAGTGTTTCCATGCACCCCCTTAATTATATTTAGGTCTGGTCGTGCAACATTATCAGTTGAGCATACACCGTAGCAGTATCTTAAACCTTGAATGCAGCTTCAAACTCTTCACATGGAACTGTCTCACAATTTGGATATGCTTTCAGAGCAGCAGCCTCACTGTATGCTCCGGGTACACCCTGCATTTATGACATCATAGTTCATAAATATAGCATTATAAAAATATGAATGGGAAAAATAAGCAAAAGGTGGTTCTGTACCTGATAAGCAACACGCACTTTTGAACCATCATTTGAATTAGAATAAAGGTCCAGCGCAGACAGTGGTTCTGCCATTTATACATGTGACCAAGTTTATGAAATTGTCAAAAAGACAGGAGAGAGCTGGAAATTTAATATCAAAACCATTAATCTTAATATCATCAACTTACCGACATTATAACAGCCAATAGTATATTGTTAGGTTCCAATGGCATCCAATGGGATTTGGTAAGTGATCAATAATTTTTGGTCAATCAGAAATAAATGGTCTCCAAGAATTTTGGATATGCATCTGAAAAGATTTTCTTTCCGTTTTTCTCCATTAGTTGCTGGAGTGGAGAGATTTGCAGATAGTTGGGAGCAAACCTAGATCCCTTTTAACACTTTATCCCATGATATAAAGTCATTTATGATCATTAACTCGTAAATAGTCTATCTCAAAAGCGCAAAACTTTTTCAGCACTAGGATGCTAACTAGTTTTTTTTTTTTTCCCCCTTTTTTTTCCTCTAATCAATCAAGTTTGCATAGATAAATGCCAACCCCAAATACAACCAAAATTTGTTCACTAAAGAATCTCATAGACCTACTACTTCTTAAAGCACACATCAGTTATCCCCTCCGACTAAGGCATATGCAATTCCTGATCTGAAACAACTTGCATTTTCCCTTTGATCAAGAACTTCTCAACTAAATGCGTAAGCATTTATTAAGGCAAACATAACTATCATGAACGCCATCCACATATTCTGGAGCAAGACTTCTTCGTCCGGCATGTCCTTTCTTTTTCACATCCATCGCCCGTGTGAACCACACAATTATTCGTTCAATCATCTTCTTCATAGCAAAACCAGTTAAACCATAGCAGATCCAACAACACCCAAAATGAAAGACCCAAGCATCACATAACAAAACCCAAAGTCAATCTGCATTCTCCAAGCTAATTCAATTCAAAACACAATCGAGGCTAATCTTCAAGCAGACATTAATAATAAACTCTCCCTCACTCCACATAGAATCTCAAAAGCTTCCAACTCACATTACCCACATAACTAAATGCAAGGTTAAAACTACTCACTTGGAAGAAGACTCAAGTCCTTGTGAAACCCCTTGGCCTCCTCTTGCCGGGTCCTCTCAATAGCCCCAGACAACTCCAACCCAGAAGTCTGAGGCTTCTCATCCTCAACCGGAGTGATAGCTCTCTGAGCCAAGACCCCAACGCTCAGGCACTCCCATTTCCGAGGCCTCCCCGAACCCACCTCGGCGCTCAAATTCAGACCGAACCCACAAGTCCTAGCCCCGGAATCCGGGCAACCCACGGGAACCTGCTGCCCCGCCGCCGTCTTGGCGCAGACCCAGATGGGCAGCGCGCCCTTCGAAGCCATCAGCGCCACCATTCAATCCCCACGACCGCACGAACGCGCAACCATGTGCTGCTGCTGCTGGGTTCGGTGGGGCATTGCTCGACGGGAAGGGATTCAAGAACCGGTGGCGAGGCTGCGAGCCCCACGGCAGCGGGCGCAGGCGCACGTAATCATTAACCGGCGCGAAAAAAGGAACGATTTTTCCTTTCGCTGCGCGGGTGTTGTGCAGAATGCGGAAGGAGACGTCTTGTGGGTGGATCTTGTTCCCTGCTTTCTTATTGAGTCGGGACTTTCTTGGAGAGAACATAGGAGGGTAGGTGAGCGGAATGTTGGCTACACGTTTCCTCGGAAACGCATGGAAGAAGGATAGATGGAGACACAGCAAGTTCCTGTGACGCTTTCTGGGTTACAAAAATAAGGACCGAGAGAGAAAGAGAGAGAGAGAGAGGGAGGGAGGGATTGACAGGGGGCTAGAGAGAGAGAGAGAGAGAGACTGATAGAGAGATAGAGAGAGGGGTAGAGAGAGAGAGAAGATTGAGTTCTTCCTTCCTTCTCTTGTTGTCGGCTGTCTCTCTGCACGTGAGAGTTGAATCTGCAATTTCATCTTCTCTTTTTTGGGTAAATTTGCCACACTTCTTCTTAGTGCAAAGCTGTTTTAAGCCATATAAAGAAGCTTGTGGATTTTTTTTGCCAAATATGGAGGACTTCCTTTTTTGCAAAAAGCAAGTTAAGGTACTCTTTATTTGAAGGAAAATTGTTTTATGATGTTTCGGTATTTGAATGACAGAAAACTAATTATTGTCTTTTAATGACTCAAAAATGGTCAAAATGGAAATAACAAGTTTGAATTGAGAGAAAGCGATTTACCTTCTTAATAAGAAGGTAATCACTTTCTTCAAATCACCAAAAAACGAAAACTTCCATGGAAATGGTTTCATTTTATTTGTGAAATTTTCAGTAAAGCAAAAGCACCAAACATTTTTGCCAAGAAATTTGTTATTGTAAGGGGAAGGTTTTGGTGAGGGAGTGTTAAGTAATCAACTAATTTTGAAAGAAGCAATCACTATAATTTCCCACAATTCGTTTCTTAGTGTTAATCCCCTTCCTTTATTTGCAAATTCATGTACTTGTAATATTAGCCTAGAGTTGATTAACAACCTGTTTAAGTACTGTACTCAATTAGTTGCACTTTTAAAGGCTCGAAGTTCCAGATTTGGTTTATCTTTATCCCACTCACAACCCCTTTATTTTCTACCTTTCTTTTGTTAAATTTTTGCCGATAAATTTGTATCATGAGGGGAAGGTTTTGGTGAGGGAGTATTAGGTAGTGGACTAATTTTGAAAAAAGAAATCACTATAATTTCCCACAATTCATTTATTAGTGTTGATCCCCTTGCTTTATTTGCAAATTCATGTACTTGTAAGATTAACCTAGAGTCGATTAGTAGCCTATTGAAATACTCTACTAAATTATTTGCACTTTTAAAGGCTTGAAATTCCAGTTTTGGTTTATCTTTGTCGCAATCGCAACCCCTTTATTTTCCACCTCTTTTATTAAATATTTGCCAATAAATTTGTTATTATAAGGGGAAGGGTTTGGTGAGGTAGTATTAGGCAATGCACTAATTTTGAAAGAAGCAATCACTATAATTTCCCACAATTTGTTTATTACTATTAATCCCCTTGCTTTATTTGCAAATTCATGTGCTTACAATATTAACCTAGAGTCGATTAACAACATGTTTTAGTACGCTACTCAATTAGTTGTACTTTTAAAGGCTCGAAATTCCAGTTTTGGTTTATCTTTGTCCCACTCACAATCCCTTATTTTCTACCTTTCTTTCGTTAAATATTTGCCAATAAATTTGTTATTATAAGGGGAAGGTTTTGGTGAGGCAGTATTAGGCAATGGACTAACTTTGAAAGAAGCAATCACTATAATTTCCCACAATTTGTTTATTAGTGTGATATCCTTCCTTTATTTGCAAATTCATATACTTGTAATATTAACATAGAGTCGATTAACAACCTATCTAAGTACTCTACTCAATTAGTTGCAATTTTAAAAGCTCGAAATTCCAGTTTTAGTTTATCTTTGTCCCACTCACAACCCCTTTATTTCCTACCCTTTTTTTGTTCAATATTTGCCAATAAATTTTTTATTATAAGGGGAAGGTTTGGGTGAGGGAATATTAGGCATTGGACTAATTTTGAGAGAAGCAATCACTATAATTTCCCATAATTCGTTTATTAGTGTTAATCCCCTTGCTTTATTTGCAAATTCATGTACTTGCAATATTAACAGCCTGTTTAAGTATTCTACTCAATTATTTGCACTTTTAAAGGTCAAATTTTAGTTTTGGTTTATCTTTGTCCCACTCACAATCCCTTTATTTTCTACCGCTCTTTTGTTAAATATTTGCTCATAAATTTGTTATTATAAGGGGAAGGTTTTGGTGAGGTAGTATTAGGCAATGGACTAATTTTGAAAGAAGCAATCACTATAACTTTCCACAATTTGTTTATCAGTATTAATCCCCTTGCTTTATTTGCAAATTCATGTACTTGCAATATTAACCTAGAGTTGATTAACAACATGTTTAAGTACTCTACTCAAGTTGCACTTTAAAGGCTTGTAATTCTAGTTTTGGTTTATCTTTGTCCCGCTCATAGCCCCTTTATTTTCTACCCTTTTTTTGCTCAATATTGCATGTATAATTCTATTGAAAAGGGTGCTAGATTTTGTCATATTATTGCCAGCTATCTTAAAAACTTAACATGTTAAATTAAGGATTGATTAATATTTAAATATTAAAATGAAGCTTATGCTTAAACTTAAGTGTAGAAAATTGAGTGTTTCCTTCGAGTAATACACTTTTTTTTTTCCTTTACTAAACTTTGAATTAAAATGTTTCAACTAAAATCATTTAAATCTCTTTGGCAAATTAAAGGTATGCATCCGACAAGTTTTGAAAAAAAAAATAAAAAGAGACATTGACCTTTTCCAACCCCGATTATTGCCTAAATCAGGTGACTAGGTGGAGTTAACTAGAATTGTGGGTACATTTAGGTGAGGGAGGTAGGTTAACATGTGCTCTTAATTTCAAAATTGAGGGTCTAAGTCGCTTGTTCTAAAAGGAATTTCCATTCTTCTGATGTTGCCCACGCAATTGAGGATCTAACCAGGCTAAGCTTTGAAGGACTCATCCAACTAATTTTCTGCAATTTAACTTGACAGTGACAATTTCTGAATATCCTAATGATCATCGGAAGAAAGTTTGTTGATGATGATGACAAGTCCAAAGCGTGATTTATCAAGTGAATTTGTGTATGAATACACTATCCAAACTATATACAAAACCAAATTTCCAAAATTAGTGGTCCACCCTTTAAATAAGTACCCTAACTTGTGACATGTAGAAGACGTGAAGAGCACAATCAAATATAATTCTAAGGAAAATTTAATATCTCTAAATAAATGCCAAACAAAAGTTCTACTTTTTAATACCCCACCATATCACCACTGCTATTCATAAATCTATCGTCCGCTAGAAACAACTCACATTCATTTTCTATGTGGCATACAAATAATCCATTTAAAGAATTTAATTTATATATAAACTAGGCAAATTGTAAAAATATGAAAGAGTTACAATATACAAATGTCGGTATTGAATAAAATGTTTAAAGCAATTAATAAGTATGCGATATCTATGACTGATGGCGCTGGTAATATTATCCTTTGTTGCATTTTTATCAATATTCTTTACTATATTTTCACTATATATTTTACTTTTTGTAGCTTTAATATTGCAAAATATTCTCTACAAATAGAGAAAAAAATATTCATTTGATTACAGGCAGTCACAAGATAAGGTGATAAAATAATTTCGATAAAATAAAAGGTGATAAAATAATGAAAAGAAATGGAGGGACCGAGGAGAATATAATAGTTATAAATACAGCTAAAAATAAACAAAGTACTGATTCAACATATTTTTTAGAGTAGTTTAGATCTATCAATTAGCAAACCAACATGTGTATATATATTAGATTCCGCATATTGTAAACATAATATTATTTTGGTAGAGCCATTCTAGAGATATCTTTCTTCCATGTCTCAAACATATTTCATATATTACATTTTCTTTTATATGAATTTTAAGATTGAATTAGAAACACATTTTTTAAATGATGAGGAGTTACAAAATCGATATTGAAATAGTGAAGAGAGTGAAATATTGCCAAATAAGATAAAATTGCTAAAAGGACTTGCGAACCTTTAAATTGCTCCATTTGCAATATATATATATATACACACACACACTATTGACCGACCTAACACAAAAGTTAGGCTTACCATCGAGTCTATAGTTAACGAGGGAAATTTTATCTAGCTAGCACTAGGCATGGAGGTGGGTATGAGGAGAAGGGTTAAGGGTACGGGAGGTTGGGACTATTGTCCAGCCGTATTATCATTCCTACTCAAATGAGGTCGCGAAGACATCAAAAATTGAAAATATAAATTCTCTTAATGAACTGCCCAATCAGCATGTATAATTTGTAAATTATAAATATGCAACAGGGAGAAACATAGATGTTGCCCTTCCTAAGTCGAGATTCTCCAATCGAATATTTAGTTTGACGCTTGTTACGATAAATTTTAGATGTTTCCGTAGGTCTAATGATTATTTGTGCCTAATTTCTGTGCTTTACTGTGAGTATCTTTTTCTGAGAGAACACACGAACGAACCCGAAGAATGCGAAGCAATTGAGGAGGGAGAAAATCGTGCTCTGCTAACGACAATGTCCTCCAAGTTTCGTGTTTGAATAATTTGACAACTTTCTTTTCAAGTCTTTTGGTGACGTAGTATAAAATATTAGATTAAGAAATTTCGAATATTTTAGTCTTTCTTTTTTAGCCTTAATAAAGTATCGTAAATATAAATTCATTATGGTAGAGCCATTCTAGATGCTTCTCTTCAATATCTCGAATTATTTCTTCTTTTGTATGACTTTCTGCATTAAAGTAGACCCACTTTTTAAATGATGAGGAGTTATAAAAATGATATTGAAATAATGAAGAGAGCGAAAGGATCAAATAAAATAAATAGATTATTGGGGGGATATATAAAAGTGGTCATTTTGCCAACTAAGAAAAAATGGCTAAAAAAAATATTGCAAGACGTTGCTTTATTTCTTTCCCCCATTGCAATATTTTTTTAGCCATTTTGTCTTTTAAGTTGAAATTTTTACTGAGGTAGGAAACTTAGGAGTTAAGTTTGTCTCATTCATGCACCCAAATCCTATGGCATAAAAGTTCTTAAGCAACTTTGAAAGCATGAACTGACAAAAAAAAAAAAAACTTTGAAAGCATGATAGTCAAGAAATAAATTGATATAAAAGAGGGAAATTGTAGTTGGTGTTCTCGAATTCGAACCTTTTTTATTCTAAAATGTTTAGTATAATCTGACCACCAAACAAAAATCCAACAACCCTCCTGGAGAGAAGCTTCCTAACATAGAAGTTAGATTTAATGTGTAAATAATAAGGAAAATGATATAAATGATCCTTGAATTATGACTCGATATGCAATATGGTCCCTAAGTTTATAATTTATTCAATATGATTCCCGAACTTTAACTCAATTTACAATGTCGTCTCTAAACTTTTAATTTATTCAATGTGATTATAAATTTTTTATACACGTTTTATATAAAAATGTTCAATTAATTGAATGATAAAATTGATTATTTTCATATAGTCTAGGGACTTGTTTGAACATTTACAAAAATATATGAGAATTATATTGAACAAATTAAAAAAAAAATTAGGGATGACAGGGTAAATTTTTATGTTCGGTTGATTGAAGGAATCTCTTTTAACAAAGTAGTCATTGTGTGCGATTATACATAATATTTATATTGATAGTATTAAATTAGTCATTTTAAGAATGCATATTGAGCTAAATGTCTACATTCGATTAAAGATGATCTCCATCAATATGCCCATCGGGTATATGGTTCAGGAAGGAAATTTTGTCCAACTAGCTTGATGCGTGGGGGGCTGGGACGAGGAGCGGGGTTATGGTTTTATGGGTCGGGAACACTGCCTTGCCCTATTAGCATTTCTACTCAATCGAGGTCGTAAAGACATCGGTCCAAATCCGAGATATAAATTTCATAACCAATGCGGTCATCGACACATGGAATTAGAAATTATAAATATGTGTAAGGAGAAAGACAGATGTTTTTTTTTTTTTGGTAACCGAGGATCCGTGGAGCCTCCTTTCACTTACACTAATTGGGGTCCCACGGCTCGTACAGCACTCGTGTGGCGCCTCGAGGCCGGATATCAATACCTCGAAGGAGATTAGCACATGACCCCACCACCATGGCCCTCCACTTATAACGCTAGTAATTGCGGATTTCAAACCCTCGACGTTGGCAATGAAGGAGAGACGGCTGCGCACCGATGGGTGGAGAAAGACAGATGTTTCCATTCAAATATGTCAATAACCGCTGAAATCATTGCATGATTGACAGCATTTCACTTCCTTTCATGCCCATGATTGGTAAAAGAGATAGCACCTGAAAATGGCAACTTCAAGATGAGCACTTGACAGCTTTTCCTTTTTTTTGTTACTTTTAGGGAATGTGTTCGAGTAAGCTTTTATTTGATGGGCTTTACTAATATAATAATTCTTGAAATATTGTGAAAATAACAGTTTATTGTGAACTATAAATTCTTGAAAAAATGGGTCCCAAAATAATGTATAATTATTTATGATTTGATTTTTTGTGATTCAAAATAAACTGTTATTTTTACATTACATTAAATATTGTCACGCAATTATTTCTTTTTATTTGATTATTTGATTGCTCATGATACATAGCCTTCCTTTAAATATATAAACATCACATTTTGATTTCAAGTTGTTATCTAGACGTTATTCATAATTTAGAGAATTATTTGTTATTGTTTTATATTTTGTTTTAAGTATCTTCTTTCGACATATCAAACGAACCAACTCAATGATAAATAAAATGCTAAATACCCGACTGATCTAATAATACATAATAACCCTTATAGATGGACACACATTGAGACCAATTGCGTTAATTCCTTCCATTTTTTTTTCATATCCGAATCACAGTATGCTCTTTAAATTAACAAAAGTTCATCTGGAATCACTTTATTATGACTTAATTTCGAAATCAGAACATGATTTTTCAATGAGTACAGCCAAAGCATCATGTGCAAACAGGACAACAATTTTCAAATCTAGAGTACTTGGTCGGGTCCTTTTCGGGTACCAATTGTACCGCAATTTAATAGAAATGTGCGACACACGGCCATTTGAGAACCAATTATAGATCACATTGGTAACTATATAATTGGACAGATGCTGACAATTTCAGTTAGTTCAGCTCACCCACCAGTTTTCTCCTGCGGGTCAATTACTGCACTTCGATGGGAAATTTTGTCCTCCTATGTTACAACTACATCGCTCCATACGATTCCTTCACTCTGTACAAATCAATAATGACGAAATTGTAAAGATTGCGTGAAACAATTATGTTGGTAATTTACGGTTAAAATTAGTTGAAATGACTAAATTGATAAATCGTTAAAAGAATTAGTATTAAATTGATCAAATTAAAAAAAAGTCATGACTTAATCAGTTGTTGTATAATAAGTTCAATATTTTTTGGACAATTTTCCCATTAGTAAATTCTATCCATACATCCTTATTTTATATACAAACACACATTACATCATATATATATATGTATACATATGTATATATACATACATATATATATACATATACATATATATATACATATATATATATATGTGTGTATATATACATACATATATACACATATATATACATATATATATGTATATACATATAAATATATATATACATATGTATATATATATGTATATCTGTGTGTGTGTGTGTGTGTTGTTTTATGACTGTCTTAATTTATATATACCACAAAAAAAAAAAGGTTATGTTATAATAACATAAACACACAAGTATTAAGAATTTTACTTACTATTGGTAAATATCACCTTAAGTTAATTCTTTGCATAGTTCAACCAAAAAAAAACTACAGAAGTTTTGTAATTCCACGAAATCTGATACTAAGGAGATTTCATAAAACAATATCGAACTTGAAACTCCATGGTTTTTAACGCAAGATTGTCTTGCCCTCAGTTCAATTACTAGGCTTGTCTAAATAGACTTTTGCTTCTGTCTTTTGCTTCATTTAAATTTCGTGATGAACGAATTTGGACTTTTTTCTTTAACCCGGAAACATTCGAATTTCGAACCATTCACAGCACGCAAATATTGCCTTGTTGAGTCACATGCTACAAATTTTCAGTAATTTCTTAAATAGGTTTTGGAAGATAAGTAACAAATAACAAATTTCGACTCTTCATCAAAATACACAAGAATACCTTATCCACCTTATCAATGTGCAAGACTATATTAATTACACATCTGTCCTCCGATAATCCTTTTTTTTTTTTTTGAAGAACAAAAGGCTGTGATTTGTGGAGAAAGACTCGCGATCTAAAATATGTTCTCAAATAAATTTGACTAGAGTCTATTGGACGAACTAACATAGGAATCAAAGCTCGACATGTATCTTGTCCCCATCACCATCTACCCTTTTCACGTTGAGCTTCCCTAACGTTGATGCCGACGTTTAAACTAATTATGAACTTTTCTAAGTCAAATCAAACGCCTCTAACTTTCTTGTTGGTGAGATGGTTTACAGTATTGAACCAATAATAAAATAAAAATAAAACGAAATTACAGAATTGCCTATGCTTACTTATGATACGACTGTTGCGGTGGGACAAGACCAAGTCAAAATTTACCACTTGGGAAAAAAGTTGAATTGACTGGACCCTTCCTGATCCGGTTGCAATGTATCTAAGCAGAAGAGAAGTAGCTTTTGATTTCAATTGCCGTGACTTTATGCTTGCTTTTAGTTGATGATTGCAACCATTAGGTTAAATAAATCCTCCACCAAACTAAAGCATGACTTCAGTAACCAGCGTAAGATTACCGCTTCCAGTTTCTCTTCGGTTTACTGTTTTTACCACCCGATTAGCCCAGAGTCTTCTGGAAAATGGAAAGATCTAGGATAGGCAGCCAACAGCCTGGAGAGAGCGATGTGCTGCCTATTCCCTCGCCGTCCTAATGGATGAGATAGGTCCTCGACTCCGGTTAGGGGTGATTCATTTAAGAATGGGTTGATTCTCGACCAAGAACCTGAAATATGCCTTTTGACACTGAGACCCTTTGGAATTGGCCTTGAAATTGAACCGGTGGATTTTGGGGTAGACTCAAGAACCAAATCGCAAATTTTCATTTCATATTTAAAATATATTAAACTTATTTTCAGCATAGTTAGCACATCGGTTTTCCCTAACCAAATGTTGAAGCGCTTCGAGGCTTTTCTAGAATTGGCTTGGGTAAAACATTCCTGAGTAAAACCGGTGGGTCAAAGGGTTAACTTGGGACTAGACTGGTGGCTTTTGGGCTTTTACCAATAAGCCTACTTGCTTCACATAAGAACTAGCCGATTCGGTTTGGTTTTAGTCAGTTTCCAGATTGAATTGAGTTTTGATGTTCACCATAGTTCAACATAGAGGGGATGCTTACGAGATCACAAATTCGTTCTAAGAATGCTATCTAAGAGAAAAAAAATGAGTACGCTATTCTATGAACTTGTGAGATTTTTAATCGTAGAAAACATACTTGTCTCTGTGATTCTCAAGTTGAATTGGAATTGATGCTTGCCCATAGTCTTGATGTACATAGATACTTATAATCTCACAACGAGTTCATTCTAACAATGTATTTATAAGAAAAGAAAGAGTGGTATTATGTAACCTTGTGAGATTAGCTCGATCATTAGAATGTAGACGTGTGTCATTGAGATACCGCACATGTTTAGTTGCTCATATCATTTTATGCAAATAATCTCACCTCAGGTCTAGGCTTGCTTGTATTAGTCGGTTTAGGGGGTTAGTAAGGTACTTCATAGGCTCAAAAATTACCGAAAAATATGAGCTTTCTTGTAAAAAATAAATAAAGAAATCATGCTAATATGAATGATAAGTAAAAGGGAACGCATCAATTTTGGGCCTAAGGTTGATAAAGTATAGAAAAGTGAATGCAGATTTGGTCAACAGGGCAAGCCCAAGTTCGAATCAAGAAAATGTTGCGCTGCACTAGCCCGCCCATAAAACATGATCTGGCTACACTGGGCCCATGAGATAGTCCCTGGGCGGGTGCAATAATTTATCATATATAAACGAAATCAAACGTCCTATTCACCCAAAATAATCAATCAATCAATCAATCGTCCTAACTAAACCCTAATTCATAGAAACAATTTCTGATCAATAGTATGTCATTCAATGGCTCTGTCCAGGTTTAATTTTAAAGAAATCCGCCAACATCACACATAGGGTTATAATCAAGCTAAGCCGAGTCGATACACTATCTAGGGATAGACATCACATATCTATGTCAAATGTAGTGGAGACTCTCCCCCATACTCACTCGTCTAAAAATTTGAAAGTAGTTCATCATTTTGAACTTTTGTTACACTATTTTGGCCTAAAATGAAGCTTTGCCCCAGTTAAATGTGTAAGAAAGTTCCGTTTGAATTTGCCTCCACAAATTAATAAAGTTTCATAAAAGGTATCCTCATGGAGCATTGCAATGATGAATATCTGTGACGAGGGTGGTTGGGATGAGATCGACGAGTGAAATTTAGGACTTGATTGCATAAAATACTTGGATTTTCAGAGTCATGAGCAAAATGAAAATAATTTTTCCATCGTGCTGCCCTCTCCGGATGGAAGTTGTAGCTCCGTCGCTGCTCACAAGAGAGGGAGCGGAGATCTGACGGGGAAGCAAGTCATCGAGATCGGCGGAAATTTCGACTTCCTCTTGGAGTAGTTCTTGGATTTCTCTTCATCTCTTGCATGGCCTTTGCTTCCTGAGCTGCTCTGTGATTCATCCTCTCCTTCACAGTTGATCCTCTTGGAGTAACGAAACCAACCCAAGAAGCTTGAGAAAATTCTCATGATGATCGGTGGCAGCGGCGGCGGCGGCAGCAAGGAGGTGACGGTGGCGGCGATGGACTTACAGTCGTCGAGTCTTGGAGCTGAAGAGCTGACAAGAACAAGTGGGAATGCTGGCGAGTCTCTTCCTCTGCTGTGAAGCGAATTACATGCTCTTCCCTTGTGTTTATATAGAGAGATGTTGCATGGGTTCCCCACGAGGTATCTAATCAATTTAAGGGAGGGGAAAAAAAGGAACTAATGGTATGATACTCCAACTTTTCTGACGCGGGCGGGCGTAGGATCTCCAAGAATATTCAAAGTCAACTTCCTCCTGAAAAGATCTAATAGTATATTATAGTATAGTATAGAATACGACATGAAATGATTAGTGAAACGGCCGCTTTCGAACCGGGAGAGAACGATAAGCATGAACCCCTCAATCCGGCAGGCTCCTGGCTAGCTAGTACCTCCAACAGTTAATGCGGCTACTTAATTGATCCGGGCGGCAGGGTGACATTGCACGCCATGAAAAGGACGAGGAATTCGACGTTCAACGGGGTCGAGAGGTCGATTAGAGTCGATGTTCAACGAGGCATGAATTGCACGGCTTCTGAAGGAGCGACGTGTGCTCGGAGGCTACGGCACCATGATGTTGCTGCTGCCTCTCCATTGGCTTGGTGATGTGCAACGCACCGGCCACTATCATTTCCAGGAAATGGGAAACACCTTTTAATACCGTTTCTTAGATACGTAAATTATTTGCACGTCTTTGACAATATAGTCTTTTCGACTAATTTTAATCGGAAATGAATGACGTGAACATCGGTTATTCTATATGACATGACCGATACTGACGTGGATAATATTCGTAAATTTTTGATAACTTGTTTTATACTGCGGGCCACCAACCCTCTTTAGGATTGGGTGAGGGTGTCACGCCCCTCACTGGCCACAAAGATGGCTCATGGCCCTTCTGCCAAATCTGGTGAGGGCATGATGCACTTGTTAGATCCATTGCGGCCCTTGCCCAGATGGCCATCGCTAAGGTCATTGACCATTAGAAGGAAATAAGAAAGGAAGAAAGAAAAAAGAAATGAAATGAAAGAAAAGGAAGAAATGAACAAAATGAAAATTTTTAAAAAAATTATCCGTGTCAGTATTAGTTATGCCACATAGGATAATCAGCTTCATTTTGTGGTTTTTAGATTATACTGACAAATTGTCAAAAGATTTAAGAATAAATTGGTCAAAATGAATATTTATGAATGAATTTGAGAAAGAAATATAAACGATTGTAAGTTGTTTCCATTCAATTCTGGCAAACAAAATACTTTTTTTTTTTTGGTCGAAATAAACACTTGTATTCATATTAATGGAAACTTACAACCTGAAGTCAAAGCATCCGCATAAACTAGATCAAGCATTACAACAGGAGGGTTAAGGATCCAGTTGTGGGCCGAAAATTCTGTGCGTTGGGCCTTCGCGGCCTAGTTGGCTACCAAATTCGGCTCGCATTATTAAAATATGATTTTATCCAATTTATTATACAGCAGTACTACGGTACACTGTACATCTTAATAAGGGATTTGGGCATTTAATGGGATGGCGTTATTTCCACCCCTTAATTCAACGGCCTTTCCCGCTCCAAACGCTACTACAACTACAAGCATAGTTCAGAGTGGAAATGGAAAACACGAATGCGACCTCTGCCATCTAAATGGTAATCGTTCTTTAATACGTGTTTAAACATCAAAGCGGAAAAATAAAGTCTCGACGGCGCCGAGCCAGCTTGCTGCACGGTATTAACATCACACCGTAGATGTTTTCTTCGCGATCATCGGCCGATCGCATCTCGGGTGTGCACGGGGAAAAAAGGTAGTTCATCGTCCTTGATTCTCCGGGACTCAGAGACGAGAGAGCTGAGATCCGATGGGGAAGTAAGCCATCGGGATCGGAGGAGATTTCGACTTCCGCTTGGAGGAGTTGTTGGATTTCTCTTCATCCTTCGCGTGGCCTTTGCTTCTTGAGCTCCTCCGCGGCTGGTCCTTTCCTTCGCAATTGATCTTCTTGGAGTAGCGAAACCAACCCAAGAAGCTCGACAAGATTCTCATGATCGGCGGCAGCGGCGGCGGCGACGAGGGACGGACGTTTAGTTGTCGAGTCTTGAATTGGCCTGATTTTTCTATGACCCTTGAAAGCTGAAAAGCTGACAACAGCAAGTGGGAACGTTGGTGAGTCTCTTCTTTTTTTTTGTGAAGCGAATCACATGCACTTCCCTTGTGTTTATATAGAGAGATGTTGCTTGGGTTGCACGCAGTATCGATCAATTTAAAGGAATTTAAAAAAAAAAAAGTATAGTACTCCAATTTTTCTCTCATATGGGTGGTATAATATACTCCATAAATATTCAATGTCAACTTCCTCGAAAAAGATGTAATAGTATGGTATGGTATAGGACAAAATGATTACTAAAATGGGTACTTTCGAACAGGGAAAACGATAAGCCTCGCGATAAAGAGGTTTCTTCTTCTCTCCCACGTGGTTGTAAGTATGAGCCCCTAAGTCAGGCGGACTTTTGACTAGTTATTACCTTTGACATTTAATGCATGCATGAGCCCTCGAGCTCGGATTTTTGGTTATTAATGGAAGAAATAATTATGGCTTAAACCCTACATTCCGTAGCATATACAGGTAAGTTTTAATTAATGGATGCGAGGCCAACTGGCCCGTCGAGATTCGGAAGGCAAAGGAATGGGTTAAAGGACCCGCACCGCCCAACTTAAATTCCAACCCATCCGGACTCATATATCTTAGGGGCTATTGCGGACCTCGACAACACATTAGACCTGAACTTTGAGCGCACGTTTGCTTGATGATTTATCCCTAGGTTTAGGGCACTTCAAATAGACAGAGTAGGTGCAACTACTGTCCTCAAGCATTTATTAAAGGAACAATTCATAGGATTCTATTCAAAATCACGGATTCTTTTTTAGATTGATCTTTTGTATCGCGTGGTTGGAAAAATGAGGTGTCTGTTGTCATATTAGGTAACATTTTCAAGCCACGAGGTTAAGAAAACCGAGGAGAAGTTTTGTGCAATTGCAAGGGGTTTTAGAAAGGGACAACGATGGGATTAGTCATTATCCTTGACTCCCAGATGGCAAATGGGACTGCAATTCTATGGCCAATCTTTGTTAGCCATCTTAAGTTTGACTAGTGCTGTAATGGGCTCGAGTATTTTTGGTGCCCACGTTCTTCCTTCTCATTGCGCTTCCACGTTGTCACGTAATTAAACGTATATTTTCGTGCTGTTTGTTTCTTGATCACCAAGAGTCAGATTGAGCTCACTTAAAGAATAATCCGGCCGACACAATAAAGTTAATTAAAAAATTCGAAGGGGATAGTTAAAGGGCTAGTCATAAAACTCCTCATCGTGTGATAACATATATGGGTCCTAAAATCTTCATTTCTTGAGTTAGGTTGCTAGAATTTGCAACTTCAATATACTCGAATCATTCCATTAACTCCGTGAGTTTTAAATAGACTAAAAATGCCATGCAACATTTTCTATTATTCTATCAATTCTACGTGTGAACTAACAGAATAGCTATATTGGACTGGACTAAAGTAAATTCAAAATAAGGTTTAGGACTTTTGAGGTGAATATCGCTATAAACAGTGTAGATCTAGCATAGGGTACCATACTTTTCCAGTGAATCACCGAGCGAAAATACCAAACTAAATTAGGCCTATGAAAAGTTAATTCTGTATACGGGGAGTTATAATAATATACATTCGGCAATAGATCACAAGATCCCATGAGATATTTCTAGGGACGACAACATTCTTAAGTAACATGAACAAAGAAAAGAGCAGAGTGGATTGAAGAAAGCAGTGATTAAAAGTCTCTAGAAATGAGATAAAAGGATGTTTGAATTCATCTTTAGATGAGATGATTTCCTAATTTGTAAATCATTGATAGTGTTAGAATATTTAAATAATAAATCAGGCTCTCATCTAATATTCATTTATCTTGCATATACATATGTGAATCTCGTGCGGATTTCATGATTCCATAAGCGAACGCAACATAGAAAATAATTTCACAAAGACCAGTATGCAAAATGTTATGTGTGTACTGGTTACCACTTGTTTGTGGGAAAATTACCATTAAATACTAAGCTTACTATAGAAATGCCAATTTAACTCTAAATTTTTCAATTTTGCAAATGTGGTCCTAAACCTTTGTGCAAAACATTGATGTGTAATCCTTCCAATTCAATGCCCCCGGAAATCGCTAAGTGACTATCTACAAGTTATTTACGTTAGCATGCCACATAGGATGGTAAGCTATGATTGAACACCACGTCATTAATTTCCTGCGGCAATTTACTAGAAGAATTACATTGAAATTTTACGTAAATGTTCAATACTGCGTTAGCAAAATTAAATAAAACCGATTGGCGTCCATACAAGAGTTATGTGCACAACAGTCATCACTCATTTGTTGTTGTTGTAGCATTTTAAGGTACATGACATGATATGACCACGTAAATGAGTATGACCTATAGCTTGTTACTCATGATCATTGTCGTGATTCATGTCATTGTTAGCAAAAACAACCCTAATCTGAAAACAACATGGCCAGCTTGCAAACGAATACAACTTGTGAAGTATGGGCCAGCCCAAGAACAATGAGAGGACCTTCAACATACTTGTCAACCATGACATGGTCACACGATCCGATTCTATCCTTAGCCGCCTCAATCAATACACTGCAAAAGAACGATCAGTCGCGTTCGAAAATTGAATTTAGCTCATTTCCTTGTCTTCTAGTATATATTCAGATTTATCATTAGGGATTCAAAAAAATCTTGCCAGCTTCGAAGGAGATGGAGGATTCAAGGTTCACCGTCATGGCTCGGTCTTTCTCCCTAGGTTCCTCGAAATTTCTCATGGATAGCCAGTAAGGCAGCGTATCATAACGTTTCTATTCTTTCGAATTTCTGTTCTTTTGTTCCCTGGAACAAAAAAAAAAAATAGAAATCCGTTTGATAACGCCAAGTTGTTTTTCCATTCCTCGGAATAGAAAGTTAGCCCAGGAATAGATTTGGAGTAGAAAGAAGAAGCAAAAAAAAGTTGCTTCTTGTTCCCGGGAACAATTTCTAGAAATAAGTCAATTTTCTTTTTTATTTTTCTTTTATTCCTCTCTCTTGCCACGACCACCTCCAACTGCTCGGAGCCACCGCCGACCGCCGCCGCCCGTCGCCGTCGCCGCCGCCCGTTGCCGGTCATTGCCGCTGCCGCCGCCGCCGCCGCCGCGTTTCGCCGCTCTCGTAGAATCGGTCGCGTCATTGCCGCCGCCGGCGGGCCGACGATTGACAATTAGCGATTCGTGAGCAAGAATAAAAAACGAATAAATACAAAAAAAAAAACTGTTGCATTACCAAATACATTTCTATTTTTTTTTCTATTCCAAGAGTAGAAATTTTGTGTAGTTACCAAACGAGTTCTTTTACTCAGAAATTATTCCCTGGAATAGAAATAAAAAAGAACTATTTTTGAAAAAAAAAAAAAAAACTCTTCCCCTACCAAGAAGCGTTGTCATGCGCAGCCTAATCAGCTGCCAACAGTTTATAATATTGTATGCAATATTCTACAAAACATACGCCAAAAATTTTTTTAATAATTTTTTTTTTTTTGGCAAAAGAAAGGTAGGATGGAGCTACCGGTTCCGATGACCCCTAGTACGTCACTGTAGGAGTTTCACACTCTCTATTGGAACATTGGATTTGAGTTATAGCTATTGCTCTTTTCGAACGAGCTTGGATAAAACTGGAGTTATCCTACACTTAGGGTAGCAGTCGAAAAATTGGGATTTTCTTGGAGATCGGGAAGCGACCAGAGTGATTCGAACTGGTGACCGATAGGACTCCAAACCACGGGGCGCTACTTAATTAATTGCGGAGGCAAGGTACGTCTCGTGCATGAAAAGGACGAGGAGTCGATTTTCACGGGGTCGAGAGGTAGGTAAACGTAGGCGTTCGGCGGGGTTGAATCGCATGAATTTGGACCGAGAAAAGATGTGGATGGAGGGCTACGGCACTTCGATGCCGCCGCCTCTCCATTGGCTTGGTGATGTGCCCTAGCCACTATTATATGCGTGCGAGACTTTTTCTCAATTACACTGTGGTAAACACCATTTAATGCCGCTCATGGAATAAGTGAGTTGTCCCAAGTCTTTTGACAATAATATAGTCCTTTGAACTAATTTTGTTTAAAAATCACTGACGTAAATATTGGTCATCTTATGTGACACGACCAATACTGACGTGGATAATTTTCATAATTTTTAAATAATTTTTAATTTTATTTTTAATTTTTTTTTGTATTGTGGTTGGCAACTCTTTTTAGGGTTGCATTGCAACTCTTGTTGGCCATAGAGAGGGCTCATGGTCTGTTACCCAGGTCAAGTGAGGGCGTTGCAGCCCTTGCCTTTTGGCTGTTTACCTTCGTTGGCCACCACTAAGGTCACTAATCGTTAGAAGGAAATAAGAGAGAAAGAAAAGGAAAAAAAAAATAGAGAAAGAAAAAAAAGGAAAAAAAATGAACGAAATTTACAAAAATGAAAAATATTACAAAAATTATCTAGAGGGTCGATCATGTCATATAAGAGCGTCTGCATCCAGTTTGTGATTTTTTCAGATTTCATCGATAAATCGTTAAAAAGTTTATGATTAAATTGACAAAAATAAAATATTCACAACTAAATTGGTGTATGTATTATGGGTTTAGTACTTCTTGGTAATTCTTCCTAATTTCCAATTTGTTGACCACTTTGATTCGATGCTAGATGTTCCCTCGTTCGTCTTCTTGCATAGTTCACTCTACTTTCTTCGCATGCCATTGCCAAGAGACCAAGCTCACATACTATGTACTAACAAACAGTGCATACGTATATGTCTCCAAAAAAGGGTAAATGTACATGGCAAAGATTAAATGCCTGAGAATTGCAAACTAATCTGTGAAGGAAATGTAAATGATTGTAAAGTATTGACAATCAATTCCAGCAAATAAGATACTTCTGATGTTACAACTATCGTGATTATCAGATTACGATTTTATCCAGCTTATTGTACGGTAGTACTATGGTACACCATACATCTTAATAAGAGATTTGGGCAAGCATAGTTCAGAGTGGAAATAGAAAAACACAAATGCAACCTCTCCCACCTAAATGGTAATCGTTCTATAACACATGTTTAAAAATCAAAGCAAACGAATACAGCGTGCCGAGCTAGCTTGCCACACGGTATTAGCACCACGTAGTCGATGCTTTCTTCGTAGTCATCGACTGATCGTACCTTGGGTGTGCACAGGAAAGAGGTGATCGATCGTCCTTCATTCTCCGTGACTTAGAGACGAGAGAGTTGAGATCCGGCGGGGAAGTAAGTCGTCAGTATCGGCGGAGTCTTCGACTTGCTCTTGGAGTCGTTCTTCCTCGACTCGCCTTTGCCCTCGACACGGCTGTCTTTGCTTACCGAGCGGCTCTTGTTCGAGCGATCCTTCCCATCGAAGCTGATCACTCTGCCATTTGAACGGTCGGAGAAACAACTGAAGAGGGTCGAGAAGAGACTCATGATCGATGAGGATGAAAGCAGAAAATATTATTCTGCGAGCAGAAGAGGCTGAGACAAATTAGCACTTGGCAGAAGCTGTCGTTGTACTAGCTAACTTTGCTGAGAAGTGGTGAGAAAATTCACGATTTTTTCTTTCACTTTATATAAAGACATGTGGATGAGGCTTTGAAGAGACCTGGCCTTGGCTTCCAGGGAATTGGTGGGTTTCCTGTGTCCATTTACTCTTCCTCCTCCTTAGGTTCTTGGAATTACTTAGGTTATAAATTGTGAGCAGAAGATATTATTCTGCGAGCAAAAGAGGCTGAGACAAAGTAGCACTTGGCAGAAGCTGTCGTTGCACTAGCTAACTTTGCTGAGATGTGGTAAGAAAATTCACGATATTTTTTTCAAACTATATATAAAGACATGTGGATGAAGCTTTGAAGGGACGTGGCCTTGGCTTCCAGGGAATTGGTGGGTTTCCTGTGTCGCTATTATTTACTCAGTCTTCCTCCTCCTTAGGTTCTTGGAATTACGTAGGTTATAAATTGTGCTAATCACCAAAAAAAAAAAAAAAAAAATCTTAAATCTATTGTAGGGATATCAATTTAGTTCTAAATTTTTTAATTTGGCTAATCTAGTCTTAAAGCTTTTTACAATTTGCTAATGAAGTCTTTTCAACCAATTTTGGCGAGAAATCATCAACGTGGATGATGGTTGTTCTACATGGCACGATCAACACTAGCGTAAACAATTTTTGCAATAATTAGTATACATTTCTTAATTTTCTTCATAGATTTTTTTGTCCTTTTATATTCTTTTTTTTTATTCATAAGCAATTTCTAGTCAAAATTGAAGATTACATTAGTAAATTATCGAACGTTTTATGAGTAAATTAACCAAATTAAAAAGTTTTGAACTGAACTGTCGTTTAAACATCATTGTTTCAAATTAGCAACTCATCGATTTGGTCCCAACATTAAACGAATAAAAGGACCAGAAGTCACTTTTGAAGGTGTCGCGATCATTTGACTAGACATTCCACGAACTTCAATCATATTTTTTTTTTTTGGTAAGGACGAACTTCAATCATATTTAATTTGGAGGGCCACAATTTCCTTGGAGCCTACGTTGGTTAAGACTCTTCTATGAACTTGTTTTTTTGTATTTTCTTGACCAATAACCACGCTCCGTCACGCCATTGGCTTGGTGATGCACACTGCTGTATATAAGCTCTTTGACCCGTAATGCTTTTGTTTCAAGATTGGAATACACGTTTCTTTTTCTAGTGGCGGTCAAGGTACGAGGCTACTTGTAGGAACACGTCGTCTCGTTTCTTGCTTCACGCCTCCAAGTGTGTCTGCATGCAATTCACCCTAGAAGTTAGGGTTTACGCATTCCATTCATGCCGGTAATCTCATCAGGGTGAAGTCTTTTCTACACAAGCTGGAGCTATTTTTGCGCTTGATAGCAAGAAAACAGACAGATTTAGGCTAACCCTTTCGTTTTTTTCCCAAGTGGGTGGCTCCACAATGCGTGATCATGCATTTAGGAATAGACTCCTAAGAGAAAAGGACTAATAAGAACATAGAAAAAGCTACTTTTGACTAATCTTTCACATAGAGATTATCTGATACTTGAACAAAATAACGGGTAAATCTACTTTTACCTAGATAGCAAGAACATAGACAGATTTAGCCTAACCTTCTTTTTGTTTTTTCCAAATAAATGGAGAGACTAACCCTAAAGTTTAGGCTCCACATTGTGTGTTCATTCATGTAGTGCCGTTTTGCATCTTGATCTTAAGCACTGAGAAATCGACTTGAAAGAGAGCACTAAAGAATCAAACATAGAGATAAAGCAACTTTTGACTATTCTTTCACATAAAGATGATGTGATACTTGAGCACGATACTTTACACTAACCTCATGAAAAGGAAAAACAAAAAACGTTTGTCGCTGCTTTATATTCAGCTCTCGACAAATTTCTAGGAACATATGAATGAATAGTACGCTGATTCTATCATCCCTCCTGCACAAAAAAGATGATCGCTACTGTTGTTTCAGATTTCGGCAGGATCAGAGACGAGAGAGGTTAGATCCAACGGGGAAGTAAGCCACCGGAATCGGAGGAGGCTTGGACTTCTTCTTGGGGTTGTTCTTCGTCAACTTGGCTTTGCCTTCGACATGGCCGTCTTTGCTTAATGAACTGCTCTTGTGCGAGTGACCCTCTCCTTCAAAGCTAATCACTCTACTATCGGAATGATCGGAGAAGCAACTGAAGAGGCTTAAGGAGAGACTCATGATCGACAAGAACGTAAACGGCAAGTATTATTCTGAGAGCAGAAGGGGCTGAGAAATCAGTACTTTCGGCTGGTTCTCTGTGATAACACCTGAAGCTGTTGTAATGGTTGGCTTTGCTGAGTTGTTTTGAAAAAATTCACGATTCTCTCACTATATATAGATATGTCGATAAATCTTTAAAGAGAAGCGTCCTCAGCTTCCAAGAAATGGAGGAGATTTCATGTGTCACCATCATTACTCGGTCTACTTCCTCCTCCTCAGGTTCCTGGAAATATCCAAGAAAATGGAGGAGATTTCATGTGTCGCCATCATTACTCGGTCTACTTCCTCCTCCTCAGGTTCTTGGAAATATCCTTCTTGAAAATATCCAAGAAAATGGAGGATTTCATGTGTCGCCAATATACATTCCCCGAGCTTCAGTCATATTAAAATTTGGAGGTCAACTTTTGCTTGGAGCCTACGTTGATTAAGATTCTTCTCTGAACTTCTCCTTTTCATTTTCTTGACCTAGAGACGCGTCGTTACTTCATTGGCTTGGTGGTTGATGTACATCCATGGGAGACCAATTTTAATTACCACGTGGTGTATATCAGTTCTTTGACTCGTAATGTTCTTGTTTCTAACTTCTTTTTTTTGCCGAAAGGAAATGATTTCATTGCTAGCCCATAAAAGGGGTACCATTTGATGGAAAGTCTAAACATAAGATAGAAATTAGGGGCTGAGGAGGAATTACAAGTTAGAAACAACAATACACGGTTCTTGTTTCTAACTTGGTATCTGCTTTTCCTTTTCTAATTGTGGACGAGGGACGACCTCACTTCCAGGAACATGTCGTGTTGTTCCTTGCTTAACGCCACCAAGGATGTCGGCAGGCAATTTACTCTAGAGATTAGGGTTTGCGCATTGGATTTATATAAATTATGTCGTTGGCGTAAAACATTTTCGACAAAAATAGTCCTGAAATAGAAACCCTTATCTAATTAAAAGCAATATATGTGCATGTCAATGCCTGAATTCTGGTTGTGTACACTTGCAAAGTAAAAATTTCTTCACACAATTGGTTCTTAGAGACTGACACATATTATTTTTACTTTCAACTTATATATTTAAGAGCAGTTATATCATATTATAGCGATGTACAAAACATTTAACACAAGTGATTTACTACACAATTGATTGGAGAGAACGGGTAGTGTTGCGACGTCATTTTTCGAGCGTCCTCTTATGCGTGGGCTTGTACGGAAGCTAATGGCTCGTTAAATATTATTAGGCTTAGCCTAGACTCTCCCAAGTCCATCAATTCGTGACTTATTAACCTACAAGTTAATTTCATAATATGAATTGCCACTAATCGATTTGAGGTGAATTGATTAGGAATCCAAACAAAATATTGGGAGAAATGTTTTACTTTTATGCAATTAGAGAAATTAGGATTGTCAACTTGATTACACTAATTAATTAACTAATGTTCTTTCGATACTTAATTTTGTTTAAACCTTGAGGGTTCTTTTTTTTTTTTTTTTTGCATTAAAAGGTACTAACAAAAACGGTTTAGGCCGTTTCCTCATTTCAGATATTTTAAAGGATTTTTCTTTCATTTTTAAGAAAAAAATGCTCAAAATCAGTTTTAGGTCTTTCCCTAAAAAAAAAGGAGATTTTTTAATTAAAAAAATCTAAAAATTATAATATAAATATAATAAACCGACCCAGGTGTCACGCAGGCCCCCTCCTCTTTTTCATTTTAAATATTTTTCTTGGTCTTTCTGTCTATTCCTGCTCTCCCCTATGCACACGCAAGAATAGCAAAGGCTTGCAGGAATGGCGGAAGAGAAAAGACCCATTTCGTTCTCTTCTCTTTTTATTATTATTTTTTTTCTTTTCACTTTAACGTCTCCTCTCTATTGAGTTACACTTGCCAAAGCAAATCAAACCCAAGAAAAGGTTCGTGGATCTAGTTGAAACATTTTTTCAAATGCGTAGCGATTGGTTCGAACAGGAGCAGGATTAAGCGAGGTTGGAAGGAGCATTCCGTCGAACGGATGAGTCGCACTAGCTAAGGGTGCAAAAACGAATCGACCGAGTCCCCACCGTGCCAGAGTTAACAACAATTGATGGGGCAACAACCCAACGGCCGCAGCATACGTATGAACGGAATCAAAAATCACGCGTGCTAGACAAACGATGAAGCCTACAACAGGGCAAAACAGGGCACTAAAAACAGGCGGGTCGATGGGAGCTCCCTGATTTATATATGGACAATACAAATGTTACACTTCGTAAAGAAATAATATAACAATTGAAAATAATAAATGAAGACATCCTTATATTTCAAGAGTTGTCAATACCTTCATTCTAGTATCTCCAAGAATCAGCTTGTGATTTTAATTGGATTTTGATTGATATTTCTAGATTCTTCTTCCTTGCTTGATAAATTAGTGCTTTTATAAAGTAGTGTTTTCGGATTGAATTAGAAAAGGGATTAATATCAATTACATAATATGTGCACTTTTGCCTACAAACGCCATGTCCATTACATGATCATATTTGAGTTGTCCAAACTGAATAGTGGAGTCAAGTATGAGTAACTAGAGTATACTCAATAGAGTTGGGCTCAAGTTTTCTAGTAATTGATTCAAGGAACTCATAAGTCTAATTTTGAAGGTCATATTGATATTTTCGAAAAATCAATGTGATATTACCTCCATCTTTAATCATGCTCTGCACACTCAAGTTTTCAAATTGAGCTAGAGGGTTCAAGGTTTGTACAATCACTTCAATATTCTAGTGTAGTCTAATTTAAGCTCTACCTTAGGTCTGTTCTTTTTGTTCTCTTATGCAAAATCTCTTCTTTCCTTTTTTGTTTCAAGTTTTGCTTCTTATTGATTTCTCTTTTCTTGCTTAACAATCTCTACATCGGTAGAGTTAACAATGGATGTTGACCGGCTGCCGTTGTTGATGCAAACATGCTTTCTGTCAGACATGAATATGATAAAGAATTTATTCCAAAGTCTAGTTTTGCCCAGTTTTGCCCTTGACAGCAAGAACACAGACAGAGTTAGGCTAACCTTCTTTTTCTTTTTTCCACTGGGGTGGAGAGAGAGACCCTAAAGTCTAAGCTCCACAGTGGGTGTTCATGCATGTAGTCATGTTCTGGTCTTGATCTTAATCACTGAGGTATTGACTTGAAAGAGAAGAGGACTAATGAAACAAGCATAGTTTTTGACTATTCTTTCACATACAGGTAACGCGATACCTCAACACAATACTATACATTAGCCTCATAAAAACGAAAACAGAAAGCATTTCACTGTTTGATATTCAAATGAATGAACCAATATATAGATCCTAGAAACCCTCCTGCACAAGCAAGAGATCATTAATAGTCTTCAGTTTTTGGCAGGACTCAGAGACGAGAGAGGTTAGATCCAATGGGGAAGTAAGCCATCGGAATCGGGGGAGGCTTGGACTTCCTCTTGGAACTGTTCTTCTTCAGTTTGGCTTCACCTCCGACATGGCCGTCTTTGCTTATCGAACTGCGCTTGTTCGAGTGATTCTCCCCTTCGCAGCTAACCACTCTATTACCAGAATGATCGGAGAAGCAACTGACGAGGCTCGAGAAGAGACTCATGATTGAGGATGAGAACAAGAAAACTCTTAAGAGCCAGCAAAACTTCAGCTGATTCTCTTTAAAGAACAATCGGAGGAATCGAAGTTGAGAACTTTATTTTCGGAGTTGTTCGGTGCAAAACCCGAGCTTCTTCTTGAGCTATATATAGACATAGTGATGAAGCTTTGGAGAGACTTGGCCGCCTTGGCTTCCAAGAAAATGGATGATTTCAGTAACTCAGTCTTCTTTCTCAGGTCCTAGGAAACATCTAGGATGGTCAACCTTCAGCCGCCAACAAACCGAGTGTTTATCTGCTTCGAGTCACGTTCCAATGAGGTTACTTTTGACTTTCTCTCGACGAATGACCTTGTTTTTATTACTACATCGACCTCTGACACGAGGGACATGTGCGCTGTTTTTCTTTAGCAGCACGTTTGATCAAGTCAAACAGAGTTACAGCATATTGTGTTTCTCTCTTTGACACGCCAATTCTTAGATTTTCTCTTTGTTACAGCTTAAGCAAGCAAAAATAATATTATTTAAATTTAAAAAAATTAAGGAACTATATGTGTTTTTACGTGTCAATATTTGCATTTTATGAAAGTTTTGATGTTTGACATTTAAAAAAAAAAAACTATATATGTTTTCACGATTCTTTCACTATATATAGACATGTGGATGAAGCTTTGAAGAGACGTGGCCTTGGCTTCCAAAAAATTGGAGGGATTCATGTGTGGCTATCATTACTCAATCTTCCTCCTCCTCCGGTCCTTGGAAATAGTAAGGTTATATATTGTGATAGTTACTAAGGATATCATAAATCTTTTGTATGGATATCATTTTAGTCCTAATTTTTTTGATAATTTGTTAATGAATTTAACTAATTTTGATTAGAAATTTCCAACGTAGACGCCAACCATCTTACATAACATGGACAATTGCATCACTTTATATAAATTTATTAATTTTTTTATAATTTTTTTATATTTTTCTTTTCTTTTTTCCACCATGGCCACTAGTTCAGCAAAAATTCAAAATTACATTAAAAAAAGTCAAAATATTTGAGATTAAATTAATAAAATTAAAAAATTTAAACCAAATTGGCATATGCGCTTCACTTTTTCAAATTAGCTACTCATCAATTTGGCCCAACATTAAACGAATAAAAGGACCAGGGGTCACTTTTGATGGGTCGAGACTCGAGAGCGTTTGACTGTACATTCCACGTGTCAATCATTTTTTTATTTGGAGGGCCACCATTTCCTTGGATCCCACGTTTATTAAGATTTGAACTTGCCCTTTTCATTTTCTCGAACAAGAACCAAGCGTCATCACGCCATTGGCTTGGTGATGCACACTGCATAATATAATATCCGTGAGAGGCCATATTTTATTATCCCGTGGGGTGCACGTCAGTTCTTGACCCGTAGTGCTTTTGTTTCAAGATTGGCATGTACTTTTCCTTTTCTAATGGGGGTCAAGGCACGACCCTGCTTTTCCTTTTCTAATGGGGGCCAAGGCAACATGCTTCGAGGAACATGTCGGCTTGCTCCTTGCTTCACGCCTCCAGGCGTGTCTGCATGCAATTTACCTTACCAGTGTAAAATCTTGTCCACACAAGCTAGAGCTACTTTTGCGCTTGATAGCCAGAAAGCAGGCAGATTTAGACTATTCCCGTTGTTTTTTTCCCAGTCGGCTGGCTCCACAATGCGTGTTCATGGATTTAGGAATAGACTTTAAAGAGAAGAGGACTAATGAACCAAACATAGAAAAAGCAACTTTTGACTAATCTTTCATAAAGATATACTTGAACAAAACAATGGGTAAATCTACTTTTTCCCTAGATAGCAGGGACACAGACAGATTTAACCTAACCTTCTTCTGTTTTTTGACAAATGGGTGGAGGGACTAACCCTAAAGTTTAGGCTCCGTATTGGGTGTTCATGCATGTAGGAATAGACTTGAAAGGGAAGAGCACTAACGAAACAAACACAGAGAACGAGCAACTTTTGACTATTCTTTCACATAAACATGATGTGATACTTGAGCGCAATACTATACATTAACCTCATAAAAGGAAAAATAAAACACGTTTCTCGCTGCTTTATATTCAACTCCCAACAAATTTGTAGTAACAAATGAATGAATTAATACATGGATTCTATCATCCCTCCCGCACAAAAGAGATGATCGCTAATGTTTTTCAGATTCGGCCGGACTCAGAGACGAGAGAGATTAGATCCGATGGGGAAGTAAGCCATTGGAATCGGAGGAGGCTTGGACTTGCTCTTTGAGCTGTTCTTCTTCAACTCAGCCTCGCCTTTGACATGGCCATCTTTGCTTAATGAACTGCTCTTGTGCAAGTGACCCTCTCCTTCGAAGCTAATCACTCTACCATCGGGATGATCGGAGAAGCAACTGAAGAGGCTTGAGAAGAGACTCATGATCAACGAGGTTGTAAATGGCAAGTATTATTCTAAGAGCAGAAGAGGCTGAGAAATCAGTACTTTTGGCTGGTTCTCTGTGATAACACCTGAAGCCGCTGTAATGGCTGACTTTGCTAATTGTTTTGAGAAAATTCACGGTTCTCTCACTATTTATAGACATATCGATAAATCTTTGAAGAGAAGCGGCCTTAGCTTCCAAGAAACCATCATTACTTAGTCTTCTTCCTCCTCAGGTTCTTAAAAAATCCAAGAAAATGGAGGATTTCATGTGTCGCCACCATACATTCCCCGACCTTCAGTCATATTAAAATTTGGAGGGCCAACGTTTTCTTGGAGCCTACGTTGATTAGGATTCTTCTCTGAATTTCCCCTTTTCATTTTCTTGACCAAGAGACACGAGTCGTTACGTCATTGGCTTGGTGACTGATGTACACTCCTTGCTTGACACGTCCAAGTATTTCAGCAGGCAATTTACTCTAGAGATTAGGGTTTGCACATTGGATTTATACAAATTACGTCGGAGTAAAATATTTTCTACAAAGTTGTCATGAAATAGAAAACCTTATCTTATCAAAAGCAATATATGTGCATATCATTGCCTGAATTCTGGTTGTGCACACTTGCGAAGTAAAAATTTCTTTACACAAGTGAGTCTTAGAGACTAACACATATAATTTTAATTTTCAACATGTATATTTAAGGGCAGTTATAGCATATTATGGTGGTGTACACAACATTTTTAACATAAGTGGTTTATTACATCATTGATTGGAGAGAGTGGGTAGTTATAATTCTCAAATCAACGGTAAATTTTTTCTAAACGGGTGATGTTGCTTTATTTTTTCTAAATTTATCCCTTAAATGTGTTAATACAAGTTCCATTTCAAATGAGATAATGTTATGGGAGGAGGTGGGATCCGAGTGATGACACCCAAGTAAGATTTCAAGGGGTGTCGAAATTCTGGGGTGTAGAGCGGTGTTTCGAGATTAAATCAGAACAGGGATTAATATCAATTACACAATATGTGTATGTTTTTTCTACACATTTCACGTCCATCACATGATCATATTTGAGTTGTCTAAACTGAGTAGTAGAGTTAAGTATGAGTAACTAGAGTATACTCAATAGAGTTTGGGCTCATGTTTTTAATAATTGATTCAAGTGACTCGTAAGTCTAATTTTAAAATCAAATGTATATTTTAGAAAAATCGATGTGATGTTACCTCCATCTTTTATCGTGCTCAGCAAACTTAAGTTTTCAAATTGAGCTAGAGGATTGAATGTTTATATAGCCACTTCTGATATTCTAGTGGAGGCTAATTTAGTCCTGCCCTTTTGTCTTCTTTTCGTAAAATCTTTTTTTTCTTCAAGTTTTGCTTCTTATTGATTTCTCTTTTCTTGCTTAACCATTTCTACATCGGTAGAGTTAACAACGGATGTTGACCGGCAGCAGTTAGTGATGCTTTCTGACAGACATGAATATGATGAAGAGTTTATTCCAAAGTCTAGTTTTGCCCTTGACAGCAAGAACACAGACAGGTCTAGGCTAACCTTCTTTTTCTTTTTTCCAATGGGGTGGAGAGAATGACCCTAAAGTCTAAGCTCCACTGTGGGTGTTCATGCATGTAGTCATGTTCTGGTCTTGATCTTAAGCACTGAGGAATTGAGTTAAAAGAGAAGAGGACTAATGAAACGAGCATAGAGAAAGCAACTTTTGACTATTCTTTCACATACAGATAATGTGATACCTGAACACAGAAGAAAACAAAAGACATTTCACTGTTTTATATTCAAATGAATGAACCAATACACAGATCCTAGAAACCCTCCTGCACAAGCAAGGGATCATTAATAGTCTTCAGTTTTTGTCAGGGCTCAGAGACGAGAAAGGTTAGATCCTATGGGGAAGTAAGTCATCGGAATTGGGGGAGGCTTGGACTTCCTCTTCGAACCGTTCTTATTCAGCTTGGCTTCACCTCCGACATGGCCGTCTTTGCTGATCGAACTGCTCTTGTTCGAGTGATCCCCCCCTTCGCAGCTAATCACTCTACTGTCAGAATGATCAGAGAAGCAGCTGAAGAGGCTCGAGAAGAGACTCATGATTGAGGATGAGAACAACAAAGCCGGCAAGGAAAAAAAAAAGGCGGAGAATTCAACACTTCAGCTGAATCTCTCTCAAAGAACAATCGTAGGAATTGGAGTTGAGAACTTCCTTTTCTGAGTTGCTTGGCGCAAAGATCCGAGCTTCTTCTTGAGCTATATATAGACATAGTGATGAACCTTTGGAGAGACCTGGCCGCCTTAGCTTCCAAGATAATAAATGATTTCAGTAACTCAGTCTTCCTTCCTCAGGTTCCTGGAAACATCTAGGTTGGTTACCCTCTGCCGCCAACAGACCGAGTGTTCATCAGGTCCGAATGAGGTTACTTTTGACTTTGTCTCGACGAATGACCTTTTTTTATTACTACATCGGCCTGCAACATTAGTACAGGTGCGCTGTTTCTCTTTAGCAGCATGTTTGACCATGTCAAACAGAGGTGCGGCATACCATGGCTCCCTCTTTGACCCACCAATTCTTAAGATTTTCCTTTTGTTTCAGTCTAAGCAAAAGCGAAAGTAATATTATTTAAATGTCAAATAATTGCAGGAAAACTATGTATAGTCAATATTTGCATTTGACGGAAGTTATGATGTTTGGAATTTAAAAAAAAAAATTCAAAGTGCGCGAATCGCAAGATTTTGAATAAGAAATGCGAAAGGTTTGGTAAGATCAATCATGGCATAGTAGAAGGACAACGGACCACGGAACTATTGGGATGACCCCCTTGGCATCATCCTAACAGTTCTCCATCTGCGATTGGAGTGTTTGATTTGTACTATTGCCATGGCTCCTTCTCAATGGGCCTAATCACAGTCATACATCCTGAATTATGATTGGATCCACAGATGTATGGTCGAAAAGAAGACTTGCAAGTTGGATACAGCAGGAGTTATGCTATATGCAATGTACCAGCCGATCCTACACCACTGATGAACTAGGATTTTCTCAAATTGAGGAGCGATTAGACGCGAAACAGCGGCCAGACGTTGAATCTCATCAATTGTAGAAAATGCAAACGCTTTCTTTAACGAACATTTTGATTAAGTCAATCGGTGTTGCTGTACAGACCACGTTTCTTGATTCGACTCATCAGCACCTAAATATTCAAACTCAATGGCAGGATTTCGATGATATATAGTACAGTCCCTGCGTACCTTTCATGAGAACTTCAATCTACACAATTTTTTTCAAATTAGGTAGTCATCAATTTGGCCCCTAAATCAAATGAAGAAAGGGACTGGGAGTCACGTTTCGTGGGGTCGAGAGCGTTTGACTCTACATGCCACGACCTGCAGTCATATTTAATTTCGAGGACCACCATTTCCTTGCAGCCCACGTTAGTCAAGATTCTTATGTAAAGATTTCTTCTCAATTTTCTTGACCTAGAACCACGCGTCGTTGCGTCATTGGCTTGGTGATGTACGCTAGAAAATCAGTTATTGGGTGCCAGACCAATTCTAAGTACCGCGTGGTTTAGACAAGTTCTTTATTCGTGATGTTTGGGTTTCGAATTCCGCACGATACTTTTTTTTTTTTTTTTTTCCTTTTTTCTTTTTTAATGGTGGGTTAAGTCTTGGAGAATGGCATACTTAATTTGTATTTTTAACTGGTAAATTTATGAACATTGTAGCATACTCGGGCAGTCAAAATCAACACTAAACACAAGTGGTTTTGAACATCATTGCTTTGAAAGAGTGGGTAGTTATAATTCCCAAATCCAGGGCAGATAAGACAACTTGGATAAACTTTCTTTTACACAGACACTGTACGATCTATTTGCTTTTTAGAAATGTATTCCCTAAATGAATTGATATAACCATTCTAAGACTTTGTATATTTAAAAAAAAAAAAGCTTTTGCATTGGCATTGTATTTAATTAAAATCCCGATAAAAAAAATGGGATATGTTAATTGGAGGAGGTGGGATTGCAGCAAGCACCGCCAATTAAGATTTTAGAGGGGGTAAAATTTTTGAAGTACCAAGCAATGTTAAAGTGAATTAGAACAGAAATTAATATACTCCGCAGGATGTACACTTTTTTTTCTACACATTTCACATCCATAATAAGATCATAGTCAATTTGTCCAATCAGGTGCCTGAGGCAAGTATAAATCGCCATAGTACACTAAACAGGTTAGTGCTCAAGTTTGGTCTTAACCGATTTAAGTGATTAGCGAGTCTAATTATGAAGGTCAAACATGCAATACCAGAAAAATCGATGTGATATTACCTCTACTTTCAAACTCATTTTTTGAGATTTCAGATTGCTTGTATGTCAGTTGTGCTATTGTTAGTGATGCAAATATACTTCCTATCAGACATGAATATGATAGATAATTTAACATTAGATTAAGCAATTTGAAATGTTAAAAATGAGTCACTCTAAAGGCTAGAGCTTCTTTTACCCTTGATAACGAGAAGACAGACAGATTTAGGCAAACCTTCTCTCTCTCTTTTTTCCCCTTTCCAATAGGGTGGCTCCACAATGGTCTTTATCTTAATCACCGAGGAATTAACTTGAAAGAGCATATCGAAAAAGCAACTTTTGACTATAATTTCACGAAAAGATGATGGATGCTTGAACACGACAATGACTAGATCTACTTTTACCCTTGATAGCACAAGCACAGACAGATTTAGACTAACCTTGAAAGAGAAGAGTACTAGGGAGACAAACATAGAAAAAGCAACTTTTGACTATTCTTTCACATAAAAATGGTGTGATACTTGACCACAATACCATACATTAACCTCATAAAAAGGGAAAACAAAAAACATATCTAAGTGTTGTACTTTCAGTTCCCAACAATTTCTTAAGAACAAATGTGGACCAATACACAGATTGTACCACCCTCTTTCACGAAAAGGATGATTATAACTGGTCTTCAGTTTTCGGCCGGACTCAGAGAGGAGAGAGTTGAGATCCCATGGGGAAGTAGCTCATTGGTATTGGAGGAGGCTTGGACTTGCTCCTGGAGTTGTTCTTCTTCGATTTGCCCTCACCTTCGACACGGCCGTGTTTGCTTATCGAACAGCTCTTGTTCGAGTGATCCTCTCCTTCCAAGCTGATCACTCTACTATTTGAATGATCAGAGAAGCAACTGAAGAGGCTCGAGAAGAGACTCATGATTGATGAGGATGAAAAATGGTGATGTTACTCTACGAGCAGAATAGGCTGGGAAATCTGTACTTTGGCCGGTTCTCTTTCAGAACAGCTGAAGCCGTTGTAATAGCTAGCTTTTTTGAGTTGTGAGAAATTCACGATTGCTTCACTATACATAGAGACATATCGATAAACCTCTGAAGAAATGTGGCCTTAGCTTCCAAGAATTAGGTGATTATTCATTCATGTGTCACTGTCACTACGCGGTCTTCCTCCTTTTCAGGTTCTTGGAACCATCTGAGGTTCTCATTATTTGGCCTCAGCGTCATCTCATACCAAGCTCAAAGTCATCTTTGACATCACCGAGAATTTTTCTAAGCTCAAAAGAAATACGCGTCCAACCGACCGCTGATTGCTTACAAAAATATTATCCGCTACGATTCACATGACTTCATCCTCCACGATCTCTCCACCAGTGGCCATTGCAGTTGGCACCGTCGCCATCGCGTCTCCATCACTTCTCTCCTCTCTCACCAACCATCCTCTTCTTCTTCTTCTACAGCGTGCTTCTGTTGCTGCATCGTCATCTTATTGGCTTGGTGGTGATGTCATTCGAGAATAATATTTGGGTATGAAACTGAGAACGTTTTTCAAACCTGCTACTTCGGCCAATTCTTGGACACGTAAGGAAGTTCTTTTGTTTTCTTACGGTTTTTACGCAACTGTCCCATAATTGTTTTTCTAATAACATATCTTCCTAAAATTAAGCAACTTGATCTCTTTGGCCTTTCTCAAAAAGTCAAATATTTTGAACTTAAAATTCTTTCCTCAATTTGAGGATAATTTCTTTAATTTAAGGAACAATTTGCTTTCCTTGATTTGAGGAATCAATTTTGCCCTCATCATATAACTACGTATCTATTTAAACTTATTTTGTACATCAATAGATATGAAGGGAAAATAAAAAATTCAAAGTTTCCTTGCGTTCTTTAAGGTATCTAAGCCCTCTGCGTAAGAGCATTATTTGTATCTTGCATTTTCTTCTTCATGGCTCCATCCACCAATTTTGAAGATTCTAACAATGTCAATACCTCACTTCAATCCCCACCTATTGTGATTTCGAATATTTCCAGCCTCATTGCAATCAAATTGAATGTCTCCAACTATCTCCTTTGGAAAGCCTTGTTCACGCCTATTTCGTGTGGTCAATATTGATGAATCACGTTGATGGCTCTATTCCTCCACGTTCACCTGACGATCCCACATATCCAATATGGTTTGAAAAAGATTAGCTACTGTTATCCTGGATCAATGCCATATTAAGCAACTCCGCTCTTTCGTATATCGTTGGACTTACTTCTGCCAAGCAAGCCTTGGATCTGCTCAATAATATATATGCCTCTACAGCACCTGCCCATGTGATATCCCTCAAATAGCGGCTTTCTCGACTCAAGAAGGGAACTCAATCTATAGCTGATTATCTCCAGCATTTAGGTCATTTCTGATCAGCTGGCAGCTTGTGGCTCTCCCCTAAACAAGAATGATCTACTTATTCGCATCCTTCATGGGCTACCAATATCATATTGACAATTCTATTCCTCGGTTTGGTTCGTATTTGCGCCAAGTCATCAATCCTATCTATTGAGGAACTTCATACACTGTTAATTCGTGAAGATCTCTCTTTGACTAAAGATACACCGCTCGTGGTTTCATCTCAGTCTACTGCATTGGTGACTTCTAAACCTTCCAAGCCCAACAACTCTTGTTGATTCTCTCAAGGCCGCTGCCATGTACCATCTCGTGGTACATATGTTCCAAGCTAGCTGTCCACCACCTCCTCTAGTTCAATGCAACAACGACCATCTCCCCAAGCTCAACAAAAATCTCAAAAGGTGTTCGTCCACAATGTCGAGTTTGCTATCGTGTGGGTGATACTGCCATCAATTGTTATCAGTGAATGGACCCTATCAAGATTGCCATACGCCAAAAAACTTGCAACGATGGTAGCCATTGCCTCCACCCTACCCAACACTTGGTACATTGACCCTGGAGCCACTCATCATCTCACCCCCGAAAATGTCCAAATTTCAACCACTTATGATGTTAATGACACCGTTGAGATAAATAATGGCCACGGTGGGCCCATTGCACATGTTGGTTCCACCACCATCTTATTCTCGTCTTCACCTCTTCACCTCAAATCTATACTTCATTGTCCCATAACTTCACACAATTTACTATCTACTTACCGCTTTTCCAAAAATATAAATTGTCCCTTTAACTTCTATGCCTCTGGTTTTTATATTAAGGACAATGATTTGGGGAGGATACTATATTAAGAGCCAATTGGGAACAACTTGTACCCACTTCGTACTCCGTTATCATTCATCGTTCTAAAGGCTCATTACAGTTCATCCATCACCATGGACCAATGGTATCTTCATCACGATCACCCATCTCATGATATTCATCATTTTGGTTTCCAATAAATTGGGCTCTCGCTTTGCTTTTTATGTCAGTAGGTGAAGTCCTCTAAAATTATTACTTTGTGATGCATGGGACCTTGCTCCCACATTATCTTGTTTTAATTATTCCTATTATATTCTCTTTTTTTCTGGTAAAGTAAGAAATATATTGAGCTTTAATCAACTATACAAAAGGAGATCTTGGCACCAAAACTTACACTAAAAATGACAACACGTCATAGCGAATGGAAGGGTGCCGGGATGGAAAAGGACAGCCAAACATTGGCCCAAACAACAAACCTGCTACACACACTAAAACAAGGAACAGCCAAACAATGGCTAGAACAACCAAACAGCGGCAACGAGGAAGGAACCAAGACAGACCGAACAGACGGTGGTCTAAGCCCACAACAACCAAGGAAGACCAGAGCCCAGCAGTAGCAGCGAGGCCCCAAAAGAACCTGCAAAAGCTTCGAAGACTAAGCTAAACCCAAGTATCGTATCTCTACGGTCCCACAGAATCTGCCATCAGCCTCCAAGAAGATGATGACCCACCCGCAACAGCACAGACAACCTTAAGTCACCAACTGGCACCAGCTGCAGCGTTAAGTTGGAGGTTCAAATCCTCCCAACGAGAAGATAACCGGGCCAATACCCCAGCTGTGCTGAAACCTCCTATTCCTTGTAGAATCTGCAACATTCCTGAAGGTTAAAGCCTTGTCTCTAACAACCTTAAAGAGATGATTCTTCAAGGCCACCACCAAAAAAGATTGCTCTCTAAAAAGAATGTTGTTCCTATTTTTCCAAATGATATGACAAAGGGCACCAAAAGAGAACCGGGCTATGCATTTATAGAAATCTTTGCCCAAGAGCAAAGTAATGGCCCAATGGAGATTCTCCATCCAAGACCTATTACGCCACTGGAGATTGCATTTGGCAGCTCAAAAGAAAGCAAGGCCAGCAGTGATGCGACAACCAAAAATAAATGGTCAATGGAATCCAGCGTTGCATTGCAAAAGGCACATAAGCCACCTTCTATTCTACTATAAGATAACAACAGAGCTTGGGTAGGAAGTCTGTGCTTGGTAATAAGCCAAAGGTTGAATTGGTACCTAGGTGCAATCAATTTGTTCCAAATGAACGCATGACAAAGAACCCAGGCCTTCTTCCGCCTAATAGCCTCCTAAGTCGATGCTACCGTAAACCGGCCCGAAGAGCTCCTTGTCCATCAAAAACTGTCCGGGTTCTAAGAGAGGGTCGGGAGAGGGTGCTCCCACGATTCCAAGACAGGTTCGATAGTTTGGCTAGAAGAGGAGAAAAGGTCCACCACCGACGCCTACCTGGATAGGTCGCGGATCTGTAGATGAGTGAGTCGAGAAGATTAGGCTCAAAGGACCCGGGGCGCCAATTGTCAAACCAGAGTGACACTGATAGGCTGTCCCCTATCCTCCATTGGAATGAATTATGAAATTCCCCCCCTGAGTTGAAGGATCTTCTTCCATGCCCACGAACAATAGTTTGGTTTGTTGGCAACCTAGAAGTTTTTCATTTTTTAAAAAAATAGAATGGATCCACTTACACCACAATGACTCCTTGTCAAAGAACAGGGTCCAGATATGTTTGGGCATGAATGCCTTGTTATAGTCCCGAAGCTTACGTAGGCCAATACCTCCCTCCTCTTTTGGAAGGTAAACATCATCCCAGGACACTTTCGCACCCCCTCTACCTAGTTTTGGGCCTTTCTAGAGAAACTGTCTTAGGATTTTTTCAATTTGGTCCAAGATAGCTATAGGTAAGATAAAAACCCTAGCGCAATAGGCTTGAACCGCATGCAAAACCGACCTGATCAACTGAAGACGGCCAGCAAAAAACTGGAAACGATGGGTCCAAGACTGTACTTTTGCTGTAATGCGGTTGACGAGAGCGTAACAATCCGCCTTACTGAGCCTCAATGTAATGATGGGAACCCCCAAGTAACAAACCGGTGAGCTCCCTTCGTGAAAACCCAGAGCAAGGAGAATTTGATTCCTAGAAGAAGTCGATCCTCCTGCAAGGAAAACCTCGCTTTTGCTTGAGTTTGGGCAAAGTCCGCTCCATAAAGAGAAGGTTTGAAGGCCTTCCTTAAGGAGAGAGATGGAAGGCATATCAGCTTCATAGAATAAGAAGACATCTTTCGCAAAGAATAAGTGTGACAGGTTAGTTGCTTTGCACCTTCAAAAAAATTTGAATGTTGGCTTCGTAGATTGAAGAAAAAGAATTCCCAATAAAATCTCCATGATCAAGGTAAATAAATAAGGAGAAATGGGGTCACCCTATCGAAGCCCACGACCACTAGCAAAGAACCCATGAAGCTCCCCATTTAAAGCAATAGAGAATTTAGGAGTACACACATAGACCAAGATGAGCCGCGTCAAGTGCTTAGGAAATCCAAAGGCAAGTAGAACAAGCTCTAGGAATTTCCAATCCACAGTGTCATAAGCTTTCTAAAAGTCCACTTTGACTGCACACTTAGGTGAATACAGGTTGAGATGGAATCTAGGAAAGAGCTCCTGAGCCAATAGGATGTTGTCCCTAATCCGCCGACCCTTAACAAAAGCACTTTGAGAAGGGCTTATTACATCCTAAAGAACTACAGCCACTCGATTGGCTAAGACTTTAGTGATGCATTTGTAAATAGTATTACAGCAGGCGATGGGTTTATAGTCAGCAACCGTTGTCGCATTAGGAACTTTTGGCACTAAAACCAAGATGGTGCTATTGATCTCCCGTAGGAGCCTACCCGTGATGAAGAAATCCTTCATCGTTGCAGTGACTAGCTGTCCAACAGCGTCCCAGTTGTGCTTGAAGAACTCGACACTAAATCCATCAGGTCTAGGAGTCTTCCCTCGAGCTAAGGAAAAGAGAGTATCACGTATCTCTACATCAGAAACCGGCCGAGAGAGAAAACTAACATGCTCCTCTTTTAAGGGACATCGAATAACCTCTTGTATCTCCCAAATTGTGGGTCGACCATGCACGACTTGCGGTATGAAGAGGTCCTGGTAGTAGGTGATGAAGATTTGCTGCACCAAACCAAGGTCTGTAACTAGATTACCAAAGGAATCCATGACCGAGAGAATTATGTTCGTCATCTCTTTTATTGACATTGTGATGAAAGAACTTAGTATTCCAGTCTCCTTCTTGCAGCCATTTGATCCTTGACTTCTGCCTATAGAAGGACTCTTCTTGACAACGAAGGTCCGAGAAGGCCCGACATTGAGTCTTCTCCAGCTTTGTGAGTATAGTACTAGTCGGATCTGCTAGAGGCCAACCTGGGTAGCCCGAAGAGCAAATCTTGCATCCGAAACTCTAGATGAGATATTAGAGAATGACTCCCTATTCAGTTGCTTGAGGCGGGCTTTGAGGAACTTTAGCTTGCACACTAGTATGTACATGGGAACACCTGCAATCGGTTCCTCCCAAATTTGAGTAACAATAGAGTCGAACTTCGGATACTTCATCCAGTAGTCAAAGAACTTAAAAGGTTTCTTCTAAAGGACCGAGTTCAAGACTTTGACTATTATCAAGGTATGATCAGAAATACCCGGGGTGAGGAAGGACGCTTCCGAGTAGAGAAAGTCTTGGCACCATCTAGTATTCACAAGGACCTTGTCTATCTTCCTCAACTTTCGAGAAGCTCCTGACGATGTTGCCCAGGTGAATCGAAAGCCAACATACCTCAAATTGTCTAGCTTTGACTGAGCTAAGCACTGCCTGAATTCATCAAAATACGGGATCCAATTGTCTAAGCCATATAACCTGTCAGATGGGTCATTTATAGCATTAAAGTCACCCGCCACCAACCAATGTGAGCCATGCAAAAGGGCACTTTTAAGTATAAAGTCCACCCAGAGCGGTCTTTAGGAAGGAAAAGTGTGCTCAGCATAGATTACTGATATGCAACAATTCACACCCGACCTCAGACATTTTAAGTTCCTATAGACCGCTTGGTCATTGATAGAGGAGGCCTCCAAGCTAACAAGGAAGGGGTTGCATCCAACCCAAATCCTTCCTCTAAGGGAGTGGTCATAATTTGTTAACCAGCACCAATCCCTTATCAACCTCGCTGAATGGAAGTGAAGAGAGACTATGGGACTTTGGTCTCCAATAAACCAACAAAATATAGCCCCTTTAAAGAAACCAGATTACGGACCTCAGCATGCCTAATGGGGCTAACAAGACCCCAGGTGTTCCAAAAACCTATGTACATACAAATAAATAAATAGAGAAGATGGGAGGGTAGAGTTACCTCCGTGTAGGCCTACGCCGATTGGCCACCAAAATAGGGGATGCAGAAGGGGGCTGATCCGGGCAAATACTCAGCGACTTATCTTGAATGGTTTCAGCTTTCCTACTAACAAGAGGAGCTTCTAAAGATGAAAGGTAAGAAGAGAGTAGGTCATCCTCATTTAAGCTACTAAAAGAGGTAGCCGAGCCATCCGAGTCCTCCCCAGTGTTGGATAGAGCCAAGGAGGTACCTATTGGGTTGGGTCTATCTGCTACTGGTATGGTGAGGGAGTCATCTAATTTCAAAAGTACTTTAACTCCTCTTTGGGTCTTGCGAGTCAAAGTAGATGGAACGCCTTTCCTAGGGGCAATATCCTACAATTTCAGCATCTTTTCTCCGTCACTGGGAGGTACTGGTTGAGACGAAGCTCATTCCCTTGCTAAAGATGGCTTTTTCTTCTTGCTTCTTACTTGCTTCCAGCTTTGATCAAGCCTTTGAGGAAGCTTCGCCTCGGCCAAACTAGGAGCAAGAAGCTCCGCCTCCACCGAGCCAGTGACAGGAGCCATAACATCAATAGCAGGCGTGCCAGAAGTATGTGCTTGTTGCGGAGGCTCGTCCGAAGCAACAGGCGAAACAGAAGTCTAGTCATGCTGCAAAGAAGTAACAAGCGAACCAGAGGCCTGAACATGTTGCGGAGGAGTCCCTAAAATGGGCCGATGTGGGGGACTCGCACACTTGTGGCCAAAAGTGCCACAACTAAGACATTCCACTAGTCTCCACTCATATTCAATGTCAATCGATCTCGATGCCCCATTAAGGACCACATCAACCGAGGTACACCTAGGTTGCTTAGCAAATATCTCCACGCGCACTCTAGCGTAGGAGATCATCTTCATTTGTTCGATGCGCTGATCCATATAGAGAAGTTTCCCAACCACACTTACTATCGCACTTATCCTAGGTGCCGACCAAAGATCATACATAAGTTTCTTCAATCTAATCCAAATCGGGATTGAGGTTTGATTATCCTTCTTCAATTTCAGCAGAGACTTCCACTATTACAGGATCAAATGAACCCTTGCAACTGTTAGAGGCCCATCTTCAAGGATCTTTCTTGGAAACTCCGGGTCGGGGATATGGAAAAAGAAGAAGCCCTGATCATTAACTAAGACTTCAGCCAATTTCAGACCCCAGGCGTGTTTCAAGACTGTCTCTATGAGTTTGAATGGGATTTTCTTCCCAACGTAGTATCCGATGAGGCACTCGTGCCATTTTAGGTCGGTGGCCTCAAGCACTTTCTCAGACAAGTTGACAACAGTCTGCTATCAACAAAAGGAGGAATATAAGATAAGTCGTACCCCTTTGTCACAAGCATAGCAACGTTGGCCCAAGAACGAGCAGGAGGAGGCTTGGAGCTTCTAGCTTGCTAATCGCTGGTCTGTGTGTTCTTGGGTGTGGATTTGGCTCAGGACCGACCCCGAGATCCATTCAAGCTTCTAGAGGCCCCGAGGGAGGTCCGCTGGCCTTTCGTCGAAGTAGCTCCTGTTTCATGAGTTCTCAAATGTTCAAAGGCCTCAGCAGATTGGTTGTTGGTTTTGGGAGATGGGTGTGAGGCTTGTCCTACTTAGCCCATCCACATTTAGAAGGGTCTTTCCTATTTGGCCAGCAACCTCAGTAGAAGATGAGGCCATAGCAACAGCAGAATCCCAAAACGAACCCAGCAAGCCTTACTAGAAGAAGAACATAGTGGGATTTGTGGGACATACTAGGGCAAACTGTTTGGTGAAGCTATAGAGGGAGGTCAGACGATCCACCCCTCCAAATCTCAGCCCAAACGAACGGCTAGATCCACTGCACAAGCAGAAAAACCATACAAGTGAACAGTGGCCCGATCACAGCTTTAGAGAGAGACCAGTGAACAATATATCTTATTTCCCATAAGATTAAAATATGACTTTTATGACATCTTTGTTAGTTTTAAAAAGCAAGTTGAAAATCTTTTGTTGCACATTATCACCACATTTTGCTCAGACGGAGGTGGCGACTTCATAAATAATACCTTTAACAATTTTCATCAATCAAATGACATTATACATGAATATTCTTGTCCCCACGCACTAAAACAAAATGGTGTTGTCGAGCATAAGTATCGCCATATCATCGAAACTGGTTTAGCTATGATGGCCTGTGCTCATATGTTTTCTAAACCCTTACTTCAACATCACACTTTCTTCCCATATCAAGTTTTATTTCACATCCCTTCTAATTATTCACCCTTACAAACTTTGGCTTTCTTCCCATGGCTCGATCTTACAATGCTAACAAATTGCAACTTAGATCAACCCCTGTTATTATATAGGCTATAGCTCTAGTCATATAGCGTATCATTGTATGGGTCTCTCATCTGGTCAAGTATATATTTCTCATCATGTCGTTTTTGATGAAACTAAATTTCCTCACTCCCACTCATTACCCTCATCTTTCAACTCATAGTCTTGATTTCTTTGGAGTCATTCAAACTAAGCATGTTCATTATGGTCCGTCCACTACTTCACATGTCATTCTCACATCCAACAATACCTTCACAGTGCCTTCTTCATCAATTACCAAACTTACCTTTCAACCCTCTGGCCAACCCCTTCCTCCACTTATTGACAATCAACCTATCCCTCCTTCCATTCACTCAATGCAAACAAGGTCTAAACTTGGTATTATAAAAAAAAAAAAAAAGGCATTTTCCGACACCTTTCACCCAATTCTGTTTACACTTACTGCCAACCATATCTCAGAGCCAACACATTACTCTCAAGTGGTGAAGGACCCTCGATGGCATCATGCCATGGATCAAGAATTTACCTCGCTTCAACAACAAAAAACATGATGTTTGGTCCCTTATGATCCTACTATGAATGTAGTGGGTTGTAAATGGGCATTTGAGTTAAACAAAATCTGAATGGCTCTATTAGTCACTACAAAACTTGTCACACCCCGAACCACGAGCACGCACGCATTCCTTTGCGGTCGACTAAAAATGTGATGTCCTAGGACGCGTCGCTGACCCATTCTTTTATTATTATTATTATTTTTAAGCACATGCGGAAGTGAATTAATAATTCCTTGACAATAAACAAATAATAGGGATAGTCAATCAAAACAAAAGTTGCCAAAAACAACTTATTTATTTATCAATTGTTAATCCTATGAAGTTTAATAATTTACAAGTCCTTACACTGGCAATTTCCAACCGACCCTTTTGGAAACCTTTAGGGACTATGACAACCTAGACTTCACTAGCGACGGGGCCAGCCAAAGGTGTCGCATCTCGCGCCCACCACATCCGCATTCAGCATATTTCCACGCTACAGTCTTGAAAAAAGGGTTAACCCATGACGGGGTGAAATAAAATCTCAGCAAGTCAACAACCTAAACCCTGATTATGACGCAAATTCGCCTCGAAGGCGGTCCTAAACACGCACCACCTCAGCGCGTCCTTGCATATTAGCTCATCACACATGCCAATATCAACGCAACAAGCGTAATTTAATAACCAGAACACATCATTTTCATATCTCAAACAATCACATGGGTCCCGATTATAAAGTAAAATCTTCATGACACATCCCATACCGTACCACACAATTTTGCCCCATAATCAGGCGCAACTATTATATCCACTGAGCCATGTTCCAGTTATTACGACCCATCAGCCACGGCCAACTCAACAACCGGCAGTCATTCGGCGTAACCGAACATCGTCCCGCCCCATCAGGCACGACATCGTCTAGAACCCCCGCCTAGACGGCATTCCACACAAGAGCATCGATCCGGCCTCCATCGCGACTCAGCTTCCGAACCCTCGCCGGGCATCTAATAAAATCGGGCATTGTACCTAAACTCCCGTTGGGTGACAGATTCCACTTAGTAACCTTGCAAGCACGTCATCAATCAACTCATTTCTTATCTTTCTTCAATTAGCTCAAAATACCAAAATTCCTTTTAAAAAAATAAACCTTACAATTCTCTCTCTCTCTCTTTTTTTTTTTTTTTTGGGTTCAAAGCTTTCCAAAAGAAATTTGTACAAGGTCATGTATTTAAAATTAACCCATCAAACTTTAATTGCATCTAGTATAAAACCTCCTCGTTTTATTAAGCACATAAAATTTAGCGTCCAAACCCGACACCTCATTTATTTTCTATTTTCTTTTCCAACCACCCCTTTTTGGAAACAATCTTTAGTAACCCCCCCTTTTTGTTCAAAACTTTTAGAAATAATTCATAGGTGCTCACGTACTCAAAATTAACCCGTCAAATTTTGTACGCGCCTAGTTTAAAACCTCATTATTTTATTGGGCAAATAATTTTTGATGTCCAAACCCCACACCTAAATTTTCTTTCCATTTAAAGGCCCAAAGGCTATCTCTTGCAATAGGGATAAACAATCAACATGAAGCAATCAACCTCATCATGTCACGCATACGTTCTCAACATGCCCAAAAGTCAACCACATCACAAAATATGCAATTTCCAGCAAGCAAAATACCAAGAACAACCACAAAACCCCAACTGACCCTAACCGGTAGAAACCGGGTCCATTCGCGCGTCTCCAAATTTAATTTTAGAAATATAACCAAAAGAGTTTGGAAAATTCTCAAATTTGAATATGTTATAAAGAACACTTAAAAGAACATTTTACATGCAGACACCTTGATCCAAATATTTCTAGAATAAGAGCACTAATTCGCACAAGCTGTTACAAAAACTGTGACCATGTCTAGAAATTATGTTCTCTAAAATCAATTTGGTTTGAGATCCAATACTTGTCCGTTTGATCTAAAATTTGAGTATGTTAAATTATAAGATGTAATGAAAAACTTTTGTAAATAAACTCTTTCGAAAATAGAACCCTAAGAGTTAATAAAAATCCATTAAACATTAAAAGGTCACCGTTTCGGCACAATCCGAGATTCTGTTTTGTAAATAACGAAACCGAAATCTCATTCTTTTAAATCCTTAAAATTTTAAGTAAAATATATGTCATAACTAAATAATTTTAGAACATTTTCTAAGAAAGAAGTAATCTCAAAATCGTAACATATTTTTCCCCACAAAAATGGCAAACGACGAGCGTCCAACAAACTGATCCGGGAGAAATCTACTAAACCAAGCTAAATCGCCCTCATTAGTACTAATCCAACCAACTAGATCAATACTAATCTATCTTAAGGCTAATCAAACCAAACTAGATTAATATTAATCCATCTTAAGGCTAATATAACTTAATACTAATTTAACTAAGCTAATTAGCACTAATCTAACCCCCTAAGCTCAATTAACAACCTAATCAAGGATTATGGAGTTAAATCACTAGAATTCGACGGCAGTGGGCTCATGGTGACAGCAACACGAAAGCGGTGAAGACCCGAGCCAACCATTTCTCCAACGGAGCTCAACTGGCGAAGGAAAAAGGCCCAACAAAGCACACGGCCAAGGGGCTGTTCGGTTCTACTTGGGTTGGTCTCAGTGGATGCTGGAGTCATTAGTGGCAGCAGGGGTAAGCTAGTGGTGGTGCGGTGGAGCTACGGTGTCGAGGGTGGAGCTACAGTAGACTAAGGCAGCTAGGTGGACAGGCGGTAAAGCCGTGCTTCGGTGGTGGCTGGCTGATGAAGATGGCGAGAGATGATGAAGATAATGAGGGGCATGAATGGTGGGATGGCGATGAAGACGATGCTTGCATTGGTGGTGATATGGTGTTAGTGGAGAAGGAGAAGGGGGGTTGGCAGTAGCTTGAGGAGAAAATAAAAAAGACGTGAGATGAAGAATCAGGCAAAAGAAGAAGGGGATGAAGAACGTGGGCGAGAGGAAAAGGAAGGGGGGGGAATGAACGTGCGCATGGGTGAGAGGGGGAAAAGAGATGGGAGAGAGGGAAAACCAATAAGTCAAAGCATGAACCAATTAGAACCTAGGGAAAATATCTAAATGATGATTGAAAAACCCCTTAAGTCTTCAGCCCAAAGTCAAGGCTTCCTCCAATGGCAAATTTCCCTTCAATTCCTCACAAAAAAAAACTCATTTTGTAGCCAAAAAGTCCCTTGAAGCAGCCCATACGAATTTCCCTTACTTCTTCAAATTGTCCCGAAATTGATTTTTCCACAAAATTCCAAGCTTAACAAAATTACAATGTCCTAAAAATGAACCGTTACACGTTCGAACGTTCAATTCCCGAAACCGAATTTAATTTCGTAAAAAATCAACCGAACACGATTGTAGTACAACCTAACCTATCGGGTAGCTTTTAGGGATTTTATTGTGTGTGACCCATGGTCAATAATTTTCGATCCACGTTAATGCATCTCCGAATCATAGGCGACTCTCAGTTGTCGTAAAAATCGCAAGGTTTCAATTACGTGTATCGAGTATAATTTCGATAGAAAATCGAATCGAGTTAGTGCCGTTCAACGCAAATTTAGCAATCATACGGAATCACCCGTAATTCAATTACATTTTTCCATCGAATCAACATATATCCAATCACTAATCGATTATAACGGTGTCGTATTGACCCTTACCGATTATTATGGTCGAGCAATCTATTTTTGATCGAATTCTCAAGTCTGCCGCGTTTATATCCTTTAACGACTTCACCTAATAAGTTAGTTAACTCATGAGTGGCCTACTCAGAGAAAAAAGACCATAGGCGCGTCGACAAAATGCCAATTTCATATTATCGAGACGGGGTCAAAATTCAGAATGTCACAAAACTCGCCTTGTTGCTAAGGGCTTTCATCAATAGTAGGGTGTTGACTTAGTTGAGAACTTCAATCACGTGGTAAAACCTTTCACCATTGAAATAGCTAGTGCGAGTACCTAGAGGGGGGGTGAATAGGTGTACAAAAAAAATTTTCTCGAAACTTGTACGATATTTAAGCAATTAGAGGATTTGCAACAATTAAAAATTTAATCGCAAGACTGAGTAAGGGAAAGAGAGAATTGAACGCTCGGTTTATAGTGGTTCGGCTTGATTCAAGCCTACGTCCACTCTTCTCGCACGGCCCGATTGGCTGGTTTCCACTATGATCAAAGAGATGTTACAAAGTTGATCTTCCTTGATTTCTAGGTGTAGATGATCTACCACACTCACTCAAGGTGTCACCAAGTATAAACACTCTGTATACAATTTCGCTCGGTCTCAACTAACAATCAAGGGTCTTCGGACTACGGAATTTTTCTATCGATCACACGCTTAAAACAGCTAGACGTCTTCCTTTTATACTCCTTCATGCCATCATAGCCGTTGGCACTTACCAAAGGAATTCCTCCAATCTACCCGTTGGACGGAATCAATCAAGAAGATCATCCGAGCTATTTAAGGAATCGATGATAGCCCATCAATCCCGTTCGCCCATACAATCGGGATCTCGGTTTCCAAGAATAGAATATTCCAAGATTGTTTCGTCGACCATCGGATCTTCAATCGATCTTAGATAAGAATTAAAGAATCCGAAATGATTATCCAACCAAAGAATCTATTCCGAGAAGATAGGATCGAATCCTCAACCATAAACCTCGGTTTTGGATTTCCTTCATTCTTTGGATCGAAAGATCGACAGTGAGAATAGACTTAAGTCTTAAGTCCGAGTCTTAAGTCTTTGAGTCTTGAGACTTGGGTCTTGAGTCTTGAGTCTTGAGAGAACAAAGTCTTCGACTTTAAAGCGACGGTCTCCGAACATCCAGACTTTAGATCGAAAGAAACGTTTTGTCGGCTTCAAAATATTCGGAAAGATTTCTCCAACAATCTCCCCCTTTTTGATGGTGACAAAACTTTCTTGAAGATTTGAACAACTTTGACCTGCAAAACATTTCTCAAGTAATATGGCTAACTCATAAAGATTAATAAAACAACCAGACTCTGCATCCACAGAAAATTGGTTAGTCTTTCATGAGAAACACCACATAACAACAACACTTGAATAAATGCAACCAGTCAAGTTCATAATCAAATCCGCATGATCAATTCAGTCAAATTCACACCCAAGTTCAAGTTCTCAAGTCATAAACATAACCACAAAGGTCAAAGATTAAAAAAAATGAAAGTTCAAATTGATTCTCCCCTTTTTGTCAGCATTGAAAAGGGTGAGAAAGGAGTCATGTCGCTTGGGAATGCGCACGATCCGGAAATCCCCAATGGACTGGACTACTCCTTCAAGCTTCTTCGGGTCTTCTCGCAGACGAGCTACCTCTTCTCCCTTGGCATTGGCTTGGAGTTGCTGAGCAAGGTCTTTGAATTTATCTTCCGAGAGACTGAAGATTCTTGTCCAGCATGCTTTAAAGCTTGGATTTCACGATCCCGAACATATATCCGGTTACGCATTTCAGAAGAATATTCATGATACCGCGAAGATCTGCAGAATTATCCGTACGTGTGCGGCATTGACTTTCTCGGCGAGACGATGGCGCTTCGTACGATCCGCGATTTCGAATCGGCGTACCACCTTCTTCGGGCAATGGAGAGACTGAACTTCTTCCGGGTCTTCGGAGATTGTCGTAGATCTTCGGCAGCATGAGGTGTAGACCTCTCTTGCTCACTAACTCCCCTGTCACTAGGACATCGAGAGGGGAAGAGTGATGATCATGCTTTTGAGTTCCCTTCTCTCCAGATTTGTCGCCAGACCGTTCTTTTTCTTCTTCTCCTTCTTCCTCAACTTCTTTCTCCTTCTCTTTCGTTCTTCTTCTTCTCTGCTCTGCTGAGAAGTTACGTCGGATAAGACACGAACGTCTTGTTCTTGTCGGTGCGGGAATAGTGGGATCTTCATCATCTTCATCTTCATCCTCATCCTCCGGGATAAGAGTTCTTTTTCTCCTTTTCGATGAGACACCAATGGCCTCCTTCCCTTTCCTTTTTGAAGCGCATCGGACTGGAGATTTCACCTTGAATTTCTCCATTGCCTTAGAGAGTTCTTTCAGACGCATCTTCATTAACATTTTCAACCCTACCACCATCTTGTCACACGGTCGAACACAAAAAGTATGTGGCAGTTCAATATTCAGATGTCGAAGATCTTGGTCACGGACCAGGATAAGGCAATTGTCCTTTGTCTTTTGACACCGCTTTCTGTACATGTGGAAAAGGATAGTGTGCGGGAGAGAAAATTTCCGTCTGAGTTGATCGCATACATCAACTTTGCTTCAGAGAAAGACACGAGAAGTCTTTGACGTAGACTTCGGTCCGAGACAATTGATCACAATCTTGTGAAGCACAATGTTGATTGCATTCATCCGGAATAGATAATTTTCTTATCTACATCCCTATCTTTGACAAGATCCGAGTAGTGCGAGCAGGTGAGACTTTGATTGGGAGATAGCGTCCCTTTCAACTCCAATTATGTCCGCCAACATATTCACATCTACTACATAGACTTGGTCTCGGACATTGAATGAAATTCTATTCGCATCCAAAAAGCTAAGATTTGAATAGAAGTAAGCGGTCAGATGATCATACCCGTCTGTAGAGTCAGAGCAAAAAGTCTCAAGTTGAAGCAAATTCAACTTCTCCCTTAAGTTCAAGTTGATGGAATCCGGAAGTCAAAGTCGACACTTCTAGGGTTGATTACCCCTCTTTTCAACAGCCTTAGATACACTTTTTCCGATCCTTGGATTTAAACAAATCCATCCGATTTCCTTTCACCTTTGCAGCCACACCCATTCTAGGTTTAAATTCAAGGAACATTTTGTCATCATCGTTCCGTCAATCGATTCGTCACGGCATACGAGGATCACTAGGAGTGTTCGCAAGAGCCTCCTCTGCTCTTCCTTTCGGAGCAATTCCCAACTCTTCCATTTTCCGCAGAAAAAGATACTCATTCCCATAATTTTTGTCCTTAAGAAAGTCATCTATATACTTTAATGAAGAACCGGTGCTTTTCAACGCACGATAAAGCTTATAGATAACAGAGGGTTTTGGACTCTTCGGTCGGCATCCTCGATTATGTCTTCTTCTAGATTTTGACTTGCACCTTGTGGGTCGGAGATGCTGAATGACGTGGAGGAGAGCGAATCGGACTTTGTCGCCGACTTGGAAAGTCTTCTTCCTCAGTAAGATCGAAGTGAGTCGGTCCCTTCTCCATTCTTTGTGGTCCCCTGTTTGCGATTCTTGATGATTTCCTCGAAGACGACATCTTTCTTTGTCTATTGGAGGATTCCTTCACTTGCTTTTCCCAAGAAAAATGACAACTTTCTCGACGATGAACAGAGAGTAGAAACAAGATCGGGAGGAGAGTGTCTTTTTAGGGTTTTGAAAATTGGGGGAAGAATGACGTGAATTTATATGTGCCTCGGATTTGAAAAGAGAAGATTAAACGGCACAAGGAAAGTGTACGAACACTTCTTTTTCAAAATCAATAACTGCCAAAAATAACTTCCTCTAAAAAGACAAGTTTTCAAATTTCACACGAATTATAAAAGAACGTACCTTTTTGAGATAGAATAAGCGAGAATTCGTACCTTTTAGATAGCAACTTACAGTCTTTAGCAATGAATGATTGAGTCTCGGGATTTAGAGTCTAAGAGATTAGAGTCTTTAGAGTTGGTGAGTCTCTAGACTTTAACTTCTTCAAGCTTCAAAATGTTGAGTCTTGAGCGGATGAAGTCGAATTGATTCTTCTCCAAAGGCTTTGTGAATATGTCCGCTAGTTGATTTTTGAATCAACAAATTGAATTGAGATTTCTCCGTTTTGAATGTGATCTCTAATGAAGTGATGACGAATCTCAATATGCTTTGCTCTTGAATGAAGGATTGGATTTTTGGTGAGATTGATCGCTTATTTGGTGTTGTCACATCTGATTTACGTGCATGAGTCTTCAATGCCAAAGTCTTGTAGTTGTTGTTTTATCCATAGAATTTGCGAACAGCAGCTTCCAAGAGCTACATACTCTGCTTACGTCGTTGAGAGAGCTACGGTGCTTTGCTTCCTTGAAAACCAAGATACTGTCCTGTTTCCAAGTAGCTGACAAGTTCCGAAGTGCTCTTTCTATCGACTCGCAACCGGCCAGATCTGCATCTGAGTATCCTAGAAGATTAAAGTCTCCCCTCTTTGGATACCAAAGACCGATGCTTGAAGATGAAGCAACGTATTTGATAATACGCTTCACAGCAATGAGATGTGATTCTCTAGGATCTGATTGAAACCTAGCACAGATACAAACACTAAACAAAATATCAGGTCTAGAAGCAGTAAGATAAAGAAGTGAACCGATCATGCTCCTGTACTGCTTTTGATCTACTTTCTTCCCTTCTTCATCCTTGTCTATCTTCGAGAACATGACATTGGTATGTCGGTCTTTTTGCACTTTTCCAATCCAAACCTTTTAACAAGATCATTCGCATATTTTACTTGATGAATGAAAATTCCTTCCTTCATTTGTTTCACTTGAAGTCCAAGGAAGAATGTTAACTCTCCCATCATACTCATTTCAAATTCATCCCGCATAGACTTAGAGAATTTCTTGCAGAGACTTTCATTAGAGGATCCAAAAATAATGTCATCAACATATATTTGAATAAGTAAGAAGTTTTTGTTTTCCTTTTTGATAAACAAAGTAGTATCTACTTTACCTTTGACAAAACCATTCTGTAATAAAAACTTACTTAGTCTGTCGTACCAAGCCCGAGGTGCTTGCTTTAGACCATACTGAGAGCCTTTTTCAGTCGAAGGCGAGTCTGGCTTATTTGGGTCTTCAAATCCAGGCGGTTGTTCCACATAAACTTCCTCATGGATAAATCCATTTAGGAAAGCACTTTTCACGTCCATTTGGAATAACCTGAAATTTTTGTAACAAGCAAATGCAAGTAGTAGTCGAATAGCTTCTAACCTTGCAACTGGTGCATATGTCTCGTCATAGTCTATTCCTTCTTCTTGCGTATAGCCTTTGGCCACGAGTCTTGCTTTGTTTCGTACGACTTTTCCTTTTCGTCCATCTTGTTCCCGAAAACCCATTTGGTTCCAACAACGGTTTTGCCTTTTGGTTTAGATGTCAATTCCCGGACATCATTGATGTTGAACTGTCCGAGCTCTTCTTGCATAGCTTCGATCCAGCTTTCATCGGATAAAGCTTCTTCTATGCTTTTTGGTTCAATTTCAGAGATGAGAGCCACAGCACTAGATTCTTCATGCCTTTTTGATCTGGTACGGATTCCTTCATCAAGTTCACCAATAATAAGATCTTTAGGATGACTGGATTTGTGCTTCCAGTTGCTAGTTGATTTTCCAGGTTGATGATCTCTTTCTTTATTTGATTCTCCATGAGCGTCTTGATGATGGACTTCCAAACTCTGAGATGATTCTTGAGATGTAGACATTTGAAGGTCTAGAGCGGGTTCAGTCTCTTCGTCGAGTCTTGCTGGATTCATCTTGCACGAGTCTTGGAATTTTACATTCATTGATTCTTCCACATACTGGCTTTTCTTGTTGTAGACTCGTAGGCTTTGCTTGATGTAGAATATCCAAGGAAGATACCTTCATCTGATCTTTCTTCGAACTTACCAACTCGATCATTTGCATTTTTCAAAATAAAGCATTTGCAACCAAATACATGAAAGTATGAAACAATAGGCTTCTTACCTTTGAACAATTCATAGGGGGTTTTCTCAAGAATAGGTCTTAGAAAAACTCTATTTATAATATAGCAAGCAGTTGAAACAGCTTCAGCCCAAAATCGTGAAGAAATTTTACTTTCAATTAAAAGTGTTCTAGCCATTTCTTGAAGAGATCTATTCTTTCTTTCCACAACTCCATTTTGCTCTGGAGTATATGGAGAGGAAAACATGTGATTAACACCGGATTTATCACGAATCTCGTAAAATCTTGATTTTCAAATTCACTTCCATGATCTGTTCTTATGCTAGAAATAGCACATCCTTTTTCATTTTGAACATTTTTAGCAAACTTCTCAAAGTACGAAAAGGTTTCGATTTATTTGCAAGAAAATATACCCAAGTAAAACGAGAGTAATCGTCTACAATTACTAGACAATATTTCTTACCTCCAATGCTCGGGTTCTTGTTGGTCCGAAGAGATCCATATGAAGCAAGCGCAGTGCATGATTAGTAGATACATGATTTATTTGCTTAAATGAATTTCTTACCTGCTTTCCCAGAATGCATGGAGTACATAAGTCAGACTTTTGGTAAGGCAATTTAGGTAGACCTCGAACAAGCTGCTTTGAAGAGATTTTGGCTAATTGCTTCTTGTTGATATGGCCAAGTTTTTGTGCCATAGAACTGCTTCATCTTGAATTGAGATTAAGCATTGATCTTCATTTGGCTTTACATCAAGGAGATAGATGTTTCCATGCCTTCGACCCATGAAAGACTGAGTCGTATCTTTGCTAATTCCAGAACATATGCCTTCTTGAAAGGAGATCTTGTAACAGTATCACACAATTGGCTAATGCTGAGTAGATTATAGTTGAGTCCTTCCACTAGAGAGACATTGCTTATTGTGAGATTTCCAATTTTCACAGTTACGAATCCCACAATGCTTCCTTTGCTGTTTCCTCCGAATGAAACTTTTCCACCATTTACTTGAATAAGCTTTACGAAACAATTTGAGTCTCCTGTCATGTGTCTTGAGCATCCATTGTCAAGATACCACTTTACCTTCTTTTTTGAGACCGCATTCAAAAGAGAGTCTCAAGCTTTCTTTGGTACCCAAATTTTCTTGGGTCCTTTGGTGTTAGTAGGATGAGCATTATTAGGCCATACTCTCTTAACAGGCTTCCAAACCATAGGACACTCTTTTTCAAAATGATCCTGACTATTACACTTAGAACACCTTAAGGCATCTCGACCTACAGGTTTTACAAAAACTCTTTTAAAATGATTTCTATAAGCCTCTCTCGATGGTCTTTTCTTAATTCTTTCTTTTACTTTCGGAAAATCAATCAAAGGAATTGTTTCAGCTGTCATACCTAGACCCGACTTATTGAAGTAAGGTCTTTGGATTGAAAGAACTTTTTCAAGTTTTTCAGACCCTATTGAAAATTTCTTTGAAATATTTGATAAATCAGCTTTTAAGAAAGCATTTTCTTTTGAAAGATTGTCTTCACTTTCTTTAAGAGTAGAAACTTCCAAATCTAAATTTTTTACCTTTTCTTCTAAAGCATTTTCCTTTTGTTTTAAAACTGAGTTTTCCTTTTTAAGTTCGGAAATCTTTTTAAGAGAAGTCTTAAGACCGAAACATAACTCATCAATATATTTAGAGACTTTGACAGGGATTTTATAATCACTTACCTCAAATTCACTGTCTGGAGTCGATCCAGTCGATCCAGTCGAGTCTCGATTGTGCCATTAGACACAGGTTGGCATATTCCTCATCACTCTCTTCACACTCAGATCGCTCCGGTGTCTCGGCTTTGAGAGCTTTTCGAGACTTCTCAACTTTTCCTCTTTTCTTTTTCAGAAGAGGACAGTTGGGTCGATGTGTCCCTTCTTTTTACACTCGGCGAGACTACATCTTTGTTTGGTTCCACATCATCCATGCACTTGGTCTCGCTGTCTCTGTAAACTCGTTTCTTTGGAATGAACCTTCGCCTTTTCTATTCAGTTTTCTGAATCTTCTTATCATGAGGGCGAGCTCCTCATCATCCATATCATCTTCGAATCTGCATCATCGAATCATCATTTGATTTTAGTGCAATTGATTTCTTACCTCTTGGATCTTCGTCTTCATTAATTCGTTCCACTTCGTAAGATCGAAGAGTTCCAATCGGTTAAATCTACGAGATAATGGCATGATTCTTTGCGTCTCTCTTATTGAAGTCTTTATATGATTCCAATCCTTGGAGAGTCCACGCGAAGCTTGTTCACCTTCATGGGATCAGAAATTTTTTGTCCTTGATTCTCAAGACCATTGACAATATCGTAAAACGACTAAACATGTCGGTTATAGATTCTCCGATTTCATTTTGAAGGATTCATATTGACCAAGAAGAATGTTAATTCTGGTCTCCTTCACTCGATCTGTCCCTTCATAAGTGATATGTAACTGTCCCAGACTTCTTTTTGCTGTAACACAAGAAGATATTCTGTTATATTCAGTTGGTGATAAAGCACAATATAAAGAATAAATCGCTTTTGCATCGAGTGCTTGTCTCTTGTTTAATTCTTCTTGAGACATTCGCTTGGCTTCAACAGTTTCTTTCCCTCTTTCGTAGATTGATGCGCGGCGGGGAGTGATTCCTCTTTCCACAACGTCCCATTCCAGAGGATCCTTTGATCGTAGGAAAGCTTTCATCTTGTTCTTCCGGATGTTATAATCCTTTCCATCGAAGTAGGGAGGTCTGGTATTGCTTTGCCCCTCCATCAGCCCTGGTGCTAGCATACTAGCCATGGATCTTTTACTCTGAAGTAAAACACTTCAAACAAAGTAAGAACACGAGCTCTGATACCAATTGAAATAGCTAGTGCGAGTACCTAGAGGGGGGTGAATAGGTGTACAAAAAAATTTTCTCGAAACTTGTACGATATTTAAGCAATTAGAGGATTTGCAACAATTAAAAATTTAATCGCAAGACTGAGTAAGGGAAAGAGAGAATTGAACGCTCGGTTTATAGTGGTTCGCTTGATTCAAGCCTACGTCCACTCTTCTGCACTGACAGCCGATTGGCTGGTTTCCACTATGATCAAAGAGATGTTACAAAGTTGATCTTCCTTGATTTCTAGGTGTAGATGATCTACCACACTCACTCAAGGTGTCACCAAGTATAAACACTCTCTATATACAATTTCGCTCAGTCTCAACTAACAATCAAGGGTCTTCAGACTCTGGAATTTTTCTATCGATCACACGCTTAAAACAGCTAGACGTCTTCCTTTTATACTCCTTCATGCCATCATAGCCGTTGGCACTTACCAAAGGAATTCCTCCAATCTACCCGTTGGACGGAATCAATCAAGAAGATCATCCGAGCTATTTAAGGAATCGATGATAGCCCATCAATCCTGTTCGCCCATACAATCAGGATCTCGGTTTCCAAGAATAGAATATTCCAAGATTGTTTCGTCGACCATCGGATCTTCAATCGATCTTAGATAAGAATTAAAGAATCCGAAATGATTATCCAACCAAAGAATCTATTCCAGAAGATAGGATCAAATCCTCAACCATAAACCTCGGTTTTGGATTTCCTTAAGCCATCTTGGATCGTAAAGACCGACAGTGAGAATAGACTTAAGTCTTAAGTCCCGAGTCTTAAGTCTTTGAGTCTTGAGACTTGGGTCTTGAGTCTTGAGTCTTGAGAGAACAAAGTCTTCAGACTTTAAACTGACGGTCTCCGAACATCCAGACTTTAGACTGAAAGAAACGTTTTGTCAGCTTCAAAATATTCTGGAAAGATTTCTCCAACAACCATTCGAATTATTTCATCCCTTGTGATCTCTCACAATTAGCCACTTCGACTATTGGATGTCGAATGTGCATTTTTACATGGTACTTTGTAGGAAACAATGTTCATGTCCCAACCTCTAGGCTATGTTGATCCAGGCTATGTTGATCCAGGCAAATCTAATCATGTTTGTCACGTGAAGAAATCCATTTATGGCCTTCGTCAGGCCCCTCGAGCCTAGTATGACAAGTTTAATTCAAAACTCCGAGATTTTGGATTCACTGTCTTTAACTCCAATCCATCACTGTTCATCTTCCACTAAGGGCATATAACTGTATATCTCGCCTTATACGTTAATGACATCATGCTCATTGGCAATGATGCTTTAGTGTTGCAACAGTTAATCCCATATCTTAGCCATCATTTCCGCATGAAGGACCTCAGACCTCTTTCCTATTTTCTTGATGTTCAGATAATGTATAATTCTAAAGGCATGCAATCAATCAGTCGAAGTATGTTATGGATGTACAAAAACATGCAAATATGGACAGATGTAAACCAGTCCCAATGCCTGCAGTGTCTCAAGAACTTGGCTGAGGTGATGGCCCTCCACTATTGAATCCCACTCTTTATTGAATTCTTATTAGAGCGCTATAGTATCCTACTCTGACGTGTCCTAACATTTCTTCAACCGTCAATTAGGTTTGTTAGTTCTTAAAGTCTCCCACTGAGGATCATCTTGTGGTAGTCAAACTCATTTTGCGTTATTTAAAAGGCACAATCACTCACAATCTTCACTTTTGTCTAATCCAACACCAACTCATTGCCTATTGCGACGCCGACTGGGTAGGCTACCCAATTGATCAACACTCTAATGGTGGGTTTTGTGTTTTTTTCTGTTCCAAACCCATTTCTTGGAGTGTTAAGAAGCAAGCTACAGTGGCACATTCTTCATCTGAAGTTGAGTATTGGTGTTTGGCTGACACTATAGCTAAATTAGTTTGGGTAGCCTCCTTTTTACTTAAACTGCATTGCCCACTCCTTACACCGCCCACTATCTAATGTTTCAGCAATCTCTTTTGCCTACAGTCCAGCTTTCCATTCGAGAACGAACCATGTTGCTATTAATTTTCATTATGTCAAGGAACAAGTTGGGCGTAAAACTCTCACTATTCAGTTCATCTTCAGCAAAGATCAAATTGTAGGTTTGTTCATAAAAGGTCTCGCATCGGATTTTTGCATATCAACCTTCACCTTTAGCCAACCATGTTCAGCTTGCGAGGGATGATAACATATCATCCTAAAATCGAGCAACTTGATCTCTTCTGTCTTTCTAAAAAATTACGTTCTTTATTTTCCAAGTCTTGAATTACTAGAACCAAGACAAAGGAGTTTGTTTGTTTGTTTTTTTTTTTTTTCCTCATCTAGATGGGAATTAGCACAACAATCCATCGTCAAAATTCCCCGCTTAAATCTACGCTCCCCTTGGCGAGAATCGTATCCGCAGCAATTGAATCTTGAGCCCAAAGAATTGGAATGCCCTTATTCCTGGATCAAACCCCGAGCGACTAACGTTGAAACAGTTTTGAGTACATAACATGTGCTTATCTATACTTATTATATAAAGCAACATGAACCTCCTACTTTTACGACATCATGATCATTTCTACTTCCCCAAACGTCCTTGACTATTTATTTTACAAATATATTATTTGCGGGCATATGCATAGATTATTAATTCTACCTTGTCTTTTGCGAATTAATTTTAAAATTTGAATCTTGTATTTTATAGGATAACCTCCCTAAAAAAAAATTCAGATCTTAAAATATTTTTCTTTTTCCTCATATATTTATACAATATCTTTTGTATGGATATTTTTGTCAACCCATTACTTAATAATAATAAAAAAAATTTCGTACTAAGGTGGCTTTTTTTTCCCATCCTTAGCATAAATGCAAAATTTAGGCATATTTGCTAGTCTAAAGAAAAGCATACATGAAAAATAATATCATGTCGCTCCATTATTTCATTATTTTAAACTACATATTGATCTTGTTGCTGCTTGAATGGATAGGAACTCATCCTTCTTTACTATGATTAAAAGTTGAGATAATTGTCAAAAAATTCTATACCTATTTTTACAGCGGATAATTCAGTCATAAATCTTTTAATTGTGTTAATTTAGTCGTAAACATTTCAATTATGCCAATTTACTCTTAAACATTTCGATAATTCGTCAATTTAGTTTAAACCTTTAGACTACTTGCCAAATTTGACCGGAAATCACGAACGTATACGCTAGCCATCTTATGTGGCGTGATTAGTGTTGATATGAATAAATTTTGCATTTTTTAAATTTTTTCCCTTTTCTTTCCCTTTGCTTGTGGGCATTACTAAGCCGTAGTCGGTGATCGGCCATAGGTGAGAGTTGCCCTTAACCAAATCTCGCTGGCTGCAAGCAAGATGAGCCTCGCTAGATTGGGTAAGGGCAACCCTCGCCTAGCCCAAGAAAAGAAAAAAAATAGAAAAGGGGAAAAAAAGAAAAAAATTAGAGAAATTTTTACAAATTGTCCATATCAATGCTAATCACATCATATAAATCTACTAGAGCTAATCAGATTGTCACGCCAGTATTTTCTAGTCAAAGTTGGGTAAAATGACTACATTGGTAAATTCTCAAGAAGTTTATAATGAAATCGACACAATTGAAAGATCTAGTAATAAATTGGCACATAAATAATAGATTTGTGACTTTTTTGATAATGTTTCCACTATATCGGAGTGAGGACTTGATAGATGGAAAGTGATTAACTTAGTCATCAATTTAATGAGTAGCCCGTCAGATCCTTCAAGTCACAAAAAGCATAATCAATCTAGTTTACATCACGATCTTACCTTTTTATATGACACAAGTCCACATTGATTATTACATAGTTACGAGCTGTATGTTATAACTCGCTGACATTTCTTTCTTTGTAGTTGGCTAGCATGTTAAGTCTATTAAAAAATGTACTTGGATGGACTACCAGATCCAATGTGGGTTGTGCTCCTAACGGTTTAGATGCATTTAGATACATGTAACATGAACCACGGGCTTACTCATTTGTAGTGGCACATGCACAAATCGAACATTGGAGAGTCGCGAGTTGTATGTTATATCCTATTCCACATTTTTTTTTTTGGGGGGGGGGGGGGGGGGGGGGTGTTCCTCCTGGTGTAGAGATTATTTAGTAAAAGGAAAAAAATTAACACAAGATGAATACCAGGAGAGTGAGGATGGTGGGTAGGGTCTTGCCGGGAGCAAGGAGGAGGAGCAACAGCAGGACCGGCCCCATGCATCTAGTCTCCATGTCTACTTCTCCTTCCAGAATCGACACCGACCGATGCTCCTGATGATGACAATCTCTGGCCGGATTAGCAAATGAGGTCCGATTGCCAGCTTATAAAGGAGTGAGATAGCGAGAAGTTTGTTTAGCAGAAATTAATTACAAAGAGTAACCGTCGTGATTAGTCAATTTTCCAAGTGTAGTGACACACCTCTTTCCTCGATGCCTAGTGAAACCGCATGCTTAATCCATTTGGACGATAAACCCTATTTTCGTGAAAATCCGATCCCCCCGATCCACTAGGTGGATCTCCACAATTAATGCCGTGACCTGAAATTTCCACACCATTTGAACATCAAAAGTAACAAATACTTTTACCTCACAATGATGTGCACAATTCTTTTTCTTTTACTATACAGAATCAAAACTTCCCAATATAGAAGACACACTCCTACTTTTCTTGTGCACTCTAATCTAATCCTTGAAGAGGTTGCTCATTTGAATGTCCCTAAATTTTGAACTGGACCAATCTAAAATATATTTTGGTTGAAGACTAAATTCAATGAATGAAATCTTTAGGCTTAAGGGAGGAGATCATCTTGCCACTTGATTCGATATTAAACAAAACAACATGAACTCATGACGAGTGCATAAAATTTTTATATACAAAATGAATGTGGTACCGCTTTTCTATCGTGATTTGCAAATGAAAATTACAGGTCAACGTGGCATAGAATTATTCACTGAAGTGCAAGTAGATGACGTATTATTTCACGATGCACAAGTAGCTTACCAATATACAAAGCGAATACCTAGCCCTCTTGTTTCTAAGTAGGACTCAGCTCAACTAACGAGATATCGCCATTACCAATCTATGGGGGTAGAATCATAAATGTCTTAACCCATCCATCATGAATGCGCTCCAGATTAGCGAGGATAAATATACCATGATACAATTGCATGATGATAATTATTTCATACTTATTCTCATAACAGGTTACTCAAGTCATATTAGACCATACATGCCATATTATCTCGGGTATAATCACAGGACTTCAGGACCTCTCAATCTTGTAAAGACTTATCGTAGATGGTAGAACATCTATTTTTTCCTAGAGCCTTATGTACATGCTCATACAAGGGAATCACTCTTTGGCGAATAGGTCGTGGCAAAGATATCCCTCACATGGCCTCTCCAACATGCAAATCGTTATAAGATAACAATTCCAATATACAATTTTATCATCACAGTCTCTTGACATTTCTTGCATGGACAACAGAAACCGAATATTCATTTATCATCATTTACAAAGCCACAAACTCTTATTCATCTCATCACAAGCAACATCACTACATAACAATTACCATGTAATTATTGTGCAAATAATAACACACTAATCTTTGGGCATTTCTTGTGTAAACCGTAGCAAAGAATTAAATATCGAAGGCCATTCATTTGATATCTAAACATATGAATACTTTACTTATGGTATGGACATGTCATGGACTTCATAAAATTCCCAATATGGCTCACTGGAGGCCACAGCCCTTCGTCGGACTGGCGAAGGGTTGGTATATATATATATATATATATACAATTTATATATTTGATTTTTTAATATTTTAGCATTTAAAAAATAATAATAACGAGGATAAAATCGAAAATTTGAAGAATGGGTGAAGGTAGTTTTGGAAAAAAAAAATGAGTTTCAGCATTTGGCCAAATGCAAAAAGCTCAATGCTAGTCCCTATTAATATTAGGCTTTTAGATTTCCCAATACTGGTTTTCACTTGAATTTCAAAATGATTGTCAAACGGTCCAACATTTCCCCAAGGGACTTTGGAGCCCAAAAGCCCATTGGGAATGCTAAACCAAATGCACTACTATTTAATCTGAGCCATTCCCGTATAATAAATTGCAAATGATGTGTCATATTTTTTGGAACACTCTTTATGTCACTCTCCAAATTTAACAGAAATGGGGGATGACATGGCTGTCCTTTTATCCAAAGGATGTAATCTCAAATATAACTAATAACTTACTATCAAAGAGAGAGAGAGAGAGAGAGAGAGAGAGAGAGAGAGATATATATATATATATATATATATATATATATATATATATATATGATAAACCAGCATGTTAGTTACAATACTGGAATTTCTATAATCCATTATAAAGAATATGTAGATCTCCAACTAATAACTAAACTCAGTAATAGTCATCTCAATCATATACAGCGTAGAAATATGCAACTAACTAAGCTTATAACCAAAAAATCCCCTATCAAAATGTCTTGATGATAACGTGAATGTTATTGCTCTATTTGTTACTAACCAAGGAATCTAAAAACATTGAACACGGATAGCATATGTAGCCACAACTCAGTAAGTAATATATCTCTTCTAAGTAGTTGAGTATTCATTATGCACATATGAAGAGCAATGCTAAAAACTCATAATCCAAACCGAAGATATAATATACATATTAAATGAAACATGATTTGTTTCATTTCAACAAAATTTTATACAATTTAGAAATACTTTTTTAATCCACTATTACAATTTGAAAATCTATAATCAAGTCCATTGATCAATCTCTATCAAATTACACGCCAATGGTTCATTCCATTGACTATTTTATTGCTCAATATCTTACCATGGTCATGACATAACGTTTGGTAACAAGATGATTATAATTCTCCCCTTGGCAAAGTCTCCATTTATTATTAGCCAAAGCCTTGACCTTAGAAGGATATTCTAAAACTGAAATTTGGAGTTGATAAGCTTTGGAATTATACGGAAATGGTAGATTATGGTGTCATGGACTTGTGGGGGTTTGATGAATATGGGGAAATTCCAAATAAGCGCTTAAAGTATCTTCATTTTCTCAAATAAAGTTATGAAGTAGACATTATTTCAAATGGGACTTGAATGGAGACCTTAGTCTCAAAGAATGACCTAACCTCACCGGTAGTCTCAAATAGGGCATGGAGTGTCTTCATTTTCTCAAATAAGGGCATTAAGTTGATTTTGTTTCAAATAAAGACTTGAAGTGGTCATATTAGTCTCAAAGAATGACTTAACCTCACTAGCCAATCAAAGGCATTTTCATCTTTTATTTTTTCTTATTTTCTTTCATTTTTTCCTTTAAAAAAACTCAAAAAGCTAAAACTAAAAAAAGAAAAAAGAAAAATATAGGCAGGCTCCCTCGCTTATTGTTGCCACCCTATCGCCAGTGGGCACTGGCCATGGTTGGTAGGTCACCAACATCTTGGTGAGGGTCGACCAGTGGCAAGGGTCGGCCGACCAAGGCCGTGGCGCTAGCCTAGATATGGGAGAATGTTGTAGCCTTCTCCTGATTTTAGTGAGGGCCTGGGGTTAGCGATGCGCCAACAAACTCGCCGGCCACGTCCGATGCCCCACCAATAGTGGGGTGGTGGTCTCAGGCAAGAGCACTAGCCTTAGCCTTTTGCTAGCCAATGAGGCCAGGTCCTTTGTTACAATTGATATGGCCAATTCAAACTTTTATTGGAGAAAAAAGGACATTTCGCATGCTTATTTGAGACAATGTTTACTTCAAACCCTTATTTGAAAAATTAACAACATTTCAAAATTTTGTTTGGAATTTTCCCTTGAAAATATAGCATAACTTTAAAAATTGCTCCAATTATATGAACTAAGGACTTGAATTCTTACCAAACACTGCAAAATGTACTTAACTCGGCTCGTTGAGTTTGAACTTTTCCTTGTCTTTTCCTTTCTTCTCTATACGTTTTCATTTTGTTTTTGCTTTTTGACTAGTTGACTAGTCAACACCGCAATATTACACTTTAAATAAGGCAAGTTAACTTCATAAGAGGGCAAAAGACAGTCCTCCAACTAGCCAATAAGGGCCCATTTGTTTTTACTTCAAATAGTGTCTCGATTCTATTATTTTATTTCCCGAGACAAAAAAAAAAAAGAACAGAAATCCATTTGGTAAATTTTTTATTCCCAAGAATAAAAATATATTTTTTTGTTCCTGAAAATAAATTTGGAACAAAATTAAAAAGTAAAAAAAAATTGCTTTTTGTTCTCAAGAACAATTCCTAGAATCAAGTCTAATTTTTCTTCGTTTTTTCTTTTCTCCTTCTCGCTTCTTCTTCCTCCCAGGAGGTCACCAACCCTTGTCGGCCACCGCCGACTACAAAGGAGGAAGAAGAAGAGAAAAGAAAATTATTATAAAAGTATTGAAAAATTAAAAGAAAAAAAATTTTAAGAATCCTACCAAATGAATTTTTATCTCGGGATTAAAAATTTTGAATAATTACCAAGCACCTTCAAAAACTTAGAAATTGTTCTTGGGAGCATAATAAATAAATAAAAAATCATTTTTGAGCAAAAATTATTCTCCAGAACATAATGGTTACTAAACACGCCCTAAAAGTTCAAGCAATTGTGTAATGACAGGAGCTCAATCTCATTCTTACATCTGTAGCACAAAAGTGAAAAAAAAAAAAAACCAAATCGTTAAACTTTAATATTTTCTTTCTCTACTCTTTTTTGCAAATTTTTATTAAGTGATCATGTTATGGTTGGATGGGTTGTATTTGTCTTTGTTCTTCTTTCATAATTCGAATGCATTTTGTCGTCAATTTATTTAAAGATTTAAAGATTTATGTTGCACAAAAAAAGATTATGAGATTTTCAATGAGTTAGGATTGGCAATTGTTAAGTTACTTTAATTAAGTTTCCTTTATTATCAGAGTTTTATTTCCTTCTTTTATTATCGGAGTTTTGTTTCATTTTTTACTTACATAAGGGTATTATTGTCATATACAATTTATATTCAATATAAATACAATGGGTGTAGGGTTTCTGTTACTATAGAAATCTACAACCCCCTCCTTGTTTCTTTCTTTTACATTCTCCTTCTTCTCTTCTCTATTCCTTCTCCCTTATTCTTTCTCTCTTATTATTTGCTGCGGGTTCTCTAATCAGCTTTGTGACATGGTATCAAAGCAGGTCCAACTACCTGATTACTTGATCCTATTGCTAGTTTGAGAGTCCCCTAGTAACACTACTTCTTCTCTGGTGCATAGCCACCTAAAGCTGTATTTTTTATCTGTTTTTTCTTCAAGTCTTGATACATATGAGATCGGAAGATATCATATTCATCATGTTCGGTTTGTGAATATGGATTACAACACTTACTAATTAGCGGATTCAAGAATCGGAGTACTTTATTGATTATGGTTGATTGGTTTTGCTGGGTTTCCGTCAAGCATATAATTATTTGAATCGAGATTTCTGGTAAGATATCTTCTTCTATACAACAGTCTATATTTATGAGTTTTCAGCATCCCTTTGGTTAATTGATGGAGCCAATTACATCTGATTATACATCAGTGTTGCTGTTTTGTTTCTTGCACTAAAGTTTCAGCCTACTTGATTAGTGGTAGATATATTTATATTGAGATTATCGTCATGAGTGATACTAAGGCTCCTACAGATAGTGTCAATGTTCAAATTACCACTATTAAATTAAATGGATCCTCTAATTACTTGTTATGGGCCTAAGCTGTGAAGGTCTATATTAATGCCAAAGAGAAACTTCATTATCTTACCACAGACCATCCTGCTGAAAATTCTAGACACTATAGTGATTGGATGAGAGAGAATGATACACTTCTAGTGTGGTTATGGAATAGCATGGAACCATCCATCGCTGCCAATGTCATGTTTCACACAACTGCTAAGGGAGTATGGGATGATCTTATGGAGAGTTACTCACAAGACAAAAATATGTCGAGAGTTTATGAACTTTATGAGAAAATCTTTAATTTTAAACAGGGAGACAAGTCTCTTGGAGAGTATTATAGTGCTTTGAAGGTATGTGGGAAGAACTCAATCTTTATCAACCCATCACTACTGATATTGAGAGACTTAAGACACAATGAGCTGAATTTCAAGTGGCCAAGTTTTTATCTGGCTTGAATGCCGACTTACAGCCTGTGAAGAGTCAGCTTTTTGCTGGCGAGAGAGTTCCTTCTATGAATGAAGCATTTTGTCGAATTCAGCACATTGTCCCTCCGTCTTCTAAGTCATCTAAAGACAATTCAGCATTTGTGGCTAGTAATGGTGGTCGTGGTCATGGTGGATTTTCCAATAGAGGTCGTGGTTTTGGGGGAGGTCGTAGTCGTGGTGGTGGATGTAGTGGACAAAGTTCTGATCGAGATAGTCGTTAGTGTATATACTGCGGCAAATCCGGTCATATTGTTGACGCTTGTTGGGCCAAGCATGGCAAGCCTAAGTGGGCTCAACAATTAGTTACTGCAAATACTGCTATGTCTGAAGGAAGTGCTCGAAATGTGTCTTACAACGACATGAACCCATCTATCCCACCTGGGGGTAGTTCTTCTAAGTCTATGGCTCGAGATGATATGGTTGCACAACTCATCAAGCGTGTCCAACAACTAGAGGCTTCCAATTTCTCATCCACTACCACTCTTGCACGTATTGGTAACATGGCCTCCTTCTCTACTTTGTCTCCTAACACCTCCTGGGTCATTAACTCGGGAGATTCTAGTCATATGACGGGTAAGCAAGAACTATTTTCTTCCAACTCTAGTCTTTCATCAGAAGTTATTTTAGCTAATGGCTCCTCGACTCAAGTAGTTGGATCAAGGACTGTTTCACTTACATCTTCCTTATCTTTGTCCTCTATTTTACATGTTCCCCAACTTCCTTTAAATTCGTTATCTATTAGTCAGTTAACTAAAGCTCTTAGTTGTTTAGTTACATTTTACCCATCTTATTGCGTTTTTCAGGACCTTCAGAAAAAGAAGATGATTGGTGGAGGGCATGAACGTGATGGACTCTACTATCTAAATGGTGTCTCCACTATTGACGCCAATGGTCTAGCTGCTAGTTCTATTACCCCCCCTATTATGGCATTCTCGTTTAGGGAATTTATCTTTATTTAAGTTATAACAAATAATTCTCGAGTGTAAATCAATTTCTACTCTAGAGTATGAGGCTTGTGAACTTGGAAAACATTACCGTAGTTCTTTTCCTAGTCACAATGATTCCCATGCATCTACTTTACTTGAACTTGTTCATTTGGACATCTGGGGACCTTCCCGTATTGCTAGTAGAAATAGTTTTAAGTACCTTATTATTTTTGTGGATGATTATTCTCGTTTAACGTGGCTCTATATGCTTCATGACCATTATGAATTTTTACATGTTTTCCAATTATTTCATCGTGAGGTTACTAATCAGTTCAATACATCCCTTAAAATTCTGCGAACAGATAATGCTTTAGAATTGTCGCGACCTCTTTTTTTTTTCAGCCACCCGCGATCGGGTACGGGCACCTAAGGAGGCTAATGGCTCGGCTGAATTTATTAAGCACGGACTCTCCCAAGTCCACCAATTCACAACTTAATGGTTCGGGTTTTTAGCCTCGTAAATCAATTTTTAAAATGGAGTCGCCACTAATCAATTTGGGGTGGGTTGATTAGAAACCCAAGCGAAGTATCGGGAGAAATACTTGCTCCTGCACAACCAGAGAAATTAGGATCGGGGACTTGATTACACTAGTTAATCACTAATGCCCTTTCGGTACCTAATCTTGTTTAAACCCTGAGGTTTTTTGGATGTTCGAGGGATTTTCCATGCATTTTTGGGAGGAAAAACATTTTTTGAGTCATTTTCTAGTTTTTGGACACAAAAGGGATTTTTTGGTATTTTTTTTGGAAAAATACAAGTCTTTTGGCTTTTTCTGCATTTTTTTTGGCTTTTTTTCATGAAATTTTGACTTTTTTTGGATTTTTGGCATTTTTTGGAAAATATGAAATATTTTTTATTTTTTTATTTTTCGAAAAATAAAATATTTTTTAAATATTTTTTAATATTTTTGGAAAATAAATTATTTTTCATTATTTTTGAAATATTATATTATATTATAATGTAAAAAACGAACCGGTCGGATCCCTGGGTTGGGTCCGACCCGGCTCATCCATTGCGGGCCCGACTCGGATTTTTTCATTTTTTTATTAAAATATTATTTTATATAATTATATATTATAAAAATCGAACCGGGTCGGGTTCGGGTGGGACCGACTGGGCCGGCGAGCCGCTCGCGGACGGGCCGCGTTGCGGGCTCGACTCAGATTTTTTTATCTGTTTTTCTTTTTAAATGTAAAAGCCTAAGCCCATTTTGACCCGATTTCATAAAAAAAAATCCTAGCCCAATAGCTACCCGGCCCACGTGAACAAAAACAAACCAGGCGGAAACCCTATGTCACACCCCGAACCCTGAGCGCGCGCACATCCCACTACGGTCGATCAAATATGCGACATCCTAGGATACGTCGCCGACCCATCAATTTCTATTACGCATGCGGAAGCGAAACAAATCCCCGACAATATTTAACTTGGGATAGAAAAAGGTGCAATCAATCAAAGATACCAAACACTCCTTTACAAGCACATAGGCTTAAATACAACTCTGGACTATCTACAAAATAGGTCAGCTCGACAAAAGGGAAACCATCCCGAAACCAACTAGCAAGACACGTTCACCGATACTTCAATCTCCACCTTTCCAGACTTAGGGCTTCGGGTCCTCCACGACCGCCATCTAGGGACCTGAAATTTTAATCCCACAACCGGGATGAGACGATGTCTCAGCAAGTTCAACCCCCTAAACCCCTATTAGAAAGAAAATACGCCCAAAGTGGCCTAGCCACATCACACAGAAGACTTACCTCGCCTCAGCCTTCATCTGCAGGTTAGCACAATTTATATAATTCAACCACGTGTAATTATAATAACCAAACAACTGCAGCACAATCACATAATCAGAACAATTCAACCACTTGGATCGTCTCAGCGATCAATCGACTCGATCGATTACATGTCATTCTAGCAAATCAATCATTATTCTTAATCACAGCCCCACTCGGCAATACTAGAATCGGTGGCATCATCGCCCCACTCGCGCGACCTTTATCGGGTGGCAATTCATGGCCTCTCTCGGCGCGACCTTTATCAGTGGCAATTCACGGCCTCTCCGGGCGCAACCTTCTCGGTGGCAATTCACGACCTCTGCGGGCACGACCTCTAATAGGTGGTCAATCACGGCCTCATTAGGCACGACCTCTCATAGGTGGTTCATCACGGCCTTATTAGGCACGACCTCTCTTAGGTGGTTCACCACGGCCCTACTAGGCACGACCTCCAATTGGTGGTTAATCACGGCCTCACTAGGCACGACCTCTAATAGGTGGTTAATCACGACCAATCTCCCATCAATTCCCACACTTAGGGTTTTCTAAGGAATCCTCATAAATCGCAATCACACTCAATTCGCCACAACCAATCATCAATTTCAAATTCTACATGCACAGCAGCGATCGGCACGAAATTCTGAGCAAATAAGGTCCCATCGAAAATTTTCGAATTTTAATAAATAATTAAATTTATTCCGAAAATTTATTTAAATAATAATATCCATATTTTTCGTAGTCCACCCTCAATTTATAATATCCGACCATCAATTTCAAAATCCGAATACGAAGCGATCGGCACGAAATTCGAGAATTTAGGGTCCCGACAAAATTTTCGGAATTTAATAAATAATTAAATTTATTCCGAAAATAATTAAATAATAATATTTTAATAATTTCGAATAATGATATACTATTAAATTATTAAATAATTTCGAAATATTTAAATAAATCAAAAGTAAATTCCTTTATGTCACATCAAGGCTTATATTAATATAAACTTTCATTTAGCCTTAAATTAAACTCACTTTAAGCTAATTAAACATATTAATATAATCCACACTTAAATAAATTAAACTAACCACCTAATCACAATTAACATAAACTAAGCACACCTAAAGCATAATTAACCCTCTAAGCGAGGTTTAGTGAGCTAAACTCACCGAATTAGCGAGCCAAGCAGACCAAAACGACGGGGACGCCGAGGAGAACAACTTTCCTCAAAGCGGGCGAGCATCCGGCTCGGGAAGGTGGCAAAACGGGCCAAACGTCCGCTGCATACCCATTTTTCTTGGTTGCTGTCCATGGCGGTTTGAGGCCGAGGAAGGGTAGATCCGGAGCTTGGATGAGATGGGGAAGGATCGGGGAAGGTTGGGGGGTCAAACCGGACCAAGGTGGGACCCAAACGGCGACCGGAGGTGGCCGAACAGCTCCGGCACGAGCTGGTGCAACAGCGCGACGCGAGCTGAGGCGGAGCGAAGAGGCGAAGACGGCGCGACGGCGGGCCGGTGAGTGCGCACGGTGGCGCGGGACGGACGCACGGAGGCGGCGGCGGCGACGGCGTGCGAGTGGGTGGCCGGCCATGGCTGCTCTAGCTTCTTCTCTGCAAATTTTTCTGGTCTTCGCACAATGAAGATGGAGGAGAGAGGCAACGGGAGAGAGGAAGAAGAAAGGGAGGAGAGAGAAGGAGTGGGGGGCCAATTTCTTTTCATTTTCCTTTTCTTTAATCCCACCAAATGGCCCACCATGACATCATCCATGATGTCATACTCCACTCACTCAAAACTCCCACAACCTTATTCTAATGGGTTCAATTCCATTTTCCGCCCCGGTCCAATTATTGTACATTCAACTTCTTCAATTCTCATCAATTCTCTTCCAATTGAATCAAATTGAAGTCCATAAAATAAATTCAATGTCACCACACTTCCATTAACATCTTCACTTGACTATAGAACCAACTTAAGTCTCAAAAGCACGACCAAAAGCGGCCTACTAATTTCTCGAGCCAAATTAGCCATTTCTTGATTATTTTGCTGAAAAACTCTGATTGCATGAAAAATCTTCCAAAGATAAGTCTATGTTCCTAAAATGATTTGTAACACACCCAGACTTCCAACTTCGATTCGATTTCAATTCCACGGTTAATTTCACTTTAAGACGATACTAGCGCGGCCCAACCTACCGGGTAGCCTTTAGAAATTTTCATGCATTTGGCCTGTGGTTGATCATTTCAAGCCACAATGTACATCTTTGAAATATTGGCGACTTTCGGTTGTCGGGGTAATCTCAAGGTTTCAAATACGGACACTGTGGTACCCAATCGATAGAAAATTCGGTCCAGTGTCGATCGACAAGGATTATACGATCTGGTGGAATCACCCACACTCGATCACATGCCTCTGTCGAGTCAACCTATCTCCGGTCTCTAATCGATTTTTAATTGTGCCGTAATGACCCTTGCAGATTAGCTCGGTCGAAAGGTCGCTTTCTGGTCAAATTCTCGAGTCCGATGTATTAGAAACTCTTAACAGCTTCACCCAATAGACTAGTTTTCACATGAGTGGCCGACTCAAGGAAAAGAACTATATGCGTGCCAACGAAATGCCCGTCTCAAATTATTGAAAATAGAATCGGAAAATCGGGATGTTACACCCTACCCGGCTGTCAACCCGGATCCGCCCGACTTCGACCCGCCTTCCCCTTTGCCGACCCGGCTTGCAGCCGCGACCCGACTTCAACGGAACCCTACCTAGCCGCGACCCACGCCCGACATTCGGTCCGACTTCTCCTTCGCGATTCGGCTTTTTGGAGCCCTCAGGTTCGTCGTCGCCTGCGACGGAGGCAGCCGAGCTTGTCTCGATCTAAGCTCGGGCCTCCGCCGGCACCGCCTTTGGGTTCCGCCTGGGATCGGCTATCGTGGCCGATTACACCGTCCATCGCCGTCCGTCGCCGCTGGTCCGCAGATTCAACCGTGTTGCTCGTGTGGGGGATTTTCATCGAACGCTGCAGGACTCGGCGATAAGGCCGGGATTGAGCCCATTTGGGGTCGGAATCGTGACGGGGTTCCGAGCGGACGAATGGCGGAGACCAGGGAGGGAGACGACGGATGGTCGAGGCCGGAACTTGCGTGAAGCCAGCGGCCACAAATCCCGGCCGGACGAACCCAGAACAGACCAAGAAGAAGAACGAACCCTAGCTTACCAGATCGACGCGAGCAACGGCGGCCGGAGGCGGAGCGGCGGGGACGTCGGGCCAAGCGTCCGCCGTGCGCGCACGGCGAGAAATCCCTCGTTGACAGCGTCCTTCTTTCTCCGAAACCCTAGATCTAGCCCTCTCTCTCTCCGGGTTCGCTTGCCGCCAGCCTCCCCCGATGTCTCTCAGTGGGAGGTCGTTTAAGCTCACGACCCGCTCTCTCTCTCTCTCACTCACTCTTCAATCTTCCCCTGAAGTCTCTCCGGGGAAGGTTTGGAGCTCACGATCGGATTTCTCTCGCGCGCTCGCTCTTTGAGTCTCCCTTGAAGTCTCTCAAGGGAAAGTCTCCGAGCTCGTCGTCCTCTCGCTCGCTCTTCAACCTCCTCCGAAGTCTCTCGAGAGGAAGTTTCCGAACTTGCGATCTTCTGGCGTGCCCCTCAACGACGGAAACGGGGACCTATTTATAGGCGAGGGGCAGCCGGTCGACGGAGCTTCAACCGCCGGTCCCCGTGCGCCGAGCGGCCTCCGCCGGCCGAACCGGCGTCCCATCCGCCACCTGTCCGCCAGCTACCCCCCCCCACGCACGTCGCCGTCCGTCCGCTCATTCGGCGTCGCGCCCTCTGCGCGTGCGCTGCAGAGGCAGACGGAGGAAGAAGATGACCCGGATGGGCCGGGCTGAGGCAGAAATGGGCCTCTCAGGCCCATGTGAGGGTTGCTTCTGCTTCTTTTTCTCTTTTGTTTCTTTTCCCCTTTTTTGCTTCTTTTTTCATTTATTATCCGAAAATCAAACAAAACAAAATAAAATAAAGCCTAATTTTAGGCGTCAACAAGAATATACACAGAAATCAATTTCTTTGTTTTGTTCTAATCTTGGCATTATACATCAAACAAGTTGTATTTATACCCCTCAGCAAAATGGTGTGGTTGAGAGAAAGTACCGTCACCTTCTAGAAGTTGCTCGTTCACTCTTATTTCATATGAATGTGCCAAAATTATTTTGGAGTGATGATGTCCTTACCGCATGTTACCTTATAAATCGTATGCCTTCCATTGTCCTCAATCATCAGTCACCAATCAGTGTTGTATTTCCTAACAAGCCGTTATTCTCTCTTACCCCACGCGTCTTTGGGTGTGTTTGTTTTGTTCATAAGCTACGTTCCAGTTCTGATAAACTATCTCCCCGTGGTACTAAATGTATTTTTCTCGGCTATTCACGTACACAGAAGGGATATCGGTGTTATGATCGTACAACTTATACCAAATATGTTAGTGCTGATATTACATTTTTCGAGGGCACACCATACTATTCTACTAAGGGTAAAGAGTTTTCAATTGACATTATAGCTGATCCTCCTATCCCACAACAAATCCCCCTAGATTCTGTTAGTCCTTCTCTAGTATCTCCTCCCTTGCAAGTGTATTAGCGGCGAAAGCAGTCTATGGCACCACCAGTCTCCAGCTCTTCCATGCCCTCCAATCAATCTTCCTCCTTGTCTCCTGGTCTGGACGATCTTCCGATTGCCCTTCGCAAAGGTACTCGGTCTTGCACACAAAAATCCTCTTTGACTTACCCTATTGAGCGTTATGTGTCTCACTCACATCTTCCTTCTCCATTACATGACTTTGTTCTATCATTACAAACTCACACAATTCCTACTTCTACCATTGAGGCTTTGTCTCGCCTTGAGTGGAAAAAAGCTATGAATGTGGAAATGGAAGCTCTACTGTCTCGCCAAACGTGGTCATTGGTTGATCTTCCCCTTGGGAAAGATGTGGTGAAGTGTCGTTGGGTGTACACTATCAAGTACAATCCGGATGGCTCAATAGAGCGTCTTAAAGCTCGACTCATTGCTAAAGGTTTTACTCAAACTTATGGAGTGAATTATTTTGAGACTTTTTCCCCCTTGGCACGTCTCAATTCTATTCGTGTTATTATTTCTTTTGCTGTGAATTTTGATTGGCCACTATATCAATTGGATGTCAAGAATGCTTTTCTTTATCGTGATTTGTCTGAAGAAGTATATATGAAGCAACCTCCTGGGTATGTTGCTCAGGGGGAGAATCGTAGTAAAGTATGTCGGCTACATAAGGCAATTTATGGGTTGAAATAGTCTCCAAGAGCATGGTTTGAAAAATTCAATTCAGTGATTTCCAAATGTGGTTTTCACCAATGTTATTCTGATCATTCTATTTTTGTTCACAACAAGGAATTGGGGGTGGTCATTCTTGTGGTATATGTGGATGATATAATTGTCTCTGGTAGTGATATGACCCGCATTTCTGAGGTTAAGTTCTTTCTTCAGCAGCAATTTCAGATTAAAGACTTGGGAGCTCTTAGGTATTTTCTGGGTATTGAAGTTTTACGAAGTAAAAAAGGTATTAATTTGTCTCAGCGAAAGTATGTTCTTAATCTTTTGTCTGAGACAAGTACACTAGCTGCCAAGCCAGTTGATACTCCTATGGATCCAAATCAAAAGTTTGGAGTTGATGATGGAAATGAAATTGAAGACAAGCATCAATATCAACGTCTAGTTGTGAAACTAATTTATCTTACTGTTACATGTCCCGATATTTCTTTTGTTGTTGGTGTGGTGAGTCAGTTTATGGAGTCACCTAAGAAAGCTCATTGGGATGCTATATGTCGCATTCTTCGATATCTTAAAAGCTCTCCCAGTAAGGGACTAATTTATAAATCTAGTGGTTCTTCTACTCTGGTTGGCTATTCTGATGCTGATTGGGCCGAGTCAACATATAATTGACGGTCTACAACTGGGTATCGCACCTTTATTGGTGGTAATTTGGTTACTTAGAGAAGCAAAAAAACAAACTACCATTGTCAAGTCTAGTGCAAAGGCTGAATATCGTGCTATGGCACATACTGTGGCCGAATTGTTGTGGTTGAAATCTCTTCTCCAGGAGCTTAGATTTTCGATTAATCAACCTATTGATATGATGGGTGATAATCAAGCAGCTATTTATGTTGCTGGGAATACTGTTTTTCAAGAGCGAACTAAGCATATAGAAGTTAATTGTCACTTTGTTTGGAATGCTGTGAAGTAGAAGCTGGTTGCTACTCCTTACGTTGCCTCTAGAGATCAATTTGCTGATATGTTTACTAAAGCATTATTTCGTCCTACTTTTGTTACTGGTTGTTCCAAGCTGGGCATGGGTGATCTATATGCTCCAGCTTGAGGGGGAGTGTTAAGTTACTTTAATTAAGTTTCATTTATTATCAGAGTTTTATTTCATTTTTTACTTACATAAGGGTAGTATTGTCATATACAATTTATATTCAATATAAATACAATGAGTGTAAGGTTTCTGTTACTACATAAATCTATAGCCGCCTCTTTGTTTCTTTCTTTTACATTCTCCTTCTCCTCTTCTCTATTCCTTCTCCCTTCTTCTTTCTCTCTTACTATTTGCTGCAAGTTCTCTAATCAGCTTTGTGACAGCAATCAATAGGAAGTTGGAATTAGTCTAAGTCAATAGCTTGTTCGATTTTGGGGATTTTTGATGTAGATGTCACAATTGGCAGTCTTATTGGTGCATTGACTTGGAACTTAGTGGCTTTTTCCAATGGCTTGTTATCAGTTCATGGAAAAAGCCTGTGGCTCCAGATGAGCCTTTAGATTGCAGGGGTCTTCATTCTTCAGTGATCTCTCTTCTCCCTTTCTTCAGTCTTCTTAGTTCACTCAGCAGATTTGCTGATTTGAGAACTTGACTGCTTCAAGCAGTATGAAAGCTTTTGTGGCACTTTCCATGTGTCTTGTTCTCTTCTCTTGTAATGCCCTTGTTTCCAATGCACTAGATACCTTAACAACAAATCAGTCGATTCAAGCCGGCGAGACCCTACTCTCTGCTGGTGGGACATTTGAGCTGGGGTTCTTCAGTGTGGGCGATCCCCCAAAGCAATATCTGGGAATATGGTACAAGAAAATAACCACATCGACAAAAGTGTGGGTTGCAAATGGAGTCACACCCCTTGCAGACGCATCAGGCACTTTGAGGGTTACTAGCCATGGAAGTCTTGTCCTTCTCGATGGGAATGGAAGTCATATCTGGTCGTCAAACTCGACGATACTGGTGCGTAATCCAGTTGCACAGCTCTTGGATTCAGGAAATCTGGTTGTGAGAGATGCAGAAGGTAGTGATCCCAATAATTTTCTGTGGCAGAGTTTTGACCATCCTACAGATACACTTGTAGCCCGCATGAAGATAGGATGGAATAGAACATCAGGCTTAAATCGTTATTTAACATCATGGAAAAGCATTGATGATCCTTCTCCAGGAAACTTCACGTTTCAACTTGATCCGAATGGCTACCCACAACTCCTATTGAAGCAGGGTTCTGACATCAAGTTCAGGACAGGACCGTGGAATGGTCTTCGATGGAGTGGCACACCTAATTTAAATCCAAACCCATGCTACAGGTATGAATTTGTGTTAAATGAGAAAGAGATGTACTATCACTACGAGCTCCTCAGCAGTTCGGTCATTTCCAGGTTGATATTGATGACCAATGGCATAGTACAGCGATTCACTTGGATTGACCGAACGCAGGGTTGGAAGCTTTACCTCACCGAACCCATAGACCAATGTGACGATTATGCAACATGTGGTGCCTATGGTAGCTGTAAAGTCGATAGTTCCCCAGTGTGTAGGTGCTTAGAAGGCTTTGTGCCCCAAGCTTCTCAAGAATGGGATATTTTGGATTGGTCAAATGGATGTGTGAGGAGACATCCTTTGGATTGTGAAAAGGACATATTTCTGAAGTATTCTTGGTTAAAATTGCCGGATACTCGGTCTTCCTGGTTTAACGAGAGCATGAATCTTCAAGAATGCGAAGTAGTTTGCATGAAAAATTGTTCCTGTATGGCTTATTCGAACTTAGACATCCGAGATGGAGGAAGTGGCTGCTTGCTGTGGTTCGGTGAGCTGATTGACATTAGAGAGTACAGCAACTACGGGCAGGACCTCTACATCCGGATGGCTGCGTCAGAATCAGGTATTCATTTATTATAGACATGAATTTGCTGGATACTGAAGGGAAAATTGGACACACATCTTTGAGCAAGAGCTTAGAGAAGTGCAATATCGGTAGTACCTAGTTCTTACTCCTGATCCTCTGTGCTCTTGCTTCTTCTCTTAGCTATACTATCGTCACACCAAAAGAAGCATAAGCTGGTCATGGGCTTGGCAGTTTCTTTCGGGTCTGTTTTCCTCATTCTGGTTCTCCCCATCTGTGTTCTACAATGCAAGAAGAAGAAATTGAAGCTTCCTGAAGGTAAACCGTACTTTATGATACAGTGCTGTCAGATTTTGTATTCTGGTTCTCATCATTTCCAGTTTTTACACTAGTCATTTCGTCACTTACAAGTAGGTATTTTACAGGACTTCCCCTTACTTATTCTATTATTGAGCACAAGAATTTTTTGTCTCGCGTTCATTACATTAGTCACCCTCTTGTATACGTGAATTTTTTTTTTTCTCAATTAGACTATCATTAGAGGGGATTCTGCATTCATGTCACATTCAGCATTTATCGTCACCAAGCCCAACAGTTATAAGATTTTCTATTTATTTTATCTTACTATTCCACATCACCAATGAGAGGTCACTAAAAGATTCCATGATGAGCTGACAAAGTCAGTCAGTCTCAACCAAATTGTTCTAGGCATTTGTGTGTCAGTGTCAGATGTGCGAAACAATGACAAACCACTAGCAATCGCAATCATATTATCCTAATATGTTCGCAATTCAATGCTTTAATATTTAGCTATTAGCATGCCTTTGTAGCATCATGACTGAAGGAAATCTGAATTGATGCTGAAGCCACCCATAAATATTTGCAAATCAATTTCATATAATTTGTGCTCCAGCTAAATGGGACAGTTTTGAATCAGGAGACAACTGTGAAAAGCCGAAGGAGGATCTTGAGTTGCCACTATTTGACTTGTCTACAGTAGCTCTTGCTACCAATAACTTTTCAACTGATAATAAGCTTGGAGAAGGTGGTTTTGGACCTGTCTACAAGGTACTAAAATTGTGCATGCTATTCTCGAGGACATTGTTGCTATTTGAGGATTGTAAAGTACTGCCTTCGCTGTTGCATTTGCATAATTTGTTCAAGATTCCTGAATATGTTGATGAGAGGCTGAATAACTTGATCCCAAAATGTTTGGTTACTATGAGTGGAATTCTAGCGAGAAAAAGAGTAGGCCAGGAATTATTTTCACTAAACAAGTTGACCATATGCAGGGTGTGCTGAGGGATGGTCAAGAAATTGCGGTGAAGATGCTGTCAAGGAACTCAAAACAAGGGCTGCATGAGTTTAAAAATGAAGTTCTATATGTTTCCAAGCTGCAACACCGGAACCTAGTGAAGCTTTTAGGATGTTGCATTGAGGAAGAAAATCTTTTGATCTATGAATTCATGCCCAACGGGAGCTTGGACTCATTCCTCTTTGGTTTGCTTACTTTCTCAATTTCTTAGAAGCACGACTTTTGTGAAAGCTCCAAAATTCTGTCACTAAAGTAGCATATTAGCAAATGAATAACTTGATGCCTTGCTCCTCGTAAGTTACAAACCGTGCAGAGTTTACTAATGTGAAATGAATTTTTGACAGATCCAATGCAGAGGAAGCGACTGGACTGGTCAACTCGTTTCAACATCATCAATGGGATTGCTAGGGGGCTTCTTTACCTTCATCAAGATTCCAGACTCAGGATCATTCACAGAGATGTGAAAGCTGGCAATGTATTGTTAGATTATGAGATGAACCCTAAGATCTCTGATTTTGGCTTGGCTAAAATCTTCACAGGGAATGAGGCACAGGCAAATACTAACAGAGTGGTTGGAACATAGTAAGTACTTGTAATGCAGAAAGTGATGACCTCTGTGCTCAATTCGCTTTCAAACTGATGGTTTCAATACATCAATTTCTGTAGTGGTTACATGTCTCCAGAGTATGCTCTGGATGGAGTTTTCTCAACAAAATCTGATGTCTTTAGCTATGGTGTATTGGTGCTCGAGATCGTAAGCGGGGAGAGAAACAGAGGGTTTCATCATCCAGACCACCGTCATAATCTTCTAGGACATGTAAGTTCATAATACTGTTCACCTTCAAGCTGCAAGAATTGCTCCTAATGGTTGGTTCCAATGTGGTCAGGCTTGGAGACTATTCACAGAAGGCAGGTCCATGCAGTTGCTTGACAAGTTGGTTGAGAACTCATGCAGTACTTCTGAAGCATTGCGCTCTATTCATATTGGCCTATTGTGCGTGCAGCGATGCCCCAATGATAGGCCAAGTATGTCCACTGTGGTTATGATGCTGGGAAGCGACATCGAATTGCCTCTTCCAAAAGAGCCAGGGTTTTTCAGTGAAAGGAATCTACTCCAAGAAAGCACTTCACAAAGTCAACCAAATGAAATGACCATGACAGTGTTATCTGCTCGATAAAGAGTCATGGCCATGACTTGCAATGTTTCTCTTTCTGTGGACCCTACACTCCATGTGGAAAATCGAAGTAAAAGTTCTTCAATGTCCTCTGGCTATACTACCGAAAATACTGCATCTCTCGTCTGGCTGCAGGCTGAATGTACATGGAATGTCTTTTCTACAGATTCCAACATCCTCTTTTACAAATTTGTATTCGAAAGCCAAGAGTTCCCGTTCAGGGGCATCTTCCCCCGAAAACTCTGCATCGTTGGCCCAGAAAAGAAAATCTCTTCAACTCTATATCTTCCATAAGTTCAGAGTTTCTGTCTGATTGAGTTCCCTATCACCATCAAAATCACTTCCCTTCAAGAATGATGGCATTCTTTGTTGAGATTGAAATCAAGTTCTTTAAAAAGGGGCTAGGTATAATGCACGCAGGCCAAGTCAAGAAAAGGACGTCCTTACTTTTCTTTCATAGTCGTCAACATGACTAGTAGTTTGAAGCCTTAAGAAAACGGTTTTTTTCGGCACTCGGTTGACTCAGCACATAACCTGGTCTATGTCGATTTCATACCAAAATTTGGGTAACGTTGATCTTTGAACTAAAAGGGTCCTAGTTCACTCTAAATAGAAATAAGGGAATAGTCACCCGTTTTTGGGAAAGATAGGAAGTAGTTTGGGCTGGGAGCGTGCACGGCCAAGTTGGTCGTCTGCATGGCTAGGATCTTGAACCATGCCTGATTTTAAACTCGGAATTGGGAGCTCAGACACCTCGGCCCTAAAACTGGCGACCTTGAAGACCTGCCAAACTCACCAGTACTTTGGGCTGGGGCGTGCACTGCCAAGTTTGGTTCTACTAACGACTGTCGATGAAAAAAAGAATGTGTGCACATGGAAACCCAACTTTCATTAGCTGCGAATAGAGTCTAAAAGACCTGGGAAACTCACCAGTGTGGAATTAAGTTATTTCCGGGTTTGAGAACAATTAACATCAACTCTAGATAATTCTTACTAATGCAAGAGGAGAGCCGGACATCCTAGGTGCCAAAACTTGGCACAAATAGACATATAAGTGCCAAAACTTCCAAAAAAAAAAAACACATAAGTGTCACTTTTTTGTGAAAATTGGACACTCAAGTGCCAATTCCGATGAGGCTTGCTGAAAATCCAACATGACATTGGTCTACGTTGCTCTTCAGAATGTTCACTGAGCACTTCTTATCCCAAAACAACATCGTGTTGCTCCCAAAATTGATTTTTAATATAAATATTAATTTAATTAAATTTTAAGAAAAGGGAGAGAGGCAGCATTCAACGGGAGCCTCTATAGTCGAGGTCAGCTAAGGTTGCTGGGCCTCGGCTAGCAGCTGACGACCTTGGCCGATTGTAGGCCCTCACCCATATTTGGGCTGAGGGGTCATGGCCTTCCCCCAAATTCGACGAGGGTCATTGACCCTTACCCAAATTAAGCCAAGGGTCGCTACTAGCTAGGGTGGGGTCGCTGCCCAGCCTTGCCATAGCCAGCGGTGGCCCTTAACCCATTTGGGCTAAGGCTCTAGGGGAGGGCTTGCAAGCCCTCGCTTGCGATCGGCGATGGTTGTCAGCCACTAGCTGGGGCTTGGTGACCCCAATCGACCCACGGCCCATTGTCATTGGCCCTTTTTGGTGATGATGGGGTGGCGACAACAAGTGCTGTGGAGGCCCTAGCAAGTGCTGTGGAGGCCCTCCTCCCTATTTTAATTTATTTTTATAATATAACTCAATTAACATCTATATTAAAAATCAAATTTTAGGTCAATTAACATTTATATTAAAAATCAAATTTTAGGGCAAAACAACGTTGTTTTGGGCTTGTCTAGCTACATCAACGTCACGTGGATAAGTTTTTTCTTTTTTTTAAGAATTGTCACATCAGTAAAAAAAAATCGTCGGAAGAAGCCACATCAGCAGTTTGGCCGGAAATTGCTATTGTTGGTATTCAAAGAGTACGCATAATAACCATGCTATTTCTGTTCCAATTTTACTTTTCTATTCCAGACTTGTTTTTGGAACAGAATTCCGTTTTGTGAAACTATTTCATTTTTCTATTTTTAGAATAGATTTTACTCTAAAAATAGGTTTAGAATAGAAATTAGAAGTAAAATTTTTTTACTTTTCTATTTCTAGAACAGAAATGAGAAAAAAAATATATTCTCATCGTTCGTCCTCACGACTAGCTGGCTGCCCATCCTTCATCTAAGTAGCACTAACACCGTCATGTGACATGCAACACGATATGTCGATACATTATTTTTTTAAAAACAGAGAATTCCGACATGTTAAGACACGTTATATATTAAATATATATTTTTATATATACATAATAATGATTATTTCAATCAAATTAATTTGAATCAAATTCACAAATAGATAAATAATAATAAAAGCCTAGAATAAATTTACACTAAAAATATTAATCCGTCATTTATTTTAATATCATTAATTGTTTCAATTTGACAAATTCAATTCCATTCCAATAATCTATAAAACTTGGAGAAAAAAATAATTCACATTTTGGACTCGCATGTCGACGTGTCGGAAGAAAAGAGAAAAAAAGCACTTGAGAATAAATTGTGTATCATGGGAAGTGAGAGTCGAATATAAAATAAGGTTAGGTTTTTCTTCTTTTCTCATTTACTATTTTTATTATTGTTTTTTTTATTTTTCACATATATACATTTTGAATATCATTTATTGAAAATTTTTATTATTGACATCGCATGTTGGAATCACGTATTAGAAACTCACATATTGGAATTTCGACTCGAGTATTGAAGAGTGTCAAGAAAGTTGACCAATTGTCAGATTTATCAACAGGTGTTGATTGAGTATCGGAGAGTGTCGGACACATATTGGAGTGTTCGACACGACACGAAGCCTCCTAAAGAATGTCGTTACTTCCTAGTCTGTCGTTGCCAGCTGTTGCCACTCCTCAGCTGGCACCAATCGCCAAGGTCACGACTACCAATTGCTGGCCTCGCCATTGGTCATCGTTGCTAGTTGTCGCCGTAGCCAGGGAGAGGGAAATTTTATGTTGTTATCAAATGAATTTCTATTCCAAAAATAGAAATTTTGTGTCTTTATCAAACACATATTTTTTCTTAGAAACTCATTCAAGAATAGAAATAGAAAAATATATTTCTCTTCCAGAAATCAATTTCTGGTTAGAATGGTTATCATTCACGCTCAAAATGTACATTTCTCGCTCCGATTTTGGCACTTAAATATATCTTTTGAAAATTCTAACACTTGTGTGTTTACCCATACCAAGTTTTGACATTTGAGGTGCAATTTTGTCTATGCTAGACCATTGTTCGGGGGCTACTCTAAGATGAGCCAACTTCTCCATAGTTTGATCTTGGGAAAAATACCAAAAAGCTCCCAAACCTATAATTCAGTTCCCTTTTTTTTTTTTTCTGGCTAAAATGAGTTATAAACATTTTGCAATTGGGTCAATTAAGCCAATCCAACCAATTTTAGTCGATCAAGGCCGCGTGACGGCACTAACATGGATGCCGATCGCTTTTTACGTGGTGCCATTAGCATTAACATTAACAATTTTTAATAACATTTACAACTAGGAAACCCCTCCATGGCCTACTCGAATGTCGAATTTTGCACACTTCCAAGCTTTCAAAGGGAATTTCTAATTCCTTTGTACTATCGGTCATATTTTGAACAGTATTTTCTGATTTTCTTTTTCGGAAGTTTGGCCAAAGAATTTAACCAAACTTTCACCTTCAATCATTTCTTTATTTTGAGTCCAGTTGACTCGATTTTCAAGCCGCCAAAAAAGATAGTGTTCGTGACTTCAGTTTTACGAAAATACCCTTGGATGGGAAAAATTCTTGAATTTGATGAAGTCATCTAGGTCGGACGCTTGTGATGAGAAGATGTTACATCGTGTACTCTTACAATCAAATTCGATGACTTAAAGCATCACCCGAAAACTCTTGGTCCATATTATTAAATTACACTCTTTAATCCAAAATGATCTGATTCAAATCAATCTATTTAAGTTATATTAACTTATTTTCATGGATACAAATTTAATGACATACACTAAACCGATCTAGACGCAATCCTTATTTCATATTTGTGTCCATTATTTGTATTTTTTTTTTTCCTTTTATCTTGGCAAGATCGTATAAACTTGGTCTGATAAGATGAAGAATTTCTTTTCATGAAAAATGGGTCGAAATTTATGTAAATTCTGTCACTTTGAAGTCATTAACGTTCATGTGCGTGATGCTCAAAGTTGGTATTATATTCTAATATGGTGTCAATTAGTATATTGTTCTAACGAGGTTTAATTACCAAAGGTCACAATTCATACAATTAACGTAGCCTTTTCATTATTCCGCAAAACAACATGATCTTGGACAGATCTCCATTTCGCGTCTTTGAAAATGTAAGAACACACGAATTGCGTTCTCTAGCAAGAGGCACATCGCGATGACATGGGTTACATATAGGGCCGTCAAATCCTATCTCGCAAGAGATTATTTTTGCTGTCCGTCTATTAATCCCTTTTAGGTTCGTCTCGGGTGGGTCGCGACAATAATTTCTTTAAAGGATGAAGGAACGAGTTCCACAAAGAAAGAAAGAAAGAAAGAAGGAAGGAAGCCATAGTAAGAAGAAACAAAATGTTCCTCATACTTCTCCCCACCGAAGAATAAAAAGAGAGAATCAGAACAAATTTTATTCAAAATTGCTCGCAATCAAGCGATCCAATCGTCATCTCTTCAGAGAGGAGAGAGCCGAGATCCACCGGGGAAATAAGCCACCACAATAGGTGGGGACTCGGGCTCCCCCTTCGCAATTTCCTTCATTTTCTCTTCACTCGCGATGCCATCTTTGCTGCCTCTCGAATCGCACCGCATGTGATATTCTCCTTCGCAGTTCACCCTCTTCGCACCACCACCGGAGGAGCACCCCGAGCAACAGCCGGAGAGGAGAATCATACCGGCCGCAGCAGCGACTGCGACGATGGCAAGAAGGTGTGAGGAGCAGAAAGTGAACTTTCCGGAGCTTTTTCGATGTGATGCTGATCTCAGTCGCTTCCTCTCTTTATATATAGGGTTGAAGGCGGTCCCCATGGGTGAAACGATGAGTGTGTTTGAATATCAAACCCTAGCTCGAATAAGGAAAATGCGTTGGGGTTCATTCTTTCGAGAGAGCTGATTGGACTAATCGATGTCATTCGTACGCGACGACAAACATGCTTAGTGACTAAGGAAGTGGTACCTGAGAAATCCTAAAAATCGGTGGGCTTTCTTTCCTTTCTTGAGGATTGTCTTTCCTTTTCAACACTTCGAATCCAATGACGAAGTTTTCTTGTAGCCTGCCTTATTCCACGGCTCGAGAACCATGTGGGATTTTGCTGCCTCCGCGGGGCGGTTGTTATAAGCGGCAATGAGTCCATTTGATGATATGCCATGCCCCGCGACGGTTCAAGCCTCGTATAATAACGTGTCATGCAATGATGTGATATTTCATGTGATGATATATCATGTGGTGACATGTTAGGTAATATGATGTTGAATCATGTATTGATGTGTCATGTGATGACATAATGAGACAATTTCCTTTTTCTTTTTTGTTCTTTTTTCTCTCCCTCTCCTCAGCCATCGCTAAGCCTCTCCCTAGCCTCAAGCAAGGGCAACCCTCGCTAGATCTGGTGAGGGATGCCCTTGCTTGGCCACGAATCTGAGGGCGAGAGAGAAAGAGAGATACCAAAACAATCTTAAACATATTACAATTTTTTCTATTCAATCATAAACTTTTTACAATTATGTCTATTTGGCCAAATTTGATCGGCGACGCTAAGGTGATGCCGGTTGGCGCTGGATGATGCTGACTTGGCATTTTGATAATAACTTTTTTTTTTCATTTTATTTTTTTCTTCTTATTCTTCTGGCCTATCACTGGACCAACCAAAGGTTACAACTAGCTAGGTTGACCTTGCTAGCCGTGGTGAGGCCTCGCCATCATGGGCGAGCTCGCCCTCACCGTCACTAGGAGAGGTCGAGCTCGCCATGGTTAGGCAAGACCTCACCATCACGAGCAAGCTCCCTTCACCCTTGCCAAATCTAGGCGACAATGAGGTCAATTTTGTTGGCCATAACCTTTAGCTGGTCTAAAGAAGAAGAAATAAATTAAAAAAAATTAATAAAAAATTTTGAAAAAAATAAAAAATATCGTTAAGAAATTGCCACATCAACATCGATCAGACCATTGATGTGGATGCCGACGGTGGCTAGCATCCACATCAACTTTGGCCAACCAAATTATGTTGAATGGATTGAATTAGCACAACTACAAAAGGTTTAAAATTGAATTGGCTAAAAAAAAAAGTTTATGACTGAATTGGAAAAATTACAATATGTTTAAGACTGTTTTGATAACTTTCCCAGAACTACTCTTGACAATGGCTTACAAGTCTAGTTCCGCTCTCTCTGTCACTCAGTCAACGTTGCTCCTCAATGGCCATGTCGATGGCTTCCAACACGGATCTCTCCCGCCAAGACCTAATCGTCTGGATCATGAACATCTGCATCATCCCTTTTCTGCTCGACTTCTTCAATCAAGTGAAGTAGCGACACATCCATCCCCCAAACGATGAGGCCCAAGTCGAGGGTTGTCCTCGCCTAGGTAGGCGTTGGCCATTAACGAGATCCGACAGTGGGAGGGGGCGGGGAGGGAAGGGAGGGAAAAAAAAAAAAAAAAAAAAAGACTAAAGAGAAAAGGAAAAGGAAAAATATATACCTAGAATTTTTCTGACTAAATACCCCTTCTCTAGCCGCCAAAATAGTCACATGCTCATTAGCCAGCCAAATAAGTACTTATTTGAGACGATATCCAGTCTGGACCCTTTTTTGAGGAAATGGTTCAATTTAGGACCCTTATTTGAAATTTTTCCTTTTAATTTGTAATAAAAAAATTTGGAATTTAGTTAAACTTTCACCTTTAGTTGCGTATTCGTTTTAAGTTCAGCTACTTGATTCTCGAGCCTACAAAAATACATTAAATGGGGGAAAATATTGGAATTGATGAAAAAATCTAGATCGGTGCCATGTGTTGCGATCTAATATAGGGTATCCCGAATTAGGAAAGACTTATTCACATATTTGTTCCCTTGAGTGTCATCGAAAAACTGTCTATAAATACTATTAAATTACAATTTTTTTTATCGAAAATGATGCAATTCAAATTGACCAATTTCATTAATATTGATCTGTTTTCATGGATACAAATTTAATAACCTACGCCTGACCCATATTTGGTATTCGTGTCATCAATTGTTTTGTTTTTTTACCTTCTCAAGTTCGTATAAACTTGGTCTAATAAGATGCAGTGTTTCCTTTCATGAAAAATGGATCGAAACGTATCTAAGCTCTGTCACTTTCGAGTAATTAAAGTTCATAAGTGTCATATTCAAGGTCGGTATTTTGCTCTAATATGGTGTCAATCAGTATTTTGTTCTAATGTTGTATCAAGTCATTAACGTGGTTTAATTACCATAAGTCACATAATTCATAGAATTAGTGTAACCTTTTAGTTATTCTTCGAAACAACATCGTGGACAGGTCTCCATTTCGTGTCCTTGACATTGGAGACCAAAGCACATGAATTGTGTTCTCTAGCAAGAGACGTATTGTGATGATATGGTTTCCATCTAGGACCGTCAAACCTCCCGATCGCAACGATAATATTTTAAATGGACAAAGGAATGAGTTCCCCAAGGATAGAAAGAATGAAGCTATAGGAAAGAACAGACAAAATGTTCCTCATACTTCTCCCCACCAACCCAACAATAAAAGAGAGAATCAAAACAAATTTATTCGAACTTAGCTCGCGATCAAGCGAGCCGATTGTCACCTCTTCAGATAGTCGAGAGCTGAGGTCTGCCGGGGAAATAAGCCACTACGATGGGCGGGGACTCGGACTCCCTCTTCACAATTTCCTTCATTTTCTCTTTACTTGCGACGCCATCTTTGCTGCCTCTCGAATCGCACTGCATGTGATCTTCTCCTTCGCAGTTCACCCTCCTCATACCACCAGAGAAGCACCCCGAGCACAAGCCAGAGAGGAGACTCATGCCGACCGTGGCCAATAGAAAGGTTTGTGGAGTAGAAAGATAGTGAAATTTTCTAAGCTTTGATGTGATGCAGATCAGAGTCGCTACTCCTTTCTTTATATAGGGTTGAAGGCGGTCCATTTGGTGTGTTGAGTATCAAACCCTAACTTAATCAGCTTCCTCCTGGATTTTCTAGAAATTTCTAGGACACTGCGTGATTAGTAGTAAATAAGGAGCATGCGTTGGGGTCATTCTTTCGAGAGAGCGGATGAGACTACTCGTATCAAGTTCACATGACGACGAACATGCTTAGTAACTAAGGAAGTGGTCGTGGAAAAAATCCTACGGCAATCGGTGGGCTTTCTTTCCTTTCTTGGGGATTTTCTTTCCTTCCCGACACTTCGAATCCAATGACGAATTTTTCTTGCAGCCTACCTTATCCCACGGCTCGAGAACCATGTGGGTTTTTGCTGCCTCCGTGAGGCGGTTGTTGTTGCGACTACGTGCCCCGACGGTTCGAGTGTCCTATAATAACATCACGTGCAATGATTTGGAATGTCATGTGATGATATATTGTATAGTGATGTGTTGGGTAATGTCATGCTGTGGGTAATGTCATGCTGTGTCGCATGATGACATAGTGAGAGAGAATATAAATCATTTGAGAGTGTAAATTATCTCGGAGGATGCACGAGAGAAAATCCTAAGATTTGGAAGCTAGCCAAGGCTCACGGTTTAGGTCGGTAGAATCTGAGGCTTGGGAGCCTGGTAACCAAGGCTCATCACCTTGGTTGCAACGCTACCATGACAAGTTGAGATTGGCGAGGTTTCAAATGTAGCTTAAATATAATATCTTCATCCGGATTTGGAATTATGTAATTTTTAGGCCTTTAGAAACCTTGCAATTGGTATCAATCACATATGTGCCCTGATCTGTAATATCAATTCCTTCTTTTAAAATGACAAGCTTTGTGCTTTTCATTTTCTTAAATTGAAAGAACTCGAAAGGGAATTTCTCCTTCTTATGAGGTCATTTCAATTTGGAAAAATTTCAAATGAGAGTCCAATATGACAGTCATCAAAGAAGGAATATTTTAGTCCAAACTATTCTAGGTATATATTTATTTTATTTTATTTTATTTTCCTTTTTCTTTTTCCCTCCCCAGCCATCATCAAGTCTTATTGATGATTAGTGGAGGTCACTAACCTCAGGCGAGGGTGATGATTGCCTTCGCCAAATCTGGCAAGATTCACCCTCGCCTGCAATGCTGACTATCCGTTTTTGACAGGGCAATGAGAGAGAGAGAGAGAGAGAGAGAGAGAGAGAGAGAGAGAGAGAGTTGCTATTTATGTCACTCCATGGAAGAAGCTTGATGATGGCTTAAAAATCTAGTTTTGTTTTCTCTCACTTTCAATTCCTCTCTGGCACTCACTCCTCATTGCTCTTCAAAGTCTAGCTTTCTCTTTGTCCCTGACCAAGACTTTCAATCATCCTAAGGACTCGGGGGCTATCACTATATAATATTATCTACTTTGAGCCTTTCGTTGCTCTTCAACGGCCATGTCCTTGGCTTCCAACACAAATCTCTCCCTGTCACACAAAATCTCCATACCCAAAATTTTCTCACACTGCCATCCCAAATACAAGCCTCCCTCAAGGCTTTGTTATTAGCATGGTGGAAGCTTGTGTGAAATGCGTTACACAAAGTAAAGAACTCAAGTCTTATAAATTAGTCCACGACTCTCTCCCTAAGTGACGTGGGATAGGAGACATTTGTTTAGCTTCTTGGGTCACCCATCGATGCACCCTCCCCCGCCGTCCTAGCTATGCTCTTGGATCGCCACATCAACAACCACATCATCCCTATTCTACTCAACTTCTTCCATCAAACAAAGCAATGACACATTCCACCCCCAAACAATAGGCTAGGAGGGTGAGGGTGTCCCTCACCAAATCCAGCGAGGGCAATCCTCACCCTCACCCGATCTAGTGATTATTGTGTTTGCCTAAGGCAAAGCAAATCAACAAGACCTGCGCAGTGGTCAATTGAAGAATAAGGTAAAAAATTTTAAAAAAATACCCTTTTTTTGGCGGCCGGAATAGTCACATGCTCTTCCATCAGTCAAAGATTTGACGTTTTAATTTGTAACAATTTTTTTTTTTTAATTGTGTTAAATTTTGACTTCAATTACTTATTGATTTTAAATCCAGTTACTCGATTCTCGAGCCTCATGATTTGAGTCCACAGAAAATACCCTAAGATGGGGAAAATATTGAAATTTATGAAGTTATCTAGATCAGATGCTGATGATTAGAAAATGCGATATCTTAAAATCCGATAATCGAATTTTGATGATTCAAGTATCATCAAGAAACTCTTTAACGTATGGTAGACGAAATTCGACCATGAATCAACCTTAGCCACACCTTTTAGCTAGTGGTGGTCGGGCACCATATGTCCACGTAAGACAAGAGTCCACGTTCATCATTTCTAGTGACGTTAAAATCCACGTAGGGGAATTGATCGTTGGAATAAACTAAGTACAAATCATGATGTTTCTCGAAAAAAAGAGAACGATTTCGACTTTAATATCACTGTTAAAATAAACAAGATACCAATATATTTGGTGAAGAAAATTGAGATTCGAGGAGTCCAAGAACAAGAGAGAATCAATTACAAGAACATGCAAACTGCGAATGAATCAAAGCATGCTTAGATTCCTCGTATCGCATTCCAACTAAACCAGTTCAACAAAACCTATAAGACAGCTTTATGCCAAGGCTAGTGAGGATCGGGAACTCGGAAAATTGTACGACATGCATCCATGACAAACTGCATTAATCAGGCTTCGGCAAGGACCCGTGCAACAAAAGTTCTTAGCCGTGAGTTCTTGCAACATCAATGCTGTAATCATTCACCGTCTCAAAGAAGAGATGGTCGAGATCCACTGGGAAAATAGGTCACTGGGATCGGAGCAGGCTTGCCCGGCTTGCTCTTAACGTTCTCCTTCGATTCTCCATCACCAACTGCGACCTCATGATGATCATCATCATCTTTGCTTCTGCAACCGCTCTGCCCGCGATCTTCGCCAACGCACCCGACCCTCTTTGAACCGCTGTCGGAGAAGCAACCCAACAAGCTCGCGAAGAGACTCATGTTGATGTCTGGCCGATTCTCAAGGAGCAGTCAAAGAGCTCGCTGCAGATTGAAGTACCAGACGTTTTCCGAGTGCTCTTTCGGCGCAAATCGCTGGCTCTTCTCTCGTGTATATATATTGGCGTTGAAAGTGTGTTCCAAGGAAATGGATGCTGACTCAGCTTCCCCCCGAAATTCCCCGAAGTACCTAGGATTCTGCCGAAATTGATGGCATTTTTGTTGCGCTAGAGCCGCCAGTAGGAACATAGGAGTCCACTTAGTTTAAGGATGACACGTCGTATGTTGGCTTTTTATGGACCTAGGCACGGTCTAGTTGTGAGGGTCGCTCTCGCCGACCTCTATGGTGGGGTCACCTATTGAGTACATCAATCTGCACTTATCCATTTCATCTCATCCTCGACCGATGAACCGTGTAAATCTCAAGTGTGACTCACTATTTGATGGTTCAAAATGTAGTGAACTCACGTCCTTTGGTTGCTGATAAGAATTGTTCCTATCATTGGTGAGCGATCTCAAAAATCAAAGCCAGATAATCGGTGCCATGCATTGCAATCTCGAAGATCGAACATGTTAAGATTCTCACGGTGAATGGAATCAAGGCACAAATCTCGCCAATTTTCCCAAAAAAAAAAAAATTATCATGTTAGAACACCCATCGCACTAGTATATGTTACAACACACTTTTATGGTTAGCATCAGCCATTTGACTATTTTGCTTCATTTTCTATTTTAGCAATTGATATAAGGTACCCCAAATTAGGAAGGATTTATTCAAAAAATATTATTATTCTTACTCCCGATGAGCAAAGACTCCTCTTGAAGGAGGAGGGGTGATCAGGGAATTTTTTTTTTTTTTTTGGAAAAAAAAAAGTCTTCTTTTCGTCTGTTTACTTTAATGCTCTTTCTAATCAAGCCATGTATTTTTAAATTATTTAATTAAGTTCTTCTACTTTCACAAACTTAATACAACGTCCCTCCAAAACCAAATTCAACCAAATTCAACTAATGTGATCATCACACGACACCAAAATATGATGTGAATAAAATACAAGGTGTTCGATGGGATAAAATTTACTTAATGGGAACACCACATGAATGTCCATATTGAAAAAAATTTTATCCGCATAATGGTATAACATCAGTTGACCGCTACGTCGATAAAGTCTCGATTAGACAAATTAAAATTATAAGTACTTAATTAAACAAAAGCGTGAAAGTGTAGAGACGAAAAATGGAATTTTAATTTTTACTTTTTTCTTTTTGGGTACTACATAGACTGCAAATTACGTGAAGCTAAGACACGAGGTTGTCCTTTTTGTGGGGTCAAAGAAGGGAAACGAACGATTAATCAGATGTCTAAAGACAGACAATTTTTTTTTCACGTGGAACCGGTTTTCTTGGGACCTACTTAGTTCTTGTCTTCCTTCGTTTCGCAGGAACTTTCGGAGCACGTCACGCAATCGTGGTACTTGGTAGATAGTAGTTGCTATCCGTGTAGCAAGGTAGGTTTTTTATTTTATTTTTTAACACTATACAAACGTTAATACAAAATCAATGTTATTCAACTTCTCAATTGATAATTTTGATAAATAAAAATTCTTATATTTTATTTTTTAACACTATACAAACGTTAATACAAAATCAATGTTATTCAACTTCTCAATTGATAATTTTGATAAATAAAAATTCTTATAAAGTCTGCAGAAAATCACAACAATTGCATTAATTACATATATGACATCGACATTGGTAACTGATTGCATTGTTCGAGGTACATAATTAGCCAAAATCTGCTAGGCTACATGTTTATTTTGGATGTGATAATGTTTATTTCCACTATAATAATGAATTAAGAATGCATGACGATGAAATGGGCAATGAAATTTCTACGAGAGATGGCTAGGAATTGAGGTCAAATTGGCATCAAATTGACACTAACAAAGACAAAGCCGGTCACTTTCCAAGGTGGTCAAGTTGGAATTCTCCACACCTTCGAAGGACACCGTGAATCGCGTGAAACAAGACCAAAGTTGTTCTTGCAGCCCACGTTCTTCTTCCTTCTCATGGACACTAAGAATTCTTCACTTGTTGATTGTTAACGTGGTCGACGCCAATATTCATGTGTCATTTCCAAGTCGCGTTATTTGGTAATTTCTATTTTTGGGTACTAAACTTCTTTGAGACTTTGTTTGTTTCGGAAAAAATTTTCAGGAAGAAACAATATTTTTCGGTATTTAACTGAAACTGAAAAATAAAATGGAAAAATATTTTAAGTCGTTTGAAAATCTGATTTAAATTTTTTCAATAAAAATACACTATTCTAGCACTAGTAAATTATGCTTGGACAGCCGAGAATTGGTATGAGTGCTAGAGTTCCTTAGCCATGACAGACCCCGATCGGAGTGTCGGGAATCGAGACATGAGCACCTAGGTCCCATGCCCAGCCCTGATGGACCAATGTGCGAGCATCAAGGTCTTGGGCCCGGCTTTGATGGACCAAGGCACAACCATTGTGGACCCAATCCCGTGTGTTGAGGATTCAAGGTCAAGTACTGAGATCTCATGCTCAGCCTTTGTGGACCTTCACCCGAAAGCTTTGGCTTCGAGCTCGATCTCAATGGATTTGGGCATGGGCGTTGAAGGTGTGGGCATAAGTAGCAAGGCCCTAGGCTCTGCCTCAATAGACCTAAGTCAGAATGCCGGGGATCTAAGTTTAGGCACTAAGGTCCCTAAGCCAAGGCGCCAGAGACCTAATCCTCAATGTCAGGGATCCAAGAAGGAGCGGTGAAATTTTCGTGCCCATAGGTAGAGTTTTAAGGCAAATGCTCATACTTTGTCATATATTGAAAATAATTTTCAATTTTTTAAAGAGAAAATCATTTCCTCAATTTAAGCAGAAAATTTTCCATTAATTAGGAAAACATTTTTATTGAATCATTTTTCTAAACAAACCAAACATTGAAAAATGAGGAAAATGTTTTCTCGAAAAATATTTTCCACAAACAAACAAGGCCTGAATATTGAAAGACTTTGAATCCACTAAGGAATTTCTCTTGTAAGCTCATGTTTCCATAGCTTGAGAACCCATGTCTTTTTGCTGCTTAAACAACGTAGTTGTCATACGTCACTGCGTGTGTTTACCGATGTGTCTGTGTCCTATGATGGCTCGGGTGTTATATGACGACATGTTCTTGCAATTACTTATTATTTCATACGATGACACATCGTGTAACGACATGTTGAGTGATGACATGTCATGTCATGTGACATGTCGTATACTCATTTCACTATTCGATATACTTCTCAGGAATTTTATCAATGTACGCACAGGAGTAAGAAATGTTTTTTCAAGCCCGTGAATGTCAACTATTGGGAAACATAAACTCGTTCTTTCCCAACGGAATCAACAAAAAACTCAAAATCTCCATCATCCCAGTTATATTCCTTGTGTATGAAGGAATGATTCTACTCTCTCTTCCTCTGCTGTGCTAACTGCAGTGGGTTGTGTAATGGGTTGTACACTCTCCGATTGAGTTTACTCGCAAATTCACTATTACCAGAAAACAAGAAGGTTTTTAACTTGGTAAGAAGTGCATACTAACTTCCTCATTCCATCTTGGATCCTGAAAGTGAGAATCAATGATGCGAACATGTAAACAGCGAATGATACAACTCCCCAGAAGAGAAGAAAAGAATGAAGTAAACCAAAACGTAGTTAGATTCCTCTGCCATTTTCTAACAAAAGCAATTCATTCAAATCTCTAAGGCAGCTTGATGCCAAGACTAGCAGGGACGCGTGGGTTGCGCATGCATTCGATCCCAGTTCAGAGGAGCGGAACTCGGAATGCATAGAAGATGCGTCCATGATAACCTGCGTTAATCAGGCTTCGACATGAACCCGCGTCAGAAAAGTTTTGAGCCATGAGTTCTTGCAAAATCAATCCCTCATTCACCGTCTCAAAGAAGAGATGGTCGAGATCCACTTGCGAAATAGGTCACTGGGATTGGAGCAGGCTTGCCGGGCTTGCTCTTCACGTTCTTGTTCAGTTCTTGATCGCCAACTGTGACCTGATGATGATCATCATCTTTGCTTCTGCAACCGCTCTGCCCACGATCTTCCCCATCGCAGCCGACCTTCTTTGAACTGCTGTCAGAGAAGCAACCCAACAAGCTTGAGAAGAGACTCATGTTGATGCGTGGCCGATCCTCAAGGAGAAGTCAAAGAGCTGTCTGCAGATTGGAGTGGCAAACGTTTTCTGAGTGCTTTTCTGATGCAAATCACAGGCTCTTCTCTCGTGTATATACATTGGCGTCAAAACTGTGTGGTCCCAGGTAATGGAGGGTCAGCAACCCGTGTTGGTTGGCAATACTGACTTGGTCTCCTCCTGAAATTCCTGGAAAAATCTATGGCTGCTGGCCAAATCGATGAAGTGATTCCTTCTTCTGTTTTATTTACTAGAGCCGCCAGTAGAAACGTAGGAGTCTAATCCGTTCAAGGATGACACTGTCATATGTTGGCTCTTAATGAAACCTAGGTTTGATCTGGGAGCAATTTTGCTTGCATCGGATTTATGCATGCACCTTTCATCTAAAAGGTGCAATCAGCTGGATTTCAAGTAGAACCATACTGCTCAATGGCTAAGATGTAATGGACTCACATGTCTTGAATGTGGAACAAAATTGTACCGATTATATACAAATAATCTCAAAAGTTAAAGCCAGCTAATTAGTGTCATATCTCAAGGATTGAGTGGGTCGAGATCATGTGTTTTCTGAAGAAATTCATCATGTGATTATGCTCATGGCACCTTTTATCTGTCACCACACATTTCATGCTTATCACTAATCGATTAGTTATTTTAATTCACTGTTTATTTAACAATTAAAATACACTATTTTAAGTTTAAAAAGATTTATCTATGATTATATCACGACAACATGACCCAAAACATCATTATGCTGTCCCCTAGATTAGAGAAACTCCTCTTAAAGGTGTAGGTGCGTGATCGAGGAAAAATCTACACATATTGACAAGTTTTTCTTCTCTTTCTTTTTTAAAAATTTTCACTTTTCGTTCATATACTTTCATGCTCTTTCTTATCAAGTTTTGTACAGTTAATTTGTCTAACCAAGTTCTACTTTCACAATTTTCTAATCAAGTCCCTCCAACACCAAATCCGAGCAAATTCAACTAACATGCCTGTTGAACAACACCAAAGTATTTTGTGTATAAAATCTATAAATGTCTATGTGGACATGGTTGGAAAAATGTAACCAATGTAGACAACATTGAAGTTTGACGTGGATGGAATTTAGCAAATGTATACATCTAGGGAAGAACTTCATCAATAGCCACATCAATTGAATTTGATGTCGAAAGGACTTAATCAAAACGTTCCTAAAAAATGGAATGACTTAGTTAGGAATTTTGAAAGTACAGAAACTTATAATTAAAAAGAAAAAACGCATGAAAGAATAGGCACAAATAGTACACCACTTCCTTGGAGGCTACGTTGTTCTTGTCTTCCTTCCAATGAACTTTCGAAGCATATAATATATTCGCACTACAATAACTAATTAACAACACTTGCTGATGAAATAGGCGTTGAAATTTCCACAGGAGATAGGCTTGGAATTTGGGTCCAATTGGCATCGGATCCACACAAAGAGAAGACAAAGCTGGTCGCTTTCCGAGGTGGTCACGTTGGACTTCTTCACATGCTCGAAGAACACCATGAATGGCGTGATGACCACGCTGTTCTTGGAGCCCACGTTCGTCTTCCTCCTCAAGAACTTCGTCCACCCCAAGATTAAGATCTTGCTGTCGACTGTTGACATGGCCAACATCTATCGGGTCGGTCGGTTCAGATAGGAAATGGTTCGGATGCAGATCATTTTGTTCTGTGGGTTTCGCAGCAACCCTAACACATCAACACTCCTAAGGACGAAGGGCTCGCTTTTGAGATTTTCGGCTCTGCTTTTGCTAAAGATGTTTTAGCTAAAGCACGTCCACCTCACATCACTCCATTTGCATTCTGCTCAAACTGGACCCCAAGACAAAGGTCAACACTAGGAAGGATTGATATCTGGTGGTGGATGCCCAATAAGTAAACCAAAAACCAAACAAATCAACTTACCCACCAACCAAACCTATCTGGGCATTAGTATTCTAAGCAGAATAATAGATGGTGAGCTGTCATTTTTTTGGGATAAGAAGAAGGAACTTTATAATAGTCAACAATAGTAACTATGAAAATTGAGCATATGTTGCTGTTTACAATTCTACTTGCGGAACTAATTGATCTTGCTGTTTTTTAAAAATTTCACTTTTCGGTCATATACTTTCATGCTCTTTCTCATCAAGTTTTGTACGGTTAATTGGTCTAATCAAGTTCTACTTTCTCAAATTTTCTAATCAAGTCCCTCTAACACCAAATCTGAGCAAATTCAACTAATGTGCTTGTTGGACGACACCAAAGTACGTTGCATGCAAAATCTATAAATGTCCATGTGGACATGGTTGGAAAAATATAACCACTATAAACAACATCAAAGTTTGACGTGGATGAAATTTAACAAATTTGTATGTCTAGGGATGGAAGAACTTCATCGATAACCACATCAATCGAATTTGGTGTGGGAGGGACTTGATTAGAATATTTGTAAAAATAGAAAGACTTAATTAAGAAATTTTGAAAGTACAGAAACTTATAATTAAAAAAAAAAAAAAAAACGCATGAAAGAATAGGCACAAAAAGTACACTACTTCCTTGGAGGCGACGTTGTTCTTGTCTTCCTTCCAATGAACTTTCGAAGCATATAATATATTCGCACTATAATAACGAATTAACAACACTTGCTGATGAAATGGGCATTGAAATTTCCACGAGAGACAGGCTTGGAATTCAGGTCCAATCGGCATCAGATCGACACAAACAGAAGACAAAGCTGGTCGCTTTCCGAGGTGGTCAAGCTGGACTTCTTCACATGCTCTGAAGGATGACACGAATGGCACGACGACCGAGATGTTCTCGGAGCCCACGTTCGTCTTCCTCCTCAAGAACTTCGTCCACCCAGGATTAAGATCTTGCTGTCGACTGTTGACATGGTCAACACGTATCGGATCGGGGCAAATAGGAAATGGTTTGGACGCAAATCGTTTTGTGCGTCGGGTTTTAAAGCAACCCCAACACATCGACACTCCTAAGAATGAACGACTCGCTTTTGAGATTTTCAACCCCGCTTTACTAGCCGAAAGATGTTTTCTCTAAAGCACATCCACCTCAGCAAAATGACTTTTATAGGTGTTCATTCACATCACTCCATCTGCATTCTGCTCAAACGGGACCCCAAGACAAAGGTCGACAATAGGGAAGAGTTGATATCTGGTGGGGGATGCCCCAATAAATACACCAAAAACCAAACAAATTTACTTACTCCACCAGCTAAACCTATGGGCATTAGTATTCTAAGCACAATAATAGTTGGTGAGCTGTCATCTTTTTTGGGATAAGAAGAAGGAACTTTATAATATTCAACAATAGTAAATTTCATTGAATTTAACCACTAACAATGAAAATTGAGCACATGTCGCTGTATAAGTTCTACTCATGGAAATAATTTATCATAATGGTGCGTGATTAGCTAAGGTCATTAAAGAAGTGATGCCAAAAGAAGGTGGTTAACAAGATGGAGAGGAGTGAGTTGGCAAGTCCTTTTTTAAAAGATGAGGAGGATCAGAGTTGGCAACAGACAGCCTATCCACATGCTTTTCTTACCATCTAAGGCTTACTATGTGCTCCACCATATACTAAGATTCCATCAACATCCTTCTCATCAAGCCTCTCCATCAGAGCAATCAGAGCTCTCATCAGACATCTCCAGGTACTCCCTCCCTCTCTCTCCCCCTCTCCCTCTCTGTGTTGTGTGTTTTACTTGGCAGAAATCTTGAAATTTTAAGCACAGCATTTACCCAGTTTCAAAGCAGCTGTGAAACATCTACAAGCCTCCATTACCCAAAAAGGGATCAAATTTCTGCACAATGTTAAGTTTCAGGCAAGCATGCATCATGTCGATTGCTGATCTGGACCTAACTCTGAAGCCTGGCAGCTTTTGTTGATTCAATGCTTAAAATATAGAATAAGGGCTATTCTTGATTGCCGAAATGTGTTTCAGGAGAGGTCTTTTTTTATTGTTGACTCGAAGGAAGATTTGAAAGAATGGCTAGCGAAGCTCCGAGCTGGGCTGATCAATGGGGAGCTGGTGGTTTTGGGGCTATCGACGACGACGACGCCAAGAAAGACGAAGGGAGCAATCAAAAGAAGGCCGAGTCCAAGGGCGCATTTACCAAGGCAAAAGTGGCGGCCACAGCCGGAGCACAGAAGATCAAGAACGGCACATCAAATGGCATCAAATGGATCAAGAATCAATGTCAGAAAAAAGGCTCCTCTAAATGAAGAACAAGATGGTTGTATCCACATCAATGAAGAGTGCAAAAACCATTTGTCTTTCAGTATATAGCAGTTGCATCAGCTTTATATGCCTCTTGTATGGTTTTTTTCATTTTCACTGTACTTGCAGCATATTCATTGGTTGTAACATATGGTCTGTCTTTAAAGGAAACAGACCAGTCCAGTTATCATCAGTCCAAGACCTCTCTCTGTTTTTTAAATTTTCACTGTACTTGCAGCAGCTTCATTGGTTGTAACGTATGGTTTGTATTTAAAGGAAATAGACCAATCCAGTTTTCATCAGTCCAAGCAATACTTACTGATAAATTAAGCAGAGGGTACAACTACAATGAAGAAAAGATGATAGTCTCCTCAAATCTAAGCCAACAATGAACTAATGAATCAGCGCATCAGCCAATATCTACACTTTCAAGTACATATACTCGTCCAAGCTAGTCTGCATTGAATCCAAAAGAATTTTCTCCGCTGTAAGTCAGGTAAAGAAAGCCATCCTCATCCTTGAATTCCTCATATATCGCAGACATCAAGGAAGCTGAAACACAAGATCTCGGTCGCAGAATCTCACTGTATAAACATATTGCAAGAAGATGCATCGGGATGCCACTTACCAGTTGGAGGTAGAGTGTTCCTGACAAAGATGAACAGAGCCTTCTCAGGACTAAGCTTGATTCTTTTGCGAACAACATAAACAAGCTGCCCTGCAGTTATATCAGCAGGGACAAGGTATCTGCAATCATCACACGAGGCAAATTCGCTTATTATGCACATGATGCAGAGCCTTCTATATCAACATTTATAGGTAAAACTACCAAAGGTGCTGTTAAAAGAGAACAAAATGACTCTCCTGTCTGTTCCTGCACATGGTATGCAAATGCAAGATGAGAATGAACACAACAGGAGGATTTTACTAAGTAAAGAGGCAACTGGATTCAAACTTATAAAAAAGAAGGGAGATGATAAAGATGATGATGGAACGATGCTTATCTTGTGTAAACCAATAATTCGTAAAGGACACAAAAGTGGTCAACATATTTTATATTAAAACATAAGAATAGCTAACTTTTTTGTTCATGCTTGCAACATCCACCAGGCTGCTGATGGTCAAACCAGATGAAACAGTATAAATGTACATCACTTGAATTGCAAAATTCAAACAAAAGCAATTGCAAAGTGATAAGAACTGATGGTTTTCTTAAAGAATAGTGTTTATCATTTTGGATAAAGTTACAGTGTTTTTTGCCCTGATATGCAGAATAAAAATTGAAGAATTGTGATGCAATGACACGGATGCTACCTCCTTCTAGTCATCATTTGATAAATATAAATTCAAGAAAAAAACATGGACAGAACCGTAGCTAGAGTTCCAGAGTTATAAGCGTTTACAAATTCACTGCTTGAAAGGAGTGCATGCCGAAAAGGATTAAATGAGAGCTCAACCATATAAATCCCAACACAAGGAGAGAAAGTGAGGAAGGCATCATGTTTGTCAATAAGAAAACAATTGTATTACAAGCACAGAAGCAACTAACTTCCTCTTATCAATGTCAGAGATGTTGCTTCTATCAGCACGCTCCACAATCACCTGCACGGCATATACGATTAGCAAAGTGTCATATGCAAAACCAATGAAAGGAGTCAACATCTAGAGGCTTGTCAAAAATATCCTCACAGGTATTCTATCTGGATACTTCTCTCTGATCCGAGCAGCTTCTGCTCGCCGCATTTCTGAAATTGGAGAAATCAACAACTTAAAACCAAAGTGGTAAACCCAAGTGAGGCATAGATTGCTACACAATCAAGACCAAGGACTCATCGATGCATCTTGTAACGAGTTTACACAGGTGTAATGACTAATGAAGCCGACAATCTATGATCAAAAGGGCACAAAAAAGAATACCCACTGCTTTGCTTTGACACTCGCATTGCTTTACTTAACTAAGAAATCTCTCCATAAAAACCATCCACTTATCCATACCCACCTACTCAAATTCATCAGAAGAAAATCATTCCAAGGAAAAACTTCGAAATCAGTAAAGTCCAACCCTTAATTACTCCATCTGGGCATGAAATACCAAGCACATGCCAGCACGGGAAACCCCACCAGGTATAATCTGAGCAAGTGAGGTTTCAACCTCAGCTTATCCATTCTAATTGTGATCACGTGAAACCGGCCACAAAAGGAGGGAAAAAAGGACAACTTGCACCACCGATTACGCATGAGAAAGCTAAATTAATAACTACCGATCCCCAAAACCCACAATTCAGCTTCAGTGAGTAGCAGTAACCAGTACTTCAAGAAATCCAAGAGTATCCACCAACCTCAGTTTCAAGCCAAAGGAAAAACAGATACATGGCACACACAGTAGAGAGAGACAGAGGGAACAACTAAGCAGTTGAGAACAGACCAAAGGAGCGCTGAAGCTTGAAAGCACTACGGTCCATATCAGCTGCTGCCCAACAGCGACCACTCCCTGCGAATTTCGAACGACGAATCACGACCCCAACCCAGAAAGCCAGAACCCACGAAACCGCAAAACAGAGTGTCCTGGACAAACCCAAAAAAGGCAAAGAAAAGAAGGAAACTTTACCAAACAAGGGGCGAAGGAGGCGAAAATTGGAGGTGGGAATGGCGAGAACAGAGCAGAACAGGAGATGGGTTGGGCTCAAATGATTGATTGACTGATTGGGAAGAGGCGCTATCGGAACAGAGCGAGACAGAGACAGAGACAGGGACAGAGACCCGGAGAGACAGAGAGAAAAAGTTAAATGGTTTCCAAGGGGAACAGGAACAGAGGATTGTTCTGGCAGGAGTTTGCGATGGCGAATGGGAATCGACCGGGCCTCGCCGACACGTAAGCCTCTGAATTTGTGTGGGTGGTCGATAGCGAGAGGCGATCGCTTTGCTTCTTGCTCAAGCACGGTAGGTGCACTCACGATTCTCAATCTCTTGAGGCGGGCTTATCTCCATGATCGCATCTAAGAACTCATGATCCAAGCCTTAGTCAAAGCCCAACTTGCTAGAAAAAAATACGATTAATTTTTCTTTTATTATTTGGTTATATATATAATTGAAGGCTTAGGAAAAAAAAAATTGAATTTTTAATAATTTTCATCTTATTTTTTATTTTCTAAAAAATTTAATTATTTTTAACTTTTTCTTTTTTATTTTTTCTTTTCTTTTAAAAAAATTGAATCTTAATTATTTTTTAATTTTCTTTTTTTTGACTTTTCTCTCCCCTTTTTCTTTTCATTATCTTTTTCATTTTCCTCCCTCCTCCGCAAGGACCACTCGGTGATGGCCATACGCGAGCCCCAAGCTTGCCAACCTTGTCAAGATCTATCAAGTCTTGAACTCATCGGCCTCGGGTGAGCTCAAGGAAAGATCGAAACTTGAGCTCGCTGGTCAGCGCTTTCAGCCTATCACCAATTGTCGTTGAGGCCGGCAGCCGATAAAGGAGGAAGAAGGGGAAAAATTCTTTTAAAAAAAATGGAAAAAAAAAAAATGTTAAAAAATTCATGAGGAATCATTCCAAAAAGTGTTTTCACCTCTTTATAGTTAGGGATGCACTTTCCTATTCCTAAATTTATGCATAAATATTTTTGTTAATCAGAAAGTGTTTTTGGTTGACTAACCATTTTCAAATCCTATAAAAAAAACTTTTTCACAAACAATCGTATCCTAAGTTTAAAATAAGATTAATATCACGAAAAATCTCAAATTGATCACCTATGATAAACTTATTCCAAACTCATTTTTGGATATCAAAAACTCCAAACAATTTAATGATGACAAGTTTAACTCAAATTAATTTTTGTGTCAAAAAATTCCAAATGACGTTGACAAATTAAAATAACTTTGCTAGTTGCATAAAAAATTTTCTTATATTATATAACGAAGACAATTAGGAAGATTGTAACTTTAGTGGAGTCCCTGTTTTATCAACATATATAATAAGCCAAGAATTCTACCTGTATTTTGTTCAAAAGATGAAAATTTTCATGAAATAGAATACGTTTGTAATGAACAATTTATATTAAAATACATATTCCGATTTTACACAGATGACAAATTTCACAATCATGTAATGCACGAGTATGCTGCTACTAGCAAGCATATAATAATAATAATAATAATAATAATAATAATAATAATAATAATAATAATAATAATAATAATAATAATAATAATAATAATAATAATAATAATAATAAATCTTCCCTAAGTATTGCTTTCTAAGTTGGGCGCATAAAACTCTAATTTGCAACGGATGGATCATTGTCCTTGCACGAAATATTTTTCTTATACTCTCCACTTATTTTGCTATCTAATAATTACCAGTTTTCCTGCCCTCCCCCTTGCTCTTCATTATTTCTTTATTCTAATTGTAACTTCTTTCGTATTAAAGAAATTTTCTACCTTAATATTAACATAATGACTTACATTACTATACAAACACGTTTACTAAAATAAACATACATAATTTAAACGTGAACTCAAGACATGGTAAATAACAAAGGAAATATAAAAGGTCGAAATATCACGTTAATCATTTTATTGTATAAGTTGCTCAAAATGATTAATGTAATGATAACATTAAAATCTTCTAATATGAAAATTTGAGTTTCTCTTTATATGCTTTATTTTGAAATATCATTATAAATAAAATAAAAAAAATTTATAGAATAATCTGTGCAACGTGCAGGTTACATCTAGTTTGAAAGTAAAACAAGAGTTCAGAATGAATTGACATATGTGCAATCTAATGAAAAAGATTCAAAGAGCGTTACATTATTGTAATTATGGTGGGTTAATGGATCAATGAAAATAAGCAAAATAAGATATGTTGTTTCCTTTCATGTATTTTATTAATTTACATATTTCTCGAGTTCATATATATCTTGAATTTGTGTATCTATTTAATTCATGTATCTCGTATATCATCATCCCAAATGTTTCATGCATGACTTATTTATATAAGTGGAGGTCAAGCTAAATTCATCATCACTTGAGTACTCGTCTCATGTGATTCGGACCGAGTTATTACAAAAATCTTCCAAATGGATGATGCATAAAGCACGAAATCACTTCATCGAGCCCGAAATGATGACGAGAAATTACAAATTCAAAGAACGAATTGAAGGGTTTTTTTGGCTGCTTCAGCTTATTAAATCAAGTATATCAAACATAAAAAATCAGAGTTAAAAAAATTAAAAACTGTATAATGTAAATGACATTAAATGTTCATTGCTCTTTGCCTAAGTAAAACACGAATAAAACCATTCTTTCGCATGACATCAGAAGCTGGCAGTCCATAAGGCATCCTTGTTCTCTCGACAGAGCTCGTGAACCACCTTCAGCCTCTCCACGGAGCTGCATATCCCGCTGCACCTCCAGTCGAACGATGCCGCGCAGGCCGACCCAGCTATCGCCTTCCATTCGCAATCTGGAATGAACAAGTGACAGACTTAGGGCCCATTTGGTTCGACTTTTGGGAATACATTTGCCAAAATGCAAATACCTTAAGGTGAAAGGAGTTTTCCGAAATGCAAATATTATTTGGTAAAATTTACATTGAGATACAACATTGGCAAAAATACCGTTTGGTAAAATTTGCATTTGTAAATGACTTTTATTAAATTAAAAAAAATTGTATTTTTTTTTAAAGGCTGGCCATCGGACTGCCAAATCTAACTACCAGATTGCTGGATCTGGTGGTCGGAGCGCCAGAGTTGGTGGTCAAATGGCCAGATTTGGCCCCAGGACGATCGCCTGAGGTCGCGCGACTCAGGCGGCTGCCTGGGTCATGCAATTCAGGCCATCAATTGCCTAGGCCGCGCAACCTAGGCGTCACCTAAGGTCCGGCAATGGTCGCCGGGGTCGGGAGACCCTTAGGCGGCGGTCGCCGGCATGCGCAACCCCTCGGCCGTTGGTCATCGGCCTTTGGTTGGCTTCCGTGCGGTGGTTTTGGAGAAGATGAATAATACCGAGGACTTGCATTCCAAAGATGCAATTTCCCAAAGTACCTTCAAACCTACTTTGGACTGAGGGCCCTTATAGCCATTTGGAAATACAATTGCATCTTGCTAAAGTCGCCCAAAAAACCAAACCAAACGCATTTACATTTAGCCAATGGACTTTAGAGTCGAAAGCCCATTTGAAAAGCCGAACCAAATATGGCCTTAGTCGACGAGGGGTCCAGCTTTTTTATTTATCTTAGTATGATTGTTCGAGGTTTAGTTGATTACCTGGTGGAGTACCGCAGCAGAGCCGGCGGTCGTCGACGTGCTCGACGTCTAAGCCGATGATCCACGACCCGAGCGAAACGTCCTCGTTTGCATACTTGTGCAACACATCACTAAGCAAATAATTTAATTTTGGTCAATTTTTTTCCAAAAAATATACCGATTAGGATAAAAATCGAAATATTATGGGAAGCTTACTGATTTGTGGATATGTAAGAAGCCAAATCCTTCGAAATTGCGTATAATTGACCGGTCGCATGGCGGAAATAGTTGTTGCCCATGTCGCCAAACTTCCAAAACTCTGGTTCGTGATATCTCACCCCTCTGTTCCCCATATAAATAAAATATAACAAGTGGATTTCACTTTAGAAATTTCAGTAGGAAATTAGATTAACAGATGTAAAAAATTGTGAGTAAATGAACTTACTTTCGAGCAAGAACAGGGCCTGACTTCATGCAGCCAACGTAAACACGAGGCTTGAAACGATGTCCTGATAAGATCATGCCAAGGGTCGCTGTACCAAATTCGAGGCAAGTTAAATTGTGTGATATATGTTAAGGGTGAGCAATCAAGCCAGTTTTACCCGTAACCGAACCGAACCTAACTCGCCTTACTTGGAACCTAATTCGGTTCCAATTTCTTGGCCTTAAACCATTCAAAGCCAATTCCCAGTTTCAATGCTGGTTATTGGCCAAACATTTACACAAGATCCAACGCCACAATTTGGCTCTTGAACCATTCAAAACCAAATCCTACACGTGTTAACTAGAGATAATTGCTTGTCCCAAAAAAAAAAATCTCTTAACTAGAGATAATTGGAAAAAATAATAAATTGACCATTCCGACGTAGGTGGTCCGTTAAGATGTCATTATAAAGAATCTTTGCAAAAATAATGCTTGTGATAGAGCAATTAACTTTAAAAAAAATTGAAACATAAAGAATTCCCAACTCTAAAAATTGGGAATTTAATATGAAAAAATGTAAATTTCGGGTTCCTAGTCCAGAACCGATCATCCCAAACGGTAAATGATGGAAACAGCAATTGACGAAGCCAATTTCATTGTAACAAAGAATTATCGATTGTTGTTGTTCCACCTCTTTCTTTTTATATATCAAATTTTTATTTGCCCGAAAAATCAAAACCTGCCGATTATTTCCAATTCAAGAATAATAAATAGTGATTTATTTTACCTAAGTTGACGTGAACATCGTCGTCCACTTTGATGTAGAACTCGGCATCCCACAACGAGACGGCGGTGGCAAAATAGCCTTTTGTCTTTGCCGATAATTCTAGGTAGGCCTCAACATGATCCTGCCCGGAATAAATATCGTAATAATTAATAATAACAGATAGGTAGATAGGTAGATAAAAATGATTTGGAGATTAATTTTATTTTTTTTTATATTAGAAGCGAAATGGGGAACGAAAAGATTTGTGTAATACCAGTCTCAAAAGGTCACCATAAAGTTTTTCTTCCTCGTCGAGAGATTGATCCAAAGCACCACCAGGTTTCGTGCTAATAACCAAAATAAAATTAATTATGGCTAAATAAAAAAAATGGACCGTTAATATTACATAAATTAAGGAAAGAAAATATACCGCTGATAAAAGAAAAAGAAATTATACAATTGATATTAAATCGGGTTTCAAACTAATAACCAAATAAATTCATTATGTTTCATATTAATACTTTTTTTTTCCATTTATATTCATGTGTATATTTTGTAGTTTCGTTAGAGAATTAAACTTAATCAGCATCAAAAGCACATAAAATCATATCTTTAATTAAGGACCCAATGAGAAAGAACAACATTTAGGCATAGCCATTCGTCCGAAAAGTTATAACCAAACCCTACAATATGAATTGGTCTACCTGCTCACAAGCTACTCAAATTTGGCTATTATGCTTTGAGTTCGGTTGAGTAGCTCAATTGATATAGTGATTGAGAAGTTGGGAACTCAAGCAAAACCTTTTGAGCATGTGCAAGTTTTTTTTTTTTTTCAATTAATTTTGAATTATAAACAAATGAATTCTACATTGAGATCTTTTATTTTCATTGTACTTTTAGAACTTAAGGTAAAGGTCGATTTTGAGATTGAAGTGATTTTTTATAATTGAGTCTAGCTGAGTTGCGGATAAACTCTTTGTTAGAAGATATCCTATTGTACTTTTTTGCATACCCATTATAAGGGCTATAAATAGAGTATTACCTTGGTAACTAAACATCATCCAATTTGTGACATATCCATTTTATTTCTGTAAATTCTTGTTTCGATTTATGCAAATTATTATAAAAAAATCAGAAATAAATATATTTAGTCTTTGCTAGGAGAAAGAAATCTATAATAAAAAAATGAGAACAAGATTGTCACCTGTGACCAATTACAAAGCGCATGACTATACCCTTCTCTTTTTCCAGTTTCTTTCTCTTCTCTCCTGCCATTGTTAATTACTCTCATTGAGAATCATATGTTTTATCCAACAGATGAAGCAATTTATCGAAGTGAACATGGCACAAATTTATGGAAAATTCCTACCAAAAATTGATCTGTATATTTACCTTGCGGCATCCACGTTTGGCGAACCGAATCTCTCCGCCTTCTTGTACCAAATGCAGTATTTATTCCAATGACCATGAAGTATTTTTTAGCTTTTGGCAAATTTGCTGACTTTGGAGATCCATCTATCATCCTGTGATAGATGAAATGATTCATATGTTCGAAAAATTATTGAAAAAATATTTTTCGAAAAAAGAAAATGGAAAGAGGATAAACTAAGCTAATTTAACTTACGTGTTTGATTGCTTGCTGATCATCAATGTGTCCGCTCGGCTGCCATTGTTTAGATGATCTGTGACCTTTCTTGTGCATAAGAAATTGAAAAATTCATTACAAGAACATGGTTTGGAAATTAAATTGGCATTATTAATATGTGCACATAATTAAAAATCCGCTAGAATCTATCTTTAATATAGAATTAATCTAAAGTATTTCTCAACGCCAGACTTTTACGAGAAGATTATGCAAACTCCCATGCATAACAATAGACGAACAATAACTATATATTGCCAAATAATGGAAAAAATGATAATTTGAAGGCCTTTAAATTTCATTTCTTAATATTACCCAAATCACAAATTTTCCCTTTTGAAATTCTTTTTTTTTTTTTTTGCATAATTTAAAATGCTATCATTAAATATAAATAAACTCACAGAATTCTTACTGCAGCCTTTGTAGACCTTTCGTTGAGGCTTTTGCTCGACCAAGCCTGTCCATACATTGCCTTTACTTGGAGGTATCGTCCACATTCTAGCACAAATCGTCTTGATGAGTTAGCATTTTTCAAGAAAAGAAAGAAATTAATACTCATTCATAGCATATAAGAAGAGATAGAGACATCGAATTTTAATTTTCGACAATAAGAAATATTTACATTATAGAAAAATCTATCTATGCACACATCAAATTAAATTGTCCATGAACTCTTTTTCCTATTTAATAATTTGACAAACTACTAAAATAGTGCTTCACCAATTTGGACAATCAGTTCCTAAATTTATCCCTTACCCTATGTGAAAGTTTATATGAACAATTATCATGTGTGCAATTTAGAATCAATTTCCAAGCGATGTACCTCTTATGTTCGCTTTCGTGTATCTCTAAATTATCTATTGAAAAGAAAATCATCACCTCAACAAATTAAGGCAACTCTTCTTAAAATTATTCAAGAAAATATTTTTTTTTTCTTGAAAAAATGAAAGGGAATACCTGTTGGTGATGGACATTCCAACAAGAAAACTGACTAGGCAGAGGAAGACCAACAATTTCCTTGAGATCACCACCTTGGAATTAGCTGAATCCCCCACTCCCCCCAATCCTCTGCTCTTCATTGACATTTTATTTATTTTTTTATTTTTCCTCCCTTTTTTGCTCCTCTCTTAAGTATCAAATTTTCAACTTCATCCTAAGATGAAATCAAAGGGAGGAAGAGAGAAACAAAAGGAAAAAAAACCAAAAAAAATTGTTGAGAAGGGAAAATTTAAAAGCTAATGTTCTTCCTCGAGATGTAAAGAAGAAGATCCTCGAACCGGCTCTCAAGCGTTGAAAGTTCGTGCTTTTAATAGGACATTAATGAGGAATTTTTTATTTTTCATCACTTTTTACTTTTTTTTTTTTTTTTTTGCTTTGTTATGCTGCATGGCAATTACTTCACTTGAGGTTTGTCATAAGGAAAATGGTTAATATCACACAAAAACAAACTAACTATGATGCAAATACCCAAATTTTTTTATGCCATTAAAAAAAATAAACTTGCTCATTGTGATATGAATATCCTAATTTTTTCTTTATATCATAAAAAATATCCTAAATTTTTCTTATATCATAAAAAATCATAAACTTATACTAGTATGACAAATATACCATAAATGAAGGGTATATATGTCACACATATATAAATTTGGGGTTTTTTTTTTGTGACACAAAAATAAGAAATTGGGAGTATTTATGTAACAGTGCGCAAGTTTAGGGTTTTTGGTGACACAAAAAAAAAAAACTTCAGATATTTGTGTTGCATTAAATATAATTTAGGGGTTTTTTTGGTGGTATTTGCTCAAAGTAAAATAATCCAAAAGTCCTGAATCCATTGTGTTGTAATTAATTCAGTCTTAAATTTTTAATTTTGTTAATTTAATTCTAAATATTTTTAATAATTTGTTAATATAATCGTTCCGGCCAATTTTGGCCAAAAGACTTTTCTAGTAACCAGAGATAATATATATTGCAACTTTAATAAACTGGATGATGATGAGATGTATCCGATACTTGTTGATCGGATTTGGCAATTAATGTAACCATATTTAATGTAAATTGTCTTTAGTAGCTGAACAATTCAAGTAACGCATTGATAAATTTCATTTCTACGTTTTATTGATTGGAGTTTATTTAAGCTGTTTCGAATTGAAGACGTTATTTTTTTTTTCCTTCTAAGGTGGCGATAATTACAAATTTTGCATGAAAATTGCAAAGTTATATTTAAAAAAAAGTTGGTAAAAAAATCTACATAAGATTCCTTCGGGACCACCCCTGATGGTGCAAGAGATATTTTCCACATGCGGTTTTGAAGAGTGTTTTTGGCCGTGGATTATTCAATGAATGTAAATTGTATTAGAATTTTTATATTTGAATAAAAACATTCTTGGAAATAGATCTTGCGAGCACGAAATTTTTTAGAATAGTTCCCAGTCCTTGAATTAATTAATCTCAAAATGGACCTAGCAAGGCCTAAATGTTAAAAAAAAAAAATGGCCACAAAGAAAGCATAATCGAGCATCGTTTCGTTTGCTAAAAATCAAATTAGATTTTTTTTACAATCAACGGCCAAGATTTTTTTTGTTTCTGTCTGACAACGACTAAGGGGTTGATGATCTGTTCCCTAAAGATCTTTAGAAACATCAATTGTTGTTTGGAACTATTATAACTTTCCGAAACGAAAAGAAATATCCTGAAAAGCAAGACGAACGCTTATTTTGTCTCTAGAGTTAGCTCTAGAGATCATCGCTTGGTTGATCTTTTTGTTTTTCTAATCAGATGAAGCTATATGCATATGTGCTCCTTAGGGCCATCAAGCTAGAGGTAACAAATAGATTTGTATGTAGCCCTAACTTCTCTATCGATCGAACTTCTCGTCATGCCATCTCTGATTCACCATTATCTCTCGATAAGGGGTTGATTGGAGTGAAATTTCAATCGGTCTCAAGGTATCATGAGTAAGTTCATATGGATGATTGCTTCATTGGTGGTGACCTTAGAACTACAAGCTCTTCTGAACCAGCCATGCTAGATTTGATCAGGCATATATTGAGCATTATATGCTGAAAAAGAAGCGATGTGCACCACAACACTACTTGTGCACCCAAAGAGTATCACCACAGATGCAAAGTCTCTAGCTAAGATTGGAAACTGAGGACTAAAAAATTGCTCAAGCAAAATGATTCGATGAGATACGAGTAAGTAATATGCTATTTCAATGCTCTTCTCCTCCAAGAGAGAGAATCCAAATCCTCATTTGTGCACAGAGTTTATACGAAAATTCGAGAATTACAACAAAAATCGATCTTTTTTTATCTGCAAGTTCTGGATCAGACCATATCTGAATGAATGGAGAAGAGGGTCTTTCTCTTAACATGCTTTAACATACCTACACAGATAAGAGAGCACAAGTTGGGTCCCTTAAGGACCCAGTTTGAATTTTGTGTTATCGCTTTAGGTGAGAGCATTGGCACCAGCAACGATCTCCAATATTTCACCAGTGATCTTGGCTTGGCGTCGTCTGTTGTACACTATGGAGAGTGACTTCTTCAGTTCCGAAGCATTGTCGGTGGCATTGCTCATGGCGCTCATCCTAGCGGCGAGCTCGCTGGCCAGAGACTCCTGAAGCGCCCTCAGGATCTGGCTGTTGAGGTACAGAGGCAACAAGGCGTCGAGAATCTGAACGGGGTCTTGCTCGAACTGCAGGATCGGCGAGAAATCGATGGTTTCGGTCCTGACCACGTCTCTCTCCACGGTCAACTTGCCTTCCCTGGTAGTCAGCCTGAAGAACTCGTCCTCCGCCGCGTCCACACAGTTCCCGTTCACGTCGCAGATCTCACCCTTCGGCGAGAGAGGCAGGAGAGTGTGGATAACCGGGTCGGATTTCACCAGGGACACGAACTTGGTGTAGAGGAGCTCCACTTTATCGACTTCCTCACTGACAAATAGCGAGAACACATCGTCAGCGATGGCCTGAGCTTCCTTCGCAGTCGGCAGCGTACCGCCCTCGAGGAACTTGTCGACAGGGATGTAAGGCCTCCTTAGGAAATAGGAATTGCCCTTCTTGCCAACGCTGATCACGGTGTAGTTGAGGCCGAGACCCTTGAGCTCGGCGATCCTTGCCTCAGCCTTCTTGATGATGCTGTTGTTGAAACCGCCGCAGAGGCCCCGGTCGCCAGTGACAACCACCAGGGCGACCTTCTTGACAGGCCTCACGCTGGTGAGCGGCGCATCGATGTCCTCAGTCTGGAGCTGCTCGTTGATGTTGTAGAGGACTTCGACCAGCGTCTCCGAGAAGGGTCTTCCATTGACAACAGCTTCCTGGGCTCTCCTGACCTTGGCAGCCGCCACGAGCTTCATGGCCTCGGTGATCTTCTGGGTGTTCTTGACCGAGTCGATGCGGTCCCGGAGCTCTCGGAGGTTGCACTGAATCGGGGCCACCGAGTTGGCTCTAGATGGGTTCCCAGAGGAAGGGAGCTGGAAAATGGAGCCGACGGAGGCCCGGAAGGAGAGCGAAGACGCATCGGAGATGGAAGGCTTAGAGGACGCCCACATTGTGAGATTGGAGGAAGACATGTTCCTGGACAAGTTTTTGCAGGTCAGGAGAAGGGAGTTTGGTTATGTGGGTATGACTTCTTTTCAGATGTATCCTTTTCTTTCTGCTCAAAGGCTTATCTTCAATGTGTCCAATTTTGTCTCTGGTAATGGAGGAAGAGAGAATGAGTGGAGGGAGAGGGACAGAGTGGATGAGGTTTTGGGATAAGGTTTTTGACACCGTGTGAGATTGCATGGGGAGTGAAACTTTGATGCGTCTCCTATCACCAATTCCCTGTGGGGTCCAGTTGAATCTTTGAGTGGTGGCTAATTTGTTAGTCTGGCTATTTATTTTGGTCATGAAAATAAGTGACTAGATTTTATGCTGGACAGGTCCAATGATTCCAGAGCAGAAAAGGGCATATGCGGCTAAACGTCTGAGATTCTTTTACAGCCAAGTGAAGGGTGAATTCTGCAGGACTCCATTACATTTACCTACTGAAACGACAGTGAAAAATACTCCCTCCCGGGATTGGTTTCTTTTCTTTCACGAGACGAATCCAGGTTCATGTTCAAGCTTTGTCTTTACTCTTTTTTAAGTGTAATTCCCGAATCGTCATACCATATCAAGCTAGACCTGAATCAAATTCATTAGAAAAGGAACATGAGCTGGACAGGTACAAAACCCCACATATGATTTGCTGGTCCTCCAGAATTTACAGCAAGTAAGAAGTTTATAACATCGACGAAGTACTAGAACTAAATGGACCTAACATGTCTTGTTCACCAGTTCAAGAGCTTCCGCAGCTACAACACTGTTCCCTCTCATAACCTGCAGGATCAGAGGTGAGATTATCGGTGTTGATATGATGGTAAGTGAGGATCTCCATTAATGTCAAGGACATCAAGTTAGGGCGTATATGATAATCATTTTATTTCTGTTTCAGAACTATTTTTATATTTCAGATTTTTTTTTAGAACAGAAATCCGTTTAGTAAAACTATTTCATTTTCCTATTTCTAAAATAGATCTCTAGTCCAAAAATAGGTTTTGAACAAAAATCAAAAGTAAAAAATTTTTACTTTTCTATTTCTAAAACAAAAATGAAAAATAGAAACTCTTCTCATTGTTTATTATTGCTATTAGTCGGTTGCTCATCTGTCGTCTCCAACCGCCATTTGTCATATGTTGCTGCCAACCCCCATCGACCGGCCGCCAACTGCCACTGCCGGTCGCCAACACCGCCCGCCAGTCACCTATGTAGCACCAACATGGACACACGACACGTGACACGACGTGACACGACACGCCGAGACATCATTTCTTAAAAATAGAGAATTTCGACACGTTTACATTATATATTATTATATAAATACATAAATAATAATAATAATAATAATAATAATAATAATAGCATAGAATTAATTTACACGAAAAATATTAAATAATATCATTCATTATTTTAATTTGTTACAATAATACACAAAACTTAGAGGAACTAAACATTGTTTTTAGAAATTTTTAAAATTAACCCTGTGCGTGTCGGAATCACGTGTCGGGTCCGAACTAGCGTGTCGGAGCGTATTGGAGATAGTTGACCACGTGTCGGATTTTTCGACACTTGTTGATCGCGTGTCGGAGCATGTCGGGACGTGTCGGAGCGTGTCGGAGCGTGTCGGAGTGTCAGACACGACACGAAGGCTGCCGAGGAGTGTCCGTCCTACATAGCCAATCACTAGCAACCGCCAAAATGAAGAAATTTATATCATTATTAAACAAATTTCTCTTCTAAGAATAAAAATTCTATATCGTTATCAAACACGTATTTTTAATTATAAACTCATCCAAAAATAGAAATTAAAAAAAAATTATTTCTTTATAAAAAATCAATTTTTGGCCAAAATGATTATGATTCACGCCTTAATTTGCACTATACATGGGAGAACGATTGGTTCGCTCGCCCTAATAAAATCTAATGAGCAAATCCCACAGTCCACTGTTATGACCCATTTACAGTCCGACATTCAAATTCAAACCCATAATCAGGAGCATGGCGAGCTGCACACAACTGAATTGACACAACACACCACATTAGATAACATCATAGGCTACACAGTGGGGATGCCTCGCGGGATGGAATCTCAGCGATGTAGTACGGACTGCAGATTGTAAACAATTTCAAGCTTAAACCATTCACTTGTCATGAAGAAGAAATTAACCCATGAGAGAGAGAGAGAGAGAGAGAGAGAGAACAAAATGTAAGAGGTCATGTTCATTTCTTCATGCCTTTTGTCGAGGAGATATGCACACAACAGGACTTGCATCCAAGCCCCATCCCAAATCAGAAAAAAAAAATTCCCCAAAAGCATTTTCACTGTACTTCAATCTCACATAGAATGGTGATTCGTCTTCGATCCATGCTATGCACAGAGAGCAGTACAAAATTGGAGATACAGACATTTCTTTACTATTTACAGCGTCTGAATCAGCCACTCTTCATAGCAATCCCTACTTCTGAATTTGCATTACTCCTGCACGTCCGCTTTCGAGGCCGCCTGTTAGGGACGGTGGAAGTGCCCAAATCAACCCGTTTCGCGGCCTCCATAGTTTGGTCATGTACCTGCTCCGTATTATTTCTAATGCGTGTTTTTGTCTTCTTGCAGGATCTGTTTGGACGAGGTGAACAAAGCTTTCGAGCCTGAGTTTCACCAGCTGGATTTGGAGGACAGCCTCGCAACCTTGGATCCAAACTCAACCATGATTTACTCGCCGTGTCTCTCCCTTCGCAAGTGAGACCCAACTTTAAGGAAGGAAGGCTGCTGTTTCCAGGTGTAGAATCATCGGATTTAAGACAATGACCATTTCTCGATTCATGCTGATGATCTTCATGTAGTTCCATCGACACCTTCTCTGCAGCATGATTCTGGACCTCCTAGCAAGAAGGCATTACAAGATCCAAAACAATTTCAGAAAACTAGCATAACAATTTAGATTATAGAAAGGTTCACTTTCACAGCACTAGAGAAAGCTTAATCGCATGCGCGTGTGCCTGCCTGTAAGGCTAAAGTTAGGAGAGTAGGATGGAGGGGAGCCCCTGGAATAGTGACTCAGTGATGGAAGCAAATTAGTGCCAAACATCAGAGAAGAGTTTAGCGGGACATATTGCCAAAAGAAAATAATTGGGAACCAAATTAAAAGTAGAAATATAATTGCAATATTAAGAAATGTTTCCAACGGGGTAAATCAACCAAAGTTAGAGGATAAAGAACGAAGATATCAACCCTCCTCAACTGAATGTCAGAAATTATCCACCAGACAAGCAGCTGTCCAGAAGAACAATGTACCAGGTCACAACCAAACCGAACGAATGATTTATCACCTACTATACAATATGCAAATGCCATGACATACAAGATTAGCATAAACAACAAATTCTGCACCCTGAGCACTAGAAAGCAACATGGTATGATGATGCCTGAAATGAGTATGCACCTTGTTATTTGTATCAGCAACAATCTCCATGCTTGATTCCTCCTCTCCTTCAGAATCAGCCATCTCCTCACATTCAAATTCGACATGTTCTTCTATATCTTCATCAGAGTCGCTCAACTCTTCCTGTTCCATAACAATTCCAGGATGAGACTCGTCGCCTGCTAAGTCCATGTTGGATTGAACGACATCATTTTGTCTGCTTAACATTTGGGATCCTGAAATTAAGTCACTTCTAACAGAAGATAGATTTTCAGGCTGCTGGTCAAAAGGATTGCTTGCTTGTTGGCTATTAAGCAAAGTTCCAGATTTTGCTGAATGCCTGACGGGGGTCATAAGTTTATGAGTAGCCCCACTGTTCTTTCCTATTGTCTTTCCCAATGAGGATAAAGAGCTTAGGTGTATATCTAGGTCCAATTCACTAGCTCTATCTCCACAACAAGAAAGATCAGTGCCAGTAGTCAAGGAGGCACCACTGGCTGGCACCTTAGCTTGCACAGCAACAGAAACAGACTGGTGAGCCTTTGAGCTAGCAGATGTTAAATCACCGTTCACCTCTTCAGTTCCTTGAAGTAGTGGATGGAAGTCAATTCCACTACCACGTACATTGGAAGCAGAGTCCCTAGGCCTAAAAGATCTGTCATTGTTTAGCTGCTGAGGATTATGAAAAAGACTAAGATTTAATTGCGGCTGGCTTCCAGAAAAAAAACTTAAAGGGGCAGGAGCAATATTGCAGTTTGATGGGTAATAAGGCAGGCCACCATCTTCAGGGACCTGGAAGAGTAAGGGATGCATCTGGGAATCAGAATCAATGCCTCTTTCCTCATTGATGGTTTTCTCCTTGAAAACTCTTGATTCTTCTTGCGGCAAATGTGCAACAGAATCATTCAGAGACATACTTTTGCTCTGTTGGGCAGCTGGTGTGTCTCCAACCTTTGCTGCATGACATGGTCGATTATCCGCACTCCCAGTAATAGTGGAAGCTGCTCCATCACAGCTTAGGTATGCAGACTGAGAAATAACACGAACATTCTGAGGAAGATTCACTGGGGGCAAGTTTGGTGCTAATTTTACTAAGCGTGCGCTGTCAGTTTGACGACCTCTGTGTGAAAGGGGACCAAATGGAGATTTGGGTGTCCACAAACTTGTTTCAGAAACTGGATGAACTGGTACTGAGGTACCATGCACATTGTTATGAATGACACGAGATGCAGAATAAGTATTCTGAAAAGTTGACGCAATTGGAAACTGATGCATGTTTCCAGCATGGTGTTGTGTTTCATAAGCAGCCTCTTCCCTTATGCCATGAATGCCTCCTTTTCCCACATAAGAGTGAGGTTGTTTGAAAGATGGTCTCCAGTCCATTAAAAACCCCTCGTGTACATAAGGTTCTTCAGGGTCATCAATGCAATCATCTTCACAACTGTTCTCCCCGCCAGCATGCTCAACCTGATAGTCCTGCAACCAATGGCCAATACACAGCTCAAATCCCCTCGAATATTGGTTTGGAAAGAAAAGCAAAGGGATGTGGAAATTTATCAACATATTGTGGAAGCTCCTCAGTCTAATTTTAGAATTCATGCTCTTAATAGTCCAAAAGTGACTGAAGACATTTAACATGGATGGAAGCTTTACTTACTAAAGGCACTGCAAACAACATAATTAGCTTAAGGCATCAACTGAGACTCATTGCATGAGTACAATGTAATCAAATCATTTCTCCAGTAAAGATAACATGGAGAATTATAATATAAATGTGTGTAGGACGGTGTATGGTAATCCATGCAATGTTTCTCGGCAAATGACAAATACCCACTCGTAAGCCCATTATATTAGCAGCTCATTCATTAGGTAGACAAAATCAATATATCATTTCTATGTTCACAAGTGAAACTTGCTGACCTCCTTCTCAGATGCATTTTGCCAACTTGCTGGATTTGCACCTCTGCGCCTTCTCCGTTCCGCTTCATACGCCCTTCTCTTCTCCTTTTTAGTTGGATTCTGTTTGTATGACTTCTGAGTTCCCAAGGCAACTCTCCACTGACGAGGTAATAAGGATGGATCTCTATGTGGCACAATGAATTTGCATACTGACATCCAGTCAAGTTTATAAATCTTGAACCCCTGGAAATATTTACGTCACGGGTGTCATATACAGCTTTCCATAAAATAACAAGCAGATTCCAAAGAATGAACAACTTAAAATTTACCTCCTGTATATATTGCACCTCTTCCGCGGTCAATGGAGAGGTTTTCATCCTCCTTACTGCCTACAAATGGAGAGGTTACATATGGTGAAGATAACATGCTACTAATAGAAAGAGACATCTCAAAGATTTGCATTAAAGATCTCTCTTTTCCTTGATTTTCATTTAATTCATCTGCATAAAAAGAGTGAGCCAACAGTGGGTGATCCTCCCAAAATGTGATCATTGCAGCATAATTCCATTGAAACAAATTCCAAGAAACTCCTAGCATTGGTTGCCAAGGAGCAGGTAAGTCAAAGGTCTCGAGACACAAAGCTTTTAACATCAGTACAACTTTATTTTGAAGTCCAAATCTGAAGTGAAACACCAACCATAATTACTTCCAACTACTAGGTTGTATACTCTGGTATCTATGTGCTAGACGTGAGACTGACATACAGCGTTTCTGGTCTACATCTGTTCCGTTCTTTTCTTTTTTTCTTTCAATTACATCCATTATCAAAAGTTCTGGATTAACTTTGCTTTAACCCAAGTAAGGGTAGCCACCTTGAGCCCTGAATTCTAATCTCCTTAGATTGAAAACCTCAAGCAAGGCCCAATTATTACTTTTGCAACCACTGCTCCTTCCAAAAGGACTACACATTAACAATTTTTTATTATTTCATGTGAATCGCCCCCGCAACACCTCTAAAAAGGAACAAACTGTTCAGTTTACAATAAACTATTGCCAATCTCATTCAGGATAAATCCATCTGTTTTACTTATTGAATTTGCAAGATAAATACAATAAATTATTGTCAATCTCATTCAAGATAAATCCATCTGTTTTACTTATTGAATTTGCAGGATAAATCTATCTTTTACAACAACAACAATAATAATAATCTAAGTTAAATACTTAATGTCTCTTTTGCCTCAATTATGAAGCCGCTCAATTTTGTTCCTCCAGTCAGTAAATAATGCTAGCCATGTATCCAGTGCACAAATCAATAATTAAGGATCATAAGTTGACTCTGGCAGAAACACACACCTTTATGGGATTCTCTGGAGCCTTGGATGAGCAGCGATTCTTCTGCCGTACAAAAATCTGCAACAGAGATATTCGTGATGATGCCATCATAGACTTAAACAGGCATAAAAAGCCCAATACTCAGTCAAAACTTCTCCCTAAACACCTTAAAAAACTACAAACTTATTTAATCAGCCATAGGAACTGTCTTAGACAAATAAACTTAACATGTTGTAATGAGTGAACAATTCTAGAATAACTTCTGTTCAGGACAAAGGTTACCTAAAAGGTTGTACCCATATAATAAGCGCCATAAAACCCAGAAAGTACCTGATGCTTAGACTTGCAAGGAAGAAATCGTTGCTGAATAGCCTTCCAATCCGTATTAAATTCCATTATCCCCAAAGCAAGTAGCCTGCACCATTATCATACTAATGGGGTCAAAACTTTGATTATTTCTGACATTGTGACAATCAAACTGTAAAACTTCCACAGACATCAAACAAGTACACATACAGCAGCACAGTTACTTTCTCCCCCAACCAATTTCCAATTAATTTCTGTTTACAGTTCCTACTGCATACAACCTTTATTACCTTTCTTCAACTTCAAAACATCCACTCTAAACAAGTGAGAAATAACAAAAATAGCAGTATGCAACTTACTCATCCTCAGCATCAGTGAAAAGCACCCTGTTTGCCACAGCAGAAGGGGGTGGTTTATGAGGAAGAAGTGCTTGATTAAACAGTGGAACGAATATCTGAGCCAACTTTGCAACATCTTTCTGAACCAAGGCAACTGATTGCTTCTTAGCACTTTCCACAATTGCCGCAGCTAATGATCTCTTGAGTGGATGATGACCTGAGGAAGGAGAACCACTACGGGCATTTGATGAAGAAGCTCCACTTAAAACTTGGATATCACCTTCTACAGCTGACAGAGAGCTGGAAGTGGGGAACAGAGGCTCCCTTTCAGAGCGAATATCACAGGTAGATTCGACATGCCATCGCCGCTGTTCCCTGACTGTCATGATAATACAAGCCAATTAAAATAAGCTCTCTCTCCTGTTATGGGGCATTAAGAAAACAAAAAAACCAATATCCCTGACAGAGGAAATAGGTGGTTGTTTATTAATTTATCTGTTATCCACAGTTTAAAAATTGTCAAACCCATTGAGTCGGTATAACTTTTTTTTTCTTTTAATTTACTCATGAAGAACCTCAACTGAAATTGTGCATTGTTTCATTATTTATCTACATTACCTACGTTGTATATAAAAAAAGAAAGAGCTTACAAAGTCATTCGTATCCTACCACATACAGATCTACAAAAAAACAATTGTAATCTATAGCTTAGACTTAAATCTGTTGCTGAACAAGAACACATAAATTGTGCAGTGTGTCTTCAGATTGGACAACATGAGAGAATCTCAATTTTACCAAGTGGTTCACATTTTTTTTATGGGTAAGTTAACTTCATTTCTTCATCAAACAAAGTGGGTAGGCCAATCCCACTACAAGCCACTACACATCAAGCCATCACTTACAATCAAAATCCAAGTGGTAGTACCATTACCCCGAAGCCAACACCATATCCCAGCCTACAAGAAGGATTCATCTAAAAATCAAACCAGTTAAAGGCCAGACAAATCATTGAACTGAATTGCCAATTAGAACATAAAGCTATAACCAAGCCAGAATTAACTTTGTGTTACAGCAGTTTATGCCCTTCATTTCTAAAACCTTACTGCAAACATAAGTGGTTCACATTTAAAACCAAGTTGGGTTTAAAACTAAAACTTCCCAGTTTGGTAACCTCTACGGTCAAATTTGCACTTGATCTATAATGCCAAACTATAATAATGGATTCAGTTTAAAGCCTTCCAGAAGAGACCAAACTGACCCGAGAAAACCCTCATATCCTACTGAAACCTATTATCCAAATAGACTAAGAACAACTAAGTAGCAAACAGCTTACCAATGCGCAGATCATCAATGTATTTCTTCACTAAATTAAGCGGAGCTACATCCAAAACCGACAGTACAGGACCACTTATATGCGGCAACCAGACAGAACCCTCCATCGCTCGAGAAAATACAGCCAGACTGCCAGCATATTCCCCCTGTCCTTGACCCTGGGAACCATTTAGAGTTTCCAGCATCTGATTATCCACAGAAGAGGTAACCCCCTCAGCATCTAATGTAGAAGCACATCCCAAAATCTGTTGTGCCATGTTTGATGCTTTAGAACCCTCAGATGTCGATGAACAAACATATGCAGGGGAAAAGCAAATACCAGGATATGGTATGCTTCTCCGAGCTACTATCTGATCACGTTTATGAAGCATTTGCAAAATCAATTCTTCAACCTGTGATGCAATGTTTTGCCGAGAGGGATCAAGAATGCAGAGAGAATATATTTGAATAAGAAGCTGCACATGCTCATGTATTAGACAATACAACTGGCCAATCTGATTAGGAGCAAACCCATTCATGCAACCCGCATTGGCTGTTAAAGATGCATAATTCAGAGGAGCATCAGTCATAGAAGGTTGTCCACTCGACGCTGGTAAATATGGAGTCGATCCAACAGGTACTAATGGTAAAAGGGGACGCAATGGCCTCTTCCCATGTTGAAGAAGCTTCTTTTTACACTCCGCAGAGGTGTCTTTACGTCTGTTCTGCCTTGTCTCAGGCCGCCTTCTGGAAGGCTCAAGATTTCCTTTTGTGATTTTATCACTAGGTCTGTCATCGAGGTCACTCTCAAGTGCCTCTTCGAGTTCAATCTCAAAGTCAGCATCATTTTCCTCATCTTCGTCATCAACGTTCCCAGTGTCTGGAGTTGGATGACCATTGCCATCTCCACCTATTAAAACAGCTGCAAGAAATTTTTTATACTCTTCTTCATCATCAACATTTTGAATGTCCTCATCATCATCTGTCTCTTGCAGGAAACTCTCCAGTTCATCAAGAGTAAAACTTGCTAGAGAATAACGAGCCCTCGTACGCTTGCAAATAGCATCATCCTCATCCGAGTGCATTACCGGCTTCCAGCTATTCGTAGCTTCCACAACCATGTCACTGTGGGAGTCAGGTCTGCTGCCCGTATGATCTTCCTTTCCTTGTAAATGCCCATTTTCAGCTTGGGACAGGATCTCTGAATCTGTCTTAGAGAGCATTCCGGCGACAAGTTCGGGCAATTCTTGTTCACACACTAGTTTAGGGGAATTCAGCACAAAATTCCCCCCCTCACAATGCTCAGAATCTTCAACAGCAAAACTCTGACCCTCATCAGTCAACTCTGACGAATAAATTTCCGCCGTCTGTAAAGGTTTAACTCTGTTTTGAACAACGTCCCCATCTATTCCTTCAATTTCGGAGCTCAGACTCGACGAAGCATCTGGTGAAGGTGTTTCCTTTAGAAAGGGATTAAAATCCACATCTTCATCCTCATCCTCATCCTCTTCACCTTTTGCTGGACTCTTACGCCATTCATCTAAGTCTGCCCCGGTGGGCAGAATGTCAGCTTGACTAACATGGCCGCCGTTCCCAGAGGAATCGGCACAAGACAACATCCTCATCGATTTCGTAGCAGCAACGTAAACACTCAACGATCATGCACAATCCTTCCCCTCAATGCAATGGCACTCCCATAATGCCATTCCCTAAACAGAAAACCAACACGAAAGACACGACATTAGAGATCGACACGACTCGAGGCACAAACCTTCTGACCCATGCACACAAACAACTCCACTGTTCCTCCACAGCAGACCAGTAAGCAGCCCTCAACCATTGCCCCACACGCAAGAATCACCACTCAATCAATATAGCTCATACGAAGCACGCGACAAAATGTACGGGCAAAATGAACAATCCAATGATTAGAGCCTTGCCAGTGGACTCGAATTCAACGGGGACGACTGCCTCGGATTGCGACATTCATGCGCGACCGGCCGAGAATTTCTGGGGGATTCTAGAGAATTAGGGCAGGGGGCGGTTCGGTACCGGGAGGCGCGAAGGGGAAGCGCCGGAAAGGAAGCGCATTTGAGGAGAACGGGATTCGGGAGGTCAAAGGCGCCGGCTCGGGATCCGACGAGCGAGCGAGCGGAGTGCGAGAGCGAGGCTCACCTTGTTTCCGACGGCGAATCCGGCGAGCTAGGCCCGGCGACGGCGGACGTCGGCGGCGACGAGCTGCAAAGAAAGAGGAGAGGGGCGGGGATCTGGGAGACAGAGAGCGGAACTGAGAAAGGCGGAGTTTATTGGAGGTTGGGCCTTTCTTCAAGCCCAAAGATGAGTTTTTTTTCCTTTTTTTTTTTTTTTTTTTTGACTCGAGAACCGCAGTACAGCCGATGGCATAAACCCGAAGCGGCCCGAGTGGACCCACCTCCCACAGTCCGGATGAGTTGCACAAGCAATCGCAGGGATTCAAATTCCCTCCCTTCCGGTAGAAGGATTGAGCCCAAAAATGAGATTTTTTTTTTTTGGTAAAGGCCCAAAAATGAGATTTGCATTTAGCATTTTGCAAAAACCTTTCAAACTTTTCATGAATGCTAATAATGTTTGGCAAAATTTTCGGAGAGTCTCCAAAAGGCTTTTAGCTCAAGGGAGGTGTCGGGTATTTTTGGAATGTTGTATTTTCATAATTTCGGAAATGTCTCCCCCTAAAACGATGCACAGCATGCTCATTAGCAGCCACATTCGGCGTTGTTGGAGGCTCATTGGCAATTGCCATGCAAACCCATGCAATACCAAATATGGGACCTAAAACTAGCTTGTTATCACCGTTTCCCGATTTTGGAATTGATAACTGACCAGATTGATATGAAATCGGTTAGAATCTTTGGTTTCTTTTTTCATATATAGCATGCATGTGTCAAATATAAATATAAATTTTTCGATTGGATGATGTTCTATTAAAAATATTTGATTTCAACAAATATATTATATATATAACTACTAGAGTAGAGAGTAAATCAATTCAAAATTATTTGGTTCAAGATTCTACTCTAATATTGGCCTTGAATCATCTAGATTTCAAGTTTTTGGGTAGGAACAACCAATTCAAAGCATAGGACCAGGAACCGAACTAGTCAAAGACAAGTTTGTCAAGATTGGTAATTATTCTACTCCTAGAAACAATTTATACTCAAAAATAGTTTTTTGTGATTCTCTTCCATGAACAAATTTCTAAGCATTTAAATGTTTGGTGATCATCTAAAATTTCTATTTCTATCATGAAAATGCATTTGGTCCGATCTATAATTTTTTTTGTGACTTAAAATTTATTTTAATTTTAAATAATGTGATTACATTTTTTTTGTTTTCTTCTTCTTTTATCTTTTTTTAATCTTTTTTTTTCTTCTTCTTCCTCTAATTGATCACCAGCAAGTGACTAGTCAAATGAGGTCTATCGACTTCAATGAGAGTCAATCTTATAGTGGTGGGCAAGGCTCGCCAAGGTCATCGATGGCCGACACCTAGCTACAAAAGAAAAAGAAAGAAAAGAAAAGAAAAAAAAAAAAAATGATTTGAACTTTATCTTAAAGTTGTTTTAACTTTTCAGGAATAAAAAATTAGCAAATGAATTATTAATTTTTTTAGAAAAAAAAAAGAATAAAATTAGACACTTTTTGACACGTTGAGTCAACCGGACAAGACCCGTCCGGGCCGGTGCTCGGATTGAACCGGCCCGTCGATCAACCTAGGACGGAGGTTGAGAGAGGTCAGGTTGCACCGCCGTCTCCACAATTTACGCTCTTAGAGAGAGAGAGAGAGAGGGAGAGAGCGCCGCCGCCGCCGCCGCCGCCGCCGACGCCGATGGAGTTCGAGAACAGGAAAGCGGCGACGCTGGCGTCCCTCGGCAGCTCCGACGCCGACAAGTCGCCGAAGGGCTCGCTGGACGCCCCCATCGTCCCCCTCCTCTCCACCATCAACCGCCACCCTTCCTACTACACCACCAGCTCCTGCAGCGGCCGCATCTCCATCCTCTCCCAGCCTCCCCCCGCCGCCCCCGCCCCCGCTGACAAGCGCAAGAAGGCCCGCGGCGGGACCTGGCTCTTCATCTCCCACGACCCCGCCGACCCCGACTCCGTGCTGTCCTCCCTCTTCCCCCGCCGCCGACGAGGTGCCGAACGAGCGCGACGCGTCCGAGCTGGTGTTCCGGTTCGAGCCGCTCATCGTGGCGGTCGAGTGCAGGGACCTGAGCTCGGCGCAGGCGCTGGTGTCCGCCGCCATCGCCTGCGGGTTCCGGGAGTCCGGGATCACGAGCGCGAGCCGGAGGGTGATCGTCGCGATCCGGTGCTCGATTCGGATGGAGGTGCCGCTGGGAGACGCGCGGGAGGTTGTGGTGTCACGCGAGTACGTGAGGTTCCTCGTCGGGGTGGCGAACGAGAAGATGGAGGCGAACAGGAGGAGGACCGAGAAGTTTCATGAGGCGTTGCGGAGGATTTGGAGTTCCGAGGGCGAAGTGGACGGTGCTGCGGATGGGAAGACTCTGAGCATGTCGAGGAATGCTGAGAGCTTGAAGGAGTGTGAGTTTGAGAGCGTTGCTTGTGTTGAAAGTTCAGAAGCTGATGCTACTTTGGATGGAAACGCAAAAGATGGTGAGACCTCCATTTCATTACATATTCAGTGATTCGGTTAGCTCAAGATGTTGTTTTGATGTAAATGAAATGGCTAAAATTGAAGCCGAATGTCATTTGCTTTTGATGGTCGATGACATTTATAAATGGTTGGGTTCAATTTTTGGGCAATCAACTGGTTTAGTGTTTGCAACATCCATGTTGGGTTGCTTCTGCAACTGTGGCACATGAAATGGCAAAGACTACTCTATCGTACTTTTATTGTTTTGATGCATTTCCTTTTTGTTTCATAAAGAAGAGGCTAATTGAATTGCTAGCTCAAGGGATAATCTTATAGTATGCTATCCCGCTTCTTGTGTGCTGCTAACACATTAGGATGGCATGGCTTGGCCAGTTTCTTTGTGGGTGTCCTGTTTGTTATCAACTATGAATTGTTCCACTATTCGAATGGCTATCATTTATGCTTTGCCTAAATATATATGGGGAAGATGCAAAGATACAACTTGCAGCTAGATTTGATGGATTCAGGATGATTTGGGAGCTACGGAAATTGATAAATGTATTTATAGGCATCTATAACAGTAACAAAATTATCTTATCATCAACTGATTAAGCAAGTAATTTCTTATAGAGAAAGTAATAATTCATATAGATGTCTTTTTCTTGTAATTGACTACTTCACAAGAAATTGCTCTTGGGAGGTCAAGTTGCTCTGCAGTCTCTACAATTTATAATTATATGTAAAATGCTGACTTTCAAAAAGCTCTCATTCCTTATGCCTATATCCTTTCAAGTTTCACCTGATAAAGGCTGCATAGACTAAAATTGCAAGGGAGGGCTAAAGTTTTTGGGTTGTGTCTATTAAAATCCATTACAAAGTGACTGTATATTAATCTGGTTTTGATTGCAAGAGAGCTCTCCTTTTAGATGCAACCAAGTCTGAGTTTTTGAACAATTGGCAGGGCCAACAGTGCATCAGGATTTCAGCTTGTCTATTACTCCCCTGAAAATTCTAGGTGAACCTCATGAGAAACTATTCCTCTGGGGTCACTCTGCCTGCACAGTGGATAGGAGAAACCGGGAAAAACTTCTTATTTTTGGTGGTTTTGGAGGAATGGGAAGGCATGCACGAAGAAATGACTGTTTATTTCTTGATCCATCGTCCTGCATGTTAGAGACTATTGCTGTTAGAAGTGCTCCCTCTCCACGAATGGGCCATACAGCATCATTGGTCGGACATCAATTGTTTGTCATTGGTGGCCGGACTGATCCATCGAATATTCTAAGTGATGTATGGGTCTTCAACACAACTACTAATGAATGGAAATTGATAAACTGCAATGGTCATGTATTTCCGCCAAGGTACTGCCAAGTAGTGATTTGCTGCAAGAGAGTTTTTAATCATATTCTTTTTGGCATTTAACATTGACATCAGACTGTTTTTGCTTTTCATTTATCCTTGCTCAAATTTGAGTTTAATTTGAGAGTTTATGGAGTTTTTGTTTGCTGCATGTACATAATCAAACTTGGATCTATGTGCAAAAACTTACAAAACATCCTCCTTGCTTTTATCCATGCTCTGCATGCCTACATACATATTTGTCATACTTTGCTTTTAAATTAATCCAAACATTGAACAGGCATCGCCATTCAGCGGCAGTTTTAGGTTCAAAGATTTTTGTATATGGTGGAGTGAACAATGAATCGATATATTCATCCTGCTTTGTCTTGGATACAAGCAATCTGTGCTGGGAAGAGTTGGTGGTAGGTGGAGATCAGCCATGTGCTCGTCACTCACACTCTATGGTGTCATATGGATCGAAGGTTTTCATGTTTGGAGGATATGATGGTGAAAAGGCATTGGGAGATTTATACAGCTTTGACATTCAGGCATATGCTTGGCAAAGGGAGAAGACATTGGGCAAAGGGCCACATGCTAGGTTCTCTCACTCAATGTTTGTCTATAAGCAATATATAGGCATCATTGGCGGTTGTCCTGTCAAACAGCATCTTCAAGATCTGTCACTGCTAGATCTGCAGCTGCAAGGCTGGAAGCATGTGGCACTCAATTCAGTCAGCAGATTTTTGTTTGTGCGTACTACAGTGAATGTCATTGGTGATGATCTTGTCATGATTGGGGGTGGGGCAGCATGTTATGCATTTGGAACAAAGTTTAGTGAGCCCATGAAAATTAACCTACTCTGTTTAGATAGCTCAAGTCACAGTATGCCGTCCAGTGGAAACAAGCACCCTTGCCGTCAAGGAGAGGTGACTGAGGAAACACATGGTCAGTGTCAGGGTCAAGGTCTACAACTTAAGCATGCTCAAAGTTTTGGTGAGAATTCTGACCTGAAGTCTGAAGAAGCAATTGAAATGGTAGGACCTCAGACAAGTCCCATGCATTGGCTTCTACAAGTTGAAAGGACCCGTGCAAAGCTAGCAAAGGACTTATTGAAGAAGTTTGGATGGTTGGACATGGGGAGGAAGGTAAATACCAATGAGGATGGAATGCAAATTTATTTCCCTGTGACTGAAAAATTTTGTGTTCTGTATGAGAAGCAGGATCATCGAGCAGATGTTTCTGAGGAGCTAAATGAGCTGTGTTCTTCAGAGCAATCGGTAAAATCAGATGTCTTGTTGAATCAGAATCCCTGGTCAGCTGCCTTGAATCTTCTAAAGCAAAGTGGCGCAACTACACTGGTTGATAGAATTGGTGAAGTCAAAAAAGTTAATAGATCTCCATATGTTGTGATGAGGGAAGCAGTTGCTGTGCTAGTTAAGCAGAAAGGATTATCGGAAGAACTTCTTGAGCAGCTTCCCGCAAGGTTTGTGTTTCAAAAGAGTTGTGAGTTTGGTGTCTGACTATCATTATACTTGAATTATATTAAGGCACATAATGTTCCTTTATTGTTCTATGCGTCTCTTCAACAGTTTTTTTAATTTGAGTTTAATATATGTCATCTTCTCAACTGTGTTTCTGTTCTGCTTCAGATGGGAACGGCTAGCAGATATTGTTGTTCTTCCAGAAACATCCTTCAAGGATGCAATTTGGGAGACAATTGGTGAGGAGCTCTGGCCTGTTATTGCCAAAGTCCTCAATACTTGTCGCCTTGCTCGCAAGGTAAGCTTTGTGCTGATATTTACTACTTTATCCTTCCTTATTTTTTTGGGGGTTCTGAATGTGGCATCAAGAAGTGCATCTAGAATTAGTGCATTCTTTGTATTTGTTAAATGAAAAAGTTCTGAATTTCTGAATTGACTGAGAACGTGGCATATGTGTAGTAACATTTTTTTGGGGATATTTGCCCCTTTATATCTTATCGGTTTTTCTGAAGCTTTCACTTTCTGTTTGCCATAGAGCTGGAAATGCCTTTGCAAAACATACCTCTCAGATTGTTTTCTGATTTTTAGAAACTTGGTTCTCTTCTAATAGACGACTTAAAAATCACGATTCATCTTGTCTTGAAAACTTCTGTTGCATTTTTGTGTGTTTTCTTGTTGATTTTAAAATAAACTCTGCTGGCTTTTGTAGGGCTATGTTGCGCCTACTTCTACAAGGGACAGTACTCTGAAGATACTCTTTGGTGATGATGGTTGGGTTGCCCACCGTGAAAATGGTATCTTGTATTCTTTTGATGCTACTAAGTGCATGTTCTCATGGGGCAATCTTTCCGAGAAGCTTCGCATGGCTCGTCTAGATTGTCGAGGTGAAGTTGTTGTTGATTTGTTCGCTGGAATTGGATACTTTGTGTTGCCCTTCCTTGTTAGGTATGATTAGCTCTTATTCACCTTTGATTTGATTGTGGGTATCATGAAAATGGAAAGAAATAAAGTTTGCATTTAAGGCTGCAACATCTAACCAATAGAAATCCGGTAGATTTTGACAGTGAGAGGTCATTCTTGCTTATCAATTGCCAACAATGAAACTGTGATGATTAGTTTTAATATCTCTCTCACTTTTAGTTGTTCTTTTTAATTTTATGTGCTTCTGACAAAACTTTCTATTGATCAGGGCTCAGGCTAAGCTAGTATATGCCTGTGAATGGAACCCTCATGCCATTGAGGCACTACGTCACAATTTGCAGGGCAATTCGGTTAATGATCGCTGTATCATTCTTGAAGGAGATAATCGGATCACAGCACCCAAGGTGGGATTGATTTGTCCTTATATATATCTTTTGTTTGCAGCCTAGTGTAATCTGGTATCCACTTGCTCTGAAATAAGTTAAGTGGGTAATTTATGAATGATTTAAATTTGATCTGATTTAATACGATTGAAAAGTTACAGCTGACTTCTAATAGCTTATTGTACTGAATCTGAACTCTGAAGAGGATTTGAAGTATACTGACTTTGGAGGGACTGTTTAATACATTGGAATTTACTTTGAATCTTGTAGGGATCATGTTTCTTGTATAAAAGTGACTTGGCACCTTTTATTTCTGTCAGTTATTGCAGACCTGGTTGGAAGCATGTTCTTGGAGTCTGATTCTCAATCAGTGAAAGGGTTCACTTTTGATTTTATGTATCATGCACAGAATAAATGTGCTATGTTAAACTTTTGCATCATGCAACTCCTTATTTCATGAGACTCATCTAGTCAAATTACATAATCTTGGTAACTCTAAAATTACTTGTGAACGCTTTTAGGTTATTTTCTTCGTTGTAAAGCATTGGATTTATCTTAGAATGGGATAACCATTTTTTGTCTATAATTGATTTACAATGTGTATTGGTGATTTATTGGATTGTGAAGTGTTCTCTTGTGGATTGGGTTTGTTTGTTTTCTATAATCAAGATATTCTAACCTATGGTTTTTGGAAGGATGATATGAATAAACTTTGCATCTGATATTGACTCCTTGATGCTTTCTTATAGGGGGTTGCTGATCGAGTGTGTCTTGGTCTCCTTCCATCGAGTGAGGGCAGTTGGGTAACTGCTATAAGGTCATTAAGGTGACTTTCGACTTTCCTTCTCTACATTCTTCATAAATGTGTTTAGCTGTCCAGAAAAATTTTGACAGATGATCTTGTATGATGAGAAGCTGAAAATTTCTTGGGTTTATGCTTTCTGAGTGAAAGTGTTTGTGTGGCACAATTTCAGGGATATTTATGTTTGTCTGAAGCTAGAAAATTCTGAACATCATCGTGAAACAATCACATGTTTACTGAATGTATTTCTTTTGGACCTGTGAATTGAATTGTCAACGAATGAAAATTCAAAACAAGGGGATTGGAGCCATCTATGACAGGAAAATTTTATGGTTAGAGCATCCTTAAATTCATTGATGAAGTCTCTGATTTTGAATAACGATATTGTGTTCTCCTCTCATTCCTCCAAGCTCCTGGCTACCTTTATTCTCCTGTTTGTGAGGATCATAAGACAGCCTGTCACCTTTTGTTGACCTTGCTTAAGCAGACCATGGGGAGGAGTAGTTACATTATATTACCTTAAGCGAATTTAAAGTTTGACTTTCAACCATGGGCCATGCTATTAGATTTGAAACCTTGAAGCATTGTCCTTAGAGCTCAAGGTCATTCTCTCATGCAGGTAACTGATCAGAATGGTGGGGACTCGGTTCTTTCATCATGTGAATCCTTCATCTCATGCAATGACAATCCACCATACAATTACAATAGACACTTCCATTACCTTGTTCAATTTGAAAAAGAATGTCATCTTGGCTAGCGACATAAATGTGAGGCAGGCACTACCAGAGTTGGGAAAAGGAGACAATTGGAGGGAGTGGGTAGTTACTGAGATATTTAAAATCATTTTCAGGATATCCATATATGACATACATAGCAATGAAGACAGAAGGTTGTCTTTTTCTTTTTCTTTATTTTTTTTCCAATTCACTGATTATCATGTGACATTAACTGGAATTAATGGTTTTGAAAATAAAAACTTAATATGTAATTACTGAAATCAATCTTGTTCAGGGGGTATTATGAATTGAATGCTCTTGGTTGGTTGCTTGTGGTATTATGAAACTTACCCCCTGGCGAGAGTTCAATGTGTAATGCAGTGTAGGCTGGATAAAATGCACTATTAGCAAATTAGGTTCAGCATCAATGTTCTGCACTAGATTGTCAAGTACCACAATGTCATATCTTTTGTGTTTCACGTGATGGATATCATATTTTTAAGCTCAAGTACAGTCTTGAATATTTTAGTCTACCCACATAAAGTCAGTCATGTCAATGTAGGAAGGAAGGTGGGATGCTACATGTGCATGGAAATGTGAAAGATTCAGAGGAGAGTACATGGGCTGAGTATGTTTCACGATCAATGCATGAAATTGCTAAATCTGAAGGTAAGTACTTTGTACTAAAAGATCATTTGAATGTGGAATACAAGCTGCCAACACCGTTGTGGTTGCTGGCTTTTTGCAGGATATCCTTGGGAAGTTGTGATAGAACATGTGGAGAGAGTGAAGTGGTATGCACCACATGTTCGCCATGTTGTTCTCGATGTTAGATGCAGACATATTCAGAGTTAGTCATTGATTATACAAGGTATGTTCATTATTCATAATGAAAGTTGAGGTTACTTGATGTGACAACATAGTAAGAGGCAGAGTGAAAAGGAGAGGATGTGGTTGCACTGGATTATCAATTGCTTTTGTGAAGAGCATTTGTCATGGTATTTGCTTCGTGTTTCATTTAAGCATGCTTTACCATGTTTGCTATGTGTTTGTCCAATTACTTGTCATGACTTCCACTTGAAATTAGTGCATCTGATTTAATCAAACTTGCACTACAACTTCTATGGATTTTCACTATAACACCATTGACAAAGAATATGTTGAGTTGTGCTAATCAAGTGCTTGCTAAAATTTGATTTTGGCACATAACATGCATGTGTCAAACCTAGCGTGTTGGGGGAAAGATGGTAGAGTTGCCCATAGTAATTACTACCTATGGAATTTTTTTTTAGGGTGTGTTCGTTTCGCTGAAGATGAATGATTTGGAAAACATTTTCCAAAACATAAATCTTTTATATTGCTTACAAATTGAATGAATTTTTTTTTTTTTATCTCCCACACAAATAGTTAGGCATAGATTATTATCGATGATGGAAACATGTTCCATTGATTTCTCTAAATGATATAAACAATCATTTTTCGTAAAATATTTTCAAATAACTCATTTTCCATAATGTGGTCTATTTTGAAATAGCTGCAAAACCAAAATAATATACTTTTCAGTAGTAATAAATTTCTAAAATTATGAAGGAATGTAAGAATGGTATTGATGGGATTGTGATTCAGTGGGAGTGATTGGATAATCTTGGACAACTCACTCGTTGTTCAAATAGCATTTTCTTGTTATGAAAAATATTGTTGTAAAGTTTCAGAATAGGAGAATTCATAGGAATTCTTATTTATAACTTGATTATTTAATTATACATTTTAATCGCTAATCATGAATGAGAACACACTGAACTCTCTATTCAGTACGCTGTGGCAGATTATGATTGATTTAGTTTGCATGTATTACACAATTTTTAGTGTGTGGTGATTGACATTAGTTATGTATTGTTGCTTTTGTAGTAAGTTGATGACCTCCAAGAAACTTCAACAAAGGTGACGCTGGATGACAAAAACTACTGCATTTAGCACTGAAAATTTCAATATATTCTCGAGGAATGAGATGATGCATCGGAAACTTTGAACTAGACATAAACAGAGTTGGAAGAAGGCAATACTGCTCAACAAGGGAGAGACATGGAGGCCTGTAGGGTTTGGAAGGAAAAGGATATGCTGTACAAGAAATTGTGGTTAGCTCTACTGGACTTGACAGGTATCACTACAAGAAAAAAACAAGGGATGATAAAATAGTCGATAGGCAAAGCAAAGCTAGAAGTATCATACAATTTGTGTGTCATGCTGAACTTCATGTGCTCTCAACTATTGGGATGAGATAGATCGGAACTACTAACGGTTGCGGGCTAACTTCAACTCGCTTGTCGCTGTTTTGTATCTCCTATTTAAAGTGCCTCGACACCAAAACTCAAGAAGTTCAATGATCATCAAATGAGATTTTGCTCTTGTTCAATTCTGCGGCCATTGCCTTCTTGGGAATTAGATTTTTATAGCCTCATAGAAAACTCCATGTACACCGAGCAATTTTTTTGGCTGCACCTAGACCAGTCAGACGAGTGGTTGGGTTGAAAATGGTTCTTGAAAATGGTTCGATTTGAGTTAGATTTATTTAATCTATCTTGATTCATTTTCATTCAGCAGAAATGTAATGACCCATCCTCGACTTAGTCCATAGACTCTATACTTGACTTGAGTAATATTATCTAAACATTTTCATATTTAACCTAATTTAAATTGAGTTAAGATCACGGAATGAGTGAGCCAGAGGTTGAATGTAGGGGGGAGAGAGAGAGAAAGAAAGAGAGTCATAAAGGTGAGTTAAGTGTAAGTTGTGAACCTATTTGACACTTCTATCATTTGGAATGACTCATTCATTGAATATAAATAACTTATATGACAATTGGTTCATAAAAAATTATAGGTTAAAAAATTGGCCAATAACCCGTTTTGACTTTGTCTAACTACACCCGAAACATCAAGACTACCGCAAGCGATCTCATTCATATGATCATGTGAAATAACTCGGAATTCTCGCGTGATCTAGTGAATCGTCCGGCCGGGTCTTTATGATCGTTTCCCTAAACGTGTACGGCTGCCCTCCAAGTCAAACTATAAGTGCCATGCCCTGTACGCAAATGTGGATCTCCATGCAACATTTTATTTTCACAATAGTAAAGAAAAACAATTTATAGTGGTTAGGTCATTCATTGTCTGTCCTTGCAATCTCTCTTTTAATGTAAGCAAGCGGATTGACAAATTCTCTTCAATTTCTTGGGTCAATGTTTAATGTTTACATAACTGTTTCATTTTTTTATTTATAAATTTAGTAATTCATGAAGATCATTGACAATATTTGTAGGTATCAAAAGATCTTTGTATTCCTGTTAAAATTTAAATCATGATCTAAAATTTTGGAAAATATTTGAAAAATGATATAGAATTTAGGTATCAATACCTTTATATGGTGAAAATATCAGCCAAGTTGGGTTAAAAAAAGGGTTAAAATTATATGGTGAAAATATCAGCCAAGTTGGGTTAAAAAAAGGTTAAAATGTATTTGCCGCTTGATTTAAATTAAAAAAGGTTAAAATGTATTTGCCGCTTGATTTAAATTAAAAGAAAATTTCTGTAAATATTCCCTTAACTGGGAATTCAGGAGGATGACTTTCCTATTTGGGGGACAAGGAAAGGGCCCACTTTATTTTATTAAATTGGGCCCACCTAATCTTAAGACGGATCTTATAAAAATGTCAGAAGAGCCGAACGAGTCCCATCAAATCCCATCAAATCTTAAGACGGACTTATAAAAATGTCAAAAGAGCCAAACGAGTTCCCCCACCCCCGGCCCCCGAACCAAAAAACAAAAAAAAAACAAAGGTAGTGTCGGTATTGGCTAATCATTCGGCTTGGCTAGCTTAGTTTGAGCCATGCCATAAAATTGGATCACAATATCAGTTTGGCCGTAATTTGTCACTTTTTGTTAGGTCAATCATAGGAAAATTGTTCAAATTGAAATAAGATGCTCAATTGATGTTACTAATTTCTTTCGAATTTGACCATGAAATGCTATGTTAGCTAAGACAAACTTTGATATTATAATCCAATGGTTAGATCCCATAAATTGATTATCAATGTTGATTTGCTGATGGCAACTCGAGAAATGCGGTGAAGTGGGCAATCATTTATTCGGATGGCAATTAGGGCAGAACTCTAGGACTATCTATTTGGATTTGAATCTCTTAATAAGGTTGACAACACAAGCAGATTGGTTATTGAATTTCGCCTTAGGCAATGCCAATGCGTGTGTTTTCTCGTGCCCTAGTGGTCTCTATTTCCTTTGGTTCTAGGAGATCAAATAGGTTTCTTTGTATTACATTCAAGTTATCTTGTACCCAAAAAAAAAAAAAAACTTCAAAACTAGGATAAGCGTCCAACAAAAATAAAATAGGTGGCCTAGAATCTTTTGATTCTACTGGTTGTCCCTTAATTAGGTATATGTTAGCAATAAAGACAGAAAATATTACTTTTGGAATATCCACTTTTTGAGAATTAAAATATATTTTTCATCTGCATATTTGCAGATATTATGTTTTCTCCCCTTCTATTTTTTCCTAGCTAAAGAATTCAGGTCCTATACTAGTCCAGGACAACGCGCTCTCTTATACATTACTGTCTGTTTCCTCATTTTCTTTGTTGGGGGCCACACGTGACTATGTCCTTGATTTTGTTCTTATCTCTGTCTGATTCAAGAGTATAACTTGGGAAATTCTCTCTGCAGAACTTGAAATAAAAGGAAGAAAAAAAAAGGAGTGGAGAAAAGAATGTTGTGAATTATTTTATTTTTTCCCCACAATAATATCAAATGGCTTGAGAGTTACCTCCAGATAAATCATGCAGTGTTGCTACTTTCTAGGGGCATTATAGATTTGGTTCTTGGTGCTTCTATCATTAGCACAAAAGGGAGAGAAAATGCCAAAAGTCAAATTTATACTTTGATGGGGTGTGGTATCCGTGGGAAAAGGAAAGGGAAGTCAGTGTGAACTGTGGATGACATAAGAAATGGATGAAAAAGCCAGAAATGATCAAGGTACTGTCAGTCATGGATCATCTCAACTTGGTGACCACCTCAAAGAGGAACTTATTTAAGGGTTCATAATTTCAGAGTCAACCAAGTTTTTTTTTTGGAATACAAGTATGTCATTGAACAACTAGAGTAGCTTCAAAATCAACTAAAGATAGATGAAATCAAGATTTCAGTTAAAAAAACACATTTTCGACTGGTTATCATCATCTTCACAAAGAAGAGAAGGATGTGTAGGTTCCCTTAATTTAGTAGGTGCAATGATAGTCACTTTAGCTTATTATATAGTGAACGGACAAACATGGTCAGCATCTTTATCTCCATAAATGCCTCTTCACTCGCTTGCTGGACACTCTCCCAGGAAAACTGTTCTAAACTCCAGCAAGAAATTATTAAAAATATGTCAAGAGCCAGCCGTTTAGCAGTAAATTCTGGAGACACAATGTGAAAAGAAAAGGCTTAGGGCGCGTTTGGTAACGATTCTGTTCTTAACCGATTCGACAAAGAAATGATTATTTTTTATTACGTTTAACCGATTACGAGTAAAAAACACGTGTTTGGTAATCGTCTAAAATTTCGATTCGGAATAGAATTGCGTTTAATAACGTGTTTATTGATTAATTTCCAAATTATTTTTTTAATTTTTAAATAATTTTTTTACTTTTTTACTTTCTTTTCTTTTCTTTTTTTTTTTTTTCCTTTTTTTCATTTTTTCTTTTCTTTTTTTCCTTTTTCTCCTATTTTTCTTCTTCTTCTTATGGCCGGTCGCCGGACCGGCGCGGCCGAACGGAAGGCCGGCGGCCTCACCGAGCGTCACCGGCCCTCGGCGAGGCCGGCCCTCGTCGACCAAGCCTCGCCGTAGGCCGGGTGAGGCTCGCCCCCCCGCCGAGCCTCGCCGGTGGACGGGCGAGCCTCGCCGGGTTGGGCGAGGCCGCCTAGCCACCGGTCGGGCTAGGCGAGCTCGGCCGGTGGCCGGGCGGGCCTCGCCCGGCCTCGCCGGTGGACAAGCGGGCCTCACCGAGGCCGGGCGAGGCCCGCCCGGCCACCGTCGAGCTAAGGCGAGCCCGGCCGGTGGCGGGCGGGCCTCGCCCAACCGGGCGAGGCTCGCCGGGGCGAGCGCGAGCCTCGGCGGGCGGCCGGACCGGCGGCGGCGGCGGCGCGGCGGGTGACGGTCGTGGGATGGCCGAAGGAAAGAAAATAGGTTTTATTATGTTAATTCTTTTTTTGATTCTCGGACGTAGAATCAAATTTTTTTTTTCTCAAATCTGGATTCGGGAACAAAATTGAAAAAAATTTTACCAAACGCGATTAAAAGCATCAGGTCTGCAATTCAGGGCCTTAAAAGCATTAGGTCTGCAATTCCTACTTTGACACTGCCCCTTTCTTTAACTATTTTGCTTAAAAAATTTTGAACCCCTTGCGTTATTTAAGGGAGTATCCAGGAGAACCCGAATGCAAGGTCAGTGACTTTTTTGCTGTCTGAGAGTGAGAGAGAGAGAGAGAGATGGGTTTCAGAGCTCTCTTCTTCTTTGCTGCCATCTTCTTCTCCTTCTCAGCCACAATCATCAACTCTGCTTATGCAGAGGGTGAGGCTGAGGTAGGGTCTGGCCTGGTGATAGACTTCTACAAGGACACTTGTCCTCAGGCTGAGGACATCATTAAAGAGCAAGTCAAGCTTCTCTACAAGCGCCACAAGAACACTGCATTCTCTTGGCTTAGGAACATCTTCCATGACTGTGCTGTTCAAGTGAGCTAGCTTTCCTTCCATTTGCTTATCTGTCTTTTCTTTTCGTTTTTCTTTCCAAGAATTTAAGTTAAAGGCGTTGCAGTCTTGTTCATCTTTCTTTGCCCTTTTCTTTTTACCCAAATAAATGCTGCCTTCTGAAGCTAAAGTTTTGATCTTTTCACTGTTTGGGCATGTGGGTGTTGCACAGTCTTGCGATGCTTCATTGCTTCTGGACTCAACAAGGAGGGATCTCTCTGAGAAAGAGACGGACAGGAGCTTTGGGATGAGGAACTTCAGGTATCTTGACACCATCAAGGAGGCTGTGGAGAGAGAATGTCCTGGAGTTGTTTCTTGTGCAGACATTCTGGTGTTGACTGCTAGAGATGGCGTTGTTGCGGTACTTATGAATCTTTCACCCCCAGATTATCAATTTTCCTCTCTGCATGCGGTGCTCGTGTCATTTCCTAGACTGTATCTGCTTCACAGATGCGACTTATAAAAAGATTTTCAAATGGGTCTACTTCATGACATTCTATGATCTTTTGCTGACTCTAAAAGAAAAAAAAAAAAAAAAAAGACAATAGTAGATATTTCAAGAATACTTTTCTGGGAAGAAAATCTAGTTGTGATTGATCCCTTCCAGTTCCTACTTGGGGGAGGTATCATGCGAGCACTACCATGGATATTGCAAAATTCCATTTTTGACCTTGATCTCAGTGCCCTTTTCTTGAATTAAATGCTCTTTTGACTCATAACTGCAACAACTATTTCATTTCTGGCCAAACAAGAAAACTATCACAGGATTTCCAGTTTCAGCTTTAGGGAGGATTTGATTATAAGAATAAAAAAGGACAGCTGCATGAACTTCAGATCTTACTGATGAGGTTTTACTGTTCAGAAAAAAAAATGGGAGGAAAAAGAAAATCAATGGGCTGTATTAAATCTAAGCAGATCTGGCATAAATCTGTTCTCTAAACTTTAAAGGCTATGTTCTTTTCCTCACCAGCTAGGAGGCCCTCACATTCCTCTGAAAACTGGAAGAAGAGATGGCAGGAGGAGCAGAGCAGATGTCATTGAGGAACACTTGCCAGACCACAACGAGAGCATGTCTGTTGTGCTTGAAAGATTTGCAAAGATGGGCATTGATACTCCTGGAGTGGTTGCCTTGCTCGGTACTTTCATTTGGTGCTTCTTGAATTAATTCTAAGCTTCTGACTAGTGTCTGAATTAAAGCGTTCTTACTCAACCCAAATCCATTCTCACTTGAGTCCGTTGCCTGCAATTGATGGAGTCTAACAATGTCTTATATTGCATCTAACAGGAGCACACAGCGTGGGCCGAACCCACTGCGTCAAGCTGGTTCAGCGGCTATACCCAGAGGTTGACCCAGCCCTCAATCCCGACCACGTGGAGCACATGCTCTACAAGTGCCCGGACCCGATCCCAGACCCAAAGGCCGTGCAGTACGTGAGGAACGACCGCGGCACCCCCATGATATTCGACAACAACTACTACAGGAACATATTGGACAACAAGGGCTTGCTCCTGGTGGATCACCAGCTAGCCGTCGATAAGAGGACCAAGCCCTATGTGAAGAAGATGGCCAAGAGCCAAAACTTCTTCTTCAAGGAATTCGCCAGAGCCCTCACCATCCTTTCTGAGAACAACCCGCTTACCGGAGACACGGGTGAGATCAGGAGGCAATGCAACGTTGCCAACAAACACCACTAGAAGTTCCATGATCTCCAGTGTGGGTTCAATCCTCGCCATGGCCAATTATTCCTCCCTTGTTCACAAGAGGAAGATAGGAGTATGATGAGGACTAAATAAGATGGTGTTTGTTTTTAATGCAGTGTGTTTAGTAAATGTGGACTGTGGCTGTCCTCGCTTTCCTGTCCATTCTGTCTAGTTTTAATGTCTGTCTGAGGATCCCATCTGTTCAATAAGGATGGGGGGCGTGTATGTACTGGATGGATGGTGTTGAAGGTGGAAGAGGCATGGATTTCAGTGTAGATAATGGTTGGTGACTCATGCACTTCAAAGTTAGTTGTCTTCTTGATGTCGCGATGATGGATGGAAATGTGGAATTTCCCGCGGAGACTCATAAAAAAATGAGCCCATATTGCTTCTAAAAGTAAAGCAAAAACCAAAAGGAAGGTGTCGGCAGAAATAGTTTAAGCTAATTCCCTTCATAATTAAATGTCTTTTGAGAGAGGGGGATTATTAAATGGGCCAAACGTCAGTGGTGGGAACTGGGAGATCATAAACTAATGCAGACTTCAGATCTCACACCTAGATGATAAGGGTGATGTATCAGATCTGTCATAATTGAAAAATAATAAGGAATTTCTCCAACATTATCAGGCCAAGAGTTACCCCCAGAAAATCTATTCTCGGATGCACCACCAAGTCAGCTTATCACCATCCATTTTGACTTTTGAGGAGCTTATCACTGTAATCTCAAGCCACAATTGACTCTAATTAGTTGATAATGCGAGTAGCAGAAGAAGTGAATGTCTAGAAATGATGTGGATGAACATTTTAAAGAGACTCGTTTCTTGGATAAAAGAAGGGAAATGCGCCAATTAGAAAGGCAGCCTCTCAATTCATGAATGCCTTAGATCTTCTGACATATGATGGGATCTGTATCTAAAAATTAACTATAGACTCTCATTAGAAATCAACCTGCTGAACGTACAATAATTCATAATAATAATAATAATAATAATAATAAGGTGCATTGCCATATGCACAAAGTCATGAGCAATTACTCGCAAAAAAAGACTTCCTCTTTATTGTCGGGTACAGAACAAAGCCCAAATCATAATATACATGATATCCGAGCAGGCATCAACTGCGATAATGAGATGGGGTGAGAAGCAATCAAACATCATCCCGGAGAATGAGAATAGCAGGGATGTGAGCAAGAGCAAAGATGGACTCATTAAACCAAGATGGATGAACCGTAACTCTCCTCATCACTCTACTTCAGATTGATTTATGGAACATAATAGCACTCACCTGAAAGGAAAAATAAAATACTTCTGCCAACAAAGAGCTTTTTAACTACGTGACTTAAAAATAGCTTTCCAGGATGCTGTGCTTTACTTCTCATCATTGTGCAAAACTCATCGTAGTCAATCCTTCCATCCTATATAACAACGATCGGAAAACATCAGCTCAAATTTGTGTGTGCGCGTGTGTGGGGCCATAAATTCAGAATCGACAAAACTGACTTACATTATCTTTGTCCACTTCTGCAATGATCTCCTTTATGTTGGCTTCATCACCAATGGCGTGTTCCTTCATTGCAGCTTCTAATTCATCTTTGGTAATATAACTGTCACAGCATTTTGAGTGGTAGTTTTCATCAACACAGGCTATCCAAGATGAAACCATGAAATATTAGCAGCAAATCATACAAACAACTGTTATTATTATTACTTATTATTATTCTTTTTATTATTGTTTGAATATAATCACATTAAGTTCGCTCACTTCTTGTCAGAAGCTGAAGATGAACCAAGAAAATTCGTTGCCTAGTACTTATAGATAGAAGGGGCCAACAGGACGTACATGACTGTTGGAGAACAGATGTCTCAAAACCATATCAAGAAGATAACTATTATCAAATGAAGAAAAGCTTGCGAAAAGGAAACTAATTTGCCATAAATTGCTCACATCTCTGTACAAGAAAATAGTAACACTCACCCACTGCCATCCTTGTCAAAATATTGGAACGCTTTATGCAGGTGGTCATCTCTCTCTAGTTTGTGTCTATGCATTGTGGCCGATATAAATTCAATGTAGTCAATCGAACCATTTCCATCAACATCAGCCTGTAAAATATGTTGAGAGGGATTAGATTGACAAGTATAGATAGATATGATGTACAGTGATTAAGGTTCTACTCTAAATATCTCACTCACAGCTTCCATAAGTTGCTTTACTTCAGTCTCTGAGAGCCGCGATCCTAGTCGAGCCAAACCAGACTTCAGCTCTTCAAAGGTGATCGTGCCACTATTGTCTGTGTCCATGTTCGTAAACATGGCTTTAAGACCTTTGATATCCTCTTCAGAGAAATTTGTTGCAATTACCTATTGACAAAACAAACAAAATGAACAGAATAGGAGGAACCATTCCGTCAATGAGTATATCATTCCAAAATAGGTGGTCTATTGTCAGTTTATACTGCCCCAGATATTAAATACAGCACATTGAGCTAGTCTTTGAATCAACTGGACAGGATGACTACTTACAAAGTTCTCATGAAATTGCAGCCATCTCTGCTTAAGCAAAGAGATAGAAGTGCAAAAGAAGTTACTGAAAGTAACTTAACAATAGATTACTTCATCTGTAGTAAGAGAAGCCCAATCCCAATAGACCCACTGCCCAAAATGAATGGATGAGTTGCAATTTTCAAAAGCAAGTTCTACACTATTCCCTGATATATTTACAATAAGCATTTATTACATAAAAGAATATTTCATGCAGCTGCTGCCTTGCTACAGGCAAACATTCTTGGAGAAACTACCAACAATAACATGGCTAAATCATATTTCCAACCTAGAACTGCCGAAAATAAGTGATGAGAGAATTTCTTCCAGAAGTACCTCTATTTTGATCCTGTTTAATTTAAAATTTTAAAGATTCAATAATCATTGGACAGAACTTCATTTCTGTCTTAATTTTGGATGAAAAATACATTATCAGAAGTCAAAGCACCTGGGAATAATTACGATAACATCACATAATGACAACTCGCAAATTTCATGATGATTCCTTCTGCACATCACTTGTGCACCTATATAAATGGTTTACCTTCAATGCAAGCTTCTTCATCTCATTCATTGCCCTGAATTGCTTCATCCTGGATAGAACTGCACTGTCTATTGGCTTGTCTGATGCTTCTCCGCCTTCTTTGAGCCAAGGATGTTCTAATTACAACAAGCATCACATCCCAATGTTGGTGACAAGCATATGGACCATATTTTGTCAAGAGTTTCCCAGGTTAAAGAATTTTCATATATCAGAATGCCACATTTTCTTTTAGAAAGAAAGAAAAGAAACTGAAGATGAGATATACCATTAAATCCATGGATTATTGTATAGCAACAACACCAGCAATATATAACTGTCATTTCTATAATGATATGAAACAATCTGAATGCAAAATGAAGAAGGACGCATCAAATCCCCAGCAACAACACAAACATGACAACTGGACAGCCTGAAAAGAGTAAACGCTATCCTGAACAGTGAATATCTATGTTTTCCACCAAATTAATGCATGCACATGTATATGTCGGTTTAAAAGATATTCAACAGTAACAGATCCATCAAATAATACTGGGAGAAACCTATAGGCAAGATAAGGCCTACGAATTCATATTATGATGAACTACAGAGAGATTTGGGTTCTATTACCAAGGACTTGGGCAGAGGTGACCCGCTTCTTAGGATCCTGAGTCAACATTTTCCTGATGAGATCCTTGGCACCATCTGATATTGATGGCCATGGGTCACTGACGAAATCAATTTCTCCTTGTAGTATGGCATTAAAGATACCTTTCTCATTTTCTGCAATATAAATTAAATGTTTATGCAATCAACTGCTGTGCAATAAGCATCTTCTTTTAAGCAGCAAAAATATCGACAAAATCTACCTGCCCAGAATGGAGGGACGCCACTTAGTAGAATGTATAAAATAACTCCAGCACTCCAGATATCAATCTCCTTTCCGTATCTACGATGTAGTACTTCAGGAGCAACATAGTAAGCACTACCCACTATATCACGATACACCTTTCCTGGGTCGGACAAAAAAAGGACAAAAGCACCACAAGCACATCAAAAGTATGATGAGTACAACCAACATGCCAAGTAAATTACTTTGAGAAACCTATGAAGTGTGCTCATACTTTAGAATTGATAACACAGAATCAGCATCAGGAGATCACCACTTGCGAAATGGAAATGGCTGATAACGTAATATTTATGGAATTATCAAAGGAAATGAAAAGACATCCTGCTCTGCAATTAACCTTTAGCTAGCACCACTTATAAAGCGTTGCAGGGCTGAAACTCTCATTCAACTGCCATACCACCTTGCCCCACCCTCTCTCTCTTCCACTCTTTCTTTCTCCTCTCTTCTCTCCCCATGAAAAGCAAGCCAAGGCAAAGAAGGAATTGACCAAAATCTGATTAGGGCAAGAAATCCTTTTCAGGGAACTGATTCATTAAGGAATCAACTGGAACTGCAGCTAGTACATTTAAAAGGAGATGAAGCAATTTACTGTAATTAACAAAAAGAAAATATGCTCAAGTTCACCAGATATATCCTCCATTGTACTGTGAGCCTATTATCATCAACAGCATAGCAAGGAACTAGCTTTTCCATGAAAAGATTTTGCAGTCAAGTGATTTTCGAACAGTGGCCATTCATCCCAAAACCAAACCACTGGCCATTGATTAGCAGTACTTTTTTGCTCACAATTTGCCCAACAAAGCAGACTCATCTACTAGCATTTTCCAAAAGTCATCAATGATTATCATGGCCATCCTTTTCAACTGGACAGCTAATAATTGAATGAAACCGTGATTCCAGGCTATATTCTTCTTTTCATTTACGATCATCTCTTTTGGAAGACCAAGGTACATCATTAATTATTGATGATGATTGGTCCAACTCTAAACCATTCCCAGAAGATGTAATGTTGTTGTCAAATGTAAGTGAGGTCGTAGTCACATAGCAAACAATTTTCAAGCTAAAAACTGAAAATCCTAACCACAAGAATCTGATAATCATTTCTTGCATAAAAAGAAGTGGATCTTGAAGAGGAATAGAAGTTCACCTTCCTCAATGAAGACAGACAACCCGAAATCAGTGGCCTTCAACATAGCTCCCTCTTCCTTGCTTGCCAACAAGAAATTCTCAGGCTTGAGATCACGATGCAAAACTCCCATAAAGTGACAAATGTGGACCACGTTAACTATCGCGCGGCAAATGGAAGCAGCAGCTCTCTCAGTATAATGACCCTTGGCAAGGATCCTATCAAATAACTCCCCACCAGCACAGAGCTCCATCACCACATGCACTGAATACCTATCTTCATAAGCACCCCTGAATTCAACGATATTGGGTTGACCGGAAAGATGTTGCATAATCTGAATCTCTCTTTTCATATCATCCCTATCACCTTTCGACACAAGTTTTCTCTTCAGTATAGATTTGCAGGCATAAGTCTGGCCAGTGGATTTCTCAGTGCAAAGATACGTTATGCCAAATTGACCTCTACCCAATTCCTTGCCAGAGTGTAGTGTTGCTTAATGTCCTCAAATGGCTTACCCAGAATTGTATTGTCCATCTTTTGAGCAACCCCACTGCTCACTGGTGCAGGCCTCTTTTGAGCAACCTCACTGCTCACTGGTGCAGGATTACTCGCTGGCTGTTGTTGTTGTGGTCTTGGTTGAGGCATTTGAGCGGACACCTTGTGGGTCTGAACCGCAGCTCCTTGTTGATAAGCTTGGTTTTGCCCTGAGACAGTGGTGCTCGAGTACCCATTTGCGCCAGATTGTGGAGATTTCTCCTTGCTTCCCCGGCAACCCATTTTTCTTACCAGTGATTGGGTGTGAAAAAGAGGATCAAGTGGGGATTTTGATTGATATGCCTGCTGCGCTGGAGAGCAAATTTGGAAGGAAATCCGGTATATCTTCCAAAAAGAGAAGATAGATTCACAGAGTCAGATTTCTAGAGCTCGAGGTTGCAGGAACAGTGGCTACCCGGATCAAAAAATTTGAGCTTTTGCTCTTGTCCAGTGACTTGTAGCTGGCTTCTACAAAATCTGGCAAGAAAAAGGTAACACAATTTTAGGGATGCAGTTCAGACTTTACTGTGTGAATGGATGGGGCCACAATGTGCTCTTATTCAAAAGTAGCCTGGAAATAACCAATAAGAAAAGACTCCACCATAACCAAACAATAAAAAAAAAAAAAAAAGGGCGAAAAGGAAAAGAGAGAAATCCTAAAAAAGACCATAACTTTCCCAACATCTCTCTGATTCGAGGGCTTATTTTTGGAGGGGCTCGATATTCCAATGCAGATGAAATGATCATGCTACTTGAATATTCTAATCAACCATTGACAACAGGACAAAATGACATTTGTAGTATAATGGGGTTCTGAGAACTGTTCTGGAGAGGTGGCAGCCTGGCATGACAGAACAACATTAGACGGAGGAGACACATGTTGCTGGGAGAACATGAAGTTCATGTATTAAATCCATAGATTGTGTCAAGGGTCAAAAGGGATTTCAATTTTTTGTTTTGTTTAAGATGAATTGCTTTGTTTATGTAGCTCATGATGCAACCTAAGTCATGAAATGTGGACAGCTGGTCGGCGGGATTTACTTGATTGGAGTTGACTGCGAGTCGTTGGGTGAGTTGTGGACAAGTGGTGGATGGAACGAGACATCAGGGGGCTTTAAAATAAGAGATGGATGGTTAAGAGTATTTCAGATTAATCTCTGTGAAATGATGATCTGTTTCGTCATCATTATCGAGGTCAAACAAATTAAGCACAAGAAAAAAAATGCAAAAAATTGGAAAACAGATAAGAAACTATTCTGATCCACTCATTAGTGGCTAGCAACCAAATCAATTCAACTTGGAAACCAAATCGAACCGGCTTTATCAACTAATTTTAGGTTGGTTGACGCAAGCCAAGCTATCGGGTGAAAAATTGAAGAACTCACCTTGATCAGTTTGGTTCTCGATTTAATAACAAAGACCATTGGAGGGTTTAGGGTTTGGGCCAAGAAACCACAAAAATATTCTTTTTTTTTTAAATTTTGTCTTAAAAAAGATTGATATATTGGAGATGGATTTCAAACCTAATGCCTAAATCACTATGCCACATATTTGTTCATGTGGTATGTTTAGTAATGGTTATATTACTTTAAATTTTATGTAAAATTTGAAAAAAAAAAAAAATTACACATTGTTCTCGGGAGAAACCAACCAATTCAGTTTTAGGCTAGTTCTTAAGGGAGCTAATACAATTTATAGTTCCAAAATCCGAAAATTGACTCTAACATAATATATTCAAATTTTTTCTTTGAATTTACCATCTTGAAATTGATTATTCTTATCACTAAATATATTGTCACCACACCAATCCATGTCTATTAGTTATCTAAATAGCACAATGCCTTATGAAAGTATGTTAATTTTCAAGAGTACAACTAATCCAATTTGCATTTTAAGATATCCCTGAATCAAACTTACACCATATTGTATAGAGTTTTCTTGAAAAGAAAAAAGGGATCGAAACAAAAAAGATTCAAAATATTTTCTCAAACCAATATCGAATCAGTACCCCTGAGAGGTTGATTGGATGCGGTTAAACACTTGATCTAGATGATGTGGATTATGTGGTTAAATCACAGAATCTTGATCTCATGTTAATCTTGGAAGGCCGCACCTACCACTTTGTACTTGAAGCATTATTAGATACACATGGCCAAGTACGATGGTTCACATGTATTCATGGAGATGATTCGAGTCATGATACCTGAATAGTCTGTGTCATGATAAAAAAATACCTTATAGAACTTGGGGCTGGTCGAGAGTCGTGTTCTCATCCCATCGATGCCATCATCCCTACTCATGAAAAGAAACTTTCAAGAGGAAAATAGGCTAAAAATAAGAAAAGAATTCCTCAATTCAAAGCCTTTTTAAGCAGCCAAAAGCCCACACATGACAAGAACTTTCTTTGGAGCTTGCCCATGATGCTACACCACGGCCCATAATTTTCATTTTCATCCCCCTACTTTTCGCCAATGTCCAAAGTAGAATGACAAATTGGATTGATCACATGGATTATGAATTGAATTGTCTAGAATCCATCAAGAACACGAATCTAAGAATTGCTAGATATGTAGCCCAGTTCAGCTGCAGCCCAATTTACTAGGACTCAAAATAGCCCATCACCTTTATCGTGAATGTTTAAAGATGTCACAATAATTTTTTGAAGTGTAGAGATGTCCCCTCTCCCTAACATCTGCTCAATTTCAAATTACATGTAACCTTTCTGGTCAAAGATTACACTGTTAACCAGGTTTCAACCCCAGTCATGTGACACGAGGTGCTTAATGTCGCTGCACACCTAAGGGTGAGCTACAGTCCATATTCACTTTGAGAACCTGTCAAAACCGGACTAGCTAATTTAGTTCTAGACCAATTTCCAGAAAAATTGGCCTAGTTCACAAGTAAAACTTTGAAAATCCACCAAGTTCGGTTCGATTCACTAATTAAAGATCGAACCCTACCAAACCAACTGAGCCGATTTCCAAGTAGGGCTGGATTTCTATTGATTATGAGGTGTATTTTTAGCGAAATGTTGCTTTTAACTATAAAGAAGCAAAAGGCTTACAATCCATTCACTCCATATAGATTTCTGCCTCTCTTCTAGTCTCTGTATCTCTAATTTCACCCGAAAAAAATGAAAGAAAATAAATAAAATAAAATAAAATAAAATAAAAAGAAGGAAAAAATAAAGGAGTTAGGTCCAGGTTCTACTTGCAGACCGACCTAGAATGACCCATTCCAAAGGGGGACTCAATTTTAAATTATCTAAAATAAGATTTTTCAATTCAGTTCCCACTCCCAAACTTCCCTGACTTATGCATTTCATTATTGGCGAATAGGATAATTATAAATGTTCAAGAGTCAAATCCAAAAGTCCTTAAAAAATGCTGATCTAAGTCCCAAGGAACATGGAACCTCTCTTTATGATAAACTTTTCATTATTTGGCTACCAAAAAGTGTCCAGTCCATTTTTCGCCCGCCTCGATCCTTGAACAATCTCACTCATCTATATTGACCGGCCAATTTCGAGATTTTATTCTTGGAGTGCTCACGACAGAATTCAAACTCACGATCACAAGGAGATAAGCTAACTCTCTTATCAATTAAGTCAACACGTTATCCGCCGTAATTTTATTCACAGCTATTTAGAGTGAGCTGTAGTCGTAATTTTGCGGTGAAATGCACCCTTCAAGGGCATGAACGGGAGCAGCATTTTGGACAAGTGGGACCGTTGACCAACCCTTGCAAAAGTTGCAATACACAAAAGAGGCCTAATTTACTAGGACTTAAAATAGCCCATCACCTTATTGCAAATGTTCAAAGATGTCGCATTAACTATTTGAACAGTAGAGATACCGACCCAAAAAAAAAAAACTGTAGAGATGTCACCTCTCCCTAACATTTGCTCGATTCCAAATTACATGTAACCTTTCTAGTTAAAGATTACATTGTTAACCAAGCTTTGAGCCTGGGTTATTCATGCGATACGAGGTGCTGAACGTTGTTGCACACCTAAGGGTGGGCTACGGTCCACATTTGATTTAAAAAACCTGCTGAAACTGGCCTAGCCGATTTAGTTCTAGACTGGTTTCAAGAGAATTTGGAAATCCACTATGTTTGGTTTGATTCACCAATTAAAAGTCGAACCCATTTCTAATTAGAATCAAACCAAATAGGCCGATTTGCAAGTAGAACTAAATTTCAATTAATTACAAGGACTATTACTTTAAACTAGAAGTTTAAAGAAACAAAAGGCTTACAATCCACTTACTCCGATCTATATTTCTGCCTCTCTTCTAGCCTCTCTATCTTTAATTTCACCCAATAATAAATAATATAAAAGAAAAGAAGGAAAAAACGTAGGAGTTAGGTCGAGGTTTTACTTGTAGACTGGCCTACAGCTAACTAGTTTTAAAGGGGGACTCAATTATTGATTATCAGGATATGTACACTAGAAATCTTAAAACTTATTATAAAAATGCATTTGAATTCTAGAATTTATAAAAAATGCAATCAAAACCTAAAACTTATTAAATTGGCACAATCGAGTCTTTATGTTAACTCCATCCATTTAGACTAATGAAAAATACTAATGTGGCTTTTTTTTTAATGGTAATGATGTGAATTAAGTTCTAATTTAAAAAAAATGTTAATTAAATAAAATAAAAGTATTTTTTTTTTTTAAAGCCAAAGGCAAGGGTGGCAACCCTTGCTACCACCGCCCTCGTGGTTGAAAAAGGCTGGCGAGGGTTGCCAGCCTTGGCCGAGGCCCGGCAACCCCTATTAGCCCTTTCTAGCAACAAGGGCGATGGTAGAAAGGGTTGACAACCCTTGCCTTTGGCACTTTTTTTTGGTGTGTTTCTAATTTTTTTAATTTAATTTAATTAATATTTGGTTAAAATTTCAAGATTTAAAATTAAAATTCATTTTAGCCATGTGTTCCGTGTTTTAATCATGTTATTGCCACACAGGAGATAGAAAATATTTTTAAAAAACCACGTTAGTATTTTTCGTTTGTTTAAAAAGACAAAGTTAATGGAATGACTCAATTGTACTAATTTGACAAGTTATAATATTTGATTACACTTTTCATAAGTTTTAGGACTCAAATTGCACTTTTGTTGCAATATTTAGGATTTGCAGTGCACATATCCGTAGATCATCCTAAGCAAGTTTTTTCAATTCAATTCCCCATTCTAACTCAAAAACTAGATCATTCGAATCATGCTCACCCTTAACTACACCAAACTTTCTGGATATACGAATTTCTTTATTGGGAAAAAGGATAGTTATAAATTTTGAAATGTTGAATCCAAAAGTTCGAACTTAAAAAAATGCTTATAAATATTCAAATGTCGAATCCAAGGAATATGAAATCTCTCTCTATGATAAACTTTTTTATTTATTTGGCGACCAAGTAATGTCCAGTCCACTTTTTACATGTCTCGATTCTCAGACAATCTCACTCCCCCATATTGACTCAGTTTTAGGATTTTATTTCCTGAGTGCTCATGACAAAACTCGAATTCAAGACCACAAGGGGATAAGCTAACCTTTTTATCATCTAAGTCAACACTTTATGGACCCTAATTTTGTTCAGAGCTATTTAGTGGTGAAATACACCCTCCAAGGGCAAGAGCCGGAGCAGCATTTTGTGACTTGTGGGACCGTTGGCCAACCCTTGCAAAGTTGCAATACAGAAAAGAGGCCTAATTTCAAATCCTATTTTCACCAATGCACAAAATATTCAATCCTATGTTGATTATTAGTCCTCCACAAACCAAAAAGGAATGAATATTTTTTTCTCCGTACTTGGAATAATCAGCACCCTTTCATATGCAGCGAGACTACACCACCTGTTCATATTCAAAAGAGAGGTGCTGTCCTTTTGGTCAAAAACACATCAAATCAAAATTTATTTAATCGCACGTTATGGAGTGAGAGAGAAAGGGGGAAGGGAGCGAGAGAATCTCTTGTTTCCTACATGTTCAAAAATTGATCATGCCTTGTATAAAATATCAGCAATTGCCCCTTTAATTGGCTGCCCATTTTTCCTAACAAGCAAAAATAAATAAATTGAGAGCCAATGATGTCTCTTTCTTTCAAAAAGGCGAAGCCATTAGGGTTTGGATCCACTCTCAATGATGTCTTCATGTTTCATTCACTCCCAGTCCCCAAATCGAAAGAGAGAAAGAAAGCTTTGCCCCCTAGTGCCCACCACACAAACCGTCCCCATCACATTCCATCAAAAGCTCCCTCTGGTTTTCCCCAATATCCTCATTGTGGGCGCCAAATTAATTATTTTGTCCACTTTATTCCCCAGCCCCCCAAAAGATTATTTCAATCAGGACCATACTTCATCAAGAATTTTTTTTTGGAGATTCTTGACCAAACTATACAGAGGAAGGTCAAGTTAGATCATGAAGGTAAAGAAAAGAAGGGGTGGACAAAGGACCAGATTCTTTCTTTTTGAGTAGAATGTTTGAGGAGGAAGGGCAAGTGAATATTTTATCCAAAGGATCTTTTGGGTTCTCCCCCAAGTCAGTCCGTCAATTTTCCTCATTCACTTCTTTATTAATACTCTGATCGCCTTATTACTAAAGGTATTTAAAGATTCAATTACCTAAGTGGTTTAGCTTAGTCAAGCTTTGAATATGACCAACTTATTTTGCATGCACAAATTAACAAGGAAATATCAGGTCTCTCTTGACTCTCTCTCTCTCTCTCTCTCTCTCTAAAGCATTTAACTGGGGAAAATACCTTTGAAGTTCACTAGAAATCTACATCTAACCCTAATTTATATATGTAACCTTCCTTATCATATATGTTCAGGGGTCTTTAATTAGGTTTTGTTAAGTAATGCCATTCAAGGAAGCAAACTTTCCAATTGACCTGGAGAGCCATAATTCATTCTACAAGAAGAACTTCTTTCAATTCTACAGGTCAAATGTCTCTATCATTGTTGTGAAATTTGGAGCCTTCCAATCATCTAATTTACTTACGGCATGATTCGTTTTGATCCTAAATACAACTTCACAAAGTGAGGAACATCGAGACGAGAAAGTTCACGTGATGAACTAGGTTCGGTACGTGCACGCAAGTTGCGCATAGGAAACAAGAGTGCATAGTACATGTGCATGGTCGTCATGGAATAAAAGCAACCATTGGTCGTGACCTTTTTTGTGTTTTGTCCAGTCCTTTTTCGGGACAAAGCTCGTGGTCATTAGGGATTGTCTCTTCCCTTTCCAATTCAATTCAATTCAGTTCATGCAACTTGGTCACATGATCACCAGCTTAACCAATAACCCACTTCCATAATGCTGGAAAAAATAATAATAAATCCGCATAATAAAAATGGGGAAATAAAGAATATTAAATTAGAGATATTGGTCATAAAATAAAGAAAAATATGAACCGTAGCTCTCTCTCTCTCTCTCTAACACTACACCCACAATCCATTACACTGAGATTTGGCTATAAGGTAGAACATTACTCTTTCTCCTCTTTAAGACAGAAATTTGAAGACCTCTTGAATTTCAACCTAACCAAAAACAGAGGAGACACAGAAAATCTTCAATCGGGCTCGGGCTCACTCGGATCCCGGGTCGGCCCGGGTTCAACCCCGAACCTGACCCGTCCCGGCCGAATCACTGCCCGAGATTAAAAAAAAAAGAAAATCTTACCTTTAACAATGATGAATACAATTCCCAACCCCCTCTTCTCGTCCCGATTTTACATTTTTTTTTTATCGACGGCGAATCTAATAATATAAAGATGGCAGCGGCGGCGGTGGCGGTAACGGTGGCGGTAGTGGTGGCGGTCGTATTGAGTATTATTAGCCGTCGAACCCGGTTTGGCTCCACACCGCGTCGCGCATTCGCCGCATGTCCCGCCCCTTCAGCGTCCGGCCGACGCCCTCGAAGACCGACGTGGCGGCGGACTTCTGGCTCCGGGCGTACTCCCGGGCCAGGTACTCGTGCGGCGGCACCATCCCGGCGTCGCCGCCGCCGTCGTCGAGCCCCTCGTCCGAGTCGTGCATCGACTCCACCGACCCGACCCGGTATATCTTGCTCCAGTCCGGCACGTTCACCGGCGCCGACGTGGCCATGTGGTGCCCGTGCCCGTGCCCGCCGCGCGGCGACGAGGACGCCGCCGCCGCGTCGTTCCCCCGGAACTGGTGCACGATCCTGGACGACGGCCGGACCCCGGAGTCCTCGAACGCCAGCGACAGCCCGCCGCGCGCGGCCCGGCTCCGCCTCCCCCTCCTCCGCCGCCGCCGCCCCCGTCCTGGGCGGCGAGCGTGGCCCACCCCAGCTGCGAGTCCTCCATGCCGCCGTCCTCCATCCTACCGTCCGCCCCGCCGCCGTCCGCCGCCGACCAGACGTCGTCCTCGTCGAACTCGGCGGCGTCGTTCCCGTTGGCGGCGGCTCCGAAGCCGTGGTGGCCGTAGCCGTAGCTACCCAACAAGCGCTCGCTCCGGCTGGACGTCAGTCTCCGGCCTTTGGCCATCGGGAGCGGCCGGATTCCGGCGAATTTGGACGAAACAAGACCGACCCAAGATCGGAAATTCAACAGAGAATTCAAGAAAAAAAGAAGAAGAAGAAGAAAAAATGAAAGAAAAAAATGCGGGAAGATGAAGAGGCGCTAAACGGGATTGACATATATAGAGTGCGATCGACAGAGGAGCGGGTATATATAGCGGGGTTCGCCGTCCGAGGAGGACAAATTTCATTCCACTTGAATTTAAGATGCATTTCGTCTGCATTTATCTGTAGCTTCCACGGCACGATGATATAAAAAAACAAGAAGGGGGAAAAAATAAGAGGAATTTTTAAAAAATTGAATAGAAAGATTGCAGACGCCACCGCAAGGACGCGCGGCGGTGGAGCGCGTGAGCGAGTTGGCATTGGCGATTGACTTGACCAAGCGTCGTTCTGGCTCTTGGGGGTTCGAACTGGGTCGGGTCGGGTCAGGTTTTCTCCGGCCAGCTCCGAGTAGTCTCTCTTGTGAATTTCACTTCTGGCAGCTCTCGTGATGTGAATGAGGGTCTCCGGTATGATCAGTTGATCACGAGGCCACCCAACGAAGATATACTTTTGTAATAAGAGCGATGCAGGGTTTACATTTAATTATAGAATTTCGAATTTTCACCCAAGTCATAAGAAAGGGTTGGGAAGGGGAAGTTGTAGCACTGGTGGGTTAGGTTCACAGTCTCAATCTTTTGAAATCGGGGGTCATAGATTCAATTCACGATTATAGGTTGGGCACCGATCCACCTTAGAATTGAGCACCCCGTCATGCATGTTGAATGACAAGAAGTGTTCATATATTGAGCTCAAGTAATTTCATGAGCGCATCTTGTCCATGTGCATTGACTATGGATGACTATGGACAAGGGATTGAAGTTAATTTAATGAGGGCGTGACTTAAGATTAGAATTCCCATTTGACCATTGAAGATAGAAATACGCTAGCCATCCTATGGGTATTGCTAAAAGTGGTAGTTGTCAAAGTGCTATCATTTATTGATGATAATATATATATATATATATATATATATATATATATATATATTTCAAGGATGAAATTGAGTGAAGCGTAATCACCCGCAATGTTCCAAAAGAATCTAATAACTAAATCTCGTTGTCGCTTAATAAATATTTCGGGGGTGCATGTTGACATTCTTTAGTCATTTGTTTCCATCTCCCTACCTAGGAAACTATTATAGAGTTATCATATGCTTTTCATAAGCATGATCTCCTAGCCACCTACCCTAAACACAATTTTATGATAATGAAATGAGTCCCAACAAATGTGAATTGTTCAAAGTCAAATGATCAACATAATGGAGACACTTCACAAATTCTTTTATGAGTAACTACACGAAAATTCCCTTGAGTGCCAAAGTTTTCCAAAGGAAAGTCATAAGGTCAGCATTTGGAGAAATTCCACAGAGATATGCACAAGCTTAATTTCCCCATAATCTTCTTGGAAATTTCTCAGTAATTATCGGAAAAAGTCAAGCCACGAATAAAATAATGTTCAAATTCACATAGGAATATATAATATGAGGAAAAAATTGACATTATTGATTTTAAAAGATGACTCCGTATACAATATGATTCTTAGTTTTTTTAATTTGGTCAATGTGGTTCCTAAACTTTAACTTATGGACAACTTAATTGCTAAAATTTTAATTTGATAAATATGTTTTCCAAACTTTTCATACATGTTCAAACTAATTTTTAAATTATATGAGGATATTCAATGTCATTTCAAAACTTAAATGTATGGAAGGATAACACTGGTTATATTCATATAATCTAGGGATTAATTTAAACATTTATCAAAAGTTTAGAAATTATATTAAATAAATTAAAAGTTCATATTGCACATTGAATATAGATGTCGCCGTGGCGTTTGGTGCGCACGCGCCTCTGGCGCTGTGTACTATTCACGTCGAAGAATCTCCCCTATCAGATCCGTGCACGTCAGATTCTGACCAGGCGCGGGCCCCGCTCTCCACGTGGGTGCGCAACCTGTGCCCCATCCTCGCAATTTTGTCCTGTTGCCTCCCTACACGTGTACTCCCAACGCCGGTGGGGCCCAACCTGGCAGACGGTCTTGTCATGTGGAAAATAAGCGCATGGTTTTCACACGCACGACCCTCTTTACATTTGTAGCAAAATCAATTAATTTTTTATTTTATAAAAGGATGGTCTTGCCAACAAAGCCAATTGGCCAATCAAATTGATCATTATGACCAAAAAGAAAAAAAAATTCAAATTGGTGACGCTAATCCTCTAATTTCGAGAGTAGAGTTCAAAAACATGATTGAATTGAAATCAGAAGAAACAAAAAACGAATTGTTTAAACAATATAATTTTTTAAAAATTATTACTTATGTCACTTACAAAAATAAGAGAATAGAAGATCATTTTGCTCGTCTACAGAAATGATTATGTATGAATTGTTATCAATAATGAAGATGTTTTTCATTGATTAATAATTTTAAATAGTATCAACAATTACTTTTTAGAAAAATATCTTCTAAAGCATTTATTTTTTGCGAAGCAAAATAATTTTTTTTTTGTCGGTCTTACTTTATGACTCTTATTCTAACTCTCACTTTTAAACTTTTGTTATCTTTCTTATAGGGTGTGGAAGTTGAAAACCTACACTTAAAACTAATTTGTCCCCACCTCACTCCTCTGAAAAGGTAGGGATGCAAATCCCCCACATTCCCTTTCTATGTTGGAAGGGTGGCCACTAAGGGGCAAACCCGAGTGGTTAAACAAAAACGAAACCTTACTCAAATTGAATCGAACTCGACTATCGTGCCAAACACGCACCCTTGGCACGATAATCATTTCAATCATGCCAAACACGCACCCTTGGCACGATAATCATGTCAATCATTCCTCTGACTATACCTTGACATAAAACGGTGTTTAAAGTGATCGGAGGCAAATCCCGCATCGGCACGCTACGCAATGCCAAAATAAAATATAAAGAAAAAAAGGCGAGCTTCCTCGATTATCGCGCCACCGGGTCCAAATCATGACATGCCATGATAAGCAAAATCGATGGTCTAGATAGGTAGGGTGAGTGCATAAATTGTTGGCTTGAGGATGTTGTATTGAGAGAGACGGTTTTATCTTTTCATATTTTCTATGGTTTAAACCGACACCAGTTGTTAGGACGGAATTGCAAGGCAAGAAAAAAGGGAGTGGCTTTGCACAATGGACGGTCGAGAGGGCCTCAGGAAGAGGGGCCCCAACCTTTGTCTTTTGTGGGAGTGAGCAAAGAGGAAGGGCGACTTCACTTTCACGTATCACTTTCACCGTCGATTCATTGCCAAATCGAACGCACCGCAACCGCTCAAAATCTTGCGTGCATCACCCTAATTGGTTGTATTTTCGGGACAAGTTTTCTTTTTTCCTCAGAACTTGCGGTGACCCGTAACTTTACTTTATTTCTAGTTGTGTCATGTCACGTCTAGAACGTTCTTGAAATATTGTTATAATTCACCGCCGATGTCATTTAGGTCCAAGCACATTTAAATGGACTTGATGATTGAATAGGTCGCTATTGGGAGTTCGCTCTCAAGGACCCCCCTTCAATGAGCTCGGGACCGGGTCGGCGTACCTACCGAGTGCTTGTCTGGGTTCGCCGGCCCTGGACCTCGATTGGATCAATGTTGTTGAGCATCTTATGAATTGTGAATTTTATGCCTATAGCTCCTTGCAACGCGAATGTGTCGCGCCGAGAACATTCTCGAAAGATTGTTACATTCACCACGGGCCTTGTTTGGGTCCAAGCATGTCCGAATTGAAGACCCTTTTGATGATTGAATAGGACACTATTGGGAGTTCGCTCTCAAGGACCCCCTCAATGAGCTAGGGGCCGGGTCGGCGTGGAATCAAGGTCATCTCAGGGACCTACCGGGTGCTTGTTTGGGTTTGCCAGCCGTGGACCCTGGCTGGGATCAATGTGGTCAAGCATCCTATGCATTGTGCATGCTATATGGGAGGGTTCTGCACCCCTTTACTCTCGACATCGACATCGACATTGACCTCGCTTCGAGTCGCGCCGATCGAATTGATGATTTCCTTGTGTGTACTTCGAGCATACCGCGTCGCAACGGACCGACAGCTTCTCTCTAATGTATCGACTAGGTTTAAGTTAAATTATGTCTATTCAAAGTTTCAATCAACGTCCTGCACGTTGCTGATAATTGAATGCGCACGCTTGGTACCTTGAATCTTTCACTAGGGTTCATGACAATTCTCGCTCCGTTTCATGGTACCGACATGTCGCACTCGAGGCTCCGTATCTCCTAATCTACGCAAATGCTCTTATCGAACATCAGCCTAATCGTGCATCCATGATCTTTCGAGCTTAGAAGCAACCGATTCAAAATCTTCGTTATGCATCTGTTTCACTGCGTACTTGTTGCGGTACATGAAAGATCGGGCTACCGACCGTGCTTCCGACCTTCATGAAAGTAAAGATTCGAGCTGCGTGTTGAAAGAACGCGCGGAGGGACAAGAACAGATTTGCAGAAAGAGGCAACAACATGTGTGGAAATGAGGAGATCGATTTTGACGTGACATTCGCTCACGCTTCTTCTCCGCAAGTCGACAGGAAAACCCTTGTTGGCAGGGCGTGACAGTATAATATTTTCTTGGCGGCTTGGTTCTGAGGGCGGCCTCCAAAAGGAACGGTCCAAAGATGTGATGGACCTCCCCGGTTCTTGATTATCTTGTTTCAATATTCTTTTTTGAGGGAAGGGAAGTGGAGATCTTTTGGCATGTTAGTCATAGCAGTAAAGTGAAAATTAGTGAAACCCAAAAGGCCAAAAGCAGTGCATGACCCACCCTTTTGTGTGTCTTCTGTATTTTGAGCATGACAGCTTATGATCTCTCAAGCAAAGTCCAGAGGGATTGGAGCACAAAGACAAGATCTGGGTGTGTCATCTTTCTCAGAATCGGAATCTCACCTGCTACTACTGCTGCTGGTGCCTTAGCCTCGAGCTAACCCCAGAAGCCATTTTTGTTCTCTTTTCGCATGTGATGAGCTCATTGCTTTTTTTTTCTTTTTCCCTGATAGGTGAGTTTGTTGGATTCCAATTATGTTCATGATTCCATCCGATCTCGTTTTGGTGGCTATATTCTATTTCATCATGTAGATCCTCTGAATCAGCTGCAGCAATGATTGTACTGTGAACTGACCATGGAGGTGGCTAATTTTTTATTGTGTGGAAAGATGGAGAGTCACAGTGGCATCAATAGTTTAATGTGGCCTGATTGTACTAGGAAAGCATCAGAGGCTTTTTTTTTTTTGTCCTTCCTTTCTTTCCTATTGTTTATGCTGGTGCCAGCCATTTTCAATTGGGATTCTCTTTTGCATGAACTCCTATATATGCAAGTTGGGGACCACTGGCTCTTGGAGAAGGACTAGGGTTAGATCTTTAAAAGTGTGCACAAGGACACGATTCCTAGTTGCCCAAATGTGATGAGAAATTTTTTGAAAGAGAGATTAAGTGAAACATGCTATGATTAGGCTAGGTTAAAAACATCATTGGCAGGGTGATGTCCTACTGTTGATTTCAACTCGATTTTTTATCAATAAGGACATCGCTCGAGTTGAGGCCGTAACTCCTTGTACTTATGTCCAGTTTTCTCTCTTTTGAAGATCTTTTTGTAATAGATTCTTCGAACATCGTCTGTTTAACTTAAGCTGCACCAGATAATAAAAAGTTGTTGATAGAAAGTTTCTGAACTGACTATAAAGATGTGGCTGCAGAGTCCATTTCGTTTAGTCGAAACATCAAAATGAAACTAATGAGAATGATCTTGCTGGAATAGCAACATCACGGGATCTCAACTAGCTGGTTACATCTAGTTACGGTTTGCGTCATAATGCAACCAAATCTGATTGGTGGTGCCCGTTGAGGTGGGACCAACTTTCTATCTTCAGAAATGATCTCCTAAATCGTTATCAATCCCTCTGTGGTGAAGTTGCTTTCATGCCGGGCCAGTGACCTTGTGCCGTCATGTGCTCATCTTATCTTCTTATGCATAACCGATGGAGACTCGACGGTATCTGTGTGCAGCTGCAGCGGAATAATTGGTAAAATTTTTGAAGCGGTTAGTCAGGCACTGCAAAGCCCTAGCTAGATGCTGTCTGTTTTGTTCTCGTGTTGGTAGAAAGAAAGAGTCAGAAAATTTTCAGATAACATTTCGTTTACCATAAATGAAATGGCAACGGCCAGAAGCCGGTTGTTTCTACAAAGCTTTGCCGTCGGTTCGGGTTCCAAGAAAAGTCTGCAGTTAATTTATACAGCTTGAATGCTTAAATTGAAGGCTCTATTGACTGAGAAGAGGTATGCTTAGTTCCAAACGAAATTGAAGTTTCAGCATGAAGATCACGTCCGAAAATGCATATCTTGGCCACTGTATGACATCAACTAGATAAGAATATTAGGAGATTATCCAGCAGCTGTGACTGATGCAACGTCAAGCTCGAAGATGCGTGCGGTAAATATAAAAAAAGAGAGTTCTCCTATCACTAGTAAGATGTAGCTGTCGTATCAGGCTGACTAAAATAATTTCACTGACATTATTCTGTGTGGTGAAGAGATTCCCAATCAGCTTCATTAAACTATTCACCCCTGCAATGATTATTAGACACAAACCTAACCGTGTTTGTCATTAAAGTAGTCATCATAGAAGCGTGTCCCTCATGCTCCTCCTCCCTAGCTTAATACCTCAAAACCTAGTAGCAGGATCACAGGCTCCCGAGACCAAAACTGACCCCATCATAAGGCCATCAGTGCACATGCTTCTGTCCAACAATAACTTGAAGTAGAATTGAGAGCTGTACAGGCTCTCTGCTCTCACATGGTAAAAAACCTAGTGCCCTTTTAGTCCTTGTATTAAATGAGTGTACTGACTGATGGTTCAATCGGTTTCCCGCCTATTTCGCGCAACTGGAGGCTATTTTCAATCTTTATTCATTAGGGCTGTCAGTTGTCGCTGTACCAACTGTTGCTCCTGATTTCAGTTATAAGGACAGTTGCAGAAGCTGGAACTTTGCATGAAGTTGGAGTGCTGTCAAGTGCTCCTCCCACTTGCCATTGCTTTGATGTTTACATCTGTGGCTCTGGCATGAATGGCTGGTCCATTTCTGCTTTTATGTGGGCTCTGCTTAATCATGAAGTGTCGCGCTATTTGACTGTTGTTGCCCAGGCTCTATGACTAAGTTGCCAAAAGAACATAAAGGAAAAAAAGAAAGAAAATGGGCACTCTTGGCATCTTATAATCTTGATTCATGAATGTTCACTAGGCCCCATGACAGATCAAATTATGTCTCATTTTGGGTCCCAAGTGCCAATCCACTATTTGATAAATAGCTTGTCCTGGTGTGATCAAGATCGTTGAGATTTGACAGATACCCCATTAGGGTTCCTCCTCTTATCAGCTATCACATCCTTTTGACAATTCATGTAAACTAAAAAAATTAGCCCAAAGCCGATGTCCTAAAACCGTGAGAAAAAAAATCTGGTTTCGGCATCTAGCCCAACCACAAAACCAAAGCGACGAGACGAACAACGGTCCACAAGTACAAAGAATTAGTTAACTGGGTGGTGAAAAATCGAGGCTTCCTCGTCAGAAAGTGACATTAAAATTTGCTGTTAAATGAAACGAGACCACTACTTTAATTATAAACCCATAAAGAAGGTAGGACGCATTCGGCACACATATCTAACTCGAACTGCTTCGATTGCTACTCCCTTGCATCCTGGGATTTGACTCCACCGGCTAAAAAATCATCCACAATGCGACAGCGCCCGTGTTTACCTCCACATCCTTCAAGCTGAGCTGCTCCTCTCGAAAGAAATCTGGGCCCTTTGAGGTTGATTAGGAACGAGTGTTATCCATGTTTTTCTCCCGTTCCTTCCGAGAAAAAGCATGATGTGATCGTGGGGGAGGTGCTGAGTGTGATCTGAGGGCGATCAACAATACATGAGTAGGGTACTTGACTTGACTGAAACCCACTTCCATATCTGGACAGGATCTATGAAGTAGGAAGTTCACAGCCAATACACATGCAAGCCAAAAAGGATATACACTGCCGAGCAGCTGTATCGGTGACTGACCATTCGACACATGGCGGAGTAAGCTCAATCATATTGGATTCGGAAATTCTCTTGCATGCACCCGATTCATATGAGCCAAATGATCGCGGCCACTGAAATATGTGCCCCAGGCCAGGCCTTCTCGGTTGTATGGTTGATATGTGCAACGGAAGGCTGCCCTTGTCCAGGCTACCTAGAGGCCTAATGTTCCAGTAGTTGTCTGGTTGCAGCAAGGCAAGCGCACTGCACGACTCTGATAGAATGAGCCAGGTTCTCTAAATGTTCGGACAACCCCGATTAAAACAATGCATCTTGAACGCAAGATTCGTTAGAATTCGGAACTTCTTGGAGGGAAAATAAAGATTTTGAGTTTTGTGCCATCCATTACTTATGGGAAATTTGTCATTCCTTAATATATCTCAAATGGAGGACAGGTTCTGTTTGGCGCTTAAATCTAGGTGTTTTCTCCAATCCTACGCAGAATAACTAAAGATCTACCAAGTCTTCAACTGACCCTGCAGAACCTAGGTTCAGCAGCAGCTATTGTGACCTGCAACGATGCCATCGTCAGTCACAATCTCATCTCAGACGTCTGCGCAACCGTCTGCAACGTCTCCAAGATTGGCTGAAGCAATGTTGTTGCTTGCATTGTTTTCTGGATCAAGCAAGGAGACGGACGTTCTCTGTTCTTGGAGTTTGAATCTCAAAATGATACAGTTTAAAGCCTAATAAAGATCACAATTTGCCTCACTGGACTATTTAAAGAATAAGTGTCACCATAAGATCTTACCTGCAATTTTCCTAAGAGAAAAATTGCTAAAGTCACACGAGTAAAACTATTTTAAAAGTTGTAATACTTAATTATTGTCGGACAAGTTTTAGGACTTGACATCGTATTCCATATAATAATTTCAACACTTCCTGGTGTACTTTTCCCTATTTTCTGGTCTGTCATTTCAATCCTTATTCAAAAACTTCTGCAACTTCCTCGTATTTTCTCAAATTATAAATCAACCCTGATTCATCCCTCCGCACAAGGATACTTCTCTCAATCTAAGGTGCAAACGTACTTTTAACTGTCTAGAGAAGCAACAAAAGAAACTAGATTGTGAGCATCATCAAGTCAAAAATGCACTGTCGTGTCTCTCGTCTCCAGTCATAATACAACACAATAATCTCTATAAGTACAATTTCCTATAATTTAAGAATCATCGGATCATATGTACAGGTTAAAGCCTCTCCAGATCAACATCAGTAGATCAAAATTGTACTCACCCGAACTCTTCTTTAAGCAGTTTGCTTTATCTTCTCTCACGCTTTGCCCTCTTTGGAAACCGTTCCTGATGTCCCAAAAGTACCTCGGAAAGCATTTGGGACCAGAGTTCATCAAACTGATGCTGAAAATTTCCCTGAAACCAGTCTGAAACTTCTGAATGCAATTCCATCGGATTCTCCTTCCAGACCTCCTGTAGCCTAGCACAACGGTCGATCATCCTACTTTTCAGACTGAAAAGAAGATTACTGACCCTTTTTTGGCTCAAGGCCCCTGGTCTCAGAATGGTAGCAGGTGGCGCAACCATATGTTTCCTCACAGATTTTAGGCAAGGCAAAACTTGACCTTCAAGCAATGCATAGGCAAATACGGCAACGCGATGCGTACCATCAAGAATAGGCACACTATGCAAAGCAAGCTCCCAAAGGTGCGGGCCAAAGGTAGGGACCACCCAACAGAGAACTTGGTCGGCTCTAGGATCATAATAAGGCCTGGGGTCCGTTAGAGGTGAAGAAAAACTACACAAAGACTTCGCATACTTTATGAGCCAGTCTGACTTCACACTCGTTGCTCCATGCATGTAAGGCCTCTTGGTATAAAGAAGTTCACTGTACACTAAAAACTCAGGCGCCGAGTTAGAAAGAGACGACCAACGATGGAGAAATACAGTTTCTTTAACCATGCTAGCCTGATACCGAACTGCACGAGCTCTTCCATCCCCTTCTGATGAACCTCCTCTAATACGTTTTGCAACTCTATCTGCCCAACCGGCGCAAATAGCTTGGCCCAAGACCTCTTCCTCATTCAATTGCAGAGGGTGCTTATTGGAGGGAACCCTCCAAGCACGTTCTACATCATCTAGCGTTCCATGAGTCCATGAGAATTTTGGGTCAAAGTCAATGCTTTGAGCAAAGACCAATTGAAGCAGTTGTTTTCTCAGCTTCGACATCTCCTCCATTGTTTTAAGATGCAATGAGTTTTCATCACAGAAAGCTACTTGACTTCTCGAAGATTCAAAACACTGTAGTGCATAAGCAATGGAGAGAGCATCACTGCATGGATTATGGAACTTCCCACGTGACGCACGAATAGCTTCTTTAAGTTCCTTTTTCCTGGATTTTTCTTGCTTGTCCATCCTACCTTCCCTGCTTAAAGAAGCAGATTCCTTGGGTTTTCCAAACCTTCTCCATCTGATTTACTCCCTTCAAGCTGCGTGATGAACGGATTTGGCAAGCTTAAAGCTGCTGCAGCTGCAACTGCATATCCAAGAACTAGGCTTGCCCGAGCATAATTATCAACCATCTTCATGATTTGGATAACAGTTAGGAGCATCCTAGAATGGCGGGGGCTCATTGGATAACGAGCCATGGCTTTCCCTAGGGACGTCAATTTCCCACTACTGTCAAGTGCTTCAAGAGCCTTCAAGCAGCGCTCTGCTTCAAGCAAGGCTGTTGGTTCGGGCTGTGTTGGAAATGGAAAATTTGCAACCTGAATAAGCAAAGAATAAAAGCAATTAATCTGAAGGCCAATACTAAATAATCAAAGACTCAGTGGTGAGGTTAAAATAATGACCATCCAACTATGTAGGAAATGGAAATTTGCAAGCTGTATAAGCAAGGAACTAAAGCAATCAATCAGGCCCATAATTAAATAATCAAAGACTCAGTGGTGAGGTTAAAAAAATTGACCATCATGTGGTTGTACCAGCTTAAGAAGCGTGGTCATGAATAAACAGCAGACTTAATAAACACAAGCATAAATAAAAGAGGGTGTGCAGCAACACCTTGCAAAGGCAGCTTTTTGTAGGCACAAGATGAAAGGTGATGACACATGGACATCCACAGTGCAGAAGCAAACATCATTGTACTTCATCATGAAAATCAAATTATTATCTAGTAGAGCAGGATTGCATTGGACCTACCTTATCAATACCCATAGATTTCATGAGAAGCACAACCCCGTCAACAGGTATTTTAGATATTTCAGCTAAGGAGAAGTCAGAAAATATGTTATTAAAGACTGCAGAAGAATAGAGACGGTAGCAATGACCAGGACCAGTTCTTCCTGCTCTTCCAGCACGCTGTGCAGCCGATGCTTTACTTATCCATTGTATCTCATACGTCTCCATCCCATTGGAAGAGTTGTAGTTCTTCACCTTTTCTCTTCCGGTATCAACTACATACTTTATACCAGGAATAGTTAAAGAAGTTTCAGCAACATTCGTTGCAATAACCACTAGTCGTGTGCCTTCCTTCACCTCCTCGAATACACGAAGCTGTTGTGCTGCAGGAAGCATTGCATAAAGTGGCAAGACATGCATCGGACAAGCATAAGAAGCATTATCTGCCCTGTTCTTCCCCATACTGAGATCCATCCCATCTGAATGTCCTCCCTGATTAGTTGAGTTAGTCGATTCTGTCTTGCATTTTGAGGGAATCTTATTAGTCAGAGATTCGAAAGCAGCTCTTAGTGAAGCAAGTGTTCCCTCCTCCCCAAGAACTTCCTGAAAGGCCCCCATCATCTGATGGATTCTTGTCCAACAGATGAGCAGCATCATCATCGATAGTTTCCCACTCACTATCTGAACTCAAATCATGGGACACATCTGACTCTTCCTCACTCATATCAAACTGATCTTCCTCGTAAGAACTAAACCTGTCGGTTTGCTGGTGCACTTGGTTAGTATCAAGCTGATATGCCTCATCAATTTCTTTCAAATTGACTCCCTCGGTATTGCCTAACTCAGAGACTGCATTGAGATCATTCTCTCCATTTCCCTTGGAGGTTTTGTTAATTAGCTGTCTTGAAGCATTGTGAAGCTTCCGGCATAAATGCTCAACTTCCCTCTGCCCAGTAACAAAAACGAGTATGCCCCCAGGTGGCAGCCTCTTGTTTATTGAAATCACCTTCTTATACGCTTGACCAATGTAGTCTAAAATTTCCGTTCTCTTTGAAAAATGTACAGTGACTGGGTATTGCCTAGTCGGAACTTCCAACACTGGAGGAGGATCACGAAATAACCTTTTTCCAGAAATAAAGTCTTCTACTCGCAAGGTGGCACTCATTAACACAAGTTTTAATGGAAAAATCATGCTTTCAGGACTCAGACAATGTCCTAATTGTAACATTTTCTGCTGTTTCTCAAATAGATCCTACAATCAAGAAAAAGATTGTTTAGCAATCTCTACAAAAGACACAGACATATCCAACAGATCAAGAATGAATAATTAAAAGACAATTGTCACCTGACGTAATTGTACAATGCGTGACAACATTCCAATAAGTATGTCTGTGTTCAAGCTTCTCTCATGAGCCTCATCCAAAACAATGATGGAGTAACGCTTCAACAAAAAGTCATTCTGCAGATGAAATTAAACAAAAAATGTTGGTAAAGCAATTGTACAATTCTCCCCACCTGATAAAGCATGCTTGTAAATGAACTCATTCTGAGATGAAAACACCAAGAACCACTAGTAGTATGGAAGTATAAATTGGCCGATGCCAGGTTTATATTAACAAAATAATCAAACTTTGGAAGAACCCTGAGGGCTCTTGCAAATGACCAACAGGCCAAGAGTATCCAAAACCTACTTCATGGGGGCAGTTTATTTTCAGAGACAAATCAGATAAAAAGAAAGATTCACCCAATTCTAGTCCCCTTCTCATTTCTCCAACTTACCTTCGCTGGGTAATCGATGGCACCATCCATTCAGCACATGCTTGATCGAAAACAAGACAAAGGAACAACTAACCAATGCATATGCAGTAGATTATTCCAAAAACCCAGCAAAAAGGAAAGTTTGTCCTTAAAAAGAGAATACTAAGCAGATACTCATACACAAGTCAAGATATAATTGATGTGCTACTTCATCGACTTGTATATAGTATGTGGAGTTGGTGAAAGCAAACCTGAACTTCCCGCAATAAGATTCCATCAGTCATAAACTTGATGGCACAACCATCTCCAATTCGCTTATCATACCTAACTTGAAAGCCCACCTCTTTACCGAGGTGAAGACCAAGTTCATAAGCCACACGCTTTGCAGTAGCAAGGACAGCAACCCGACGTGGTTGAGTTACACCAATTATTCCACTCCGCACAGTAGACAGGTCTGAACCAAATCCAGCTTCAAATAAAAACTGATACATTATAGAAGCAATTGTAGTCAAACTCACTCAAATAAGTTGTAAAGCACAAAATCTTCACGATAATACAAAGTCAAAGCTTACTTTACCTGTGGAACTTGTGTTGTTTTACCACAGCCTGTTTCCCGCAGATAATAACAGTGGAATGGTAATTAATAGATTCCATTATCTCCTGCTCCATCATGACCATTGGAAGATCTTTTCTCTTGTCTTTAACTTCCTTTGGCCTCGATACATGCACTATAATAGGGGTAGTCACTAGCCCACACAACTGTGACAGGCTTGTCTGGTCAAACTCTTTTCAAAGTATCCTCTGCCCTATCCTGCCATGCATTCAAATCCCAGACCATGAAAAAGTTACAAGGAGAGATTCTGCATATGAAGTTTTCATTACCATGCACATTCCCCAGTAATAATCACTGTAATCTGTGCAAGAGGATATGCAAAACGAGATTCCTCATGTAAAGTATTACATAACACAGGAGAACAAGTGATCTTGGAAAATATCCGGTCAAAACAAACACAACTTATTAGAAAATTATTGACTTAATGATGAGTAGAAGAATTTCCGAGATTAAAATTCTGCTCACAAGAAGCATGAAGCTGCCAATCTGTTTCTTCCCATACTTGCATACCTAGAAGACACTACCTGGTTATTTAGAAAATTTTAAAGGATGAGAACAACCTGGTCATGTGACACGATTACATTAGAGCAAGTGCATATCATAAGTTCGTAACATGCATGGGAACATTTATTTTAAAAGATGCAAATGTACATCACTAATCTCATTGGATTGCTTCTCCAGTAATTCAACTGTAAAAGCATATTATGATTGAGAAACAACGGACTCTGTGAAACTATTACAGTTCAGGATCTTCTAAGATCCCTCTGAATACATTTAATACACAACAAAGAGGACGCATGCATCCACATATGCAAGCCCAAGCACAATTCTGCCAACACAAACACATACCCCTATTCCCATGCACAGCCACCCATGCCCACCCATAAAAACACAGGCCAACTACATGTGAATGCATACACAAGCGCATGCCTATAGGCACACAGGTGTGTGAGCAATATGCATGGACATGACTGTGTATGGGTGAATGCATGGACAGACGTGCACACTAAAATTTCTTCTTAACCAAGAAATTTAGAAATATTTCAGAATCGGTATCCATTCTAAACAGTAAACACGGATAAGTCAGAAAACTATGTCAAATTTAGCAAAGGCTATCGGACACAGAAGATATCTCAACTCAGTAAATTTTATTTTAAAATTAGCATGTTCAACATTAGCCCAACAAAACTCATATTCAGAACAAGCAAAACCACATTCGAGCATACCAAGCAGCAAGCATTCTCTCTGTCATCATGAGTGCCAGTAATGTGTGAGGAAATTTGCACATCTCCACTGCTGAATGTATCAAAGTAGGCAGCTTTTCTAACCGGAGGTTCCTCAGTTGATTCATTAGCAGTGTCAACACTTTTGCCACCAAACGATTCTTGAGAAGAGTCAAAAGGAGCACATCCACTATCTAAACATCTCTTTTGTACTTTAGTTGGTTCCAAACTATCACTTTTGTCAATATCTTGCTCACTAATTGATTGACAACTGTCTGATGCGCGCTCACTCTCGCTAGGAGCATTGCCCATATCTCTGCTCCCAAGGGGATCTCTTAGCCCAGCCTTGGAAAATTGCACGACCTTCAAACGTTTTTCACGCATAGTTTCGGCCTAAAGAGAAAACAAGCATCTGGCTAAGTAATGGCCCAAAAATATTTTAGTTAGCAACAAGTGGATGAAAAATACAATACAAAACCCGTCCAATATTCCGCGATGACTGCAGCAGAGAGTATGCAGAATCTGGAATCTTGTGCTTCCTGAAGGAGGAAATTATGACATGATCAATAAGTAGGCAAAGCCTTTAAGTGTAATCATCAGTCATCCACATTAAAAGCAAATGGCAGTTACATACTCCAACATCTCCATGCTTTGTGATAGAAGCACAGCCCTTTGCTTGTCTTCCTATAACAACATGAAGCGAAGAATGAATTCAGTGAACATAATATGATACACAATAAGCAAGCAAAAGCCAAGCATCAGAAGTCACCTCCAATTTCTCATTCTTTCTCTTTTGAGAATTACTAGGATTAGGCACAGTCTTTGATTTTCTTTTCCCATGCTGCTGCACAGACAGATTCAACTATTAAAACTCCTTCCATGACATTGAAAGAGAACAGAAGAGGAAACTAAAGGACATTTATCCTACCTGATTCATGCCTTTCCTGTCCTTCCTCTTCCTTTTCGGCAAGATTAATGCATTGCAATCATCGCTTCTAACACTGTCAAAAGCATGACCATGTGACTTGAGTAAATTCAGTGTGATATCCGGAACAGATTATGCTTGCTATTTCCACTAGTGAATAGTTAATCCGGACATGTAATTTAAGATGCCTAAATTAACATTCAACCACATAGACAAGCAAAAACACAGGAAAAAGCATGTGTTGATTATCCATGAAAAGCACACAGAACCTCAGATTATGTACATTCTTCAGTTTCTATTTCCATTTGCACCGCACAAGGAAATCTCAAGTTCAGCAGAAATTTTCAATTGGAATGCACACTGGAATTTTGGCCTCCATACCAATGTGCTATATGTTGAAGGAACTGACATTCTTTTTCCACAGGGAAACAGATGTCAGTTCCATTCAGGCAACAAAGCACACAAAATTTTTGTTGCAAGTGTATTCTTACCTTTTTTCTTTTGCATACTTAATTTAGAGACACAACTGACATCCAACGCTAACAAATTTTGGATTCCCACGCCGCAGGACCGAACTGTTTAGGATAATCTAGCAGGAGTAACTTGAGTGGAACGTTTGGGAAGGTTTTGATCCGTCCTTAGGAAGACCAGAGAAAGCAGTCATGTTGGCTCATAGAGCTAGGCTACAAAACATAGTCCTCATATTTTCTGCAATAGCTCCAACTAGGGACAACGCACACCTACACTCATTCTAGGTGAGTTGGTGGGATTGCTTCATAGTCACGACCAAAGATAGAAATGAGATCACTTCTATCATTCCATTCCTCACCTCTATCATTCCATTCCTCATTCAATTTAGAGTCCTTTCTTCATTCCATTTCCTCATCATTATATTTCTTCACAACATATGTGCTGTTAGGTTATTACATCCCAAAACAATTCGTTACTTCAGGCAATTCAAAAATTGCAAAAGGCTAGTTACAACTTCTCCATGCCAAAATCACCAGAACAATCACGGCTCCCAAACATAACACGATCATAAACAACTTGAAACACAAGCAAAACTCGCGCATAAACTTACCTAAGCAATTCCTCTCCATCCTTCATATCACACAGCGATGTGGGATCCCCCATGTGAAAGTCCCCTCCTCCGTCCTGCCGCAGCCGGACTCCTCCGAACCTGAGAACACAAACCGGTTGAGATCCTACTCCACAGAAATCCGACCTTCGACATCTCGGAAAAAAACCCTAGCCTGCCGATCGACTCTCGCTCTCATTTCGACCTTCTAAAGCTCTAAAGCCGCATGCAAACAGAACCGGAGCAAGCTCTCAAAATTCAAACTGCGGCGTCTACAATCGGCGGCGCAAGATCACGCCGGCCAATGCGATTTCGCCGCAACCGCCTCAAGCAGAAGCACGTCGCCGCCGCCTTTCTCCGCCTCCACGCAAAAAGAAAAAGAAAAAGAAAAAGAAAAATAGAAAAATAGAAGCTGCGTGCGAGCTCCCGAAAATCTCCATACCTCAGTCGAGATGAACGAGTCAGCTCGGCGGGCTCAGCCGACTGAGTTGAGAACTCGGGAGCTAGTCGAATCGGAGACTCGACGGCGGCCTTCGTCGCCGACCTCCTTCTCGCTCGCCGCGCAGAGCCAAAGACGGAGGAGGAGGCGGCGGCGGTTTGTCCGTTAACAGAGAGCGCCAAGCAGGGGGGATTCCTAACCCTGGAGCCCGAAACCGGCCCGGTCCGCTCACGAACCGGACCGGCCGGTCCGGACGTCGTCTCTGCCGACCTTGCCTAGTGGCGGATTTTCATTTAAAAAAGACATAAAAATAAATAAATAAATAACAAACAAATAAATAAAAGGCGGCGCTATTTCTACCCTCCATATGAGAGATAAAATTGTTGTCTATCTTCAATTGTGATTCAAATTGATAGTCTCAAATTTATTTACTTTACCTTATTTTTGGCTTTTCTATATAAATGTGAGATTTACTTACCATAATTAAGAATTTCATATGTATTTAATTCTTGTTTATTGTAGATTTTTCATGTATATTAAAGACACTATGTTTTTCTTTTTTATGGTTAGATATTACTTCCATAAAAGTTTATCTTATCGAAAAGAGAAAATTTCTAAGAAATCTAGTTCTTTTCTACATTGTCAATCAAATTTATGGATAAATTGTTAAGTAGATGAAATTTATAGATAAAGTAAGAATTTCTTTATGAAAATGCTAGTGAAATATCATTATTTTGGATTAACAAAAATTAATGTAATCTATGAAGTGTTTATGAAAAAATTAAGATACCTCATTGTGCATAATGTTTTTAGGTATTCCTAAATATTCTTCACATGTCTAACATGCTCTATATACAATTATCCATCAATATAATGAGGGAAAAAGATAAAATCTTCGATATAGTAGATAAAGAGACTTTATATATATTTTAGACTCATGAACTTAATAAAAAGTTCACCAAGAAAGCAAGCTTTTGAGATAAAAGGAACAAAAATAAATAAGTTGTTATAAGATCAATGATTAAAAGAAGAAACTTTTCAGTTTTATACTATATCAAATAATGTCATTTTTCCTTATTAGTGAAATAATTTTATATGGAATACATAAAATATTATAAGAATATACAAGAATGCACTCTTCTTTAATACGCAAAAAAAAAAAAATGTGAAATGTTCAATTATAGTTACTTGTAAAAATAGGAAAAAAAATGACTGGGGCCATCATATTAAATTGCAATTCAAAAATTGGGGGCAATTTTGTCTTTTTAGTGTAAATGAGGGTGGATTTAGTTATTTAGGAGTGGAAATAGCACCGCTCTAAATAAATAATACTGGGCGGTCAGTTTGAGCAGTCCAATTCTCCTTAGAAATTGAGAATCAGAGTTGCACCCCTAGAACTGCCCAAATCAGATTGAACGTTGGTCCGAGCGGTTGCACAACCCTAGATAAGAACAAATTTGGGGAGTTTTTTTTTTTTTTTCCATGAAGCGAAATACAGGCGAAATGACTTTTGAATTGTTTATTGTTTGGGCCAAAAATAGCCCATCAAAGAAAGGCCATCAACTTTCAACTTTGGGTCGTCTGTATCGATATCTTTCTAATTGAAGTAAAAATTCAAAATATTTTAGGTCTTTGGAACCTTTCCTGTGTTTGTCGTTTGCCGTCGACACTCCTAGTAATGCTGTTCCTATCCTCCCTAAATTTTGGTCGAGGAATCTCTTTATTGAAATTGCAATCTTATCCTAACATATCATTCTTCACATGCCTGACTGGTCTTCCATCCAATCTATTATCTAATTTCCCCACTGTAGTTGCATCAGAAATTTTCAATTTATGTTTCCCTAGTTTGAGGAGGGTTTTGGGTCCCCACCATGGAGTTCTATCCCTAGATCTTTCCATAACTCTTCATCAATTTTGAATTTTGGGATGTCAATTTTACAAGGGTCACCACAAGAAAAGCAAATTGCTATTTTTCCAGCTTCTTCTAAAGCCATGTCCTTGTCGATAGATGTACCATGAGGTGGGAGGGAGATGATGTCAAGAGTTTATCCGCGAGAGGAAGTTTCTAAGAGGAGGCAAAATAGAATGTGGATAAGAATCGCTTCGTAAACCAATGTATTATATTAGGTCAAGTTCGGACGATGTTGAAAGGAGCACAAGAGTTTATCCGTTCGACTTTAAGAACTTTTTTTTTTTTTTTAAGTGATTGTAGAATATGTTATCAAACAAAACACCCTCTTCAAGTGTCAAGATTAGCATACTTTTCTATGGAGCCGATTAAAGATGTGACGGTTAAGGTAAAAGGTCTAATTTGCTCGAGTTTGGATCAGGACATTTTATCTATTAGGCATGACCTGTCCGCCATATCCTCAGGCGATAGTCTAATCTGAACAACAAGCTTTTCTTAATGGCCGGAAAGTAATCGCCCTACCCCACCGTGGTTGCCAGACGCCATGTCGCGGCATCTGTTAAAAGGAGAAAAAGAGGGCGAGGGGACGAGTGAGAGAACGAGGGAACGGATCGGAGAATGTGGTGGCGCAAGCTTGATGCTACCTTGAAGGGCAACCGCGATGCTGCCGGAGATGAGGATGCCATGGAGGCGGCTAGGAGGCAGACGGCGGTGGCGGGTCATGGGGGAAAGATTGGTGTTTTGTTTGTGCGTGGTGATACTAGGGTTTGCGGGAGATTGAGAAATGGTTTGTCTACAAAAGTGGACGATGCAAAGCAGCAAAAGATTGCCAAAAGCGAAGATGGATTTTGAGCATTCTTTCCCTATGTAAATTTTCCTCCTCCCTTTTCAACCTTCTTGCATTCAATTGGCCAGCCGACACTTTTCTACGTACTTAAATAGTTGAAAATCATGGCCATCTTCTGTTCTTTCCCCTGAAAATTGTATTCAATGTTGAGATTTCATCAGGGTATATATCAATATATGCCTCATGGCTTAATTCAGTCCTGTTGACTTAGATCGAACGTGACATATGGTTGTTTAGTTAATTCCATCGATCTTTTCTGGGGGCTTGAATCACCCAGCATCCTCTTGCTTCCCGTGGGCTTCATTCATTCCACGTCTAAGATTGCAAGCAACCGAATTGGGTAGAAACATAGATCAACCATCAGATTTTGACGTTTTAATGGCATAGATAACGTTCGACATGCTCAAAGAAAAGAAAACTAAAAACGCTAATCATCTCGATGGTTGAAACCAAAGATAATTTGCAGAAAAAGTCGATCTTCATGGAACATATGTCCATCGACTAAATTTCTAGCTTATGTTTGCGACTTGGCATAGATTGATGGTCACGACATTCACCGATAAAGAAAAACCCGACACCCAATAAGAAAGAAAAAGAAAAAAAAAAGGTGGGTGTTGCTTAATCATCTTCGATAAGGAAGGATTGACAGAGTCGGTGAGATATTTATCCAGTGCTATATAAAATTAATTGGGTGTTCAAAGAATTCAAACACAAGATTACTAATGGAAAGAGGGTCACACGTGAGGGCGTGTACGGGAGGGAAAATTCCAAGTTTGTGTCAAAGATTCCTTCCCAAATTCGGGTTCACATTCACTATGTCTCAGAGCCTCCCAACAAAGAATAAAAAAAAAAAAAAGAAAAGAAATAGAAATAGAAAGATGCCATTTCCTTGGCTTTTCACACCTCCAATTCGGCTGGGACGGCCTGACACGGCTTGGCTTGAGCCGCTTGGAATGAGCCTCCTCCTCCGGCGGCTTGCCTCCAAATTTTCCACGTACTCTATGGAACGAATAATAAATTCGATAGTGCTCTTCGTTGAAAGAGTCTAAGGTGAGGATTCTTATTTTTTATTTTGAAGTGTCTAAGGTGAGTATTGACCTTATTTTGTACCTAAACGCAAAAGGACTCAAGTTTAAATTATTCGGAATCGGTATTTATTTATGTAATTTTTCTTGAGTTGAAATTCAGCACATGTTTAAAAAAGAGTGTTAGAATATTCAAATATTAAATCATAGTGTTAGAATATTCAAATATTAAATCATACATTCGTATTATGATTTGAATTTATTGAGTAATTGGATGTGCTCCATTTTCGCCGATGGTTGGTGGATGGAGTCTTAAGGACCACAATCTCCCTCTCTCTCCTCTCTCTCTCCCCGCATATGTGTAAACTCTATAACTCTACAAGTCATCAAACTCAATTGTACGAACCCATTGCTATCTCAAACGAGGCCACAATACCTCGTTCTCATTGAACTTGGCCTCAACGGCAACAAGATTTCACCATGATTAGAGTCAAGTTCGACGTCATCAATGACAAAAAGGCCATGGTGCAGACGACAACTATTATGGTTAGCGATAAAGAGAGATCTAAGGAGCAAAGCCAAAAGAGAAATGCATCAATCGAGTTTGTGCGTATGTTGGCATCAGAGTCAATGATTTTGGAGGTGGAATGGTGTTGGCATTAAAGTGGATGGTTTGGGGTACAAAGTCGTGGCGACTTCAAGCAGGTTAGGTTGCAATAAAGAGAAATTAAGGAATTTGAGGGCTAGAAGTAATCTAAATTTGAGAATTAGAGCTTTGTATGTGGTCACTAAGGCTAGATTATTAATGACCATTGGACCCACCATTAGTCTATGTAACAAGGTAAATCGACCCTAAGCGGAGAATACGTCCAACATTCAAACATGTCAACATTGCCTATATTATGTCCAATAATCACAAGGTTTGGTACGCCTTACCCTACTTGATCTCAAGTCAACTTCTAGATTCAAACTCTCTCCCAACATAACATCACTTGATTTCCTTTGGAATCCTGGGCATCATTTCCCCAGTCGTGGTCATCCTCCTCTAGTCTGACAACTGATGCCACATCAAAACTTGTCTAGCCATCTAGAAAATTATTTGCAAATACATTATTATATATTTTTATTATATAGTTTCTGAACAAAGAGAAAGTGGGGCTTGAGCTACTTCTTCAAGCTTGTCAAGTAGCCGAGCCGGTTTGACGTTTTCGCCGCCATGCCATTCCATTGTGGTCATGCTCATGCATGAGAAAAGATCATATGATTAGTCAGTCAAAAAAGTCGTCCCAGGTGGGACCCACTCTCTCCATCGTCCTACGTGTCACCCCCTCCCCCTTTCTCTCTCTAGATTGCTTACTGTTTCTCCATCTCTATCCTCTCTCTCTCTCTAAAACTAAGTCATGAATCCAGACCTGGTCTTCTTTTTCTCCTTCGCCACCCGTACGCATATATATATATATAAAAACCGTAAAAACCCACAGCAGTCACCGAAAACACTGCAGGATAGGTTGTTCAACATCTTTTCAATCTTCTCTCGCCAGAAGCTGACATTCTGCTGGCATTCCAAGAATGGGAAACTGTTGCAGAGCTGGATCTTCATCATCAACGATCTGGGCCGGCGATGACTGGAACTCACTGCCTCGTGACGGAGGAGAAGGCAAGGAGAGGCTTCTTGATGATGCTGATGGAAAGAAAGTTTCTTCTTCTTCTTCTTCTTCTTCACGCAGGAGAGAGATCAAGATCCAGATCAGTAAGGAGGAGCTAGAGAAGTTGGTGCAGCAAATCGAGGCTCAAGGACTGTCTCTAGAGCAAGTCCTGCCTCTTCTGATTAACAAGAACACTTTCGATCGACGTGGGTCGGGTTTTGCGAAGCACGGCTGTCATCGTTCATGGAGACCGGCTTTGCAAAGTATTCCGGAGGTCATCTAGAAGAAGTTTTCTGGTCCTTTTCTCATTCTTTTGTTCTTTGTATGTACATGGGGCAAGGCATAGGTTTTCGTTTTTTTTTTCTCGATATATGAAAATTTTCATAGAAGCAGTTACATAATCTCCTCTAGTATTAGGTTATGTTTGGTTTGTGAAAATATGCTTTGACACATTATATGTGATGATGCTACACATGATTTTATTGGGGAGATATCTATTTGCATTCAAAGATGTATCCTTGTAACTAGAAAGGATAAATCATAGTGTTGTGGTTTCTTCCTTTACTTCAGCTTGATCGAGTGTCGGTTTGCAAAAGATCTAATAATCACTCCAAGAATTACAGAGTTACAATTACTCAATCACTCAGCCATTTCACGGTCTTAGTATGCACAAACCCACCGTGTTTAATCTCGTGTGATTGCTCAATAAGGTAAATCGCAGATAACTACCTGCCCGCTTCCAAACGCTCAAGCCTTCCTTGAGACAAGCAATCCAAATTTGATGTACTGCACGAATCACAAGAGGAAGCCCTTGAAGAAGAAGCTTCGATATTCAAACAGCTTATGGACCTTTTTTGTACTGCTACAGAACAACTGAAAAGCAAAAACCGCCTCCTGAAGAATTTGTATGTCATTACCCACGTTGAAACTGACTTCACCAAAATATCTTGCACGTAAATAGAAGTCCAATTTGAACTTGGAAACAACGCCAAATCCAAGCATCCAAGAAACCTCATACTTTTCTATGGGGCTTTGACATACTTTAATGTGGGTCCGGCGTCGTATACCGGGCTAAAAACCCGACGTATATCAACCGCAGAGACGATGGCAGGATTTGCAGGTGATTTCATGAGAATGAGGCAAATGTTGGAAGATGGAAGCAGAGGAGGCAATATCAGTAGCTATCCTGCGAATGCGGATGTGGTCCTTGGGTGTTTTCCGATGGAGCGATGGCTGAGGAATGGTGGTCTGCCCGTGCCACGTATATTGCACTGGTTGTTCATCGTGTTATGAGGTGGCAGCTTGCAAAGGCAATCTTGTACGACAATACTTTGAATCTTACGAATTCTGAGATCTAATGACCGTATCGTGTTGGGGAAAAAAAGAAAAGAAAAAGATCATCTCAACCGTTAACTATTTGAATAAGCCAATGAAGCAAAAGCAAAAGCAAAGTCGTTTCCATCCCTTCAACCAGTTAAAAGCCTGAAAGAACTGATTCATAGATCTGCATTAGCAATAAGCCTGCTTTCAGTTTATTGGTGCAAAACACTAAGTCATATCAAACGCTCATATCTCAGGTCATATTTCCTTACCATCCTCTGTTATCTCCTCCACACGTGAATGGATAGCACTCCTGATTTCCATTCAATACAGGTTCGACCAAATGAAATATTTAGGGGGCTTGATGTAAATTTGAGACATCTCTCTATCGTTTAAAATGGGAAAACTGTGATTTTCCTTCTCTTGTCCACATCATCAGTCTATTTTCCGGAAATTCCATTCACGGGAACTTGGGAGTTTCAGCTGTTTCAGTCAATTTCGGCATTCCATGTTCCTATTTAGCATAAAATTCTCCGCCATATCAGTTCTCTAGAAGCGGGTATAAACTTTTCCTACTTTGTCTTCGAGTCCTGCAATTTATTTGATTCCATACCCGAGGTTTATGACTTCCGATAAACTTTTCCTTGTAAAAACACTTCCGATCACCTAGGAAGCTATTCAGAACGTAAAGAAATTATTTCATATTTCGGTTCGTTGGAAAAATTCTCCTACTTGACTATCAATGTTTCATTAGTCATGCTTTATTTTTTGTATTAATTTATAATCTTGTGTCCTAAAAGCATGATGGCAAAATAGTGTGCTTGAGTAGGTTTTGAGAAGCTACAAATCACTTATTAATATATTTATTGAAATTTGATTAATATAAATATTGATTTGTTAAAACTATTTAATAATTTATTATATGTTCGTTATTTAGGTCAGTTTTTTTACATTAATTTACGTAATTAGATTATTAAAAATCACAATATGGCAATAGCTGAACATTAATTATTAGTTCCAACTCAAATCAATCAATTTGATATGTGTTCATCAATTTATATACAATACAAATTCAGAGCTCCATACTTGGTTCAAACCGTACTCTATGTATACCTGACTCAACTAACATTACTAAAACACATAAATATTAAAAAAAAAAGAACTTTTATGCTATGCATATAGTGATTTATTCCGCACTTGTACATCTTAATAGGTACTATTGTGTGTTGCCTAATTAACTTCCCTTAGCATATATTTTGAAACATGATGGATTTACATATGTAATGAGATAATTTTTTTTCTACCATATACATTTATTCCAAGTTCAATTTACAGTATTAAATTCAATATATGATTAGATATCTATAACTTAAATTGGAGTTTTTAACGACATTTGTCAAGCTTTTTTCTTTGAATTATAAGAATTTTAAATTTTTATTTGCAGATGAAAGAATAATTTGGAAATCTCATTTAAAGAAGGAAGGGACTTTGACTTGACGTGCATCCGTATGAAGTCGCTGAGTAGCTAGTAAAACAGTTTTTTCCAAGCCCACTTGAATTATTAAACTATATCTTAAGATTGGCGGGAAAGAGAAATATAGCTTTTCACCAAACAAAAGTTTATTTCAAACGGGCTTGGAAAATACTTTGGAAAATGACAGAAATCGTTTCTAAATTATGATCCAATGTGCAATGTGATTCTTGAACTTCAACTTAATATAGTTGGCACATAAATTTTGGCTACCATATTTAATTATTTATTGTATAAGAGAATTAGGGGTTGGTCCGACCCCCAAACAAAACATTATCATATTCATATATCACATGGCCCTCTACACAGTATTATCATGTACCACCGTATGTGTGATCAAAGAGACTTTTTTAAAACATGATCGGCCATGGTGAGTTTGAACTCCGCACTCATCTCCTTGTTGATGAAATTCAATCTTCGGCGGTTCGATGGTTATTGGTAACTATCAATTCAATTCTGTTTTGAAAAAGAGAAAAAATTGGGGCGAAGAGAAATATCTGCACAAAGGCTAATTCACAAGTTACAATCAAAGGGAAACCTGATCATAAGGCGTCTCAGTTTGAAAAGAGAAAACAGTACCATTGTCTCTAGAATTCTTATCAATAAAAAGAATCCCTAGTGATTTTTTCTTTCCTTGCCTTAGTGAATAATATCTGTCTTTGCATTGAGTTTGATCATTCACCTTTACGAAAAATCGTAAAAAATTTGATGTTTTCTTTTTTATACCCTAAGTTCTGTTCCCTATAAATTCGATGCTATGATGCCACAAAATGAGTGGATGGGAAGTGTGTAGATTATTCCGGTCAACACCTAATGCGGTGTATTGATAGGACTTCCAGTCTATTTGCAAACAATAATCAAACACTCATAACTCCAAGTCAAGAAATCTAAAGTTTCATAAATATACTCAACTGTTGGATTTCCTAATTCCCTCGGTGAAAATGACATTGCCCCAAAAATTTAAACAGTGCAGTCTTTTAATTCTCGTTTGAATTAGTCTTTGGGTAACTTCCTGTCTATTTGTTGTACAGAGTGGACCATGAAACCAGCCGCCTCACACTTGCTCACCCCAGCTACAATATGGCCAGGTAGAGATATTCACACACACGATCTAAAAATGTCAAGTTTTGATAAGATGGCTGATTAATAAACAAGGGAATTCATTAAGCTTACCATGAACATAGTAAACGAGGGGAGCCTTGGTCACTTGACCAAAGTTAAAAGGCACTGGACAATGAAAGTTCCAATAACAAAAGATAACGAGTGCTAGACACCCTAAGTATCAAATTTTGATATAGGTGGACACTTAAATGTCAAAACTTCCAAAAAGTACACTTAAATGCAAAAATTGAGAACAAAAGAATACTTAGTGCCAAAGGCAAGGATTTCTAGCCAAATTGCTAACGTGGTTTATTTTGGCAAATTTTTTATTGACGTGATAATTCTTTTAAAAAAATTATTCACACGGCACTGATATGACTAGCTTATCCCAAAACGACGTTGTTTTGGCCCAAATTTGATTTTTAATATATATTAATTAAATTAAATTAAAAAATTAATTAAATTGAATTTAAAAAAATTATTCACGCGAGGCCTTTACTGCCTCGCCGTTGCCGCCACCTATGTAGCACCGACACGGACACGTGACACGTGACATGACACGACACGACACGCCGACACGTCATTTATTAAAAATAGAGAATTTCGACACGTTCGACACGTTGTATATTAAATATTTTTATATATAAATACATAAATAAATAATAATAATATTAGCCTAGAATTAATTTACACAAAAAATATTAAATAATATCATTCATTATTTTAATTTTTTACAATAATACATAAAACTTAGAGGAAAAAAACATTGTTTAAAGAAAAATGCTGAAATGATATTTTTAATTTATTTATTTATCATGTATAGCATTTTTTATTGCTTCTTTCATAGTAAAAGACTTTTAAAAAAATAAAACAATTATTAAAAAACAAAACTAAAAAAAAAAAAAAATTGACCCTGTGCATGTATATTTATAGCAATTTTATTACTTCTTTTGTGTATATTTATATTTTGACCCCTCAAGTATTAGAAATTTTTAAAATTGACCCTGTGCGTGTCGGAATCACATGTCGGAATTCTAGACTCGCGTGTCGGAATGTGTTGAAGAGAGTTGACCACGTGTCGGATTTTTCGACACTCATTGACCGCGTGTCGGAGCGTGTCGGAACGTGTCGGAGCGTGTCGGACCCATGTCAGAGTGTCGGACACGACACGAAGGCTTCCGGAGAGTGTCCGTGCTACATAGGCCGCCACCTCACCATCACTGAAAAGAGCTAGCAACGATGGATCGACTGTTGCTGCCCCTCCCCGATATTAGGCCAAGGATTGCCTTTGACTAGGGCAAGGTCAAGCCCTTGCCTAGATATGGGACGAGGGGCCAGTGACCTCTCCTGATCTGGAGGTGGGTCGTGACCCCTCACCCTAGATTTGGGTGAGGGCTTGTAGGCCCTCGCATGCAGTTGACTAGGGTCGCCGGTCATTAGCCGAGGCTCAACGACCCCAGCAAACCATCGCTCCATCGTTGTCGACCCTTTTTGACAATGGAGGGGCGGCGGCAGTGACGTGGGTCGTACAGGCCCTCATTGATTTGCTCCCCCCTTTTTTTTTCTTTTAATTTAATTTAATAAATATTTATATTAAAAATCAAATTTGGGGGCAAAATGACATCGTTTTGGGAGAAGCTAATCACATCAACATCATGTGGATTTCCGGCTAGTCACGTGGACTTGTTTTATTATTAAAATAATGTCAAGTCAGATTTTCAACTAATCTCGCCAAAGTTGGCACTTAAATGTCCAATTTTCAAAAAAAGTGACACTTACGAATACATTTTGGAAGTTTTTACACTTAAGTGTCTATTTGTGTCATGTTTGGGCACTTATTGCATACTTTTACCAAGGGATAATGGTTGGTAATTTGTGTTTTCTTGCATCAACTTTTAAGTATAAGACATGTTCGTCAACCCAAACAAAAGGGAGAAGCAAGAAATATAGAATCTCACTTTCATCTAACATCTCGGGCTAGAAATTAGGTGGATGAACAAGCCTTTGAGTATTAGGATTTCGCACTTGTACGGTCCCTTTCAAGAGTTAAGATCTTGATACAAACAACTCGTTGGTGCAATGACCGAACTGCTGCCTTCCGCTCAGGATCATTCACAAGAGCAGAGGATGAACCATCATGGACCGAAAATAACAGGGAATCTAGACGAGAGGAATTCCACAGAACCTACATGCGTGCAATCTGTTTGTCAAGCTATCCAAGCAAACAGAGAGAGAATTAAACATAATAGAACTAAAAGATTAAGAAAGTTTTATGGCAGCAGCCTTCTTGCAGAAACATGGATAAAATAATTAAAACAAACTAAGATTATAATAAAGATGTGTGTTTGATGTGTAATAACTATATAGTAGATATTGCATTAATCTTCTTTATCCGCCTCCTTTAAAATATTGAAATTTTTAAAACCTATCATGAAAATATAGTGGCATCCTAAACTTTTAATCTATACAACCAAATTCTAAAACTTATTCGATTTACGCAATCAAGTAAATTTGTTCCTCTATTCAATTTGATGAAGGAAAATGCTGACTTGGCATTTCTTTTTAATGTTTAGGGGTTACACTGGACAAATGTTGCGACAACAACTAGGCGTTAGGGGTGAGCATGGTTTTAGGTAAAATCTGGAACCTGGTAATCGGACCGGTGGAAATATGTAGGTTCTAGGTTCCAAGGTACGTGAGGTAGGTTCCAAGTTCAAAAAAATGAGAAACCTGTTTTGATGAATAGGTTCAATGTTCTTAGCTGGAGGAATCTAGAACCTGGAGCCCGAACTTGGAACTTAGAACTTGGAATAAGTTTTAATATTTTTCTTGATCCATGTCTCTGTGCGATCCTCTGATATTTCATGCTACTCGATGATGAGTGTTTAAATTGGAAACACTAGTTCGAGTTTCCATTTTATGATTGAGATTTTTATTTTATTAATATTCATATTTTTTTTTGTATCTAAATATAAGTTATGATTAGTGAATTATAGTCATTTAAATAATAAAATAGGTGAAATCTGAGTAAATCCTAGAATCAACTTTGGAACTTGTGACAAAATAGTCTACATGTGCTAAAGTAGGTATGATAGGTTCTGAGTTCTAAAAAATAAAGAACCCATTCCAACGAATAAGTTTTAAGTTCCAAATATAACCTGTACGAAACCTGAAACTGCTCATTCCTACTAAGCGCTATATAAGAAAAGATTGGAAAATTAAAAAAAAAATGGGATAAATGTATTGTAAGTCTTAAAACTTGTTACGAAAGTGCGATTAATCATTAAATTTTCAAAAAGTGTAACTAAGTTCTAAAACTTATTATGAAAGTATAATTTTTTTTTTTTTGGTGAAGGATAAGAATATATTGAGCTTTAACCAATAATTACAAAAGATCCGGCGCCACAAAACTTGCACTCACCAAGACAACAAGTCAGAGTGAGTGGAAGGAAGCCAAATGCAAAAAGAGGACCGCAAGAGCGGGCCTAAGGAAGCGAAATACCCAAATAAGGCAAGAAAGCAACGGGAGGCCATGAAAGGCCAGATGAACCACAATCTACGCACACATTCGGCAGCGACAAAAGTGAAGAACCGTCAAGGAAGCAGCCGTGTAGATGAAGAGTATCCAGACAGTTAACACCAGGCTAGGGCCCTGCAGAAGTAGAACAGTCCCCAGCTGAAAAAATGATTGGATCAATACCCTAGCTACGCTGCAGCCTCCGGTTTCTATAAGTATCATCCACACTCCTGTAGGTGGTGGCCTTGTCTCTAATGACCTTGATGAGTTGGTTCTTCACTACTGGGACGGATAAGCTCTGCTCTCGAAATAGGATGCCGTTTCTATGCTTCCATATGAAATAACAAAGAGCACCAAAAGAGAAGTGAGTAATGCACTTATAAAAGTCTTTGCCCATAAGGAAAGTGGCGGCCCAATTGAGATTCTCCACCCATGAATTGTTTCGCCATGGAAGATTGCACTTGGAGGCCCAAAAGAAGGTGATGCCAATGGAGATGCGGCAGCCAAAAAATAGGTGATCTATAGAATCGGGTACCTTGTTGCAGAAGAGACACAAGGCACTATCTATCCTACCAAAAGATAATAATAGAGCTTGGGTAGGAAGCCTGCATTTGGCAATAAGCCAAAGATTAAATTGGTACCTTGGAGTGATGGAGTTGTTCCAAATGAATGTGTACCAGGAGACCCGAGTCTACCTCCTCCTGATCAAATCCCATGCAGGGCCACTGTAAAGAGATGGGAGGTGTTTCCCTTCTAGCCAAAACGATCGGAAGAGTGGGAGAGGGTGGGAAGGGGATCCGCCCAAGAGTCCAAGACTCCCTTAATCATAGCTCCACAATCAATGAATAAGTCTGCCACTGTCGCCTACTTAGGAAGGCCAAATGCATATATGATCGAGTCCGGAAAGTACAAGTTCAAAGGGCCCCTGGGGTGCCAGTTATCAAACTAGAGGGATACCGAGCAACCATCCTTGATTCTCCAATAGAAGGAGCTTCGACACTTAGTCCTGAGTTGGAGGATCTTCTTCCAGGCCCACGAATAGTAGGTCGGCTTTTTGGCCACCTAGAAATTCGCCCTTTTTAAGAAGGTTGAGTGAATTCATTTGCACCATAAAGATTCCTTATCAGCAAATAGAATCCATATATGTTTTTAACATGGCGGCCTTGTTATACTCCCGAAGCCTTCGGATCCCAAGGCCCCCCTCGTTTTTTGGGCAACAAATGTCCTCCCAAGAAACCTTTGCACCCCCTTTTCCCAACTCTGGGCCTTTCCATAAGAATTGTCTAAGTATTCGTTCAATTTGATCTAAGATAGCTGCAGGTAAGATAAAAACACTAGCCCTGTATGCTTGGATGGCATGAAGGACTAACCTGATCAATTGTAGCCGACCGGCGAAGGAGAGGAAGAGATGGGTCCAAGATTGTATCCTCGTAGTGATGCGGTTGACTAACATGTAGCAATCCGCCTTACTAATCCTAGAAGTGATGATGGGAACCCCGAGATAGCGAGCCGGTAGGCTTCCTTCTAGGAAACCAAGGGTAAGGAGGATTTGGTTTCTTAAAGAAGGTGAACCTCCTGCAAGGTAGAATTCACTCTTATTTGTGTTTGGAACCAATCCAAACCAATCAGAAAAGATTTGGAGACCTTCCTTGAATAGCTTCACCGAAGGCAAGTCAGCTTCACTGTATAAGAAGACATCATCCGCAAATAATAAGTGTGAAAGGCTAGTCGCTCGGCATCTCCAGTAATATTTGAACTCCGGCATCGAAGAGCGAATGGTGAGAATACCTGATAATACCTCCATGACCAATGTAAACAGGTAGGGAGATAGAGGGTCTCCTTGACAAAGCCCACGGCCACTGGCCAAGAACCCATGTAACTCCCGATTCAAAGCAATGGAAAATTTAGGGGTCCTCACGCACGTCATGATGAGCCGGGTCAAATGATCGGGAAATCTGAAGGCCTGAAGGACAATCTCAAGGAAGTCCCAATCGACTGTGTCATAGGCTTTTCTGAAGTCTACCTTGATTGCACATTTAGGTGAGTAAGGTTGGATGTGAAAGCCAGAAAAGAGTTCCTAAGCCGGCAGGGTATTATCCTTGATTCGCTAGCCTTTAACAAATGTGCTTTGGGAAGGGCCGATCACATCCTGTATTTATGAAAGTATAATTGATTCCTAAAAATTTCAAAAAATACAATCAAGTTTTAAAACTTGTCATGAAAGTGCAATTAATTCCTACAACATTTTAAAAGTGTAACTAGCCTAAAGACCTAATTGAACCATTTTGACAAGTTTTATGACTTGATTGCACTTTTTTGAAAGTTTTAGGAATCAATTGTGTTTTGATGATAAATTTTTAAACTCAACTGCACTTTTTGAAAGTTTTAGGACTCAATTGTATTTTCATGATAAGTTTTAGATTTTCCAATGTACTTATATTAAAGAAATTAAGGGATAATACCACAAAATATCTCAAACTAGAATTCGTGACTCATTTACCCAACACTAATTTTCCTATCATAAAAAATCCTAAACTAAGACACTCATGACAAATTTACTTTTCGTTAATTTCCATTAGATACCCTAAGTTGCTAACATGGAAACATGCAAATCAAGCAACTTTTTGATATGGAGAGTTAGTATAAATGGTTTTTTAAACGACATTCTTGTGGGGAAGTTGGAAACGTGGCAAGCGACTTGTCTGACGTGGAGATTTAGCATAAACGGTTCTTTGAACAACGTTCTTGTGGAGAGGTCAGATTTGAAGAAAATGGTCTGAGATTGAGAATTAGGGCAAAGTTGAGTCCTCCCTCCCTCTTTCCTTCCCTCCCTCCTAACTCACCAAAATCTTAAGGCAAAATTGGGATAAATCTAGGGATTTCAGCAGATGTCCGAAACATGAGGGAGCTCTTGTCTAGAAGGGAAGCTGCTAGAGATGGAGATGGCAATGCCACCAGGGACAAGGACGACGTGGAGTCGTGGCTCAGATGCAGACGTGGTGGCGAGAAGAATTAGGGTTTGTTTGCAAATGGGGGCATCAGGGCATGTGCGCAATTGAAAGTATATTGTCTTTCAGATAAGTATAGTTTGGTCTTTCTAAGTCCTGAAATCTGATCCTCAACAACATGTATTACCAAAATTAGAGGATGCAAAGTGGTGAAGATGTGAAATGAAGATGGTTTTTAGTATCTTCTCTTTGTAAATTTCCTCCTCCCTTTCAACCTTTTCTGTAATTGGCCAGACGACAATTTTCTACATACTTAAAAAGTTGAAAATCGATGGCCATCTTTTCGTTCTTTTTCACTGAAGAGTCAATTCGCATTCATAAATTTGATGTTGAGGTTTTATGGTGGTACATATCAACGTATACATCATGCCTTAATTCACTCTCTTTGACTTAGATCGAACATGACATAATACATATGGTTGTTTGACTAATTCCGTCAATTTTTCTAGGGGCTTGGATCACAGCATTCTCATGCTTCCCGTGGGCTTAATTCATTCTGTCTAATATTGCTAGCAAGGGAATTGAATTTAAAAAAAAAAAGGACCCCCGACTATTGGATCTTGACATTTTAATTATATAGATAATTTATTTTTGCATGAATTAAATTGACACCTTCAAATAAGGAATTAAGTACTAACAATTTCAATGGTTGAAGAAAAGTTTATTCCGTTGATTATGATGGTGATAGCAAAATCGAGTCCCAATTTTAGCAATGATAATGTAGAAAATAGATGGTCATGTAACATATGGACATAAATTAATTGCTAGCTTATGTATGCCACTCAGTTTGAACGGCATTCACCAATAAAGAACAGCCCGGCCTCGAAAAAAAAAGGAGTATTACTTGATGATGGTCTACGAGAAGGGATCGACGAACTCAGTGAGATATTAATAGAGCACTCTATTTTGCTTGTGAAATTAATCGGATATTCAAAAATCAAAACACAAAATTCACCATGCAAAGAAAGTCACCGGTGCAAGGGAAAACGGAAGAGAAAATTCTAGTTTGTGACAAAGATTCCCTCACAAATGCAAGTTCACATTCACTTTGAATCAAAACTCCCAAAAAAATAATAAATAAATAAAAGATGCCATTTCCTTGGCATTTCACACCCCCAATTCGGCTGGGATAGCTTGGTTCGGCAGAAGACGTATCAAACCATGCTAATTTGGCTTGGCTTCAGCACTTGGAATGAGCCTCCTCCAGCGGCTTGCTTCCAAATTCTCTGTATACTCAACATGTAAGAGATGATATATTGATATTATAAAGAAAGAAATACAGATAATAAATGATTAGTGTCTACTGTAAGTATTTACTTTCCAACTTAAATTTAATTAAGGATGTGTTTGTTTCATGGAAAGAAATTTCCAAAAAAAAGATGAATGGATGAAATTTTTTTTCATCATTTACCAAAATAGTTAGACATAAACCCTTTTCATCTGTGAATTGAGTTAGAAGTTAATTCTAAGGACCACTGACTCTCTCTCCCTTTCCAAGATTGAGGTCGAGTTTAACATCATGCGGGGCAGACGAGATAGCAACAAAGCCGATGATAATTGCGACTGCAAGTGGACGAGTGCTAACATTAACAACGATGTTTGGGGGTAGAGAGAGGTGGCGACTCCAGGCCGATTAGGTTGCGAGAGAGCGATCAGGGAATTTTTGAGGATATGAATTTTCTAAATTTGAGAACTAGAGTTTCATATGCAGTTTCAGTAAAATTAGATTATTTATAATCATTGGATGCATGATAACTTAATGTACAATTTATTTAATAGGGTAAATTGACGCTAAATGCAGCCTAAGTGTAGACTATGCTCAAGGATCAAACACGCTATTGCCTAGATTGTATCTGCTAATCACAAACTTTTGTGCAACTTCCTTATCTGATCTCAAATCAACGTTTTACATTCGACTTTCATTATTATATAAGATTTTGAAGATAGACAAGGGGGCTTGAGCTTCAAGCTCCTCTAGGAGCTGAGCCGTCGACGTTGTCACCATGTCATTTCATTTTGGTCCCCATCGTCCTAGGTGTCACCTCTCTCTCTCTCTCTCTCTCTCTCTCTCTCTCTCTCTCTCTCTCTCTCTCTATCTCTGTGTTCTTTGCTTACTCTTTCTCCATCTTTATCCTCTCTTTAACCGAGTCATGAACATTGACCTTCCTCTTCCTCTCCTCGTCACCCAAACACGCATATATATCCACAAACGCGCACACTCACCAAAACAGAGCACAATAACTTGTTCAACATCGCTTCAATCTTCTCTCACCAGAAGCTGACATTCTGCTGGCATTCCAAGAATGGGAAACTGTTGCAGAGCTGAATCTTCATCATCAACGATCTGGGCCGGCGATGACTGGAACTCACTGCCTCGTGACGGAGGAGAAGGCAAGAAGAGGCTTCTTGATGATGCTGATGGAAAGAAAGTTTCTTCTTCTTCTTCTTCACGCAGGAGAGAGATCAAGATCCAGATCAGTAAGGAGGAGCTAGAGAAGTTGGTGCAGAAAATCGAGGCTCAAGGACTGTCTCTAGAGCAAGTCCTGCCTCTTCTGATTAACAAGAACACTTTTGATCGTCGTGGGTCGGGTTTCGCGAAGCACGGCTGTCATCGTTCATGGAGACCGGCTTTGCAAAGTATTCCAGAGGCCATCTAGAAGAAGTTTTCTGGTCCTTTTCTCGTTCCTTTGTACGTACATGGGGCAAGGCATAGGTTTTGGTTTTTTTTTTTTTTTTTCCTTTTTTCTTGATATATGACAATTTTCTTAGAAGTAGTTATATAATCTCCTCTAGTATTAGGTTATGTTCTGTACACAATATATGTGCTAATGCTACAAATGATTTGATTGGGGAGATATTTATTTGCATTTAAAGACTTATCCTTTTACCTAGAAATGATAAATCATAGTGTTGTAGTTTCTTCCTTCACTTTGGTTAGATCGAGTGTCAGTACATAATCTAATAATCACTCGGAGAATTATAGTCACCATCGCTCAACTACTTAAGTATTTGATAGTTCTATTACACATAGACCACCCACGGCATTTAGTCTCATGTCATTACTCAATAAAGTAAATCGCGGATGATTACCTCACCGCTTCCAAACGCTCACGCCTTCTTTGAGACAAGCAATCCAAATTGGATGTACTGCACAAATCACCGAGCGAAATCCTTGAAGAAGAAGCTTTGATATTCAAACAGCGTACGGACTTCTTTGGTATTACTACAGAGCAACTGAAAAGCAAAAACCGCCTCTTGAAGAATTTATATGTCATGAACCCACGTGGAACCTACTTCACCAAAATATCTTCCACATAAATAAAAGTCCAATTTGAACTTGGAAACAACGGCATATAGAAGCGTCCAAGAAACCTCATACTTTCCGACTGGGGCTTTGACATATTTTAATGTGGGTCCGGTGTCGTATACCGGGCTAAAAACTCGCCGCAGAGACGATGGCAGGATTTGCAGGTGATTTCATGAGAATGAGGCATATGATGGAAGGTGGAAGCAGAGGAGGCAATATCAGTAGCTATCCTGCGAATGCGGATGTGGTCCTTAGGTGTTTTCTGATGGACCGATTGCTGAGGAATAATGGTCCGTTCGTGCCACGTATATTGCTCTGGTTGTTCATCATGTTATGGGGTGGCAGCTTGCAAAGACAATCTTGTACGAAAATACTTTGAATCTTACGAATTCTGAGATCTAATGACTGTATCGTGCTGGGGAAAGAAAGAAAAGAGAAAGATCATCTCAACCGTTAACCATTTGAATAAGCCAATGAAGCAAAAGCAAAGTCATTTCCATCCCTTCAACCAGTTAAAGACTGAAAGAACTGATTCATGGATCTGCACTGGCAATAAGCCTGCTTTCAATCCATCGGTGCAAAACCCTGATGCTCTTATCATCCTCTGTTATCTCCTCTACATGTGGATGGATAGCACTCCTGATTTCCATTCAATAGTGGTTCAATCAAATGAGATATTCAGGGGGCTTGATGTAAATTTGAATCATCTCTATTGTATAAAATGGGAAAACTGTAATTTTCCTTCTCTTGTCCACACCATCAGTCTATTTTCCGGAAATTCCATTCCCACGAACTTGGGTGTTACGGCTGTTTCAGTCAGTTTCGGCTTTCTATGTTCTTACTTAGCATTAAATTCTCCGCTACGTCGGTTTTCTAGAAGTGGGCATAAACTTTCCTACTTTTTCTGAGTCCTGCAATTTATTTGATTTCGTACCAATGATTACGACTTCCGATGAACTTTTCCTTGTGAAAATACTTCCGATCACCTAAGACGCTGCTCAGAATATAAAGAAATTATTTCGTATTTCGGTTCGTTGGAAAAATTCTCCTACTTGATTATCAATGTTTCACTAGTCGTGCTTTGTTTTTTGTATTTATTTATTTATAATCTTGTATCATAAAAGCACAACGGCAAAATAGTGTGCTTGAGTAGGTTTTGAGAAGCTTCAAATCATTTATTAATATATTTATAGAAATTTGATTAATATAAATATTAATTTGTTAAAAAATATTTAATAATTTATTAAATATTCGTCATTTAAGTCAGCATTTTATTATTAATTTACATAATTAGATTATTAAAAATCACAGTGTGGCCATATCTGAAAATTAATTATTAGTTCCGACTCAAATCAATCAAATTAATTTGTTTCGATCAATTTTTATATAATACAAATTGAGAGCCCCATACTTGATTCCAACCTTATCCTGTGTATACCCGACTCAACCCACATTACTAGAACACATATATATTAAAAAAAAAAAAAGAACTTTTATGCTATGCACATAGTGATTTATTGTGCACTTGTACATCTTCAAATTGAATGAAGATAATGATAGGTAACCTTAGCATATATTGTGAAACATGATGGGTTTACATATATGTTGAGATAATTTTTTCCACCATATAACTTTTATTCCTAGTTTAGTTTATAGTATTCAAATTCAATATATAATAAGGTATATGTAATTTAAATTGGAGACTCTAACGATATTTCTCAAACTTTTTTCTTTGAATTATAAGAATTTTAAATGTTTACTTGTAGATGAAAGAATCATTTGGAAAGCTCATTTAAAGAAGGAAGGAACTTCGACTTGACGTGCATCCGTATAAAGTAGCTGAGTGGTTAGTAAAATAGTTTTTTCCAAGCCCACTTGAATTATTAAACTATATGTCAAGATAAATGATTAGAGACGTTTTTAAATATAGCTTTTCACTATACAAAAGTTTATTTCAAATGTGCTTGGAAAATACTTTGGAAAATGACATAAATAGCCTTTGAATTTTGACCCAATTTACAATGCGGTCCTCGAACATTAACTTAATGTTGTTGACAGCTAAATTTCAGCTACCATATTTAATTCTTTATTGCATAAGAAAATTAGAGGTTGGTCCAACCGCTAAACAAAAATATCATTAGCATTATTCATATTCATATCACATGCAAATCACATGGCCCTTTGCACAGTATTATCATGTATCATTGTACGTGTGATTGAAGAAACTTTTTTAAAATGTGATTGGACATGGTGAGTTTGAACTCCACCCTCAACTCCTTGTTGATGAAATACAATCTCTAACGGTTTGATGGTTATATGCAATTATCAATTCAATTCTATTTTGAAAAAAAGGAGAAAAAATTGGGGTGAAGAGAAATATCCGGGCAAACGCTAATCCACAAGTTACAAAAAAATGGGAAATATGATTGTAAGGTGTTTAAGGGTGTGTTTGGTTAGACTTTTGGAGAAAGCTATTGGGAAAATACAAAGGACTTTAGGTTGAAAGGACTTTTCAGAATGCAGATTGGGTGGTGCAGACGGCGGCTCCGATGGGTCTTCGGTGGTGGCTGGCGACGACGGGCAGCTCGAGACGACGAAGGACGACGGCTAGGGACGATCCTAAAATAATTTTCGAAATTTATTAAATAATTAAATTTATTCCGACAATTAATTAAATAATAATATCCATATTTTTCACAATCTACACTCAATTTATAATATCCAATCATCAATTTCAAAATCTATTACGCGGATGAAGGCTGGATGCGCACCTTAATATAATCTACACTTAAATAAATTAAACTAACCACCTAATAACACTTAACATAAATTAAGCGTGTCAAAAACGGGTTGAGATACCCATTTTTGCAGCTGCTGATCACGGGTGGAGAAGGGCCAAACGGCGGAGCGGCGGCGAGCGGGACGACGGTGAGCGGGTGCGATGCGATGAACAGGCGACACGCACGTATGACGATGGCGGTGACGGACGCTGGCGACGGGCGGCTGGTCGGGCGTGCGGGCTGGCCTAGTTCGTGTGGTACAGCTCCTCTCTCCTAACTCTCTCTCCCCAAGCTTGAAGATGATGGTGATGGGTCACCTTTTTGGGGAACAAATTTCCACCTTACACTTGTCAACATCCTAGCCATTTTTGCCCCACACCATGGCATCACCAAGTGATGTCATACTCCACTATCTCAATTTCCCCCACAACAATATTCAATAGGTGTAATTTATTTTTCCTCTGTGGCATGAAATCTCGTATATTAATTTCTCCAATTCCATCCAATTCTCTTTCAATTGAGTCTAATTGAAGTCCATAAAATTAATCCAATATCACCACACTTCAATTCACATAATCACTTGACCATAGAACCCTCTTAGATCTCAAAAGTACAGCCAAAGCGGGCCTACCGATTTTCCGAACCAAAATTGGCCATGCTTTGATTATTTTGCTGAAAAACTCTTATTGCATGAAAAATCTCCCGAAGACGAGTCAATGATCCTAAAATGATTTGTGACACACCATGACTTCCAATTTCTGAATTTGATCTCAATTTCACGGTTAATTTCACTTTGGCACGATATTAGCGCATCCTAATCTACCGGGTAGCTTTTAAAAATTTTCGTGCATTTGATCTGTGGTTGATCAATTCAAGCCACAATGTACATCTTTGACATATTAGCGACTCTCGATTGTTGGGACAATCTCAAGGTTTCAAACACAGACACAGGGTACCCAAATGATAGAAAAGCCAGTCCAGTGCTGATTGACAAGAATTGTGCGATCTGGTGGAATCACCCACACTCGATCACATGCCTCTATTGAGTTGACCTATCTCCGGTCTCTAATCGATATTTAACTGTGCCGTAATGACCCTTGCAAATTAACTCGATCGAAAGGTTGTTTCCTTGTCAAATTCTCGAGTTCGATGCATTAGAATTTCTTAATGGTTTCACCTGATAGACTAGTTATCCCATAAGTGATCAGTTCAGGGAAAAGAACTATATGCGTGCCAACAAAATGCCCGTCTCAATTTATTGAAAATAGAATTGGAAAATCGGGATGTCACACCCAGTGTTGGTCATGCCACCTCTTGACGACGGTCGTTTGGGTGATGTTCGTCGGCGATTGCCTGCCCTTCGCCGGCGATCGCTTGTGGAGAAGAAGAAGAAGAAGATGATGAATAGTGAGGGCAAAACTGAAAAAATGAAAAATCAATGAGGATAATTTGGGAAGAAATTTTTTTTAGCCCCCAAAATGCCTTGGGCTTTCAGCCTTGTGAAGGTTGACATTTTGCAAAAGGGGTTCGAAATTTTTTTGCCAAACACCCCATCCGTGGCCCAAGGATCTTTGGGGCTTCTAAGTAGCTTCTCAAGGCTACTCCCAAACACACCCTAAGTTTGAAAAGTGAAAACAAATTTGTCATTATCTCCAAAATTCTCGTCAATAAGAAGAATCCCTAGTGATTTTGTGGGAATATGTTGCTTTCCTTGCCTTAGTGAATAATATGTCTTTGCATTGAGTTTGATCATTCACATTCAAGAAAAATCGTAAAAAGTTTAATGCTTGCTTTCTCATACCCCAAGTTCTGTTCCCCATTCGATGCTAAGATACCATAAAATGAGTCGATGGGACGTGTGTAGATTATTCCGATCAATACCTAATGCGGTGAATTGATAGGACTTCTCGTCTATTTGCAAACCATAGTGTCAAACACTAATATCTCTACGTCAAGAAAACTAAAGTTTCATAAATATTCTCAACTGTTGGATATCATAATTCCCCCGGTGAAAATGACATTGCCCCAAAAATTTAAACATTGCAATCTTTTGATTCTTGATTGAATTAGTCTTTGGGTAACTTCCCGTCTATCTGTTGTACAGAGCGGACCATGAAATTAGCTGCCCCATGCTGGCTCAACCCTGCTACAATAGGGCAAGATAGAGCTATTCACACACACAATTTGAAAATGTCAAGTTTTGATATGATGATTGATTAATAAACAAGAGAATTCATTCAGCTAACTATAAACATAGTAAATGGGGGGAGCCCTCATCACTTAATAAGGGTTGCAATGGGAATTGCTCAAATTAGGAACCACTTAGATCGGACTGGACTAGCCGATTTTGGGCGGTTCCCAAAGAGGGGGGGTCCGGTTCCCAGTTCCCACTTTTGGAATCAGTGGCCGGACCAAAATCAGTGGCCGATTGGTCAGGTTCCCGATTCCAAAGTGGGAACAGGGCTGATTAGATTAATCGGGCCGGACCAGTTAATTCCTCACAATTTCTCCCATTTTTCATTTTATTTTTGGCCCAAAACATCAAATTTATTGGTTCCACTAGACCGATCGATCGATCTAATTCTTGATTCCAGGACCACTTAGTTCAGTTCCTGGTCCCAGAATCTGGAAACCGGTCCTCCCAGTCCGATTCTCGGTTCCACCTCAGAACATGACCGGATTGAGAACGGATCGGTCCAATCACTTTCTTAATCTTCTAGTTCTATCTTAAAAAAGAGTGTTAGAATATTCAAATATTAAATCATACATTCATTTAATGATTTGAATTCGTCGAGATATTGGGTGTGCTCCATTTTCATTGATGGACGGTGGATGGAGTCTTAAGGACCACAATCTCCCTCTCTCTCTGCTTTCTCTCTCTCTCTCTCTCCCCACATATGTGTAAACTCTATAACTCTACAAGTCATCAAACTCAATTGTATGAACCCATCGCTATCTCAAATGAGGCCACAATACCTCATTCTCGTTGAACTTGGCCTCAATGACAACAAGATTTCACCACGATTAGAGTCAAGTTCGACGTCATCAATGACAAAAAGGCCATGGTGTAGACAACGACTATTATGGTTAGCGATGAAGAGAGATCCAGGGAGCAAAGCCAAAAGAGAAATGCATCAATCGAGTTTGCACATATGTAGGCATAAGAGTCAATAATTTTGGTGGGGGAATGGTGTTGGCATTAAAGTGGATGGTTTGGGGTGCAGAGTCGTGGCGACTTCAGGTAGGTTAGGTTGCAATAGAGAGAAATTAAGGAATTTGGGGGCTAGAAGTAATCTAAATTTGAGAATTAGAACTTTGTATGTGGTTACTAAGGCTAGATTATTAATGACCATTGTACCCACCATAAGTCGATGTAACAAGGTAAATCGACCCTAAGCGGAGAATACGTTCAACATTCAAAAATGTCAACATTGCCTAGATTATGTCCAATAATCACAACGTTTGGTACGTCTTACCCTACTTGATCTCAAGTCAACTTCTAGATTCAAACTCTCTCCTAACATAACATCACTTGATTTCCTTTGGAATCTTGGCCATCATTTCCCCAATGTGGTCATCCTCCTCTAGGCTGAAGGCTGATGCCATATCAAAACTTGTCTAGCCATCTAGGAAATTATTTGCAAATACATTATTATATATTTTTAATTATATAGTTTCTGAACAGAGAGAAAGTGGGGCTCGAGCTACTTCTTCAAGCTTGTCAAGTAGCCGAGCCGGTTTGACGTTTTCGCCGCCATGCTATTTTATTGTGGTCATGCTCATGCATGAGAAAAGATCATATGACTAGTCAGTCAAAAAAGTCGTCCCAGGTGGGACCCACTCTCTACATCGTCCTACGTGTCACCCCCTCCCCCCTTCTCTCTCTAGATTGCTTACTGTTTCTCCATCTCTTTCGTCTCTCTCTCTCTCTCTCTCTCTCTCTAAAACTAAGTCATGAATCCAGATCTGGTCTTCTTCTTCTCCTTCGCCACCCGTACGCATATATATATATATATAAATCCGTAAAAACCCACAGCAGTCACCGAAAACACTGCAGGATATGTTGTGCAACATCGCTTCAATCTTCTCTCACCAGAAGCTGACATTCTGCTGGCATTCCAAGAATGGGAAACTGTTGCAGAGCTGGATCTTCATCATCAACGATCTGGGCCGGCGATGACTGGAACTCACTGCCTCGTGACGGAGGAGAAGGCAAGAAGAGGCTTCTTGATGATGCTGATGGAAAGAAAGTTTCTTCTTCTTCTTCTTCTTCTTCACGCAGGAGAGAGATCAAGATCAAGATCAGTAAGGAGGAGCTAGAGAAGTTGGTGCAGAAAATCGAGGCTCAAGGACTGTCTCTAGAGCAAGTCCTGCCTCTTCTGATTAACGAGAACACTTTCGATCGACGTGGGTCGGGTTTCGCGAAGCATGGCTGTCATCGTTCATGGAGACCGGCTTTGCAAAGTATTCCGGAGGTCATCTAGAAGAAGTTTTCTGGTCCTTTTCTGATTCTTTTGTTCTTTGTACGTACATGGGGCAAGGCATACGTTTTCGTTTTTTTTTTCTCGATATATGAAAATTTTCATAGAAGCAGTTACATAATCTCCTCTAGTATTAGGTTATGTTTGGTTTGTTAAAATATACTTTGACACAATATATGTGATGATGCTACACATGATTTTATTGTGGGGAGATATCTATTTGCATTTAAAGACGTATCCTTGTAACTAGAAAGGATAAATCATAGTGTTGTGGTTTCTTCCTTTACTTCAGCTTGATCAAGTGTTGGTTTGCAAAAGATCTAATAATCACTCCGAGAATTACAGAGTTACAATTACTCAACCACTCAGCTATTTCACGGTTTTAGTATGCACAAACCCACCGTGTTTAGTCTCGTGTGATTACTCAATAAGGTAAATCGTGGATAACTACCTGCCTGCTTCCGAACGCTCAAGCCTTCCTTGAGACAAGCAATCCAAATTTCATGTACTGCACGAATCAACAAGTGAAGCCCTTGAAGAAGAAGCTTTGATATTCAAACAGCTTATGGACTTTTTTTGTACTGCTACAGAACAACTGAAAAGCAAAAACCGCCTCCTGAAGAATTTATATGTCATGAACCCACATTGAAACTGACTTCACGAAAATATCTTGCACGTAAATAAAAGTCCAATTTGAACTTGGAAACAACGCCAAATCCAAGCATCCAAGAAACCTCATACTTTTCTATTGGGGCTTTGACATACTTTAATGTGGGTCAGGCGTCGTATACCGGGCTAAAAACCCGACATATATCAACCGCAGAGACGATGGCAGGATTTGCAGGTGATTTCATGAGAATGAGGCAAATGTTGGAAGATGGAAGCGGAGGAGGCAATATCAGTAGCTATCCTGCGAATGCGGATGTGGTCCTTAGGTGTTCTCCGATGGAGCGATGGCTGAGGAATGGTGTTCCGCCCGTGTCACGTATATTGCGCTGGTTGTTCATCGTGTTATGAGGTGGCAGCTTGCAAAGGCAATCTTGTACGACAATACTTAGAATCTTACGAATTCTGAGATCTAATGACCGTATCGTGTTGGGAATAAAAAAAGAAAAGAAAAAGATCATCTCAATCGTTAACCGTTTGAATAAGCCAATGAAGCAAAGGCAAAGTCGTTTCCATCCCTTCAACCAGTTAAAAGCCTGAAAGAACTGATTCATGGATCTGCATTAGCAATAAGCCTGCTTTCAGTTTATTGGTGCAAAACACTAAGTCATGTCAAATGCTCATATCTCAGGTCATATTTCCTTACCATCCTCTGTTATCTCCTCCACATGTGGATGGATAGCACTCCTGATTTCCATTCAATACAGGTTCGACCAAATGAAATATTTAGGGGGCTTGATGTAAATTTGAGACATCTCTCTATTGTTTAAAATGGGAAAACTGTGATTTTCCTTCTCTTGTCCACATCATCAGTCTATTTTCCGGAAATTCCATTCACGGGAACCTGGGAGTTTCAGCTGTTTCAGTCAATTTCGGCATTCCATGTTCTTATTTATCATAAAATTCTCCGCCATATCAGTTCTCTAGAAGCGGGTATAAACTTTTCCTACTTTGTCTTCGAGTCCTGCAATTTATTTGATTCCATACCCGAGGTTTATGACTTCCGATAAACTTTTCCTTATAAAAACACTTCCGATCACCTAGGAAGCCATTCGGAACATAAAGAAGTTATTTCATATTTTGGTTCGTTGGAAAAATTCTCCTACTTGACTATCAATGTTTCATGGGAAAATTTCAAATAAAGACCAAAAATGCCATCATTTTCTCATAAGAGGACCTGAAGTGAAGTTTGTTTCAAATAAGGACCTGAAGTGCTTTCATTTTCTCAAAAGAGGACCTAGAATAGAGTTTGTCTCAAATAAGGACCTAGAGTGATGATTTAGTCTCAAAAAAGGATCTCATTTGCCCACCGGTGAATAAATGCATCTCCGATGCATATTCCGGTAGCCTGATCTGGAGTATTTTTGTCCTTTTATTTTTTTAATTTTCAGTTGTCTTGGTCTTTATTATTATTATTTTTTAAGGGTCAATGGTGGCACAGTTCATCAACTTCTTCATCCCATGTTCGTCTTCTTTGCAAGAACTTCAGACTTGGGAAGGGCTGGTGAGCGTTGGTCGTTGGTGAGGGCCGGTGAGGGTTGGACGCCCATCACCGATAGTACGCGAGGGCTAGTAAGCCCTCGTCGGCCGTGGGCGAGGGTGGCCCCGGTTGCGGTCGGCGAGCCCTCGCCGGCTGCGGGTGAGGGCTTGTAGGCCCTTGTCGGCCCTTATCGTGGTTGGTGAGGTGGGCGAGCCCTCGCCCGTGGTTGGTGAGGGGAGACCTCGCGATGGCCGTGAGGGGCGACCTCCCCCACCTCCGCCCACTGCTTCATCAACAACCTCGTCTTCTACTAGGACTACGACTTGGACGCTCACGTCACTTTCTTCATCCCTTCCTCCCACCACCGCTCTCAAATCGATGACTTCTTCAGCTACCCCTTTTGCCCTTGAGGACCTTCTTGTAGGGCCTCGATTGGGATGGCCCCCCTCCCCCATGGCTAGTGAGGGCTCGATGGCCCTTGCCCATTGTCAGCGATGGACGTCGAGCCTTCACTCGCTGTTGGTGATGGGCGTCGAGCCCTCGCCAGCCCTTACCAGCGACCGGCGCTCGCTGGCCTTTCCCCAAGTTTGATGCTCTTGATTTGGGCAAGAAGAAGTGAACAGGGGACGAAGAAGACGATGAACAGGGCAACTAGAAATGAACCAAAAAAAATTGGACGAAAATACCTTAATCGAGCTACCGGAATAGACATTGGAGATTCATCGATTCATCGGCCGACGAGTGAGATCCTTCTTTGAGACTAAATGACTACTTCGGGTCATTCTTTGATACAAACTTCACTTCAAATCCTCTTTTGAGAAAATAATGGCACTTTGGGTTCTTATTTGAGACAAACTTCACTTAAGGTCCTATTTTGAGAAAATGATGGCACTTTGGGTCCTTATTTGAAATTTTCCTATGTTTCATTACTCATGCTTTATTTTTTGTATTAATTTATAATCTTGTGTCCTAAAAGCATGATGGCAAAATAGTGTGCTTGAGTAGGTTTTGAGAAGCTACAAATCACTTATTAATATATTTATGGAAATTTGATTAATATAAATATTGATTTGTTGAAACTATTTAATAATTTATTAAATGTTCATTATTTAAGTAAGTTTTTTTTATTAATTTACGTAATTAGATTATTATAAATCACAATATGGTCATATTTGAACATTAATTATTAGTTCCGACCCAAATTGATCAATTTAATTTGACAATACAAATTTAGAGCTCCATACTTGGTTCAAACCATACCCTATGCATACTTAACTCAACCGACATTACTAAAACACATAGATATTAAAAAACAAGAACTTTTACGCTATGCATATAGTGATTTATTCTGCACTTGTACATCTTAATAGGTACTATTGTGTGTTGCCTAATTAACTTCCCTTAGTATAAATTGTGAAACATGATGAATTTACATATGTGTTGAGATAATTTTTTATACCATATAGCATTTATTCCCAGTTCAATTTACAGTATTAAATACAATATATGATAAGATATCTGTAACTTAAATTGGAGTTTTTAACGACATTTGTCAAGCCTTTTTCTTTGAATTATGAGAATTTAAATTTTTATTTGCAGATGAAAGAATAATTTGAAATCTCATTTAAAGAAGGAAGGGACTTTGACATGACGTGCATCTGTATAAAGTAGCTGAGTGGCTAGTAAAATAGTATTTTCCAAGCACACTTTAATTATTAAACTATATGTCAAGATTGGGGTGAAGAGAAATATAGCTCTTCACCAAACAAAAGTTTATTTCAAATGGGCTTGGAAAATTCTTTGGAAAATGACATAAATTGTCTCTAAATTATGACTCAATGCGTAATGTGGTTCTTGAACTTTAACTTAATATAGTTGGCACAAAAATTTCGGCTACCATATTTAATTTTTTATTGTATAAGAGAATTAGGGGTTGGTCCGACCCCCAAACAAAACTATCATTAGCATTATTCATATTCATATATCACATGGCCCTCTGCACAATATTATCATGTACCACTGTATGTGTGATCAAAGAGACTTTTTTAAAACATGATCAGCCATGGTGAGTTTGAACTCCGCACTCATCTCCTTGTTGATGAATTCAATCTCCGGTAGTTCGATGGTCATTGGTAACTATCTATTCAATTCTGTTTTGAAAAAGAGAAAAATTGGGGTGAAGAGAAATATCCGCACAAAGGCTAATTCACAAGTTATGAAAAAAGGGAAATCTAAACGTAAGGCGTCTAAGTTTGAAAAGAGAAAACAGATTTGCCATTATCTTTGAAATTCTAGTCAATAAAAAGAATCCCTAGTGATTTTTTCTTTCCTTGCCTTAGTGAATGATATCTGTCTTTGCATTGAGTTTGATCATTCACCTTTACGAAAAATCGTAAAAATTTTGATGTTTTCTTTTTTATACCCTAAGTTCTGATCGCTATAAATTCGATGCTACGATGCCAAAAAATGAGTGGATGGGAAGTGTGTGGATTATTCCGGTCAACACCTAATGCGGTGTATTGATATGACTTCCAGTCTATTTGCAAACCATAATCAAACACTCATAACTCCAAATCACGAAATCTAAAGTTTCATAAATACACTCAACTATTGGATTTCCTAATTCCCTTTGCGAAAATGACATTGCCCCAAAAATTTAAATAGTGCAGTCTTTTAATTCTTGTTTGAATTAGTCTTTGGGTAACTTCCTGTCTATTTGTTGTACCGAGCGGACCATGAAACTAGCCGCCTCACACTTGCTCACCCCGGCTACAACATGGCCAGATAGAGATATGCACACACACAATCTAAAAATGTCAAGTTTTGATAAGATGATTGATTAATAAACAAGGGAATTCATTAAGCTTACTATGGACATAGTAAACAAGGGGAGCCCTTGTCACTTGACCAAAGTTAAAAAGGCACTGGACAATGAAAGTTCCAATAACAAAAGATAACGAGTGCTAGACACCCTAAGTATCAAATTTTGATATAGGTGGATACTTAAATGTCAAAACTTCCGAAAAGTACACTTAAATGCAAAAATTGAGAACAAAAAAAATACTTAAGTGCCAAAGATGAGAATTTCCAGCCAAATTGCTAACGTGGTTTATTTTAACAAATTTTTTTATTGACGTGACAATTCTTTTAAAAAAATTATTCACGTGGCACCGATATGACTAGCTTATCCCAAAATGATGTTATTTTGGCCCTAAATTTGATTTTTAATATATATTAATTAAATTAAATTAAAAAAATTAATTATTATTTTTTTTTTTTGTTTTGGCGGGGGGGGAGGGGATGACTAGATTAGTGAGGGCCTTTGCTGCCTTGCCATTGCCGCCACCTCACCATCACCGAAAAGGGCTAGCAACGATGGGGCGAGTGTTGTCGCCCCTCCCCGCATCAAGCCAAGGATTGGCAAGTGGCTAGACATGGGATGAGGGGCTAGCAACCTCTCCCAATTTGGGGGTGGGTTGTGACCCCTCACCCTAGATTTGGGCAAGGGCTTGTAGGCCCTCGCCTGCAGTTGACTAGGGTCGCTAGTCATTAGTCTAGGTTCGGTGACCCCAGCAAACCATCGTTCCAGCGTTGCTGACCCTTTCTGACAATGGAGGGGTGGTGGCAACGATGTGGGTCATATAGACCCTCGTTGATTTGCTCCACCCCTTTTTTATTTTTAATTTAATTTAATAAATATTTATATTAAAAATCAAATTTGGGGGCAAAACGACGTCGCTTTTGGGAGAAGCTAATCACATCAACATCACGTGGATTTCCAGCTAGTCACGTGGACTAGTTTTATTATTAAAATAATGTCAAGTCGGATTTTCGGCTAATCTCGCTGAAGTTGGCACTTAAATGTCCAACTCTAAAAAAAAGTGACACTTACGAATACATTTTGGAATTTTTTACACTTAAGTGTCTATCTGTGTCATGTTTTGGCACTTATTACATACTTTAACCAAAGGATAATGGTTGGTAATTTGTGTTTTCTTGCATCAACTTTTAAGTATAACACATGTTCGTCAACCCAAACAAAAGGGAGAAGCAAGAAATATAGAATCTCACTTCCATCTAACATCTCGGCCTATAAATTAGGTGGATGAACAAGCCTTTGAGTATTAGGATTTTGCACTTGTACGGCCCCTTTTCAAGAGTCAAGATCTTGATACAAACAACTCATTGGTGCAAGGACCGAACTGCTGCCTTCTGCTCAGGATCATTCACAAGAGCAGAGGATGAACCATCATGGACCGAAAATAACAGGGAATCTAGAGGAGAGGAATTCCATAGAACCTACATGCATGCAATCTGTTTGTCAAGCTATCCAAGCAAACAGAGAGAGAATTAAACATAATAGAACTAAAAGATTAAGAAAGTTTCATGGTAGCAGCCTTCCGGCAGAAACATGGATAAAATAATTAAAACAAACTAAGATTATAATAAAGATGTGTGTTTGATGTGTAATAACTATATAGTAGATATTGTATTAATCTTCTTTATCTGCCTCCTTTGAAATATTGAAATTTTTAAAACCTATCACGAAAATATAGTGGCGTCCTAAACTTTTAATCTATACAATGAAATCCTGCTTGGCCTTTCTTTTGAATGTTTTGGGGTTACACTTGACAAATGTTGCGACAACAACTAGGCACTAGGGGTGAGCATGGTTTTAGGTAAAATCTGGAACTTGGTAACCGGATTGGTGGAAATATGTAGGTTCTAGGTTCCAAGGTACGCGGGGTAGGTTTCAAGTTCAAAAAAATGAGAAACTTGTTTCGATGAATAGGTTCAATGTTCTTAGCTAACCTAGAACCTGAATTTGGAACTTAAGTTTTAATATTTTTCTTGATCCATGTCTATGTGCAATCCTCCGATATTTCATGCTGCTCGATGATGAGTGTTTAAACTGGAAACACTAGTTCGAGTTTCCATTTTATGATTGAGATTTTTATTTTATTAATGTTCATATTTTTTTTTATCTAAATATAAGTTATGATTAGTGAATTGTAGTCATTTAAATAATAATATAGGTGGAATCTAAGTAGATTCTAGAATCGATTTTGGAACCTGTGACAAAATAGGTTACATGTGCTAAAGTATGTAGGATAGGTTCCAAGTTCTAAAAAATAAAGAACCTCTTCCAACGAATAAGTTCTAAGTTCCAAGTAGAACCTGTATGAAACCTAAAACCGCTCACTCTTATTAAGCGCTATATAAGAAAAGATCGGAAAATTTTTTTAAAAAAAGGGATAAATGTATTGTAAGTCTTAAAACTTGTTACGAAAGTGCGATTAAATCATTAAATTTTTAAAAAGTGTAACTAAGTTATAAAACTTGTTATGAAAGTATAATTGAATCCTAAAAATTTGAAAAAATACAATCGAGTTTTAAAACTTGTCATGAAAGTGCAATTAATTCTTACAACATTTTAAAAGTGTAACTAGCCTAAAGACCTAATTGAACCATTTTGACAAGTTTTATGACTTAATTGTACTTTTCGAAAGTTTTAGGAATTAATTGTATTTTGATGATAAGTTTTTAGACTTAACTGCACTTTTGAAAGTTTTAGGACTCAATTGCATTTTCATGATAAGTTTTAGATTTTCCAATGTACTTATACTAAATAAATTAAGGGATAATACCACAAAATATCTCAAACTAGAATTCGTGACTCATTTACCCAACACTAATTTTCCTATCATAAAAAATCCTAAACTAAGACACTCATGACAAATTTACTTTTCGTTAATTTCCATCAGATACCCTAAGTTGCTAACATGGAAACATGCATAGCAAGCAACTTTTTGATATGAAGAGTTACTAGAAATGGTTTTTTAAACGACATTCTTGTGGGGAAGTTGGAAACGTGGCAAGCGACTTGTCTGACGTGGAGATTTACCATAAACGGTTCTTTGAACAACGTTCTTGTGGAGAGGTCAGATTTGAAGAAAATGGTCTGGGATTGAGAATTAGGGCAAAGTCGAGTCCTCCCTCCCTCTTTCCTTCCCTCCCTCCTAACTCACCAAAATCTTAAGGCAAAATTGGGATAAAACTAGGGATTTCAGCAGATATCCGAAACATGAGGGAGCTCTTGTCTAGAAGGGAAGCTGCTAGAGATGGAGATGGCAATGGCACCAGGGACAAGGACGACGTGGAGTCGTGGCTCAGATGCAGACGTGGTGGCGAGAAGAATTAGGGTTTTTTTTTGCAAATGGGGGCATCAGGGCATGTGCGCAATTGAAAGTACATTGTCTTTTCAGATAAGTATAGTTTGGTCTTTCTAAGTCATGAAATCTGATCCTCAACAACAAACATGTATTACCAAAATTAGAGGATGCAAAGTGGTGAGGATGTGAAATGAAGATGGTTTTTAGTATCTTCTCTTTGTAAATTTCCTCCTCCCTTTCAACCTTTTCTGTAATTGGCCAGACGACAATTTTCTACATACTTAAAAAGTTGAAAATCGATGTCCATCTTTTCGTTCTTTTTCACTGAAGAGTCAATTCGCATTCATAAATTTGATGTTGAGGTTTTATGGTGGTACATATCAACGTATACATCATGCCTTAATTCACTCTCTTTGACTTAGATCGAACATGACATAATACATATGGTTGTCTGAATAATTCCGTCAATTTTTCTAGGGGCTTGAATCACAGCATTCTCACGCTTCCTGTGGGCTTAATTCATTCTGTCTAATATTGCTAGCAAGGGAATTGAATTTAAAAAAAAAAAAAAAAAGGACCCCCGACTATCGGATCTTGACATTTTAATTATATAGATAATTTCTTTTTGCGTGAATTAAATTGACACCTTCAAATAAGGAATTAAGTACTATCAATTGCAATGGTTGAAGAAAAGTTTATTCCGTTGATTATGATGGTGATAGCAAAATCGAGTCCCAATTTTAGCAATGATAATGTAGAAAATAGATGGTCATGTAACATATGGACATAAATTAATTGCTAGCTTATGTATGCCACTCAGTTTGAACGGCATTCACCAATAAAGGACAGCCCAGCCTCGAAAAATAAATAGAAAAACAAAAAGGGGGTATTACTTGATGATGTTCTACGAGGAGGGATCGACGAACTCAGTGAGATATTAATAGAGCACTCTATTTTGCTTGTGAAATTAATCGGATATTCAAAAAATCAAAACACAAAATTCACTATGCAAAGAAAGTCACCGGTGCAAGTGAAAACGGAAGAGAAAATTCTAGTTTGTGACAAAGATTCCCTCACAAATTCAAGTTCACATTCACTTTGAATCAAAACTCCCAAAAAAATAATAAATAAATAAAAGATGCCATTTCCTTGGCATTTCACACCCCAATTCGGCTGGGATAGCTTGGTTCGGCAGAAGACGTATCAAACCATGCTAATTTGGCTTGGCTTGAGCACTTGGAATGTGCCTCCTCCAGCGGCTTGCTTCCAAATTCTCTGTATACTCAATATGCAAGATATATTGATGTTATAAAGACAGAAATACAGATAATAAATGATTAGTGTCTACTGTTAGTATTTACTTTCCAACTTAAATTTAATTAGGGATGTGTTTGTTTCATGGAAAGAATTTTTTTTTTAAAAAAAAAGATCATTTTTATTACCTACAAAGATGAATGGAGGAAATTTTTTTTCATCATTTACCAAAATAGTTAGACATAAACCCTTTTCATCTGTGAATTGAGTTAGAAGTTAATTCTAAGATTGAGGTCGAGTTTAACATCATGCGGGGCAGACGAGATAGCAACAAAGCCGATGATAATTGCGACTGCAAGTGGACGAGTGCTTACATTAACAACGATGTTTGGGGGTAGAGAAAGGTGGCGACTCCAGGCCGATTAGGTTACGAGAGAGCGATCAGGGAATTTTGAGGATATGCATTTTCTAAATTTGAGAACTAGAGTTTCAGATGCGGTTTCAATAATATTAGATTATTTATAATCATTGGATGCATGATAACTTAATGTACAATTTATTTAATAGGGTAAATTGACGCTAAATGCAGCCTAAGTGTAGACTATGCTCAAGAATCAAATGCGCTATTCCCTAGATTGTATCCGCTAATCACAAACTTTTGTGCAACTTCCTTATCTGATCTCAAATCAACGTTTTACATCACTTGATTTTCATTATTATATAAGATTTTGAAGATAGACAAGGGGGCTTGAGCATCAAGCTTCTTTAGTAGCTTAGCCGTCGACGTTGTCACCATGTCATTTCATTTTGGTCCCCATCGTCCTACGTGTCACCTCTCTCTCTCTCTCTCTCTCTCTCTCTCTCTCTCTCTCTATCTCTGTGTTCTTTGCTTACTCTTTCTCCATCTTTATCCTCTCTTTAACCAAGTCATGAACATTGACCTTTCTCTTCCTCTCCTCGTCACCCAAACACGCATATATATCCACAATCGCGCGCACTCACCAAAACAGAGCACAATAACTTGTTCAACATCGCTTCAATCTTCTCTCACCAGAAGCTGACATTCTGCTGGCATTCCAAGAATGGGAAACTGTTGCAGAGCTGGATCTTCATCATCAACGATCTGGGCCGGCGATGACTGGAACTCACTGCCTCGTGACGGAGGAGAAGGCAAGAAGAGGCTTCTTGATGATGCTGATGGAAAGAGAGTTTCTTCTTCTTCTTCACGCAGGAGAGAGATCAAGATAAGGATCAGTAAGGAGGAGCTAGAGAAGTTGGTGCAGCAAATCGAGGCTCAAGGACTGTCTCTAGAGCAAGTCCTGCCTCTTCTGATTAACGAGAGCACTTTCAATCCACGTGGGTCGGGTTTCGCGAAGCACGGCTGTCATCGTTCATGGAGACCGGCTTTGCAAAGTATTCCAGAGGCCATCTAGAAGAAGTTTTCCGGTCCTTTTCTCTTCTTTTGTTCTTTGTACGTACATGGGGCAAGGCATAGGTTTTGTTTTTTTTTTTTTTTCTCGATATATGACAATTTTCTTAGAAGTAGTTACATAATCTCCTCTAGTATTAGGTTATGTTTGGTTTGTGAAAACGTACTTTGACACAATCTATGTGCTAATGCTACACATGATTTGATTGGGGAGATATTTATTTGCCTTTATAGACTTATCCTTTTAACTAGAAAGGATAAATCGTAGTGTTGTGGTTTCTTCCTTCACTTCGGTTAGATCAAGTGTCAGTACATAATCTAATAATCACTCGGAGAATTATTGAGTCACCATCACTCAACTACTTAAGTATTTGACAGTTCTATTATGCATAGACTACCCACGGTATTTGGTCTCATGTCATTACTCAATAAAGTAAATCACGGATGATAACCTCACCGCTTCCAAACGCTCACGCCTTCCTTGAGACAAGCAATCCAAATTGGATGTTCTGCACAAATCACCGAGTGAAATCCTTGAAGAAGAAGCTTTGATATTCAAACAGCGTATGGACTTCTTTGGTAATACTACAGAGCAACCGAAAAGCAAAAACTGCCTCTTGAAGAATTTATATGTCATGAACCCTCGTGGAACCTACTTCACCAAAATATCTTCCACATAAACAAAAGTCCAATATGAACTTGGAAACAACGGCATATCCAAGCGTCCAAGAAACCTCATACTTTCCTATTGGGGCTTTGACATATTTTAATGTGGGTCCGACGTCGTATACCGGGCTAAAAACTCGACATATATTAACCGCAGAGACGATGGCAGGATTTGGAGGTGATTTCATGAGAATGAGGCATATGATGGAAGGTGGAAGTAGAGGAGGCAATATCAGTAGCTATCCTGCGAATGTGGATGTGGTCCTTAGGTGTTTTCTGATGGAGCGATGGCTGAGGAGTAATGGTCCGTCCGTGCCACGTATATTGTTCTGGTTGTTCATCATGTTATGTGGTGGCAGCTTGCAAAGACAATCTTGTACGACAATACTTTGAATCTTACGAGTTCTGAGATCTAATGACTGTATCGTGTTGGGTAAGGAAAGAAAAGAGAAAGATCATCTCAACCGTTAACCATTTGAATAAGCCAATGAAGCAAAAGCAAAGTCATTTCCATCCCTTCAACCAGTTAAAGACTGAAAGAACTGATTCATGGATCTGCACTAGCAATAAGCCAGCTTTCAATCTATCGGTGCAAAACCCTAATGCCAAAGACTCATATCTCAGGCCGTATTTCCTTACCATCCTCTGTTATCTCCTCTACATGTGGATGGATAGCACTCCTGATTTCCATTCAATAATGGTTCAATCAAATGAGATATTTAGTGGGCTTGATGTAAATTTGAATCGTCTCTCTATTGTATAAAATGGGAAAACTGTAATTTTCCTTCTCTTGTCCACACCATCAGTCTATTTTCCGGAAATTCCATTCCCACGAACTTGGGTGCTACGGCTGTTCCAGTCAATGTCGGCATTCTACGTTCTTACTTAGCATTAAATTCTCCGCTACGTCAGTTCTCTAGAAGTGGGCATAAACTTTTCCTACTTTGTCTGAGTCCTGCAATTTATTTGATTTCGTGCCAATGATTACGACTTCCGATGAACTTTTCCTTGTGAAAATACTTCCGATCACCTAAGACGCTGCTCAGAATATAAAGAAATTATTTCGTATTTCGGTTCGTTGGAAAAATTCTCCTACTTGATTATCATTGTTTCACTAGTCGTGCTTTGTTTTTTGTATTTATTTATTTATAATCTTGTATCATAAAAGCACAACGGCAAAATAGTGTGCTTGAGTAGGTTTTGAGAAGCTTCAAATCATTTATTAATATATTTATAGAAATTTGATTAATATAAATATTAATTTGTTAAAAACTATTTAATAATTTATTAAATATTCGTCATTTAAGTCAGCATTTTATTATTAATTTACATAATTAGATTATTAAAAATCACAGTATGGCCATATCTGAAAATTGATTATTAGTTCTGACTCAAATCAATCAAATTAATATGTTTCGATCAATTTATATATAATACAAATTGAGAGCCCCATACTTGATTCCACCCTTATCCTGTGTATACCCGACTCAACCCACATTAATAGAACACATAGATATTAAAAAAAAAAAAAAAAGAGAACTTTTATGCTATGCACAAAGTGATTTATGGTGCACTTGTACATCTTCAAATCGAATGAAGATAATGATAGGCATTATTGTGTGTTGCCTAATTAACTTCCCTTAGCATATATTGTGAAACATGACGGGTTTACATATATGTTGAGATAATTTTTTCCACTATATAACTTTTATTCCTAGTTCAGTTTATATTATTCAAATTCAATATATAATAAGGTATATGTAATTTAAATTGGAGACTCTAACGATATTTCTCAAAATTTTTTCTTTGAATTATAAGAATTTTAAATTTTTATTTGTAGATGAAAGAATCATTTGGAAAGCTCATTCAAAGAAGGAAGGGACTTTGACTTGATGTGCACCCGTATAAAGTAGCTGAGTGGTTAGTAAAACAGTATTTTCCAAGCCCACTTGAATTATTAAACTATATGTCAAGATAAATGATTAGAGACGTTTTTAAATATAGCTTTTCACTAAACAAAAGTTTATTTCAAATGTGCTTGGAAAATACTTTGGAAAATGACATAAATAGCCTTTGAATTTTGACCCAATTTACAATGCGGTCCTCGAAATTTAACTTAATGTTGTTGACAGCTAAATTTCGGCTACAATATTTAATTCTTTATTGCATAAGAAAATTAGAGGTTGGTCCAACCGCTAAACAAAAATATCATTAGCATTATTCATATTCATATCACATGCAAATCACATGGCCCTTTGCATAGTATTATCATGTATCATTGTACGTGTGATTGAAGAAACTTTTTAAAATGTGATTGGACATGGTGAGTTTGAACTCCACCCTCAACTCCTTGTTGATGAAATACAATCTCTAACGGTTCGATGGTTATATGCAATTATCAATTCAATTCTTTTTTGAAAAAAAGGAGAAAAAATTGGGGTGAAGGGAAATATCCGGGCAAATGCTAATCCACAAGTTACAAAAAAATGGGAAATATGATTGTAAGGTGTTTAAGGGTGCATTTGGTTGGACTTTCGGAGAAAGCTATTGGGAAAATGTAAATGACTTTAGGTTGAAGGGACTTTTCAGAATGCAAATTGTGTTTGGTAAATTACAATTTAAAAGTCTATTGTGAAGTACATTTGAGCAAAATGGTGTTTGGGGGAATTATATTTACAAAGGACTTTGTGATAAAAAAAATTATCAAAAGAAAAATAAATAAAAAATTGATCGGCAAGGGCAAGCGGCCACCAGCGATCGAAATTTGTTGCCGGCGGTCGATATCTGACTTAGGTAGCCCTAGAGACGATTAGGGAGGGCTGCCCGGTCGAGCGACGCCCGAAGACAACAGCAAAGGTTGCTCGGGGTCGGGCGACCGGGTGACACCGTTGCCCTCGGATCTAGGGCGGCGAGGTCCCGTGATGCCGCCGAGACCTTCCGGCGACGCCGAATCTAGGGCGGCAAGGTCATGCGACGTCGCCTCGACCTTGGCAACCGCGCTGCGACCTAGATCCGGGGCATCGAGGTCCCGGAGGACCTTGCCACCCCAGTCGTGCGACCTCACCGCCCTCGGATTTGGGTCACGGGAGGTCGCACGACGCCGTTGTGACCCAAATCCGGGGTGGTGAGGTTGCACGACCCGGATCGGGGGTGGCAAGGTCCTCTTGTGACCCTGTCACCCTAGATCTAGGTCGCAGCGACCCAGACCTCACTGCGACCCAAATGGCGTGTTGGTTGTGCCACCCCCTGATGATGGTCGTCTGGGCGACGTTCGCCGGCGACTACCTGCTTGCGATTGCCTGCCATTCGCCAACGACCGCTCGTGGAGAAGAAGAAGATGATGATGATGATGAATAGTGAGGGCAAAACCGGAAAAATAAAAAAATCAATGAGGATAATTTGGGAAGAATTTTTTTTTTTAACCCCCAACATGCCTTGGGCTTTCAGCCTTGTGAAGGCTAACATTTTGCAAAGGGGATTTGAATTTTTTTTGCCAAACACCCCATCCTTGGCCCAAGGATCTTTGGGGCTTCAAAGTAGCTTCTCAAGGCTACTCCCAAACACACCCTAAGTTTGAAAAGTGAAAATAGATTTGTCATTATCTCCAAAATTCTCATCAATAAGAAGAATCCCTAGTGATTTTGTGGGAATATGTTGCTTTCATTGCCTTAGTGAATAATATGTCTTTGCATCGAGTTTGATCATTCACATTCAAGAAAAATCGTAAAAAGTTTGATGTTTGCTTTCCTATACCCCAAGTTCTGTTCCCCATTCGATGCTACGATACCATAAAATGAGTGGATGAGACGTGTGTAGATTATCCTGGTCAATACCTAATGCGGTGAATTGATAGGATTTCCTGTCTATTTGCAAACCATAGTGTCCAACACTAATATCTCTACGTCAAGAAAACTAAAGTTTCATAAATATTCTCAACTGTTGGATATCATAATTCCCCCGATGAAAACGACATTGCCCCAAAAATTTAAACATTGCAGTCTTTTGATTCTCGATTGAATTAGTCTTTGGGTAACTTCCCGTCTATCTGTTGTGCGGAGCAGATCATGAAATTAGCCGCCCCATGCTGGCTCAACCTGGCTACAACAGGGCACGATAGAGCTATTCACGCACACAATCTAAAAATGTCAAGTTTTGATATGATAATTGATTAATAAACAAGATAATTCATTCAGCTAACTATAAACATAGTAAACAGGGGGAACCCTCATTACTTAATAAGGGTTGCAATGGGAATTGCTCGAACTAGGAACTGCTTAGATTGGACTGGACTAACTGGTTTTGGGCGGTTCCCAAAAAGGGGGGGGTCCAGTTCCTAGTTCCCACTTTTGGAATCGGTGGCCGGACCAAAATTGGTGGCCGGTTGGTCAGGTTCCCGATATCAAGGTGGGAATAGGATTGATTAGACTAACCAGGCCGGACCAGTTAATTCCTCACAATTTCTCCCATTTTTCATTTTATTTTTGGCCCAAAACATCAAATTTATTGGTTCCACTAGACCGGTCGATTGGTCTAATTCTTGATTCTAGAACCACTTAGTTCAGTTCCTGATCCTAGAATATGGAAACTGGTCCTCCCAGTTCGATTCTCGGTTCCACCTCAGAACTGGATCGGATCGAGAACCGATCGATCCGATCACTTTCTTAATCTTCTAGTTCTATCTTAAAAAAGAGTGTTACAATATTCAAATATTAAATCATACATTCATATAATGATTTGAATTTGTCGAGTAATTGGGTGTGCTCCATTTTCATCGATGGACGGTGGATGGAGTCTTAAGGACCACAATCTCCCTCTCTCTCTCCTCTCTCTCTCTCTCTCCCTCCCCACATATGTGTAAACTCTATAACTCTACAAGTCATCAAACTCAACTGTATGAACCCATCGTTATCTCAAATGAGGCCACAATACCTCGTTCTCGTTGAACTTGGCCTCAACGACAACAAGATTTCACCATGATTAGAGTCAAGTTCGACGTCATCAATGACAAAAAGGCCATGGTGGAGACGGCGACTATTATGGTTAGCGATGAAGAGAGATCTAGGGAGCAAAGCCAAAAG